>JAMJFZ010004031.1:10510000-11110000 GCA_026225945.1 Cricetomys ansorgei
CACTCTTATCTCACTTAAGTATATGTTCTTGGGTTTTATACATACAAGCAACTATATAGTCAAAGTAAGCTTGAAAATTAAGCATATTCAAAACTACAAAAATCAAGTTATCAACATTAAATTGACAAGGGAGATGATGTGTTTTCTGAAATTGTGCCATGCTTGGGTAGACATTGACAGCTGTAGCTTAGTCTCTCCTGTCTGACTTGCAAATAGCGTCTTGTTCGTGACACCTCAACTGTTCAAATTCCTGCAACATCTTTGCTCACCCGCTCTCCACTTGGCACACACGCGTTTCATAAGCCTATGACCAAGAAAGTCTTCTCTATGTTATCACAAAGGCAAAGCCCTGAACTACAGGCAAAGAAATCTGTCAGAACTTGTTCTGATTACTCAGAACAAGATTACTCAGAATCATTCCGATTACCCAGAATATATTTATAACATTTTTTTCTGCTAAAATATGGAATTTCATATTTTTATTCTTTAGCAAAATCTCATGCTTCTCAATATCCTCTAACTTTTCCTTTACCCTAGATAGCGGGTTTACAACACACAAAAGAACACATTACTCCCGATTTTAGATTGGTGAATTACAGAGTTTAGTGGGGAGAAAACGCAGCACAAAAAGACTCAGCCCAGCAAGCGTGAGAACTCTGTATCCCTCCTTGCCCAACCTGCAGGCGTCTCCACCCAAGCGGGTCTCCTCCTGTTGGTTACACAGGGACTTACAAGAGGGACTTATGAGACTTCGAAGTGTCCATACTTTCCCGAGTCTCAGGAGTCTCCACTCTCCAGGGGTAGGGAACGCTTCAACTCAGAAGATACAGCTATACAACCCTAACAATGCATTTGCTGAGCCGTGTGGTTCCAGGGATCCCAGTTTGAGAAACTCCGGTTTGTAGCACCAGCTTTCAGGTTTGTGCCTGCATCCGAATCTGGTAGGGGGACTTGTAAACAGTGAGTTCTGGGCCCCACCTCAGAGTTTTAAATTCAGGTTCATTAAGGTTCATTAAGTGGAGAATTTGCCTTTGTAACAATTCCCTGGCTTATACTGAGACTGCTACACTGGGAACCATTACTTGAGAACCAGTGCTGGCTCTCTCCTCTCCTCTCCTCTCCTCTGCTCTCCTCTCCTCTCCTCTCCCCTCCCCTCCCCTCCCCTCCCCTCTCCTCTCTTCTTCTCTCTCTCTACCTCCCTCCCTACTCCCCCTCCCTGTCCCTCTCTCTCCTTCCCTCCCTCCCTTCATGTGCAAAAACTAATGAGCCTTTCTTAGATTCTCATGCAGAGTGTGCCCAGAGGTAGTATGGGGGAAATTCTCATTAATAAACCTTCCTGATCCATTCACCTCTAGTCAAAGGTTTCTATAGCAACCCAAGTTCCAACACAAGGCTCAGGCCACATTTTCACAAACTGCAGCTAGATGAGTGGAAAATAAGTAACCCCTTGTGATCAACCAAGAAAATGAGGAATAATCAAAGACTAGCACCAGGGCCTGACTGGAATTAATGCCCTGAGATTTAGGTCCACGGAACACCAGACACCCTAGCAGAGATTACTTGAGGTTCAAAGCAACATTTCAGGACACTGTTTCATCACCACCGTTCCATGCATGAGGATATTCTCCTTTTGACTTCTTCTTAATTGCCTCGTACACTCTCTGAGAGACCACACGCAGCGTGCTGAGATTATGAACTCTGGGGCCATATTTTGCATAGTGATTCTGACATTTGCTAGTTGCCTCGGCCGTGGGAAGTGATGTAACCTATAGAAGCTTCCACCTCCTTCTTCATTGGTTTATTAAAAAAATAGCAACTCTGGCCTGAATCCTAAAACCTAACCAATAAGCAGAAGCTACTGTTAAGTATTTATCATACAGAGATCAGGAATTATCTCCACAAATGAAGAGGGAGCTGATGTAGAAGCTTCTGCCTTCCTTCTGGTGGAAGACAAAGATAAGAGATGAAATTACAGAGTCTAGGTCACCTGAGGAGTCTGACGTGGTAGATACTCTCCAAAGAGCCTCCTGGAAGAGGGTGGGATTCTCTGATTTCTCCACCACCCACCTAGCCACACACCCCAACACACATACAGATACACACATACTTTACACAGACATACATGCATATGCACATATTCACACATATATGCACACATACACATGCATACATACATATGCATACACATATACATATACACAGATGCTTATACACATATATATGTGCATAATATATATAAACATATGCACATATATGTATACACATACATGCACAAATATGCACATATATGCATAAATACTCACATATACATATAAACATTTACACAGAGGCAACCCTTCAACTGGACCAGTTCCTTCTGCTGTACAGCTCCACACAGGTATCCTGGGGCCATGCCCTACGATTGGCTCCCCTGTGTCACAGCTCAGGGCCACATACATTTGAGGATGAGGACTCAAGCAAGCCAGAATTACTAGGAAAAGTGACACATGCAAGTCCCGGTCTGCGGCAGAATGATTTTACACTGATGTCTGCTCGCCTTTTCCTCGGGCCCCTTGGCGGTTCCTTCCATCCCTCGAGGCATCTCTTTGTCCTCCCACTCTCTCATCAGGCTGTTCTTTCCGCCCATTTCCTCGCCCACACTCAGAGGCAGACAGCAAGTTGGCTGGCCTCCCAATCAACAAGACAAGGCACTCCATGAAATCCCGGAGAAGGGGTTGCACAATTGGGCTGCCAGATCCAGGAATGTCCTCTTGCACCTGAGTGCTCTGTCTCCACGCACTGAGTCACACAGGCAGGTCCACGAGGCAGTGTGGCACCAATCCAACACCTCAACAGGACACACCAGCTCCTTACACTGCAGCTCTCCCTCTGTGCAGACCCACCAGAGTTGGCCTGGTTAGAACTGCGCAGTTTTCTCCAGAGCCCCCTCCTCCCAGCACTCAGGGCTGCTGCTGCTTATCTGCAGAGGGAACAGATACAAAGTGACTCGAGTCCTGTCCCTCCACATTGCCCTGTGACGCCTGCACTGTTGGCATTCTCATATGGCTAGTTCCTGGACACTCTGACCACCTGTGTTTCATTCAGCCACAGGTGAACAACTCAAAATGCTGGCAAGGTGGTCCAGGTCCTGTAAACTACTGAGAAGCTTCGGGAACAAAGACCCCACAGCTTATGGTAAGAGCAGCGCAGGGCATGTTGTCGAGTTCAATCCCCCTTACAAGTAAGTTATTTTAAATTCAGACAAATCAGAATTGGGTATGGACAATTAAGGGAAGAAAACTTATTTTATACACGGGGTCTGTGTGAAAATAGTGTACCCATTTGTACTGCCAGGCACACAAAAGAATCTTTCCTCTCAAGATGTCTATAACAAATGGAATCCAGATGTGAACTTGAGTCCACACCTGGTCAACACAGCCTAGTCTTGTGAAGTCCTCCTAGCATATAGTTAGTCAACCAGTCTATTTATTGCTTCATTATTTCAGGTTTGCTATAATCAGGGCAGAGCTGTAGATGGCGTGTGTGTGTGTGTGTGTGTGTGTTTATGTGTGTGTGTGTGTGTGTGTGTGTGTGTGTGTGTGTGTGTGTGTGTAGGTCAGAGGACAGCCTTGAGTGTCATCTGTTCCTCAGACACAGCCACCTTTTCTTTTTCTAAGGTAAGTTCTCTCAAAGGCCCTGAACTTGCGAAGCAGACTAGGCTGGTAGTCAACCAGTCCCAAGACCCATCTCCCCCTTCCCCCACATGGCCCCCACCCCCACACTGGGATTACAAGCCTGCGCCACTACACCCAATATTCTTCCGTGGGTCTGGAAACTGAACTGAGTCATCACGCTTGCGTGGCGAGGACTCCGCCCACCGGGCGGTCCCCACAGCCTCAGAGCGAGACCCTTTAACGGGCCTCGCTCTGGCAGGGCCAAAGTATGGATGGCTCGGCATCCACAGGGAACTTGAATTGGTGCTCTCAGGTTCTGTCCTGTACTCTGTCCTGAAGCAGAGCCCCGGGAAGACAGAGCTGAGCCGTGTGGTGCGAACAAGACTTTCTCGTGTTTCTGTTGCATGCCAAACTCTGGGAGCCACTGGTCTGTGATGTCAACATGTCTCCTATCAGTGTTTTCACGAGCTCTGCCGGTGATTATGGTGTGTGTGTGACGGGAAAATCACTGGGCTGTGGAAATCCACACGGATTCACGTGAACTCTGCTATCACTCCCCACCCCCCTCAAAGATCTGAATTTGGATTTAGATTTCAGAGCTCCTCACAATCTGAATCCTAGTACCAATTTAGTAAGTGCTCTCTATCCAGGAAGGCTTTTACCATTAAGGGAGGGTGATTTGCTACGAGAGTACGACAGGAATTAGAACACAGCTCGCATTGTCCTGCCAGAACGAACTGGTTCCCTCTACCAAGCTGCCATTTTCCGTTTGGAGGGGGAGGAAGGTTATGTACCTGCGCCAAGCACGCCACACTCGCCTAGTAAATGCGTCTCTCCTGTAATTGGCTGAGCGTGTACAAGTGCCCTTCTGTGCCCGCTGAGAAATAACAGGGCCCGACATGGGAATGAAACCCTATTTCCTTGTTCTTTTTCTTTTTTTTTTTTTTAACCTACCCTGTAAAAGCCCTTCATCCCTTCCGAGAAGAGAGGAGTCTTGGCAAAGAGGGAGGTTTTTCCCTCCAGGGTGACAAAAAGCACTTTCTCTCCACTCTTTTGTTGTGCCGTTAGATTTGAAACCCTTTGCCCCGAGAACAATACACTGCAGAGTTACTTTATTCTCGGCTTTCTCCTGTGCTCTCTCCCACCCTTCGGATAATGGGCTACCGTTTTAACGCCAGAGAACAGGTAGCCCCAGCGAATCCGAGTTGAATGTGAGTCAGGAGTCAGTCGCTCTTAGCTAGGCTGCTCTGAGAGGCTCGATTTAAAGAAAGCTGTGTGGCACTCCAGTTACGGCCTGGAGAGCAGGAAATGGACTCCCACATCAATAGAGTACTAACCACCCTGGTGGGCACGCAACGCCTCCCTTAGGTAATTTGGAAAACTTAGGAAGTCGGTGAAGATGAATAAATAGGAGAGAACAGCCAATTTCCTTTTTCATGTTTTGAAGACTGTGGCTGTGGGCCACGATCTTCCTCCCATCACTAATGAAACCCGGGGGGGGGGCAGTTTAAAAATGTGGTACTGCTAAGTAATTCGTAACTAAGTGCGGGGAAGGGAGGGACGTCAAGAACATACATGCTCCTGTGGGACAGAATGGGGGCTGGCAGATTGGGTGTAGCATTCTCTCCAAATAGCCATTAAGGAAGATGGGGGTGGGGGTCTTCTCTTGCTCTAAACCAGAGAGACTGTATGTCTTTAAACTTGCTTCCAGTGACACAAAATCAGCCATAACTCCCTAGCCTCAAGTGAAATGAAGGTTTGCTAGTTAGCCTGATAATTAGATCATTCTAGACAGCCAATCTGGGCAAATCGTGTCCCAAAGTTAATGTTTCCCCTTGTAATTAACTTATGTCTACATGCAGTCTTCGGATTAACCAAATAACTGCCGAGTCAGCAGCTTGAGGTATGGCAGGGCCGCTGCCACTGAGAGGGGTGGGGTGCTCCTGCTGCTGCTCCTCTCCCCTACTTACACTTCCCATCTTTCTCTGTCAAGAGTTAAGAGGAGGAGGAGGAGGAGGGGGAAGTTAGACATCTGAGCCTATGTCTCAGAGAACCTATTTGGAATGTTTCAAGCCTGGCTTCCTGTTTAACTGACACTCACCTTGAATGGCTTCACATAGTCCACCCAAAACACTCATCTGTAAGACTCCAGAGAACACAAACAGCCTGATACCTAAAGTCCCCTGTTTTCCAAGTGCCATATTTGGTCCGTTTGTTCTTCTCCACTGCCCTGTGACTGGGGTTACACAACTGTCTTCAAGTGATTTGCCATGGTCAAAGTCTAAAACTCAAAGATTACCAAGAACTGAGGTCTCCTGTGTCCCCAAGTCTCTGAGACTAAGCTGAACTATTTAACAAGAATCAAGTACCTGGCCAGGTGTGACGGCCCATGTTTACAAACCCAGCACTCCGGAGGCTGAGGCAAAAGAACAGCACTAGGCAATAGCAAGTCACCCTGCACTATATAGTGAGTTCTAGGCCAGGGTGAGATCCTGTCTAAACAAAGAAGCAAAAAGAATGGAATCCAAAAAAAGAATAGGGATAGAGACAGGCTGGTGCTAGGCTCGGCATTGCATTTTTAAGGCTTGTGTCTCTAGTTACTTCATAGGTAGACGTGATGCCATAATCTTAGCAATTGGGAAGCAAAGCCAGGAATAGCCTGAGTCTTAAGCCAACCTGGGTTACATTATCAGGCTTTCTTAAGGAAAACCCCAAAGGTTAGTGGTACAGCTCAAAGATGAGCACTTGTCTAGCGTGTGCACGGCTGTATGCTTCAATCCCCAGGACAAAATACAATACGCAAATAAACTTCCTAAGCAAGATGCTGTTCCACCCCGCACCCACTCTGCCCTTATACCACCCGAGAATGACAGAATGTGGGTTTCTGTCTTTCCTAGATGACAAGAAAGGATGATGGCAGAACTTCCCAGAGCCCAAGTCAGTACTAACTCTTCGTACTGTGTATGAGACAAGACCCAGGGGAGATACTACTAGCTATGAGGATACTTGAGGGCAATAGGAAGATCAGAGGCATAGAGTGATAAGCCAGCAGGCCCCGCCCTGATTCCATAGTTAGGCTTGAGAACTGGAACTACTTACTAATTCACGATTCCCATGTGTTATTTAGAATGTATTCGTTGCAAGAAGTGGAGGCAGGGGAAATGCTCACAAAGGAAGTCAGGTTTTTGATTCAGCAAGTCAAGTGAGCTGTCAGGGATTCTGAGCCTAAGATCGAGTCTTCAAAGGAAATTTCCCAGACTTATAAATCTAACCTGAGAAAACTCAAAATGCCATTTCTGCAATAGTCAGGAGAGTCACTAAAGCAATCCCAGATTTAAAAGAGAAAGGAGTAGACTCTTCATTTCCTTCTTTTTAATTTGATTTTTTTTTCAAGACAGGGTTTCTCTGTGGGGCCCTGACTGTCCTGGAACTCACTCTGTAATCCAGGCTGGCCTTGAACTCAGAGATCCTCAGCCTCCCAGAGTATGCCACCACCACCTGGTTAGAGCCCACTTCTCGAGGGAAAGGGAAACACATGTGTACAGGAAAGACAGAAAGCAAGCAGGACAGAGGCAGACCTCACTCCGGCTAGCGCTGCCTGTGTGTTCCCACAACCAAACTCTTGGTCTTTGAGACTCTGCCTAGTTTGCTATTTTGCCTCATCCATCACTATTAGTGATCACTTACTACATAAATCAACCCAGTAGTTTTTCTAGCTGTGTGGTTTTATTTATAACGTTCTATGTGCCACGAAGGCTCTCCTTCTTTACCTCTTCCCAGCTTTCCTATGATACCCTGGTTCAAATCCCTGCTGGTATCAAGCCCCTCCACATGCCTTCTGTTGAGAAGGTTTTTTTATTGTTGGAATAGATGAAAGAGATAGAACAGAGAGAAGAAAGATGGAGAAGCTCTTTTGTGATGGTCCGGGGACCCCACAATGCCAAAGGGAGAAACCTCCCTGTAGAGGTGGTGCAGTCCTGAAGGGAGACTATCCCAACAGGACTGATGAGTTGCTCAGCCCAGCGGAGCTGAGGTGAAGTGTCCAGCTCTGCCTCGCCTCGTGCTTCGCCTCGCCTCGACTTGCTTCACCTCACCTCCAGGAGATGATGCAGTTCTGAAGGGAGAGTATCCCAACAGGACCAAGGAGCTTCTGGCCAGGTGTCCCAAGGCTGCAGCTCTGTAGGAAAATATCCCAGGCGAGCTAGTCTTCTTTCTTCTGTCCGATGATCTCAGCAGGTCAGTGACTGTTTCCACTCTGAAGAGAAACAGCAAAAACTAAGGGTTGCTCAGTCCTTTTTAAAGGGTTCTGGAGGGGGTGGAGTTATCAACATGGCCTGTGATTGGTGGAGTTTCTTTGGCCTGTGGTTGGTGGAATTCTCAGTCCAGAGAAGGTTGGGGGGCCCCAGCTCAGAGTCATTTGTGTTTGTTGGGACCCCTTCTGTGCTGTACTGTCAGGTTGGGGAACCCCTCAGCCAGATGAGAGTGGGGTCCCTGATAGTCCCAGGGTGGAGCTTTCTTATGAGTCCAGTCCCAAAGCTCCCCAGCCTTGCAGAGCTAGACTCCCCCAAAAGGGAAATATGCTGGCTCCTCAGTGGTCTTTGGCATCTTTTGGGGTTCTTGATGGACACAAGGAATGGTGGCCGGGCCCCCAGAGTCCCCAGCAGGGTGGTGAGGGAGGCAAGCATTAGTCTTGAATAGCAGTTGGACATCAGGAGAGACTAGGTTTGCTGGTAAAGTCAACTTTGCTTCCTGGAAGAAACAGATAGCTGTGAGGGTCCATCTTAGGGGCGGGGGGTCAGCCAGGAGTGCTGATGGCTGTTAGGTTCCATCTGTAAGGGGAAGGGTCATCCAGGAGTGAGCACAATCCTCAGTCAGGTCCTCCTTCCATTTGACAGTTAGCCAGCAAGGGGGGGAGGGTTGGGCCTGGCAAGGGGGCGGAGCTAAGGCAGAGCTTCCTTCACAGGGCTGTGGAGGCTGATCATAGATGAATGTGGAAAGGCATGTCAGAGCTTCTCACAGAAAGTGGGAGTCCCACACTGTAGACTCGGGGGGAGGGGCAGAACCCCTCAGAGGGAGCCCTGGGCTGTGGGCTATGTCTGTGGTCAGGGGTAGGGGCAGAGCTCTCCAGCGCAGAGCCCTGCTGTGGAGTCTGTTGCAGAATCCTAACACCTTCCATTCCTGGCCAGGCCTGTCCATGGTGTTCATTTCACTGGGTAACTAACAGCATCCAAGAGCGTGGTGCTAGGAAAAAGAATGAACAAAGAAGATCAAGCCTTTGCTCCTTGCTCTTTCGATGTGCTTTTTGTAACAGCTAGGGCTGGGGGTAAAGCTCAGTGGGGTAGAGTGCTTGCCTATTGCACATGAAGCCCTAAGTTCAACCCCTAGACTGAAAGAAATTAATTTGGAATACAAAAGTAAATAAGAACTATAGCAAAGGTGAATAGAAGTTCATTAGAAAGATTAGTAAGAGCTAGAAAATCTCCAAGTTTCAAACAGGAAAACAGTTGATTCTGACTTCTCAAATGATATTAGCTCAGCACACTGGCCCTTACGGTCCACTGCTCAGGAGTGTGTGTTCCCTTGGGCTTAGCATCTCAAGCCCAGTGCTCCCTTAAGACTGCTCACCAAGAGTGTGGAATGGAAGCCTGTATGTCAGTGTAGCAGAGCTTAGCACAACCGACTCCATGATGGAAGTGCCATTCAGGCTGTAAGATTCAGCACCATCTGCCAAAACTAAAACAAAGGCCTAATCCATCAGAGTCCATGGGAAAGTCTCAAATGCATTAACCTTGCTTTTTGGCTTCTGTAATTTTGCTTCTGGCTAACTGTTCTCATTAATTGAAGTATGTCAACTCAGGATATGGTTTCTGTTCTTAAAAGGTTACACTGAAAAAGGCTCAGGGCTACACTGGGATCCCAACCACCCAGTGTAGCTGCTGGTTGGCTAGACTTTCTATTGGCTTAACCCATGTCTGAGCAGTCTTCTCCTGCGAATGCCCCACAATATCAGGAACCTCAGAGCTGTGCCCAACACACCATGCCATCAGAACAAAACATCTGGCCAGTGTTTTATGTTCCTCATCTTCTGTGAGCATCTTTGGAAAGAGAGTCAGCTGTCAATCAGACTGCAGCTCCTCCCTTCTTTAGGCCATTTGACAGTGTTCTCCCTTGAAAACTGCCATCCCAGAAGAGAAAATCCGTTCCCTCCTTAGTTCTGTTTTCACAACGTGAGTGTCATAAATGATTGCCCTGAGTCCTCAGCATCATTTCTTTCCAGTCAAAAAACAAAAGGAGGAGCTGGAGAGATGGCTCAGCAGTTAAGGACACTGGCTGCTCTTCCAGAGAACTGGGGTTCAATCCCCAGCATCCACGTGGCAGCTCACAACTGTCTGTAACTCCAGTTCCAGGGATCTGACATCTTCACACAGATATACATGCTTGCAAAACATCAATACACACGAAATGAAAACAAATCCCAGCCCTTGGGAGGCAGAACCAGGCAGATCTCTGTGAGTTTGAGGCCATCCTGGTCAGTAGAGTGAGTTCCAGGACAGCCAGGGCCACACAGAGGAACCGTGTCTCAAAACAGAAAAAAGAAAAAAACAGGAAATAAACAAATCAGAAGTATCATCTACATAGAGTTTCTTTAGCTTTTGGCTTTCAGATGTGCGTACACATCTAGTAAGTATCAGGATGTTTTCTTTATCAAGACCTGGAGGAACAAACATCCATAGTCTCCCCTAACTGGAGGTGTAGCCCTCCCTCCTTTTGAGATGGTCAATCTTTCTCACTTGACTGGGATTTGGAAAGGCTGCTGGGTCACCTCTGCCTGTGTTTGTTAAGATTGTAACTGACAGGAAAACACCCACCTTGAGTGGGGGCTGCAGCATCTTCTCTAGTCTGAATAACAGGGAAAAAGTGGGGGGACCCTTTCTGCTTCCTGGCTGTAGACACATTGTAACAGGTCACCTTACCTCTTGTGTCTTCCCTGCCATTATGGATCTCTCTCTCTCATTCTCTCCCTCTCTCTCTGTCTCTTGAGACAAGGTAGTCTTGACTGTCCTGGAACTCACTCTGTAGAGCAGGCTAGCCTCTAACTCACAGAGATCTTCCTGCCTCTGCCTCCCGAGCGCTGGGATTAAAGGCTTGCGCCACCACTTCCAGCTGGACTCCGTTCTCATGCCAGAACAAACCTTTCTTCCTTATGTTGCTTTTATCAAGATGGTTGTCACAGCAACCAGAAAAGTAACTAATATACCTTCTTACTCTAAGCCTTCCTGGTAAACTAGTTACCAAACCCTTCAGGAACCTCACTAAGGAAAGCAGGACAACCCCCACGTTACTTCTTCCATGTGCCCGGTAAAGAAAATAGATGGTAAGTGCCCCACCCTCGCTGCAAGGCAGAGTGGAAGACAACTGTGCACAGAGATGAAGTCCTCGATGTCTGCAGATAAAAGAGGCAGGTGTTGCCCCAGAGAAAGAAACAAGGTTGTAAAATAGGGACAAAGGAGGTCCTTGAACATGTCCCTGGGGCTATATCTTGAGGCCACTTCTACTTCCAGTACTATAAAAGACACCTCCCACTCCTCAAATTCATCCCCATAGAAGATGCCCCTTGAATCATCAATATAATAAGACAAATCCTATAAAACTCCCAGTTAAGAAGCCAGAGAGAGGCAGGAGTAGGTCAGGACGCCAGGCTGTGTGCCTGGTTCCGACCCGGTTCCAGCAATCCAGTCCTTCCACAAAGGAACAGGGAGAGATGATGAAGAGCCACAGAGCTTCCTGGGGTGGAGACACTTGTCTGTGAAAACGCACTGGAGCTCACTTTCAGGGCAGGTTCTGAGGTCACACATGCACCCTCATCCATCAGCCCCTATGCCCTGGCGCACTCTTTCCCGAGGTGGGAAGCTCAAGAGGAGGGCGGTCCGGCGACCCCAGCAGCTGCCCGCGGAGTGCACGGCTATTACCCGGCTGCCTAGACTTCTACCCCTGAGTTATGGTGAAGCAGATGGCTAGAGCTCGCAGAACCACCCACCACACCAACAGGGTCTTCTCAGACAACTTTTTAAATTTTTTTTTTCCCAAAACCACTGTGCATGCAAAAAGGGTGTGTTGACATAACAAGCCGCTATAGCTCCCAACAGCTGGCTGGCTTTCTAACCCGGTTTAACCCAGACTCCTTTGAAAATGTGTCTGTTAAGCAAAAGCTTATAAGAAATAAAAGGAGAGGTTCTGGCGGCATCTGAGGAAGGAGCCTTCCAGAAATAAGGAACAACCAGGTGAAGGGAACGCAGTGGATTTCCTTTCTGACATTACGGGACGTCATTCCCACGAACAATCTCTTAGGCATCATGAGAGGCCAGTATGAAGCAGGGGCAGGTAAGCAGGCTAGAGCAGAACCCTGAATTTAAGAAAAAGCTCAGAGGAAGAGAGAATCGGCTGCAGGAATCGTTGAACAAGAGTTTCTCTGCCGGCCCTCCACGCCCACTCTGTAATTTACATGGGTTCTTACTTCCATGGTAAGTACTTTAACCACTGAGCCATCTCTCCAGCCCCTTCCTTTTTAATGGCCCTCCTTCACCCAAAACAAACAGATGTGATGATCTGGCATCATTATGTTTGACTGAGCTCACAATCACAAGAATCATATCTCTCAGATAATTACATTTTCCAGATTTTGATAACTACCATTATTCTATCATCATAGAGTACTTAAGCAGAACTCTGTGCCGAGTGCTATTCGAAGCACTTCCCATGTACACATGCAACTAGCTGTAACTACCATGGGAGGCACATATCATTCCTAACCCTATTTTACAGAGAAGAAAATGGGCAAGGAGAAGGTAAATACTTGACCCAAAGTCACAGGTCTGTACCACTGCATCACACTGACCGCCCAGGATGAGGGAGATGGGAAGACTTTTCTTAGAGGTAGGATGACTGCACACAAGAGAAGCCAGGGGTTTGCGTTACATAAGGACCAGCAGCTAGCACTCAACTAGAGCTGCAGACAGCAGTCGAAAGCAACCAAATCTGGGCAGTAGGAATTGAGCTGGAAATAAGGACTTTCATCTTATTACATGAGACTTGGAACCTCTGGGAAATGACTTTCATTTAAAAATGCAAATGTTAGGGTGGAAGAGATGGCACGGTGACTAGAGAAATGGCTGTCCTTACAGAGGACCTGAGTTCAAGTCCCAGAACCCACGTGATAACTTGCAACCATCCATGTTGCCAGTTCCAGGGGATCAGATCCCCTCTTCTGATCTCTGAGGGTACCAGTCATGCACATGGGTGCACAAGTAAAACACTCATATACATAAAATAAAATAAATAAATGTAAAAATAAAACAGCTAATGTCGGGAGAAAACTGGACAGTACACATGTTGCAAATTCTAGAGAGAGAAAGAGCATAATATCAAGAATATTGGTTTGACTATTAAATATACCATCAACTAGCCTGGCCGTGGTGACACACATCTCTAATCCTGGGATTCAGGAGGTACAGGCAGGCAGATCTCTGAGTTTGAGGCCAGCCTGGGTCTACATAGTGAGTTCTAGGACAGGGCTACAAAGACAAACCCTGTCTCAGAAAATCAAAAGCAAAACAAAATAAATCTTCAGCTATGTGTGGTGATGTACACCTGCTATCCCAGCACTCAAGAGACTGAGGCAGGAAGATCTCTAGTTTAAGGCCACCCTGGGCTACATAGAGAGACCTTGTCTTAGAAGAAGAAGAGGAGGAGGAGGAGGAGGATGGAGAGGAGGAGGAGACTGGAGAGTTGTCTCAGTGGTTAAGAGCACCAACTGTTCTTCCAGAGGACCAGCACTCACATGGCAGCTTGCAACTGTCTTTGGCTCCAGTTCTGCAGGCAAAACACCAATGAACATAAAATAAAAATAAATAAATCACTTTTAAAAAAGGAAAAGAAAGAAGCGCACATACATTTATGTATACATCTTCACCTGTAGGATGTGCTTCCATTTTCAACTCGTCTCCAATAGCGCACAAAATCATTTTGACCACGGGGTGTGAATCAGATTAACTGGATTGCAAGTTTTATTTAATTACAGTAACAATTTGTATAAATGCAAGGTGGATTGTTTTGTTTTGTCTTTTCCTGCTTATTCTGCTGCAAAGCTTTCTGCTCAAAACTTTTAAAGCATAAAGGTACAATTTGACAGTCAAAAAGCAGACTGCTGACCCGTTCAAGACCTTGGTATCTTCACAAAATGCCGTCTCCCAGTTATAACTTGCAAGTTAAACCAAGCCACAAGGTGTCCTGACTCAAGGGTCTGTGACTATTCTAGTGAAGCAAAGTGGAGAAGTAGACCTCAATATTACAAAACTCAGTCACATTCCTACTTCGAAAGAGAAAACTTTTAAGCCACCCTTTTCAGCAAGAAAAGTCCAATTCCATGTGCTCGGAGTTATTCATTATGATTCCATTTGAGGGAATGCTGGAGAGATGGCGCCTTGGTTAAGAGCTCTGGCGGCTCCAGAGGACCAGGGTTCTGTTCCCAGCACCCACTTGGTAGCTCACAACTCTATATAACCAGGCTCAGAGGATCTGGCACCCTCTTCTGGCCTCTGCAGGCACTGCATGTACATGATACACATACATGCAAACAAAACTCCATACACAGTAAATAAAAATAAATACAATCTAAAAAAAATTTTTTTTTAAATATTTCCTTTGGTAGTGTATGGGATCTGGCTCCAAGTATTCATTGTGATGAATGGACATTGAATGTTAATCAAATTAATTAAATTTCTAATTTACCATTTCAGCACAGTTATTGACCCATTTTCAGTACTTGGAATGAAGAACATCCCAGGCTGCTGGCCATCTGGATGGCCCATAAGCAGAGTGGGGTCTTGTTCACTGCCCTTCACTCTCAGGATGCAGCTTGTCTCTCCTTTCCTGGCCAAGAGGATAGATCTAAAGGGAGCATCGTCATTCTGCTGCTGCTTTTGGATCAGGTTCAGTTTTATGACCTTGAAACAGAGGCCTTTCCTATGGGTGCAATTCTGGCTGCTATCATGCGCACGCTAGGCATCTCCCAAAGGCTCCCTGTGCTAAAGGCTTGACCACCAGAGGGGTGCTCTTGGTACATGGCAGGCATACCCTCAAAGAAGAGCATAGAATCCTAGGCCCACCCCACCTCTCACAGGCACATGAATGCTCTCTCTTGCCCTGCTCTCTCTCTCTCATCCATGAAGTGGACATCCTGCTCAGCCATAGACTCCTTCCATTCCCTGCTGCTCTCGCTCCCATCCATGAGGTGGACAGTTCTCTACCATACACTCCTTCCATGATGTGCTGCTTCCTAAAGCAGCAGAGCAAATTGATCTTGGACTAGAAATTCCAAAACTGTGAGCCCAAGTCATTCGTGTGTGTGTGTGTGTGTGTGTACATACCTATATACATATATATGCTTATCTCAAGTATTTTGTTACAGTCACAGAAGGCTCACACATCAGCCAACCGGAGAATTAAGTTCATCAGCTTCGGTTCGTGGGCACTGGAAAACCAATGCCATAGTAGCATGTTCACTGGTCCTCCCTTCAAAACCTATCCGCGAACCTAGTATTTGTCAAGAACTATGCTGAGTACCCATTGCTGCATGAGAAGTGAAGCTCCTGGCTTTAAGGAACCTGTGGTTCAACTGCTTTAGAACAATACCAAGTGTCCTCTTAGTGCCGAGTATCAGTCTCATAATCCGAAGGATGGAACCTTCCGGAATGGCATGTTTTATCACTACCCCCAATTCTATCGTGTTCTAGGAAAACACTTCTCTCAGAAAATAATATTTTTCACAGAAGCAATATAATATCACAATCTTGAAAGCCTATCATGGAAAAAAAGATCAAATCGGTAAGCCAAGCCTCTAAAGCTGATACTGAGTTTTCTCGTCAAGTTAAACTTACTAGATATTCATGCACACGGTCAAACAGGTGACGACACTAAAGGAGAAACATAAACTACAGACACAAAGTTTCATTTGAGGGAGCTGAATCCATTTTCCATGACCCAAGAATTGACCATCGCAGTTTGGATTCAGTGGGCAGATGCCATGCTTTTCTAGATAGCCTCTGAGGGGCCCCGGTGGGAGGGAAGGTCACACTTGTTAAAGGGCGACACCTACTGGTAATATAGTACACTGCCGCTCAGTTCTACTAGACATTGATGAGCCCAGAAACCACAATGCACAAGTATGGTTGGAGACAATTTGTTACCTAGAATCCTGAACCCTCTCCCAAGGTAAGTGACCTGCTCCACAATAAGAGATCCCAGTTTCTAACACAATGGGCTCGACCCATTAAACGGGATTGGTAATGAGTTTGAATCTCAGGAGACTCCTAGGAAAAAAAACATTGGGAGCAGGGAGTCAGAACAGTGGCAGAACCCAGCAGTGGGGTCCCAGCCAAGCAGCAAATATTTTGATCTGATTATTTCTATGGTGCTCCCCCCCCACCAACTTCCTGTTTGTAGCACAAAGCTTTTGTTTTTAATGCTGGAACTTTTGAAAGTGTGAGAGACCTAAAGTCTGTGGGCAGACACAGCTGGTGCCCGCAGAGAGAAGGACACTGATTGTTTAGGTGACACTGGAGACCGTATTACCACAAGGCCAGGGAGGCTCAGGTGTCTTTCACCAGCCAGGGACTCTTTCCAAGTCCTAAACTGAGTTTTGCATGTATGGATGTAGATTTGTTGTTAAGAAAGACTGTCCCCTAAGGGAATAAAACCTGGATCCACCCCTAGATGAAGCCATGCGTGGATCAGATTAGAGACTCAAGTTCCAGATTGGAAGCTCAAGCAGGAAGTCCTTACAGAGACACAGACCTGAAGAATATGGATTGATTTAGTCACTTAGCTGCTCATGTATTCATTTAGTTATTTGGGTTTTAAGGATTTGTTTATATTTATTTTGTGTGTAAGGGTGTTTTGCTGGCATGTACGTCTGGGCACCACATGCATCCGATCCTCTGGGACTGGAGTTACAGACAGTTGTGGGTTGTCACGTGAGTGCTAGAATGAAACTCTGGTGCTCTGCAAGGGTAGCCAGTGCTCTTAACTGCTCAGCCCCTCATTATTTGCTTTTTTGATACAGGGTTTCTTGTAGCTCAAGCTAGATCAAATCCTCTTTGTAGTCGAGGTTGACCTTGAACTCCTGACTTTCCTCCTCATACATCCCAAGTGCTGGGATTGCAGGCATGTGCCACCATGTCCATCTTCTCCAGAAGATGGATATTTAAAAGCACAAATAGGCCAGGCATAATAGCCACACCTATAATATCCCAGCATTCAGGGGCTGAGGCAAGGAGGTGGTTGGGAGTTCCAGAACAGCCTACCTGAGAAACCCTATTTCAAAACAAGCAACAAAAGGGATAGAGAGACAGTTTAGTAGTTAAGAGCACTAGCTGCTCCTGCAGAGGACCAGGTTCGATTCCCAACACCTACATGGCAGCTTACAACTGTCTGTAACTCCTGCTCCAGCAAATCTAATGCCCCCTTCTGCCTTCCATGGGTACCAGGCAAGCAAATGGTACACATATATACATGTAGGAAGAACACATATGTACAAATATATATGTGAGTCATGTCTCAGTGCACTCTCCTGAGGATTTAAGGGCCATTCACTATCAAGTAGGACAGGACATCTTACATCTCTCAGTAGCAAGCACTGAGTGTGAGTCCTGGTCATCAGGCCCTCCTTAGAGAACCAGCCAAGATGTGTTCTTGACTTGAGGATGATGGCCAGCCACGCCTCATCAGGGCGACTAGGAAGACCCTCTTTGACGTAATAAGCTGGTGGCATACTCATCATGAATTTCAGTTCTGTACGCTACTCATCTTGAGTGCCAAGTGTTTGGGTGCGAGCCTTCTGCTTTTTTTGCACACAGGGTGTGTGTCTCACACCTTATCCTGGAACTAGCCCGTAGTAGTACTCCTACTTTGGCGACTCCGCAAGGAGACACGGAGGCATTTTCATACGTGGAAACCCTGCCAGACCTCAGCAAAGGAACCACCGTCCTGGCCAGCACCATACTCAGTTGACAGTGGAACCCAGAGCATCTGAGCTCAGGTGTTTTTATTGATCCAGAACTCCTCAGGTACAGATCCTAATCAATCAAATCCCCCACAGAAATCAATCCAACACCTGCAGACAATACAAAATGCCAAGGCCTAGGCCACGACTGTTTCCAACACAGCCCTTCAGTCAAGATGCATCAGTCACCTTTTACTTTCCTTTTCTTGTCTCTTCTTTCTTTGGGGGATGAGGAGGTGCCTGGACTGATCAGATTTTCTTTTCTTTTATCTTTTGTTATTAATTTTAAGTATCCATATTTATGGCATCTCAATACATGGATAGAATATGTACCAATCAAATAAAGGTAACTAATGCTTCCACTCTTTCTCCTTACTCTGTGTATGGTCCCTTCGGGCTGCTCTCTTCCCGCTGTTTATAAAATAATAGATTATCAAGTAGAACACTAAGAGGGCACGTGGAGTCCTGACTACCAGAGGTTGAGAGAAGCGGAGGCTGGGAGGCTGGGTGCCCAAACATGGATAGAATTAATAACTTCTAAAAATTCCATCCTTTTCAGTAAAACGGATGGAACCAGATGACATTAATAATAATAAATCAGACGCAGAATGACAGGATTTTCCAACTGAGGCAAACAAGGTTATAAGCCTGTTAAGCTCCTTCCCTGGCTGCACATTCAAATCATCTTTTCCAAAACACGAATATTAAGGCCCTACCTCAGAAAGCCTGACTTGGTGGTCTACAGTGGTGTCTAGGCAGGATTTCTAAAGAGTTTTGTTGAGACATAATTTGTATACTTTAAATTCCCCATTGAAAGTTGAATGTCATTTTCATAATGATGGTCACAGAGTTGTATTACCTGGCAGTCCACCTAGATCCTACTCTTCCCTACGGAGTCCAGAGGGTCCAGGGTCAATGCATAGTTCCTCATTTTTCCTTTTTTCTTTTCTCTCTTTTGTTTTTTTTTTTTTTTTCCTGTGACAGGGTTTCTCTGTTGTAACTCTAGCTGTCCTGGAACTCGCTCTGTAGACCAGGCTGGCCTCGAACTCAGAGATCCACCTGCCTCTGCTGAGATTAAAGGCGTGTGCCACCACTGCCCAGCTGTCGGCTTTTTTAAGATCTATTTTAAAACATTTGAACTATGGAACAGGGAGATGTGCATGGGAGTGCAGAGGCATCAGATGCCCATGGAGCTGGAATTATAGGCGAGGGATGGAGTTCTGGTCCTCTGCAAGAGCGCTCTGCTCTTAATCTCCGCGCCGTCACGTCGGTCCCATTGCTTTCCCGTTTCGACTTACACCGCTGTGGTCCACTTCTAATTCCTGCAGATTCCAAGTACGGCTGTTTCTAAAAACTGTCCATGAGAGGGGGTCTGGTGTGCAGACATGGCTGCAAATGACCAGCCCGGACACCAGAGAGCTAAGCGTCCTAATCTTGCCTCACAAACTTCGGTGGTTTTCTGTGGCAGTGTTCCCTGTAAAGAAACACCTCTAATTTTACATCAAACATTCTTGAGGAAATAAGGTGAGTTTTATGGCAGATAGCCTGTAACCAACTTTGCTGTAACGTAAATGAAAGATGCCTGTACACATCTCCACACCCCTAGTAAATACGAAGTACATTTCTACACAGACTTCGGGGACACGGAGCTCCTTTGTTCTCGGGTGAAATTAAAAGCCCGAGGTGCTACCTTCAAAGTCAATTTCATTGCCCTAAAAATTAACAAAAGAACATTTACCTCAGGTTGAAAATCATGACGCTCACTGAACTTTTGTCTTTCGATGTTCGAAATCCCCTCAGGGAAAAGGTTCCAGTGACGTACCAAGCATTTTATCATTATGTCACACAAACATGGGTGTGAAGAAGAAGTGCAGAAGAGTCTTGAAAAACACTTAAGTGACCACAGAGAGGTGATGTTCTTTTGCCACTTGAGGCGCACAGGGCAAGCAAGTACTTGTGAAAGGGTGAGCCCAGGGAACAGGAATGAACTTGAACGATTTCACAGAAACACCAGCCCCAGAGGTCTGCAGACACATGAGCAAAGCACAGCCAGAGGCTGCCAGTGACTCAGAGATTTCCCAACACAAGTCATCCCCCTGCCTTCATTGGCCAGAGCATCCAGCCGCAGACAGCAGCTGCCATCCTCACAGCCAGGACGTGAGAACTGTTATGGGGTGCAGTTGGAACGTGACCCCACCCACACCGCTCCCTAAAATTGCAAAGCTTTAATAGTGCCCCCAGCCAAGGAGGTGCCATCCAGGGTTAAGCCACAGAAATTCTCCGGCAACAAGGTTGTCAGCACTCTTGATGTGGTTCTCAGGCGAAGTAGCCTTTGACTATGGGTAGGGGAAAAATCCCTGGACTTTAGTTAAGTCCAAATCTACATGCCCCCTGGCTTGGAAACATCAATGTCTGCAAAGATGCTGAGGATGAACATTAAGCTCTCCCCCACTCCACGCCTCTGATAACCAACTGGTAGTTTTTCTAAATCTTTCATCCATGGGAAAACTTCGAATGAGTTTGAAGAAGAAGAAAAAAAGAAAAGAAAGGAAAAAAAAAAAAAAAACCACCTGAGAAGACTGAATACCTGCTATCGCCTGCTTTTTTTCCCCTCCTCCAAATCTCAGGAGGATAGAGAATTGAGAGCTTCAGAGAGATGAGAGAAGAAAATCTCCCAATGCAGAGAGAATACTTTTAGCTCTAGATATGACAGAAAATTTTAAGTAAGTAGATTAGAAGAGTGAAGTGGGAGAAAGGCAGCCTCCCCGGCCGGAAACAAGACCTGTTCCTGAGGGCACAAGACAGATGTACCCGGATTGATGAGCCCAAACAGACAGGAGAGACCAGTTGTATGGTGGGATGGCTCCAAGGAGCTCCAGAATAGACAAAGAGGATAGTAGGTACCTGTGCAGAGTAGGTTCTAGACCACCCACCTTCAGAGAGGGATATATATATATATATATATATATATATATATATATATATATATATTTATAACAGCAGACAGGAAAGTGGTCACACACACACACACACACACACACACACATCATAGGAACACACATATACCAAGCAATATGGACAACAAGCCCCCAGAGGCATCCACCTCTGAATTTGATCCAAAGAAACAAGCCAGAGTCTGCTGCTTGGCCTCACCCAGAAGGAATGGGAACATCTTAGCCAGATCTGACTCACACTGCCCAGCCCCACACCTTCTCCTGCCTTACCACCGGAGATAACTCATTCTCAACAATACTCTCTGGATCTCTCCTACCAGAAGAGAACACACGATCACAGACCACCAAACATTTAGAGAGAACGCTGTGATGGAAAGACACCAAGTCCTATGAAGACAAGAGCAACCCTCAAAACCAAAGTCATCAGAGACTCGTTTAACAGACTACTTTACAGAATGACCACGGCAGAAGAAAAACCCAAAGCTGGCAGGCAAAGGAGAGGAGCAGGACAGAGAGATTACAACCATGACAAGGACATGCATTTACGAAAAAGAACCAGAAAGAATTCCTATAAGAAAGAAGAAAATTCTGTTATGATCTTTTTTTTTTTTTTTAATTTTTTGAGGGGCAGGATCTCACGTAGCCCAGGCTAGCCTTGAACTCTCCAAGTCACTCCGTGGACAAGGACTACCCTGAATTCCAGACCCTCCTGACCCCACCTCCCGAGTCCCACACTTACAGGCAAGCACCACCAAAGCTAGCCACCACAGTTAGCTTTAAGTTGAATATTTAAGAAGTGCAAAGACTGTGTGTGAAGAACTAAAGGCGATAGATTTCAAATGCCGTCTCACCAAGTAATGACTATCAGTGAAGACAGAGGAAGCACAGAAACCGAAGAGTCTGGAGATGGAGGTACGAATAACCAAAGTGAAAAATTCCGAAGTGGAGCTCAACCTTCAGTTTAGGGCAGGAATTGGTGAAGGGCTGGAGAGACGGCCCAGTGGTCCAGCGTGTGTATCACTCTCGCAGAGGACCCAGGTTCTGTTCCCAGCACCTACCTCAGAACTGCTTGTAAGTAGAGCTCTGCAGCGTGAATCGGTGAAGCTGAAGATACACCAGAAAGATCGCCTACGTTTCGAGGAGAAAACACAGCGGGAAAGCTTCACGAGGTCGGCTCGGACGATGATTGCTTGAAAAGAACACCACGGAAGCACAAACAAGGCAGTGGACAAACTGGCTTTCAGCTCATTAAGTGTTTTGTTTTGTGGTAAGACAGGATCTCACTATGTAGCTCTGGTTTGCCTGGAACTCACTGTGTAGCCCAGGCTGGCCTTGAACTTGTGATTTTCCTACCTCAGCATCTGGAACCCTAGGATCACGGATGTGTGCCACCGTGCCCATCTGAATGCCCTTCATGCCATTGTACAACACACTTTAAAATGGTTAAGTTTATGTCACTTATACTTTACCACAATGTAAGACTGTCCGCTTCACTCGAGCTGACGTTCAGTGGTAGAGCCCTGGCCCAGCCTGTGTGAGTCCCTGAGGTCAGGTCTCAGCACTGCGGGTGTCGGGGGAGAGTGGGAAGATGGCTGGCTGGATCCTCGACTCAGAATTCTAATTTGCAGGCTATATACTAAGAAAACAGAAAAAGAATACACAAGATTTAGTCTCCAGCACAAAAGCTATCTAAATGTCTACCCAAGGTGGAAAGTCCAAGTTAACTGACAACTTCTCATGGATTGAATATTAGACAGCATTTGACATGCTTCTGAGAACTCTTATGAATGTGAAGCACGCTTTTGATGTCAAGCTGAGTTAGTGAAACAAAAATCAAGATACACACTGATATTAAAATAAAAAGAGGTATAGAAATAAATGGTTTCAAAAGGAAAAATATTCCCAAGTTTTTAAAATTATGACTTCTGTTTTCTTTAGAATTTCCTTAACGAACATGCATTTTATTCAAAGGGAAAACTTCAATTACTTATAAGATCTGAAAAGACTAAACAAAGGGGAAAGCCCCATACCTCATGATGGACTTCATAAAGGAAATGAGGATCTTGCCTTCCCCGAGAGGAGGGCTAGTGTGACCTAAAATTAGTCACTGGATAGAAATCAGAGAACCTAAGGTAGAAGACAGTGAATACAGGAGAAATCCAGATCCTTCCCACCTGAGAAATGGAAAGAGATTCTCCAGAACCTTCAGGATGCCAGAGTCAAAGTTGGATGTTGAAGTCATGAAAGCCATAGAAGGAGGCTAAGGTGTCTCTTGAAGACCATAAAAAGACAGCTTTTGAGGTTTTGTTCAGTAAGTGGAGGAGGCTGGTGCCCCAGTCAGGGGCCCCAAGGAATAGATGCCTGCTCTATTGAAGGCCTCATGAGCTGTGTGGGGGACTACAGCAAGCAGAGCCTTTCCTCAGAGCACACCCCGTCAGTCCCCAGGCTCTGCACCCAAGGAGGTGAGCGAGTGCCATTCTCCTTGTAAATTGCAAGTTGTTCTGTTGTTGAAGAGAGAGGCTCAGGAAGGTTTCCAGAGTCCTAAATTATATCCTGGGACGATGAGGACTGCACCCACCCCTGACATGGTGAGATGCTATTTCCTGGGTCCATTTCCAGCTTTTATTTTTCTTTTCCCTCTGGCTTCAGAATTTATAAAATGTCTTAAACGTACATTGGATCCATCCCTTACAACTATAGCTCCTAGCATCTGTTGCTTTTAAGGTGTACTTAAGGGAGGGAAAGTTTCCGTTTTAAAATGTGAACAGTTTTAAATAGTTAAAGCATCACCAACTGAGTGCGTTTCTATGCATGTAATTCCAGCATGCGGGCAGTGGAAGCAGGAAAAATCCGGAGTTCAAGGTCATTCTACTGCATATAAAAATAGCTTGGGCTACATGAGATTCCATCTCAAAAAAAAAAGTTTGTTTGTTTTTTATTGTAAAAGCATCATCAGAATCCAAACATCAATGAATGGAATAAGCTTGATGACTCTAAAAATGATGCTAGTGATTTAAAACTGTGAAGCTAAATTCAAATCCCACGGGAGACACTAAACTACACAGAATCATTGTCTCCACAAACGCGGAGCATCTGTGTGCTTCGAGCCAAGCATCGTTCTGGTTGCTAAGAATGGACAGCTTCTAAGCCTTGCATAAGAGAAGCAGAGGCATCTGGTGAGAAAGAGGCGATCCTTCTCTATCCCAGCACCTCTGAGCACGGCCAAGAACTCAGCAAGGCACACTGGGCAGATGGCACACTCAGCAGAAGTGAAGGCACCTTTCCATTGGATGCCCAGAGAGTCAGTCAGCTCACCGCGGTGGCATGAGAGCGGGGTGTAGAAATACAGAATTTCAGTAGGCAAAGCTATGAAAGAAGGACAATGAGAGCAGAGAGAGAAATATAAATCAAAGCAAGAGAAAAGAGACTCCTTCCAGACTAGATTGCATTACCCAGGGACCTCTACTTTAGACTCATGTAGTCAGGGGGCTCTAGCAGCTGGAACAGTTTTAAATGAAGCCTTCCCTATGGCTTAGAACTGAAGTTCTCAATCTGTGTGGGTCGTGACCTCTTTAGGGTTGAATGAGCCTTTTACAGGGATCACCTAAGACCATCCACATGTTTACATTATGATTCATAACAGTAGCAAACATGCAGTTATGAAGCAACAATGAAGATAATTTCATGGATGAGGGGTCACCACAACATGAGGGACTGTAATAAAGGGTCACAGCATTATGAAGATTGAGACCCACTGACTTAGAAGATGAAGAGAGAGATGCAGGGATGAAGTTCAGAAGCAGAGGTGCAGAAAAGAATTGTGTTTGGCTTGGCTCCTTTGCTTTGGATCTTTGCCTATCCCAGCTAGGTTGTCCCTACAACCCATCCCGCCTTTTTGGTCAGCCTTGAGACTAGGTGGCAAGAAAGAGACAGGCATTTGGGACAATTGAATCTAATACAAGCATTCTCAAACTAAATATAAATGAAATATCTGTCTTCTCATTGAAGCCCAGACACCTATGGCTGTCACAAGCAAATAAAGAGCAACAGGGATCTTGCTTGGGGGGCTGGAGACAGAAGCTACCAGTCATCCTGTGAGATCAGTGTGGTTCCCAGTGTAGCCACAGCTAGAAGGAAGGCCATTACAGCCTTGTAATTTTCTCAGACATTTGCCAAACCCTCAACAATGAGCCACCTCCAAGGTTAACCACAGCAAGGACCATGGGGGAAATAATGCAACCAGATGCTGGCTCTGACTCAGCCTTGGGGGAATTTCTCTCCCTCTAGGAAATCCCTAATGACACAGTAGCTTCTGCTACATCTTCCATCGATGGCCAATGCCTGGCACACCCCGGAGCCACTGGCTCTCTGGCCATGCCAGGATGAGTGTGCAGAAGAGAGGACAATAGGAATAGTGCCTTGTAAAATGCCATGAAATCCTCTAAAATAAAGTTACATAAATTAGTTCACACCCATATAACAGACCCTGGTGCAGAATGAAGGCGCTCTATCTGTGCAGTCTAGGGAAACCTTCCGCAATATGGCACCAGTGGAAAAAGCAAGTTACAGAGCCGACAGCACGCTCTTACACGTTTAAAGAAAAAATACATGACTGCTTGCAAATGCTTGGAAGTTTCTGGAATAGATAAAAGAAGCTATCGTTTCTGAGGATAGGTGGAAGAGAGGAAATTTGATTCATGTACCATTCCCTTCCGTGCTACTTTTACAAGTTCAAAGGAGTTTAAAACTCCTTTAATGTATATGATGGTCAAGGCCAAGGGAAACAATGGTAAACACAGTATCTCTATGCTAAGCAAATGAAATGAAAACTACTCCATGCTTCAGTCTCTGTAGGCTAGTGCATTTTTTTATTAATGAGGGACTTTTTTCAGTCCTGCAATGGTGCTACTTTAAATTTAAAAAAAAAAAAAAAAAAAAAAAAAGATTCTTTTTGCCCAGCAGTGGTGGCACATGCCTTTAATTCCAGCAGTCAGAGGCAGGTGGATCTCTGTGAGTTTGAGGCCAACCTGGTCTACAGAGTGAGTTCCAGGACAGCCAAAGTTATAGCAGAGAAACATGTCTCAAAAAACAAAATTAATTAATTAACTAATTAATTAATTTTTATTATGTTTATGTCTCTATGTAGCTGTGTACAGGCGAGTGCAGGTCGCCTTAGAAGCCAAAGTTGGAATTCTTCTAGAGCTGGCATTACAGGCTGTTGTCAGCTTCCTAACATGGGGCTGGGATCAATCTATGGTCCTCTTAACTGCTCTCTCCCTGTGGTGCTCCTTTTCTGTTCAGTGGAGCTCAGACTTTATAGTGGAAAAAAAAAGAAGAAGAATGGTCAGACATGGTGACTTAGCCCTGCAGTCCCAGCCCTCAAGAGGCAGAGGCAGGAGGATGAGGCATCCAAGCTCAGCCTCAGCTACATATAAGTTGGAAGCCAAACTGGGATACTTGAGACTATGTGTTAAAAACCAACATAAAACAAGATTAATGGTGAGCATATGTACAAACTAGATTAATGGAGTGAGACATAAACACGGCTAAATGCTGAACAAGGACAGCTACCACTCATAACACTCAGAAGCCTTTGTAGTAACCATCTGTTGGTTTGTCCATCTAACAACCTTTCCCTTGTTGCTTGGAAACAACAGCCCTCGTCTGTATAGGATGCTGGATGGTTTTCTACCAAAGTGTCCAACCTCCCCCGTGCCAAAGAGTGGGCCTTACCTTGGCTGACCCTATGAAGCGATGGGGGTAGAAAGAACAGCAGATGCCAAGCTTGGGAGACTCTCTGATAAGCAGGAAACTCAAGCCCGAGGAGGCTGCAGGGGAAGCCAAAACCCCTCTGCACAAAGGATCAAGGTTTTGAGAGTCAGTTGCCTGTGGGGTAAGATATGGTGGCACACAGCAGACTGGTCCTACCAAAACCAGCGTAGCAACCAGAAATGACGGTAACTTTTAAAAGTTCTCTAATTGGTTGGATGTGAGAGATCTAACCACTCAGCTGGCCCTCGATAAACTTTGCACAGTTTCCCCATAGAACTCCAAGGAGAAGGAAGGCATGGTGGATTAGCTAGTTTTCTTTGATGGGATAAGACACCATAATCAAGGCAACTTATTTGCAATTTATTTGGGCTTATGGTTCCAGAAGGATAAGAATCCATGATGGTGAGAGGCATGGGTAAAACAGAGGCATAACAGTCTGAGCAGGAAATTAAGAGCTCACATCTTCAAACCCAAGCAGGAAGCAGGGAAAGTTAATTAGAAATGATATGGGTCTTTTATTGGGGGGGGGGAGAATATGGTATTTATTTATTTGTTTGTTTGTTTGTGTTTCATGTGCATTAGTGTTTTGTTTGCATGTGTGTCTGTGTGAGGGTGTCAGATCCCTGGGAGCTGGAGTTACAGACAGTTGTGAGCTGCCATGTGGATGCTGAGAATCGAACCCAGGTCTTGAGCAAGAGCAGCCAGTGCTCTTAACAGCTGAGCCATCTCTCCAGCCCCCAATGTGGGTTTTTAAAAACTCTCAAAGCCTGCTCGCTTCCAGTTACATACTCCCACCGAACCTACACAATCTAAGCCTCCTCAAACAGCGCCACAGACTGGGCATCACATGTTCACATAGCTGACACACCAGAGACATTCTCTGGCTGGAGGCCTCTAGGGGAAGGTCCTAGGCTCACCAGGGAGGAGAGATGGGGATGAGCACTCCCTGCTGTAGGGCCTCCCTGCTTCAGGAGTCTACAGATGCTGTGGTGCTGCTCAGAGCTACACACCTGCTCTCCTGATTGGCCTTTGGGAACTTGGAGCTTTAACATTTCAGCACCATAATGGCATCCTGCTGCGATGGAGAATTCAGCCTCGGCTCACTGAAATCCCCTTGACAATCTGATTTTAAGTTGTCTTACTCATTTTCAGTAAAGTATCTCCAGTTTGGACCCTGTGCTATCTGTTCACTCCACTTTGTCAACAGGCTCAAAAACGACCTACCCTCCCAGCCACAAGTATTACTTGAGGGATAAGCAATGTCTTAAGTTGTACCAACCAGAACCTTCTCTAAAATTTGACACTCAAGTTCTAAGAGGAAAATGTTTCTCCTCTAGGCTTTTGAGCTGTGTAGGCAATAAAGGCGTGAACAAAGCCAGGCAGAGGTGAACAGAGCTGAAAATTGAGAGTTGGGAGATAGAGTTGAGAATATCACCTGAATTCCTGGGCTCCACCATGTTTAAAGCCAAAAGTACTCTCTTGGTCTTTCCATTTGTATGATCATTAAAACTAATGCCTTAATCCCCTTACATTGCTATAACAACGTCTCCGAGGCAGAGTATTTTATGAAGAAAAGAGGTTTATTTCTCTCACAGTTTTTAAAACTGATAGTCCATGATTCGAAGTCTCATCTGGTCAGCCTCTGGTGAGCGTCTCCTAGCTATGGGAAGATGGTATCACAGGGCAAGAGAAAGGTTACAGCCAAAGAGAGATCACAGGGCAAGAGAGGAAGCAAGAGACACAGAGGAGCCAGGCTCACGCTCTTGTAAGGATAGCTCTCATATGAACCAACTCACTGCTTAATACTGGTATTAAAGGTGGCTAGGACCTCATTCCCCAGTGGGGTGCAGGGACCACTGCACCCCACCTCTTACAGCTGCCACCACCTTTCAGACTATAATATAGGGGACCAAACTTCAGTGTGATAATAATATAATGATGATGTCTTTGAAGAGACAAACCATATCCAAACAAGAGCATCCAGGCTTTCTTGATTTCCTCTCACTGGCAACTCAAGGGCTCTTAGCTAATTATTGTGACCATCCTCTCATCAAAGGCTTAACCCCACGCCAGGACTGTGAAGTTCGGTCACATTCAAGATCCAAAGTCAAGTTTTATATTCTTATTCTAAATGTCATTGCTAAATAGGAAATCCTATTTATTCTTCAGGAAGAGGAGGTTCAAGGAATCCATTATATGGAAATACAATTCATCTGCAGCCAAATCTAGAGAAAAAAAATAATTCCCTAGAACTTTTCTGTCAAAAAAAAATTCCTTTATTCTACATCAAAGGTGAGCAAAATTATCTCCAAAATCAAGTAGGGGAAGGAAAGGAGAGATGAGTTCTGTCTGATGATGTCCTCATGAGAGGTGCTGGCCTCAGATTCTTCAAATTCCCAACTCGCTGGCTCTAGCACACTGCTGCCGATTATTTCCAATCCAAAAATATTCTCAGCAACTGACTTTAAAAAAATAAAAAATGTCTCCCTGTGTAGCCCTGGCTGGTCTGAACTTTACTCTGTAGATCCGGGCTGGTCTCAAACGCACAGAGATCCGCCTGCCTCTGCCTCCTAAGTGCTGGGATTAAAGGCGTGCGCCACCATGCCTGACTCACATTGTGGAATCTAGCAATAAGAAAATGAAATACACAAAAATAGAAAGTGAAGCTGTTGTTCAGGTCACGGAGGGAGAGGAGAGGACCCAGGAGGCGCAGGTCAAAGAATATGAACATATGCCGGTAGTCTCGAAGGATAAGCAAGACTAGTTTTTAAAAATGAGGAAATGTAGCTGCTTCTCTTGCACAGAAAAATCAATTGTGAGGTGGCAGGTATGGTGATCTGCAGTAACCATCTTACTATGTATCCAAAGTTTCAGGTTGTAAGCCTCAGATACAGGCAATAAAATTTATTTAAGCTTAAGAAAAAAATTTTAATGAGATTTATTTAAAAGAAAAATTTAGAGTCTTTTGAGAAATTATAAAGAGCCAAACATGGTGGAATGAACCCACAGTTCCAGCCTCTCCTTGGTGGGGCCAACAGTTTAACACAAGGAAGCAGGACAGCACACAAGGGGACGGGGTATAACACAGAAGCTCTGTGCTTTTGATGAGATATAGAAGAAAAACCTCCTGAACCCTCCTGAACATTAGAGGGGAAAGCCCAGGGTAAAATGGGCTCGACTCCTATAGCAGGGGATGAAAGCAAGAAATGAACTCGGTGAAGAAGCCTCCAGTTCAACTGATCCAAGGAGAAATGGAAGTTACCCAGAGCTGGGAGCTGGAAATCCTTCTGCCCAGCCCAGAAATCTACACTTCCCATTCACAAATTCTGTCATCATAGCTAACAAAGGCTAAGCCATCTAGGGGTAGGCAAGTGGCATCAGAGAAAGAATGTGCATTTCATACAACAGGTAACAATGAAGAGAAAAGGAAGGAAGGGAGGGAAGGAGAGAGGGAGAAAGAAAGAAGGAAAAGAAGGCAGGCAGGAAGGACCCAGACAAACCCTGGGCCGTGTCATATCGATGGGACGTGAGTGGGGAAGGCTAAGATCTCAGTATCTCACTTGCAAGTGAGGGGTTGCATAGACAGTCTCTGGGGTCCTTTCTAGACACAAGGACTGTAGCTTATAATAGTTTCTCACCCAGACTCAAATTTTACAGATTAGGAAGGAAGAAAGGGATAGGATTCAAGTTTTAGTCCTATGGGAAGTACTAAAGTATAGAAACTGGAAGGAACTGGACTGTTGACCTGCTTCTTCCTTTATGTGTAAAAAAATACATGAAGATAGTGGGAAAGATGGCTCAGCCATTAAGAGCAGGACAGAGCCTGCGCCAGGCTGTTCAGACTGCTAGCCTGCAAACGTGTGAACTAAACAGACCTCTTTTCTTTATAAAGGTAGCCTGCCTCCAATATTTCATTATACGAACACAAAATGAATTCACACAGAATTACCTGCCACCCATAAAAGACCAAAAAAGTACAACAGAAACAGACAAAGGGCATTAACCATCAAATTCAAAGAGCCTCAGTGAGAATTTTAAAAGATGCAAATAAAAACATGAGAACTCCAATTTTAACCTATACCTTGGCAAATTATTTAAAAGCTTGGTAAACTTGGTATTCAAATTATAGGATGGGGGTGAAAGTAGTCTGGAGGGTAATTTGTATAAAGTTTTAAATGCATGTATTCTTTAAGGTGACAATCACACTTCTAGGAATGTCTCCTATAGAGGCAGATGCACACACAGTCACAGACTCACGCAGATGTTCACAGCAGAATTGTTCATAATAGCAAAAGGCTGGGGGCAAATTCAATATCCTTCAATCAGGGATTGATTGAATAATTATAGGTTCCTGGTATAAAAGAACACCAGGCAGCCACTCCTAAAGGATGGCGTGTCTCTGCACGTGCATGTGAAGCCATCTCTAAGAACCCTGATGGGGTGGGAGGGTGGTGAGGAGGAGGATGCAATTTGATGGTGCGGAGAGCTACGAAAAAGAAGGCTACATATTTCTGTTCTGGGAGAAACCCAGCAGAAGTGTGCGGTCACAGTGGAGGTTGGCTAAGGAGGGGAGCTACTTGATTTTCTGCCTCGTGCACTCAGTGTTCCATTGTGTTTTGTCGTGTGTGTGTGCATGTGCGTGCGCGTAACGGAGGTCAGAGGATAACATTCCTGGAATGATCTTCCTTCCCTGTGTGGATCCTGGGGATCAGCTAAGGTCGTCAGGCTTGGTGGCACCGTGTCTTTACCCAAGGAGCCATCACATGAGTCTTCAATTTGCCTCTTTAAAAACTAGCTAATTGGGCTAAGTGGTTAAGAGCACTTGTTGGTTTTGCAGAGGACATGGGTTCGGGTCCCAGCACCTAAATGGTAGTACACAACCAAATTCAGCTCCAGTGCTAGGGGACCCAGTGCCCTCTTCTGACCTCCGGTGACATCAGACACGCTCATGGTGCACAGACATGCGTGTAAGTAAAACACACTCATAAGATAAAATAAATTAATCTAAAAGGAAAAAAAAATAGCTCATTTAAAAACAAAATTTGAGTAAACATTAAATTAGGATTAGCGGGGTCTGTGGTATTTTGTTCTCTGGCATTACCAAGAGACTCCCCGCCCCATTCAAGCAATGATGATGCCAGGGAGGAACGAGGCTGGGGATAGGTAGTGAACAAAATAAAACTGGCATCGTACGGATGAAGAGCATATAGAGCAGCGGCCCACTCTGCAGGGCACCGTGCGCTTCCCGGGCCCGCGCAGCATCCTCGGGGCCGCCTTTCCTCGGGAACCACAGGGTCACACGTGCGGGCGGGTCCCGCGGGCGGGGAGGCGGTGAGCCCGGGGACCTGCACGGCGCTGGCTTCGCTGCAGCCGCCCCGCCCCGCCCTCGCCATCCCGCCCGGGTCGGGCTCTTTCCTGGGGCCACAGTGCGACCCAGCGGGCCGCGGGGAAACTGCGCCCGCCGGGGACACCCAGAGCCAGCCGGCCGAGAGCCTTTGCCAACTCTACGTTGCCAGACCTGGTTATCTTTCTCATAACACACTCCTGATGATGTAGGTGAAAACGGAAGTTCTGGAACGTTCTGGTGACCCAGGAGTTTCCGATTTACACTTTCAGACTTTGGATAGTTTGTGAGACCAAGGAAGGAACTGGGGCTTTTCTCTCAAGGGTGACTGACAATCAGGCAAAGTCTATTTATATTTGTGTAAGCAGACTCAAACTAAAGTTGCGTGGTTTAACTTCTTCCCCAACTGACAGAAGCCTCTGAGTTGGGGAAAAAGAAAACAGAAGAAACGCGCCAACGGCAACACTCACTCTCAGATGTTACATCATTTGATTGTTGGTTGAATAGCAAAGGCTAACGCTGTGTATATGTATAACGCTGAGCCTCTGTCCAGAGTGCCGGCATTGTACAGTGGATACCTCCGCCTCTGGTTGGTTCGGTCCCTATTAGTAATATATAACCTGATCGTAGAGGGAAAACACATTTTACAAGGGAAAACGCCCTCAGAAAATAAGATTCAAGTTTTAGGTGTTGGTGGCCAGCTTGAAAATATAAGTAGCAAATTAAATAAATAAGTAGGGGAGAAATGCCTGTGCCTACAGCTAAATGCATTTGATTACAGGTAAAGTTTTAATGTGCAAAATAAGGTAATCATTTGAAACGCTGCTTTCTTTCTCTTCCTTTTGTTTAAGCCCATGCTAGTCTTGAATTCACTGTATTATAGAGGAACATTCAGTCTTTTAATCTGCAGCGTGGCTGCTCTAGGGTAGAAAGAATGTTAGTATATGCCTTTAATCCCAACATAGCACACACCTTTAATCCCAATGCAGAAAGCAGTGGTGGTGCACACCTTTAATCCCTGCACTTGGGATACAGGGGCAGAGCTCAAAGGGAGAAGCAGAGAATAGAGGCAGAGATCAGAGTTCAGAGCAAGGTAGAAGCAGAGTGTTTAAAACAGAGCTCAGGCAGAAGCAAGGTGGAAACAGATGGGAAGCAGACAAGAGGCAGAGCTCAGAGAAAAGCAGAGAGAGAGTTGAGATAGTTCAGTCAGGCAGTTTGAGTGTAGTTAGCTCATAGACAGTTCAGTTCAGAAGGAGAAGCTGAAAAGAGTGGAGCCAGTACAGAATAAGCAGAGAGTCAGAAGCAGATGGTTTAGGATTTACAGTTCGGAGTTCTGAAGACACTAGTGAGACTGAGCTCAGTCAGCAGTAAGTCTTGGAGGCTGAAACATTTAGGTTTAGGTTTGAAGATTAGATTGTAGGGAGGCCAAAACGCTCTAGGACTAGAACTGGGGATTGAATTAGCCAAAGAATAAACTGTCCTCTGCCCTGAACCCACGAGAATAATAATTAAATAAATGATTAAATAATTAAATAAATTAAATAAACAATGATTACATCTATGGTTACACTGTATAGCCCAAGCAGGCCTGGAACTCCAGGCAATCCTCCTGCCTCACATGTCCTGAGTGCTAGAATTACAAATGTGTGCCAACGTACCCAGTTTTTTTTTTCTTTCAATGTTTCAGATTTATTTATTTATTTATTTAATTATTTGCATGTTCATGTGTCTGCATGAATTTATGTGTACCATGTGATTCAGGAGCCTTCACAGTTCAGATGAAAACATCCAATCCTCTGGAACTAGAGTTACTGACAGTTGAAAGCTCATGTGGGTGCTGGGAACTGAACCCAGGTCTTCTGCAAGAGCAGTTAAGTGCTCTTAACCACTGAGACATGTCTCTAGCCCTTTTTTTAACTTTTAATTGTGTGTGTGTGTGTGTGTGTGTGTCTATGTGTGGTATGGGCATATGAGTGCAGCTCACCCTTGGAGGCTGGAAGGCATCTGATTACATGCTCTGAAGGGCTGAGCCAGCTCTCCAGCCCCCTCTGAGAAGCATTTCCTAAGGCTTACCACTTTTATTTACATAGTTTCTTCTAATCCATGTATAAGGCTGTAATTTAATCCTAACCATAATTACATAAATTTAAAGTTTAAAGAGTTGAATTTTTAAATTGTCTCATAGTTCAGATCTGTGACCTGGGACATAGTCACTGGCTGTATTGATCGGTTACAGCTGTGTTAATCAATTACTAATTAATTTACAGCAATCTTCATTGCCTGCGCTGGAAGGCCACATCCTGCCTCAGCCAGTGAGCACCTGGCTGCAGATAGCACAGGGCTGGCCTCTGGCTAATTTAAGTGAGAAACTTATAACCAGGCACCCTAGAACTCCCAGGGTCACTGACCTGGGGAGTGATTGTCAAGATATATACTCTAGGCTGAAGTCTCAGGTTCAACTCTAAGGCCTCAGCAGAGGACTAGCCCAAGAATGAGATGCTCCGAGCCAAATCTGCCTCCACCACAGGTGTCCATGTAAAACTGTGCAACCTCTGCTACAGCCAGGAGCCTGCTGCCCCCCGCCCCGCCCCACACACACCCAGGCCAGTAAAGATGCCGCAGCCTCAGGCCATCTCTGTCACTAGCCACCAAAGAGAATGTCTTTTGTGCACGTGTACCTGAGTGCTAAAATCTAATCTGTAGCCCACACATTTGCTGCAACAGTCTAGAACTTTTTAGCTTTCCATCTTCTTCAAAGTAAGACCCATTCACAGATGGCATCTATTCTCTACCTCGCACTCCCAAGAATAATTCCTAATTTTTGTATTACCTTTGTCCCTCTCCCCTTTTAACTGAGTCTATCAGGTAACCTCTACCAGCAACTAAAAGTAACTAGAAGTATTTGTCTTGCAAGCACAAGGGCCTGAGTTCAATACCCAGAACCCACTAAAGCCAGAGTCATTGCAGTGTGTATGTTTACAACCCTAGCAGGAGCGGGGGGGGGGGGGGGGGGGGGGGGGGGGGGGGGGGACGGGGACGACAACGACGACGACGACGACGACGACGACGACGACGGGACCGGACGGGGGACGGGACGGGACGGGACGGGACAGGGTGGGGAGGGACAGGCAGGCAGGCAGATAACTGGGACTTCCTGGCAAGTTTTGTGGGCATGTGCATCTGTTTACAGCTGCCCTGCCATGTCAAGTTGCCACAAACTGGGTGGCTTAAGACCGCATACACACATTCTGTTCTAGATGCTCTGGGGACAGCACCCCCTGAACCCCAGTTTCTGGTTGTGACTGCCTTCTTTGGCCTGGAGCCAGTCACTGCTAACCCTCATACTGTCTGTCTGCCTTCTGAGTCTGTCTGCTTCGCGTGTCTTCTCCCTTGGCCTTTCTATCCTACAGACACTTGTCGTGAGAGTCTCCACTCGGATGATCCTGGGTGATCTCATCTCAAATCCCTACATTCGCAGTATCTGTTTCCAAATAAGTTCACATCGGAAGGTCCCAGAGATTTACTGCTAATGTACCTTCTAGAGCCCATCGCTCAACCCACTGCAGCAAGTCTAAGAAATGCTGGGATAAAGGAATTCAACCAGTTTCCTTGCTGCAGAATTTTGGGACCTTTGACCTATCGGATGCGCCTGACGGATGCGCATGAGCTACGTTGTGCAGTAATTCCAAATCCGTCCAGCTACACATTCCACCTGCAGGAGCGATGTTCCGCAAAACACAGAACGTTTTCTGGCATAGCCCTGTCCATGCCTTGATTTTAGACCCCAGCCTCCAGAATTTTGAGGCAATAAATTCTATAGTTTTAAACCAGCAACCCAGGTGTTCGTTAGAGCAGCCTTAGACAAGTAGTCCCCCAAAGATATTCATTTTAAAAAATGCTTGGGGGCTGTGTCTTGTAGAAAGCTCATCTGTAACTCCAAGTCTAAGGGATCTAACGCCCCCTTCTGGCCTCTGCAGGTACCTGCACTCAAACATCCCTGCCCCAACACACACACGCGTAATACAAAAATCCAATATTTTTTTCAGTGTTTCAGTAACCCCCATTTAACTAGGTGAGTCTCGTGTGATAGATGGAGAGAACTGAGTTCCAAAAATTGTCCTCTGGCATCCGCATGAGATTCATGGCGCACACACAGTAATCCATGCTTCACCCTCTCACATACACACATATACACAATAAATAAATGTCATAAAAAATAATAAACTCACTGGGTCGTTTTTAAAAAGACATAAAAGTAGAAGGAGTTGTTTGGAAGAAGAAAGTGTCCAGAAGGAGCAGGAGCGAGGTATTCTGAGAGAACACGATGGAAATATATTGTATGAAGTTGTCAAAGAATAAGAATATTCTTTAATGTTTGTTGCTTCTTCAAACATTCTGATCTCTGCCCTGGTTATCCACTACTGAATATTATTAGCTGATTTTGAGAGCACGTGCTGGAGAATATTTTAAAAATAATATTTTAACAAGCACAGACGTAGCCCATTTATAGATATCAGAAAACTGCAACTTCAATTTGTTGTAAATTGATTTAGTTTTCATGTGCTCCAGGGTACCTGAGCCACGACTTACAAAGGTCATGACCTTAACTATCCTTTCATGACTACAGGTTTGGGAGAGAGAAACTACAAGTGAGCCTGAAATATTTTGTTGGACCAGAAAGCAAAGACATGTTTAAAGATCAGTCAGGACATGTCAAAAAATCACAGGTCTGCTGAAGAGTTGGCTCACTTGTTGTAAAGGACCCAAGTTCGATTCCCAGCACCCACATGGAGCCTCACCACCTCCTCAAGCACCAAGCATACATGTGGTACACAGATGTACATGTAGGCAAACCACTCACACACATAAAATAATAAAAATCAATCTTAATTTTTTTAAAGTTACAGGATCCAGATATCCAAAACTGGAACAATGAAAGAGAAGTATTTTAGTCACAGTATAATAATGATAGAAATGAATCATAACACTCTGCCTTTCTAAAAAAATAAAATGAAAATAAGCTGGGCTGTGGTGGTGCACACCTTTCATCCCAGCACTCAGCACCCAGAGTCAGAGGCAGGAGGATCTCTGTGAGTTCAAGTCTAGTCTAATCTACAGAGTGAGTTCCAGGACAGCCAGGGTTACAACAGAGAAACCCTGTGCTGGAAAATAAATAAATACATAAATAAATAAATAAAACTACATGATAATACTCAAAGAGAAGTAAAATAAAGATCTATCTATCTATCTATCTATCTATCTACTTATCTATCTATTTGGCAAAGCTTCACTATGTAACCCAGCCCAAGGCTGACCTGGAGCCCAGGCTAGCTTCTAACTCTTGATCCTCCTGCCTCAGACATTCAAGCGCTGAGGTGATAAGCATGAGCCACTATAACCAGTGAAGAGACATTCTTAGATCAACTAGTGACTAGAGAGGGATGAGCTAGAGAAATGGCTCAGTACCTAAGAGCATTGGCCGTTCTTACAGGTACCCAAGTTCAGATCACAGTACACACTGGTCAAGCAGCTTACAACATCCTGTAACTCCAGCTACAGGGGATCTGACTCTTTCTTCTGGCCTCCTCCAGTCCATACACAACTACGTATACGTACACACACACACACACACACACACACACACACACATCACATTGATTCAATGTTATTTATTTATTTATTTATTTATTTATTTATTTATTTATTTATTTTGGTTTTTCAAGACAGGTTTCTCTGTGTAACTCTGGCTGTCCTGGAACTTGTTCTGTAGATCAGGCTGGTGTTTAACTCACAGAGATCCACCTGTCTCTGCCTCTTGAGTGCTAGGATTAAAGGCCTACACCATCACCTGGCTAGTTTCATTCTACTTTATTTTAAAAAAATTTGTGAGAAAATTCAATAGAATTTATATACCAGAGTTATTGCTAACTTTGTTGGGTGTAACCATGCGACTGTAATTCTGTAAGATGACATCTTTGTTCTTAAGAGACTCTGGCTAAAGTGCCACAAGAGCTACAGTTTTGAATTAACAACTGGTAAGCTAAATGAAGAACGTTGCCATGATGTGTGTCTTCAGGGCTCTCCCAATGTCTAAACACCAGTGAAGGGTGGAAGAGCCTATAGGAGATGGCCGTCTCCGGAGGTCCTTAGAGGGTGTGGTGTGCCCTTAGAGGAAGAGTGGGGCCTTGGCCTTCTTCTCTTCCTTTCTTCTCTGTGTCCCAAGCACAAGTTAAGGGCTTTGGCTCCCACCATGATGTGCTGCCCCCAGTACAGGCCCAGAAGCATCGGAGCCAGTCAGTCATTCATGACTGACAACTTCCCAAACTGTGAGCCCAGGGAGCTTTTCCTCTTTATAGGCTGACTTCTCGGCAAATTAGAAAAAGCTCCCTAACACAGATGCTAACTATTTCACCCTTCCAGGTTCCAGCAGGCTTGAGACTTTCTGACCATGACAGTAACAGATGAAGACTTGAATCTGGTCTCAGCACCTTCTCATGCCAAGCATCCCTCCTGCTTTTCAGATGGGCTTTTCTTCCACACGTCTTCTACCATGGCTCTTTTGAAACCCTTGAGGCTGATCCCACAGCTGTTCTCATCCCACTGCCCAAAGAGGACAGGACTGTCGCCCTCCCAGAAGCCATCTCTGGGAGCATTGTCTGCTGTGACACCTCACATAGTTATCCTCATCTCACGAATGTGTGCGGCCTGAGAGAGCTGACACTGTTTCTTTGTGACTTAAAGATGAATCGTTCTACCATTCTCTGGAGAAAAAGATAACACATGGTGTCCAACTGTTTGATGTACAGAAAGATGATGGCACTGAGCATCCCCAGTGGATTCAGGCAGTGGCCTTGGAGCTTTAGAGTTGATGGGAATATGGCTGGAGCCAGTCCTGGCAACCTCAAATCAAGCATGACTGCGCGTGCCTGTGATCCCAGTGTGTTAAGGCGATATTGAGCCCATTCTGGAAAATTAAAAGTAGCAAGTGGAGATTCCTCTTAGAGAGTCATTCCACCTCGGGCTTCATTTTTCTCATTTGTTAAAGGAAATGATCAGAGGCTCTGCTTGTTTGATGTTTGCTTTAAGCTCTGTTATCATTTTAGTCCCATAGGAGCCCAAAGGAGCAGTTAGCCTTTCCCAAGACCGGTCCCCCAACTCTCAGAGGCTTGAACAATGAGGTAGACCCCTCAGCTCTTCACCCAGCAGCAAAACAGAACTTATCCCACCACCACATCTGGCCCAGGCTCACCTTCCTTCTGGGAGGAAAAAAAAAAATGTGTTTGTTGGTAATTTGGAAGCAAAATTAATTCCATATGTCCTTGGCAGGCTGTGCACAGACAGCATCAAAGGAGGACCCTGTGTAGGAATTTGCTTACCCACTTCCTGCGCCATCTCTAGTGGTTACGTTGGCTGCAGGAACCCTCTAGAGATTCTGTCAGGACAAAAGGAAAAGGGCAGACATTGTGAAGGAAATCAACAAACCTATCCAGGGTGTGGCCAGGATGGAAAACAAGATAAAAAGTACAAGCTGTCCATAACAAATAGAGAAGAAAGAACAGCTGTGATGGTCCAGGGCTGGGATGGACGGAGCTCAGGGGGGGAATGCATGCCTAGAAAAGAGCACACCGGAGACAAACACATTTCCATGTGCAGTTCAACACCGTTAGCTATTGGGCTCTTCTGTCCTGCTCACTTTTATAATGCATAAAGTACAATAATGAAGGTACATCCTTTCCAGTGAAGCGAAGCAGAGATACACAAGCTGTGAGGAGGGACTCAGGCCAAAGCAAGCCCACCTTCCTTCTCAGGACCTGTGTAAGCACACATCTAAACAGGGGAAAGGTACAAGATGTCTGTTGCACCGGCAATTCCAACCTTCATAATAAAGACCTAAGGACCCTATTTGCACATTTAGAAGTAAATCAAATTAATACTCATGGCTCATTCCACAAATGTATTGCAGTCAGTATGTTAGTAGAAAGGGGGGGCATGCTACTTTAAAGAAACAAACATGGGTCACTGAGGGAGAGATATCATAGGGAGAGTCAAGAGAGAAGCCAGTTCCTCCCAGATGCTCACTGGGAGCTATGTTTACTTAACTGATTTTGTTTATTCTTTTTTTCCTTGTGAATTCCACATCTGTTTTTTTCACCACTGACCTCCCAGTTCTTAGCGCTGTAGGGTATTCACCAGAGAAGACTGCTCAGACATGGGGTTAAGCCAATAGAAAGTCTTAATTAGCTGACTGGTAACTATACTAGCTGTTCAGGATTCCAGGGTAGCCCGGAGAACCTTTCTCAGGGTGAGCTTTTAAGCACAAAAACCATGTTCTACGTTGACATACTTCAGTCAACAAGAACAGTTAACCAGAAGCAAAACTACAGAAGCCTAAAAGCAAGGTTATATATTTTGTGATTTCCCAGAACTGTATGAACTTTGGTGGATGGGGCCTTTGATCAGTTTTGGTGGGTGATGTGGTTACATGCTGAGTCTTATGGCCTGAATAGCACTTTCATCATGGAATCAGTTGTGCTAAGGTCTCAGGACCTACTACGGTCTGTGGCCCTGTTACATTAGCTTATAGTACACATACAATAAGTGTTTAGCAAAGGAAGGCAGCAAATGCTATACATTTGTAATATGACTTTTAAAAGGGACAAAATGCTATTCATTCATTCCCTCACATCTTCCTTTATAATTCACAGCCGATATTGTAGGTCTTGTTATGTAGCCCTGGTTGGTTGGGTACTGACGCCATACCCCAGGCTGGCTTCAAACTCATGGCAATCTTCCTGCCTCAGCCCCCCAAGTGCTGGGATTACAGAAATATACTACAATGCCCAGTTCCAGGGTATTTTATAAACTGTGTGTGTGTGTGTGTGTGTGTGTGTGTGTGTGTGTGCGCGCGCCATTCCTTAGGCTGGCAGATGGGAAAGCATTTGATTTGCTGCAGCAAACATACTACCTTCTCATTATATCCAATAGCTGGGATTCTATTTGCTTGATTTTCTTAGTGAGCTAGATCTAAAATAATGTCATCTGAAAATAATAAAAATGTTGCCTTCCCCTTTCCCCTGTGTTCCAAGCCTGTGCTGGGGTGACATCAAATGATACTGGTACGGTGGGTGTTCCACCACTTCACAGTCCTAAGGAGAAGGCCTCTGGTGCTTCCTCATCCTGATTCTCCAAACCAGCAGGCTCTTATGTGCTCATTTCCCTTCACTTTACTCTTATTTCAGACCACTTAAAATAATCTTAATATAATAATGGGAGTCTTAATAGCACTGGGGTGGTTAACTCTCAAAGGAATTTCCTTTCCATCCCTAAACCACAATGTGGGAGCATTCCTTTGCCTCTGTTGAACACACACACCTACGCACATGCACACGCACACACATTCACACTCAGAAGATGGGGCAGGACAGTGCCTTCACCCTTGAAAGAAAAAGCACCCTGGGCCCGAAGCGCACATTCTCACCTGCAAGTCTTATCAGTGCCGAATTGGTAAATGCTTACCAACTGTGTGCCTGTCCTCACCTGCATGAGGCTCGGACAGCATACAGAAATGATAGAAAGTAATGAGCAATCGCCACTACTCATGCCCTTGAGTCTGGTCAATTCTAACCGTCTTCCTTAGTCCACTTACCCATCTGCACTTGAGCAAATCCTCCTCCATTCAAAGCAGGCCGAGTCTGCATTCCCACCGCCTGACCTTCTCCATCAGCTGCAAACATACTTTTCAGAGCCAAGCACTTCCACTAGCTGCTTCCACATGAAAGACCACTGTCACAAACACAGAGGACGCCATCAGGCATAGTGACACCAGGACCTGATGCACCAATGGGCAACAAAGCTCTTCTCTAGACAGCCACATTCCCCCTAAGGCCCCTCTGCCTCCTGCCATGTCTAAGCTTGGATGCCGAGAGAGCATTCAGAGAAGAGGAAAAGACAGGTACCAACTCCAGCGTCCTGGAGACTCAAGGCCATTCTCAAAGCTTTTGTTGGATTTTCCCAACTAAAGCAACGAGACAGACATTAGAGGAAGGAGGCCATGGAAGCACATGGCTACGACAGTGAACTTTCCCTGTCCACCAGCCTTTGACCTTTGTGCTATAGCTGCCACCACAACTCAAGCTCAGACAGCTCAGAACCCCCACCCCTTCCTTAACTCCCTGCGGCTTCAGGCACCCTATAAGCATGTGCACAAGTGCCTTTATTGGTGCTGGGGAGAGGACTCAGCAAGTAAGAGTATTTGCTACACAAACACAAAGACCTGAGTTCAAATCCCAGCACCTACATAAAAAGGCAGACATGATTGTTCATGCCTGTAACCCCAGCACTGGGTCAGGGGAAGCAGACAGGAACTTGCTGACAGCCATCCTAGCTCCAGGTTCCATGAGAATCACTGTTTCCAAGGAACAAACAGAGAGTGGCAGAATAAGACAGAGCACCCTACATCTTCCTCTGGCATGCACACGTGCACATACATCACAAACACAAGCACACATAAACTACGAATTTTTAAAAAGGAAAGCAAAAGTGCCACGAGAATCACTTCATGGCTGTTTCTTTAAGGTGTTGCTTTCCAGCATCTAGTCCACAGAGAGGGCGGGAAAAAGGAATGCATACGAAGCATATTCTAGAGATGGAGAATCTAACTTGGGACCAGAGAATTCTTAGTGGGCTTCGGGGAGTCTGTGCACTGGTTCATTCAAATTTTGTGTGGATGGGCTTTTTTTAGAAAGAAGATTCCATAGCTATTCTCCAAATACTACCTGGGAAGGAAAAATAAAAACAAGAAAATTCAAAAAGTTTTGGTAGACATAAAGACTGTCTATGATCCGTCAGTAGTCCCTCAAGCCAAACTGTCCTTCCATTCTGAAAACATCCTCTCTACCAGCTTTCTAAAGGGGTTGGGAGAGCAAGAGGCACTGGCCTTGGCAGCTCACCTGACAATGGTCTCCCTTCCTGTGCCCAGTCCGCAATGCTGGCACTTTCTAAAGTCTGGGACAGCTAAGTGTGATTCTATCACACCCTAATTAAGCCAAACCAAAACACCCAACAGAGCTGAAAGAGATAGCACATGGGGAGTAAACACGCAGTCCATATACAGCCAGCTCCAGCAGCCTGGGAAACCTTGCTGTGAAGGCTGAGACCACATGGGGGAAGCAGTTGGGTTTCTAAAGCTTAGGGAAGAAGAGACCATTACATAGGCTGGGCTTACAGGTGTAACAGGCACAGATCAGAGGCGAGCAACAGATTAAAGTGATGGAGATGCTGGGAAAGAAAGACGGACTGGTCCAGGGCCAGGGAGGAAACGAAAGGCAAGATGAAGGCTATATCTTTGAGCATCACTGGGAGATGAGGCTTGAACTTTTGCATGAAAGATTTCAGAGGATTGAAGAGATTCCAAAGAGAAAGAGGCCATGTGACTAGGCTCTGAGGGGCACAAGAAAAAAAATGAAATGAATGGAAAAAGAAAAATAGTTGTGATTACTGAAAAGAGAAACTAGCCTGTCAGTGGAGGGTTAGGTATCCATTTGAAAGGTGCACAGCTGACGCGTGGACCTGTCAGTAAGAGATGTGTGAGGCTCGATTCAGGTGTAGATACACCGGAGACTTGGGTCAAAGGACATGGAGAGATCCCCTCTACATGTCTGAGTCTTCCTTAGGGTCTCTATTGCCATGATGAAACACACCATGACCAAAAGCAATTTGGGGAGGAAAGGGTTTATTTTGCTTATATTTCCCAGCACAGTTCATCATCAAAGGAAGTCAGGGCAGGAACTCAAATAGGTCAGGAACCTGGAGGCAGGAGCTGAAGCAGAGGCCATGGTGGAGAGCTGCTTACTGGCTTGCTCCCCATGGCTTGCTCAGCTTGCTTTCTTACAGAACCCAGGACCACCATCCACAATGAGCTGGGCCCTCTCACATCAGTCACTAGTTAAGAAAATGCCCTGCATGCTTGCCTACAGCCCAGTCTTATGGAGGCATTTTCTCAGTTGGCGTTCCCCTCCTCTCTGTTGACTGTAGCTTGTGTTGAGTTGACATAAAACTAGCTAGCACAGCTCAGTTGTCCAGAGATCTGCTCTAACAACTATTAGTGTATAACTCTACTCAGTATATGCAGTGATCCCAACATCCTCCTCTGCTCACGGCTCATCTGCACAACCTTTTCCTAGCTGAGTGGCCAAGGTCAGCGAAAAGTCTGGATTTTAGTACATGAAAGTCAGAAGATGGCCAGGGGCCCCCACAGTCAATTCCAGGATAAGTTTTTTTTACCTTAAATATAAACTGCACTCTGTTCCTTGATTTGTTGTTATAAGAATTTCTGAATGTTTGTTTGTTTGGTTTGTTTTGCTTTTTCGAGACAGGGTTTCTCTGTCGTAACTCTGGCTGTCCTGGAACTCACTCGGTAGACCAGGCTGGCCTCGAACTCACAGAGATCCGCCTGCCTCTGCCTCTGCCTCCAAGTGCCTCTGCCGCTGTCAAATTTGACCTCCTACGTGTGTTAGCTCCCTTTTTGTCATTGTGACCAAAGGATCTGACAGAAAGAAAGAAACTGCTTATTTTGGCTCCTGGTTTTAGAGGGTTCAGCCCATGGCTGCTTGGCTTCATGTGCTAGGACAGATAGATCATCACGGCAACAGAAGCCGGTGGAAGAAGGGAGCTGTTAACTCCATGGCCGATCAGAAAGTAGAGAGAAGGAGAATTTCTCCTTTTCCCTTTTTATTCCATTCTGGCTTCCAGCCCATGGATGGTGCCACCTACCGTCACAGGAAGTCTTTCCCTCTCTGTTAACCCTTTCTGGAGACACTTTCAAGAAAGAATCTAAAGATACGCCTCACTCGCCAGTCTCTTTGGTGTTTCTAAATCTAGTCAAGTTGACAGTGAAAATGAACCATCACACTAGTGACCATCAGGAGGCGGTTAAATAGATTATAATTTAACTACACCCTGGAATGCTATGCAGCTTATTAAAAAGAATGGGCTGAATTCTTGTATCCTAGAGTGAACAAATGTCCAATATTCCTATTGCATGATAAAAAGCAACTTGAAGATTGTATCATGTAATCTACCTATAAAATCTATAATCTTTAAAAATCATACATATAGCCGGGCAATGGTGGTGCAGGCTTTTAATCCCAACACCTGGGAGACAGAGGCAGGCAGATTTCTGAGTTCAAGGCCAGCCTGGTCTACAGAGTGAGTTCCAGGACAGCCACGGCTACACAGAGAAACTGTCTTGAAAAAGGAAAAAAAAAAATCATACATACAAATATGTGCTGCTTAACTGTGCTCACTATCCATTCGTTCGTTCATTAAAAATCTATTCATTAAGCCTCATCTGTGTGTCAGGCTCTGCATGTCAATTCAGCCTGACTTTAGTGTGAGAGTGTGGGCAGACAACGGAAGCTGCTCCCCATTTGACAAACTCTCATGTGCTAATATATGTTAGGACTCTCATCCCTTGAACAGTATGTTTTGTTTTGACACTGAGTCTCCTGTATCCCAGACTGGCCTCTAGTTCCCTATGTAGTGAAGATGACTTTGAACTCCTGTTCCTCCTGCCTCTACTTCCAGAGTGCTGGGATTGCAAGCACTCAGCTCCGTGCTTCGGATAACTTTAACATTCTGTTCCGAAACAGTGACTTTAGAACTCCCAAGTGTCCCACAGACGTCCTCAGAACACGGGGAACAGCACTGTAGAGCTACTAATTTCAATCTCCTCCGTTTTGCTAAGCCTTCTCCCAATTAAGCTAGTGTTTCCAGGTCGTGAAAAGCAATTTCAAGGGACTGCTACAACCTCAGAATACTAGGAAGCCCAGGCTCCCGAGGTTCTATTCTAAAAGTTCCTCGTAGCAAATTTCAATATGCAAATTTATGCTTTAAAATTAAGCTTCATTAAAATGCACTTACCGGTTTAAGTGGAGGCTGATTTTGTAACCGCATTTGGAATTTAGATTCTTACTAGTTTCAAACAAATGCTATGTAAACATGAAAATTAAGTAATCAAATGATTCTTTGCCCTCCTTCTACCACACTTTCCACTTGAAACTATCAGCAGACTTCAAAATACAAACCCTAACATCACCCCATAAGGAAAAAGAGTCCCTCAGCTGTACAAGTACTTTATAGAATGCAACTCCGGACCTGAAGAAGATCAAGGCCCAGACCATCTCACAGAGGCCCTGGAGGCCTGATCCACTGAAGCTCCGGCAGGAACTCAAAGAGCCTTGGCAGGCTTTTGCCCTTGCTCACATCCCAGGGGCTTGTCCTGTATCCCACAGGGCCTCCACTCTTTCTACCCCTCCGGGTCCTCCTCCAGGTCTGGTTTCAAAAGGGCCTAAGGTCTTCTCAACACCCACTTCTAGGGCTAGAAGGTCATGACAGAGAGACCAGAAAGGGAAGAGGGCTGCTACTAGGAATTTCCACCGTGCAAGCCTAGGCCGGAAGCCCTCCCCACCGCTCCATGGAAGAAAGCCCTGGAAATCAGAATGCACCTGGATGAACAAACCACAGAACTGCTTCACGATAAACTCTGCCCAGACCACATTTTTTTTTTTTTTGAACTGCCTCTATTTCCACAAGAGGAATGGAATGATGGGAAATCAGGTGCATGTCAATCACGTTCGGTACATTCATTCCTACAGTGTGCTCCATAAACTGAGCTTCCTATCCTGCTGTAAGGTGCTCCAATTTTAAAAAGAGGTCCAGTGTCCTCAAAGGGCAGAACGCTGAGCTGTGACGCTTACCCTCACCCGATAAAACATAGGCACTTACCCCTCCCAAGCCCAAGAAGATGGAGTCAGGTGATAGAGCACTTGCTAGGTTTAATTTCCAGCAAGAGAAAATTTTATTTAGAGGAGAGCATTAAACCAAAGAACTTGTGAACTACCCGGAGTCTTGCTCTCTACCCACCTCAGTGGTTCGGAGTCAGGGCTTTTGGGTCAAGGTCCTTTTGATCTCAGGCCCATCAGATGTGCTGTGTAACCTCAGATAGATCACTTAACCTCTCTGGCTTTGTTCTCTTAATTAGCTCAGTGAGTGACTGTCTTTGTTAATTCTTCTTCATGCTAACATCCAAGCTAACTTTCCTTTGTCTTAGGTCCACCTGTGGTGACAGAACAGGTCATTGCTCCATGCTCCTCTCTCAGAATCCCTGGGTATGATATAGAAAGCACTATACGTGAGCTTACATTTATTTTTCACTTATTAGAATGGAGTTGTACAAGCCGTCGCGTGCACGTGGCGTTCAGAGGACAGCCTCGTGGACTCAGTTCTCTCCTTCCACCTTTCAGTGAGTTCTTGGGATCAAACTCGGGTCATCAGACTTGCAAGGCAAGTGCCTTTGCCTGCCAAGCCATCTCTCTACCCCCCACTATTTAAATGTTTAATAACAGACTTAGAGATTCTAATGCAGAGCCAACCAGCAGCAAACAGCAATCCAGTGCTTTTACCCTTTACAATTAGAGAGCTCACCAGGCCTGTGAGCACCCTCGTATCTTTCAAAAAAAACTGCCTCTACCAGCCTGAGCTTTTTTTTTTCCCCCCTGAAGCAGATCTTCCTGCACATCCATGTTCTAGCTGGTGGCTTTTAAATGTTTCTGTTGATAACTGCAACACAAGCATGCCTTACTTAGCAACTAAGAAGAAGCATGTGTTTACATGTATGTACATACATACATACAATTTTTAAAAATAAGGTCTTCATTATGCACATTGCTATTTTCATTCTTTTAAATTTTTTTTATTACTTTTTTTCTAAAGGTTTATTTATTTTGTGCCTGGCCAAGGTAATCCACACCTTTAATTCAGGAGGCAGAGGCAGGTGGTTTGCTGTGAGTTCTAGACCAGCCTGGTTTACATAGTGAGTTCCCAGACAGTCACAGTCAGAGCTATACAGAGAAACCCTGACTCAAAAAACAAAAATAAATAAATAGATAGATAAATAAATAAATTTTTAAAGTTTTACTTATTTTGTTTTCCGTGCATGGTGTTTTGCCTGCACATATGTTTGTGTACCACTTGCGTGCCTGGTGCCCTCAGAGGACAGAAGAGGGGCCCCTGGAGCTGGAGTTGCAGATGGTTGTGAGCTACCATGTGGGTGCAGGGGAATTTAACTCTGGTTAAATTCTGCAAGAGTATCCAGTGCTCTTAAACCACTGAGCCATCTCTCCAATCTCTTCATTCCTTTTTGTTTTTATGCTGAGAACAGTCCTTTTATTTCATTTTACAAGCCAATAGCTAACTTATATAAATAAGTCATAATCAATAAAAATCAACACTAAAGAGACCCAGATGTATGATTAGCAGACACAAATTTTAAAGGAGCTACTGTAACTAAATTCATAAATGTAAATGACAGTATGGTGGTAATAAATAACAACAAAATAAATCTTAAGCAAAGACACAAAAGCTTGAACCACTGTGGTAATTCATACCTGTAATCCCAGGACTTGCGGGGTAAAAGCAGGAAAATCAGGAGTTCAAGGCTAATCTCAAACACACAGTGAGTTACAGTTTCTTACATAAATAAGAACCTGTTGTAAAAATAAATAAATAAATAAATCTCTTATGAGTAAAAATTCAAGCAATCCAAGTTGAATATGAGTAAAAGACATAAAGAGATTTCTCACAAAAAATTAAATAATAAGAAGAGAGGCGAAGAGGCCTGAGTAGAGAGACACATTCATGAAGAGACTTAGGACAGGGTTGCTCCTGTGGGAATGCACAGTAAGGCCACGGTGACTTTCACCTCCTATTCATCAGAGGGGCTAAAACAAAAAACTAGTGAGAGCACCGAATGCAGAGAAGCCAATCGTGCATACCCTACTAATGAGAATGCAAAATAGTGCAGAACTCCAGAAAGGAGTCTGGAAGTGTGCCAGTGTGCTGGGTCCTCCACAACCAGGTTCCATTGAGAAGGTGGCTGGAGCCTGGAAGTCTCTGGTCCAGGTACAGGCAGGCCTAGCTCCTTACTGGACCTTCAGGCTGACAAAGAACTGCCTCCTTCCTGTGGTCTTCCTAATTCCTGATTTCCAAATACATTTTGAGGAAATAGTGCTTAGGGTTTTGACATATCACATTGAGATGAAGGACAACATCAAAGTCCACAACTGGATTTACTTTTAAAATAAAATATAAATAGCCAGGCACAGTGGTGTGCATCTTTAATCCCAGCAGAGGCAGAGGCAGAATGATGTTGAGTTTAAGGCTTTCCTGGACTATGTGGCAAGACCGTATGTCTAAAATAAATGAGTGCATACCAGCTTTATTTATAATAACCCAGATCTGGAACTAATCCAGTGCCTTTCAATAGATAACTGGTAAAAGAAAAAAAAACATTGACCCTCCCTCAGGGCACATGGAACTCTGCCCAAAAGGAGGCCGAAAGATTGTAAGAGCCAGTGGAGATGTGAGACACCAGGAAACAGGGCCTTCTTGACACAACAGAACTGGCACACACATCCACTCACAGAGACTGAGGCAGCATGCACAGGGCCCGCACAGGGCAGATGGGGTCTGGCACTGAGAGGGGAAGTGGACACAATCTCCTTCCCTGATCCAGAAGCTATCTCCAATTGGTAACCGCTTGCAAAGAAGAATTAGTTTTCTCTAACGGTCTCTCACTGGGTATACAAACCATACTTAAAGGCAGGCCCCAAGCCCAATACAAAACAAATTCAATGGTATTTTTTGAAAGGTTTTTGCTTTTGTATTTGTTTGGGTTTTTTTTTTTTTTTTTTTGGTTTGTTTTTTGTTTTTGTTTTGTTTTGGTTTTGGTTTTGGTTTTTTTACCTTACAGATCTTTTGTTTATATAGAATGGTTTCTGGTTTTGTTTTTATTAGTTTCCTGTGTGTCTCAGCATCTTTATGTGTTTCTTGTGCTTTTTCTTTGGCTCTTTTTTTTTTTCCATTTTTTTTTATTTAATTTTTTTTAGATGCCTGTTTGTTTTCTAATGAGAGAGAAAAAGGATGTGGATTTGGGTGGGTGGGGAAGTGGGGGAGAATCTGGAATGTGTTGAGGGAGAGGAAACTGTAATCAGAATATACTGTATGAAAAAAAAAAAAACCTACTTTCAAAACAAAAATGCACATATCATAAAATTTGCTGAGCAATAAAAACCATCAACTATCCGTGTACACAAGTCGGATAAATTTCCAGAGACTTAAGCTAAGTGTAAGAGCAAAACCCCCAGAGGTTTCACATCATAGGATTCTATTTATATATCTTTGTCGAAGAGATAAACTGTAGCCATAGAGAGGAGATTGGTGGCTGCCAGGAGCTAAGGAGAAGGTAGATGTGTTATATCCACAGAGTTGGCCATGAAGGGACAACATGAAGGGTCCTCGGGAAACAAAAATACCCCACGGACAGGATCTATGTTGGGCTCAGTGTCCTGACCATTGACACTGTCGTTTTACATGTATCTTGTACACTTTGTGCCCTACAAAGGGAAAAAAACTCACCCTTATTATTTCTCAGAGCTGACTAGAACCCTGTGGTTAAGTCCTCCAGGCTTCCGAATGTCCTCCCAGACCCCGAACTTTACACCTGACCCCTTCTCTCCATCACCCACCGAACTGACTTTCCTCCCCGTCTTTTAAATGTTGTTTTTCCTTTGTTTAAGCAGCTCAGGAATTCCCTCAGGTACTCCCTGAATTATAACCAGGATGGCCAGTGTATAGACGGTGCAGCAGTGTGGTGTGTAATGGAAGTCTCAGTTAAGCCGGGGAGCAAGGTAAAACTATCAGGGTACAAGATTTAGGACGACGAAATGTGCTAGCACACACCTGTAATCCTAGCGCTTTGGAAGTGGAAAGGAGGCAGGAAGACCAGGAACTCAAAGCCATCCTGGCTACATATTGAGTTCAAGGCTGGCTGCATGAGACTTTGTCTAAAAATAATTTTTTTAAAAATTAGAAATTTCAAGTTCAGCTATCACTTCCCTCAAAGTGTCTATTTCTGAGCAGAGTTTGAAGATCTGGCTCGTGATGTGACAAGGAAGTTGTATTTTGTTGAAAAAAACACAGAGAGGAACTGAGCACGGTGGCACATACCTTTGATCCCAGCACTCCGGAGGCAGAGCAGATGGATCTCCGAGTTCAAGGCCAGCCTAATCTACACTACTCCAGGACAGGACAGTCAGGGCTATACAGAGAAACCTGGTCTCAAAAAAAGCAAAAAACAAACAAACAAACAAGACAGAACAAAATCCACAGAAAGGGCCATCCAGATGATTCAGTAGGTAGAGGCATTTGTTGCCAAGGCTGATGACCTGTGTTCCATTCCTGGGATCCATGTGGTGGAGGGAAAGTACCGGCTTCTGTAAGTTACCCTCCATCCTCTGGTGCAGCCATCTGTAAGTTACCCTCCATCCTCTGGCGCAGCCACGACCAACGGAAACAGCAAAAGTTATGAAGCCAGCACAGCTGTCTGACACAGTACCAGCAAAGCTGAGCTGAATGCTGCTCAATCTCTGTCGTGTCGTCTCCCACTTCAGCTTTGGTCTCTACATGTTGCATTGTTAGGGGACTTTTTTACAAAGTTATTTCTGAGTCTCTTTAGGAAAGTCCTTATTATTACAACCACTTCTGCTTTCAGGGAAATAACCTTTTATCTGACCTTACCCAGGAATCTTCCTTATGTCTTGGAGATTGTGATAAACACAAAAACACTAGGAATTTCTTTATGAGGCTATGGCTCCAGGATCTTCTTGGTGCATCCCCCTGAACAAACTAAGAAACAGATAGTCAGGGCAATGTAAACTCGGGAAAAAATGATAAGCTCCTGCTGGTCAGGAGAAGTGACAGTAGATCAGAGGCCTCCTCCTACATATGCTCAGAGTTTCCTGGATGTGCAGCTTACGACTACACATGACATGCCCTCCAGAGAAAAAGAAACTTAGTTAGATTGGCTAAAACAACCTGTACCCTACATCGCGTGATATATATTTAAAAAAGAGTTTAACATGAGGATTTGCCATTTATAAAAAGACTGGCTTATATCAGGTTATGGTGATGTCACTTAACTAGGGAACAAAAGGAATTCTCTTAAACAAGCAAAATTTTATACGGATCATAAAAGCAAGTCAGCTGTAGAGGCTTTTAGACCTGAGAAAACTTTTGGGTTAAACTTTAAAAGTTAATTATACATTGTTCAAAACCTGAAGACTCACCTAAACTGATTCAGATATTAAAAAAAATGATATGATCTGTATCCCTTGAAAACGAATCTGTTTAAACAAAGCAGCACCCTGATTGCTAGTCAGTCAGAGCTACAGTCAGATCTACAGTCAGAGCTGCAAGATCCTCTTGTCTTTGGGCTCTGACTCAATCTCCCTTTGCCTACCCCTTACCTCCTCTCTGGACCCTGTCAATTACTAGGGTTGGCCCCCAACAGTCCACAAATGCATCATGGCATGTGCATAATCTACACCCAGATGTACACACTTGTATGTGCAAATACTCATACATACTACATAATTTTTAGCAATTTTTTAAAACCACAGAGAATATTACTTAGACAGATATATGTGGTTTTGACGATGACCCTGTCTAGTACACACTTCCTGAGAATCCCACTTTTCTGGAGCACTGTGACAAACTGTGCTCGGTTCCAGACGGAAACAGATGCATCTATTCTGACTTTATACAAGTAGCTACACAGGCAGGAGGCACACACAGGGCTGGGAAAGCAAAGCAATGATTGAAATGTCCCCAGTCTCTCACAGAGCACTGAGGTTTGTGTATCATCTGCCCACCTTTTTGTTTTGTTTTTTAAGACAGGGTCTCCTGTGGCATCACGTGGACTCACACTTACTATGGAGCCCAGGATTACCTTGATCTCATGATATCTTTATCTCAACCTCCTAAGAACCAGAGTCACAGCCATGTACCTACAGACCGAGATATTCTCCTTTTTGATGGGAAGTTTCTTGAGTTTTGTTTTAGTGTTCTGTGATACTGAAGATTGGACTCAGGCTCTCACAAGCAAGTACTCTATTACTGAGATATCCCCAGCCCCTCTCACTTATTTTTATTCTTATGGCATTTAAAATTTATTTATGTGTATATGCGTGGAAGCTCCCTTGTGGAGGTCAGAGGTCAACTTGTGGGAGTTGGTTCTCTCCTTCTATCATGTGGATCCTGGAGAGCCAACTCAGTTTCTTGACAGCAAGTGCGTTTACCTGCTGAGCCAGCTTACCCATATCCTCTTTTTTATTCTGAGACAGTTTCAGGCTAAGTTGCCCAGGCTGATCTTTAAAGATGAGCTTGCTTATTTCATTTATGTGTACATGCCTGTGCCTGCATGAGTTTATGTGCACCACATGCGTACAGGAGCCCATGGATGCCCTGGAAGGGGGCGCTGGATGCCCTGGAACTGGATTATAGGGTGTTGTGAGCTGTGGAAGGGGAGTGATGAAAACTAAACCCAAGTTCTCCAGATGAGCAGTAATTGCTCTTTGTGTTGAGCCATCTCTCTAGCCCCGCCCCCACTACCACCTTAAAAAGCTTTAGTGAAGCATAGTGGTACATTCCTTTAATCCCAGCAGAGGCAGGCAGATCTCTGTGTGTTTGAGGCCAGCCTGGTTTACATAGTGAGACCTTGTCTCAAAAAAAAAAAAATTAATTAGTTAAAAGATGTATTATTTATTCTTCTATGGCCAAGGCTGATTTTGAACTGGCTCTGTAGCCAGGGAAGGTCTTGAACTTGAGATTATCCTGCCTCAACCTCTTGACTAGTCAGAATTACAGGCATGCACCATGAAGCCCAGGTTCTAGTTTGTTTTGCTGTCTTTGAGGTTGTTTTCTTAGCACTTCTTGCCTTCCCAAGCCTTTGCCTTAGTTTTGCCCATTACCCTAGGGACTGAAAATCCAAAGAAGATTATAGCAAGAAGCACTGTTATCATATCCCAACCACTCTCAAGCCTGTGCCCTAGGGAAGAGTGGCACTGGCTGAGAGAGGAGGGCTCCATGTGGCAGGTTGACAAAACCCCTACCATCCATCAGCTTTAAAAAGATGTGCATATGATTTGGGTTTAGAGCTGCCAAAACCCCACTAATGATCATTTTCAAACACGCTCTTGGAGATAACCACTGACTGTGCTAGCCTCATTCTATTCATGGACAGAATGCTTCAAAGAAGTGAGAGGTTTGAATCCTATGCCTGGCTCCTGGCTCTAACTCTGGCTTCCATAGATACAAACTTCTGAACCCTACTACCCTCACTGTTTGCTGATGAGGTTATTTCACTTTAACCCCAAGGTCATTGTAGTACAGAGAGACTCAGTGGTAGAGGGCTTTCCTGCATGTGCCAGGACCTGGTTCCATCCTCATCACTTGGGAAAAGGTAATTTAGAATTTATGAAGTTTGGTTTTTGGTCAGACAACCTTCTATACATTTGCACAAGAAAATTCTCCCAGGTAATACCTCCAGGGCCAAGTCATCTGCAGAGCTGAAGGAAAAACAGAGTAGGACAGAGTCTCAGCGCAGTGTGAGACAGTAGAGCTGAGTCTCAGCTGAGTAGGTCACAGGACTTCCGCTGGCTTTCCATTGTCTGGAATTGAGTGACATGTGTGAATTCAAGGGAGACTAGAAAGTGGTGCTAAGTGGAACTCACAAAATCAGATTTCCGGAGCCAGCAATTGGCCTATTCTAGAAGTTCACATCACTCATTCAAATGCTTTGTTTTTAGCCGATTAAACACCAACCCTGAGAGATGGTGCAGTGGTTAAGAGCTCTTGCTGCTCTTCTGGAGGACCCAGATTTGGCTCCCAGCACCCACACTGAAGCTTACAACAGTCCAAAACTCCAGTTCCAAGCAATCCAGCACCCTCTTCCAGCCTCCACCAAACATGCATGAAGTGCACATAAATATATGCAGTTATAACAGTAACAATATATAAATGAATAATAATTATAAAAAAAAAATCCTGAGTTTCCATCTCCAGGACTGCGGGACACATATCAGGAAGAGACAGAGAGGAGAGGGAAGAAAGAAAAAAGGAAGGAAGGAAAGAGAAGGAAGAAGAGAAAGAAAGAAGGACGGAAAGAAAGAGAGAGAGAAAGGAAAAGAAAGGAAGGGGGGGGGAGGGAGGCAGGAAGGGGCTGGAACCAGCTAAGAGCACTGGCTGCTTTTCCGCAGAACCAAGGTTAGTTCCCAGCACTCACATGGCACCTAACAACAGTCCAAAATTCCAGTCCCAGGGAATATATAGCCTTCTTCTGGCCTCCACTGGTACCAGCTAATCTCCACAGTGTGAAGAGAGTTCCTACAACTCAACTGAAAAACAAAACAAACAAAAAGTGGGACCAAAAAAAAAAAAAGCAGGTAATTTACACAAGAAACACCAATACTGACATAAAAAAAATAATAATGGCTCTCCCTGTCTCTCTCAGATAATCCCAGATGAGACAAACACAATTTCTTTGAGCCCGTAAATTCCAGACCAGCCTAGACAACATGGTGAGATTCTGTCTCAGAACAAAATTAAATAATTAAGAGGATGCAAAGAGCTACCTAAAGACAGTTTTCTGCACCCCTCTTCACTTTCAGAGAGAGCAGAAGGGACTCTCAGAGAAACCCCTCCCAGCTTGGGACCTGGGGTGACTGACAGAAGCTCCAAGCTCCTCCTCACACTACTGCATCCCCATACTGACCTGTCCCCAAGTGGTCTCCGGTCCACTGCTTTTGCCCTTCTACCAGAAGGCCTGCTTACTCCTGGATGAGAAAAATGGAGCACTGCCATTGCTCCGTGGCCCCTGCAGTAGAAACACCAAGGAGTCTAGACCAGAGAAGGCCTCAGAGGGTTTACAGGCAAAGCTGGCAGCGGACTGGAGAATTTGCAGGGATGTGTTACAGGCAATAATCCCAGAGAAGCTGAGCATGGGGAGACCTGGTGTCCTCTCAGGGGCTTCTGCTCTGACCCCAAGAGTTACCTTAAACGTTACAGCCTGTCAGAAGGAGCTAACCCTGCCCCTTTGGTCCAGTTGGTTGGCTTGGTCGCCCAACCTGGAGTGTGGTTGCACAGGCGCCGCCGCGATGGGGGGACGAGGGGGGGGGGACAGGAACAGAGCTGCAGCTGTGAGTGCCTGGAGCTGGAGTGAGCGCAAGATGCTTAGGGGCATGGGAGTTATTTCCTTTCCAGCTTGAACTCTAGCCTCCCGGAGGGCCATTTGCACAGCTCTCTTCTCCCCTTGGGTGCTACTGAAAGTGTAGCACGAACTTCCCAGGGATCACCCAGAGCCCTTAGTGAGAGAAATGTAGCATTCCGTCAGCGCTAATGCTCCTGACCTGAGCAACAGGATGGGAAAGCTGTTAGCCACCGAGATCGCGTTTCTCCTGCTCACTGACTGACAGTGGTGCACTGGCTCTCAGAGTGTACAGCGCCCACAGTACCTAGGGGACCCTGGCTCCCTGCAGCGCTAACAGGCTGGTCAGGAACCCTATCTCTGGATAGGGTTAGAGAAGTCTAGGGAATCTGGACCAGCAGGGAGGCAGAGGACTGAGGACTCTGAGGGAATCTGCCCTCTCTGGCTTGGAGCCTCTGGAGATGCTGAATGTTCAAGACTTATACTAAACACCAACAAGATCTGTGCTGTAGCAACAGAGAAGGTAGCTGGTTGGCAGCTGAAGCTGGGAGAAAAAGACGCAAAAGAAGTCATTTTTCATTGCTACAAAAGGAATGGGTGGATCAAGCCAGGCACCTCTGTGGAGAAGGCTCCAAATGGAGATGTGTTGAAACACACGAATTCTGAATGGAGACAGCTAACTCCCCTCTACTTGGAGAGAATAAAAGAACTCTGGGGCAAGAGAGTCCACCAAGGCAGAGAGCCAAACTAGCCTTATTCTGGCAGCCTGTTTCCCTCCAAATTCATCCAAATTCTTTTTTAAGACCTTTTATATCTGCCAAGATCAGAGTGGCTCTCCTCAGAACTGGGTATCAAAGTATGAAATATCAGTGTGGATCAATACTTTCAGGCACTTGACTTTAGACTAAAGAAGGGATGTTAGCTATTTTGACAAAGTAATCAGATAATTTGGGCAAACCTAGATTGGGGTGGGAGGGGTTGTAGTTCACACATGCCTATAACCCCAGTGCTCAGAGCACTCATAGGTAGAGACAGGAGGATGGCTGTGAATTTGGAGACATAACAAGTTCCAGATTCAGGAATGTTGTTAGCACATCATCCTCAGATCGTGTCTCAAGAAAACCAAACAAATAAATAGACCAAGACCTAGATTTGCGTCTGGTTTTTTCAGAGAAGTTCCTAGGCAGGTGTTAGAGGAATTTCCCTTTCTCTCTTTTCTCCTGGCTCAGAACTTGCGCTTTCCGTGCCCACAGAGCACCACTCATCTGGTTTCCAAGATAAAAAAGGAGCTAGAGTCCTATTTATTCCAGAAAGATGTCATTTTTAAAAATCCCAGCTGACTTTAGACTGTTATTGGGGGTTTGGGAAGAGATACAGAAAACTTGCCACCACCAGTAAGGACCAGGCAACAAAGGGACAGAGAAAGGACAACCACATTTTAAATTTTGAGTTTCAAGGAATTGTTTTCCTTTATTAGGGCAAAACAGCAGCCACTGTGGTGATGAGGACGAAGCACTGCGACTTGAAATCAAGTCACTAGAAGGCAATCCAGATTAAATACCGTGAGGTACCACTGGCCACACAAAAGCAGCAGGAAGCAGTTTAAAGTCAATATGGTCCTGGTCTGCTGCAGGCAAGCCCGCCAGGGAACATTTCTAATAAACTTCTCCATCTCCAGGCCTTCCTTAACCAAGTGGCTGAGAACTAAATCCAGGCAGACTGGAAGGCGCATTACCTGCCTCGTTATTCCCCGCTGTGTGAATGCTGGAGTTTTAATTACACACTTGCTTTTTCTGGGGAAGACCAAAGATTGTATTTTTTAAAGTATCAACTTGTTTTCCATTAGGCAGTTGTTGTAACAAGTTCTTTCAGCGACATGTTATGTCTTTAGGAAGGGATGCTTCAGATGGCGCGCACTAGCACAATTTTGTGGCTTTTAATTACTATTTTGTTCTTTTGGGGGGTTTCAGAGGCTGGCGCCTGGGCGTGATTAGACTGTCTACCAGGCCTGTAGCAACCGCCTACACTGTCCACCAGATGGCACCACAAAGCAGGCGCTACCGCAGATTCTTCGGACTTGGGAGTCCAGCACCGCGTGTGTCCGTCACTTCCCACTGAAAATCCCAACCACCAGAGAGAGAAAGAGATAGAGAAGGGAAGTCATCAGTTTGGTTTAATTTAAAAAAAAAAAAAAAAAGCTAGAGAAGGAGAAATTACAACAGCGGAATAAAGTCCTAAAACACGAAAATGTAAAATAGAGTTAATTACACGAAATACAATTTTATATTTATTGTTTATTTCCAGAAGGCATGTTAAGAGTGATATTGAATCTTGATGAATCTTTAACATTACTCTAGCGTTATTTAACTCCCTTTTCGTAAACAACGATTCAAATGGACTTTGAAGGCTGTGTGATCTGGCCTACCTTCCGAGGAAGAAACCCCAGGATCGCTTTCCCAGCCAGTCGCTCACATGTGCATCATTACGCTAGGCCTTTATGTGTATAAGAGAAAGCGATTTCAAATACATTAGTAGTAATAATACCTTTGGGCTTATAGAGCTCTTCTCTCAAGCAACAAGGAAAAACGCTAAATATTATCCAATTAATTGTAGTAATATCTCTGTGGGTTGTTTGGGAGGCATGTATTATTATTATACGCGGTTTATAGATAATTTAAATCAATTGACCGTCAGGTTCCGAGTGGCTGATGAGAGTAAGTGCCAGACACTTCGAGGAAAAGCGTCTGGAAGAAAAGGAGACAGAGCTGGCTGGGCCCTCTGCCTGACTTCATTTGATTAGCTTGACTTGGGACAAAAAGATGTAAATCCTTAGACTTTGCTCTTGCAAGAGCAGCTTGGGAGACCCCACTTCTTCCTCTGAGACCAGCCGCCTTCCGTCGGGCTGCGGGTCATCCTGCACCCTAGAGCTCCAGGTCCGGTGCCCACTTTCTGCAGCGGTCTTGCATTCACCCACCTCTGCCGCCTTGGCCGCCACGTGACGCGGGTCCCCCCGGCCGCCAGGTCGCTGACTCCGGGCGCCCGGAGGCCCATTCCTTCTGATTGGCTGTTGCTAGGTGACGTCGCGGGCGCTCACGTGACAAGTGTTAAATGCCCACCCTGCAGGAGCCCGCCCGGCAGACAATCGTAAAGCTGCTCCGGGGTCGCTCACCTGCTCCCGCCTCCTAGAGCCCCTACGGGGCCTGACCATCCCTGCCCCCTCCACTGCCCGCCCCGCCCAAGCCGGGCCAGGAGCCGAGAGGTCCGAGAGGCCGGGAAAGGATGCGGCCCGCAGCTGCGGTCCCTGGCCACGCACGGTGATCGCCTCCTCCAGGGGAGGAGGCGCCTAGACCGTTGCCTCATTTCTTGTTTTCCTCTCCCTCCCCCCCCCTCCCCGTAATTACATTGGCTGCTGGAAGGGACCTGGAGAGACAGAGGAGGCGCCTCGCATCCCCCTCTCGCCCGCCACCCGTGCTCTTTCCTGTCCCGGGTCAGGATGACTGGAGTCTTTGACAGTCTGGTGGCTGATATGCACTCGACCCAGATCACCACCTCCAGCACGTACCACCAGCACCAGCAGCCCCCGAGCGGTGCGGGCGCCGGCCCTGGAGGCAACAGCAACAGCAGCAGCAGTAACAGCAGCCTGCACAAGCCCCAGGAGTCGCCAACCCTCCCGGTGTCCACGGCTACCGACAGCAGCTACTACACCAACCAGCAGCACCCGGCGGGCGGCGGCGGCGGCGGGGGGGCCTCGCCCTACGCGCACATGGGTTCTTACCAGTACCACGCGAGCGCCCTCAACAACGTCTCCTACTCCGCCAAAAGCAGCTACGACCTGGGCTACACCGCCGCGTACACCTCCTATGCGCCCTACGGGACCAGTTCATCCCCAGTCAACAACGAGCCCGGTATGCACAGCGCTGACATAGGGTCCCAAAGTCGGCCTGGCCCCAGGGAGGGACCGGGTAAGCACCGAGGAGGAGGAGGAGGAGGAGGAGGACAACCCAGAGCTCCAGCCTCGCACTCTGTCCACCTCCAGCTCCTGCCCTTAACTCTGCCCGCGAGTCACCGATTCTGACCCTCCGCGCTCCGGGGGACAAACCGGGAAGGTTGTAGGGTTGCATGGCGGGTAGTGCGGTTCCTCGCCGCCGGCCTCTCCTTTCCCTCCGGCGCAGGCCTGCCGGGTCTCTCCAGGGTTCCGTGGCGCGGCCAGTCTGCGCGGGCTAAGTTGCCTCCAGGCTCCCGCCAAGTTCGCACAGGCCTGGGAGAGAACTTTAGGACCCCGGGTTGGAAGGTGAGGGCTCACGACTCCTTTTCGTTGCAGACAAGGAAGACCTCGAGCCCGAAATCCGAATAGTGAACGGGAAGCCAAAGAAAGTCCGGAAACCACGCACCATCTACTCCAGTTTCCAGCTGGCGGCCCTTCAGCGGCGCTTCCAGAAGACCCAGTATCTGGCACTGCCAGAGCGAGCCGAGTTGGCAGCGTCTCTGGGCCTCACCCAGACTCAGGTGGGCGAGGTGGGCGCTAGCCTGGCCTGGCTGGGAAGCAGACGCGTGCGGGACAACTTTTCAAAAGCATATTTTCATCTGTGCTTTGGGGCAACATAAACGTGTAGGCCCAAAGCTAAAGGAAAACAAAAACAAAAAACTCAAAAGGGGCCGCCGCGTGGGAGGGAAGAAAAGAACCCGGGTGGACAGAAATCCGACACTACAGAGTCTTTCCACTCGCTGTTGAGAAAGTGGGTGCCGTAACTGATCTCCTGACACTACAGTACAGGCCCTGGTCACATAGAGCTCTTGCATCAGCTTTTTGAGATTCCCTAATGCAGCCAGAAGCAGTAGGGCCCAGAGGCCCGACAAATGTCCGGTGCACCGGCCCAGGTTGCTCAATGGCCACCTCTAGCCGGCAGCCTGTCTCTGTCCTGCCAACCTCCTACCCAGGTTCCTGCACTAAAACTCGGGTACTTTTTTTTTCTTTTTTCTGCAAAGGTCAAAATCTGGTTCCAGAACCGCAGGTCCAAGTTCAAGAAGATGTGGAAAAGCGGTGAGATCCCCACCGAGCAGCACCCTGGAGCCAGCGCTTCCCCACCTTGTGCCTCCCCGCCGGTCTCGGCGCCAGCCTCCTGGGACTTCGGCGCACCGCAGCGCATGGGCGGCGGCGGCCCGGGCAGCGGAGGCAGCGGCGCCGGCAGCTCCGGCTCCAGCCCGAGCAGCGCCGCCTCGGCCTTTCTGGGAAACTACCCATGGTATCACCAGGCTTCGGGCTCGGCTTCACACCTTCAGGCCACGGCGCCGCTTCTGCACCCCTCGCAGACTCCGCAGGCGCACCACCACCACCACCACCATCACCACCACGCAGGCGGGGGCGCCCCGGTGAGCGCGGGGACGATTTTCTAACGCCGAGGAGACGGCGCCAGAGACTTGAGAACGGAGACGCGGCGTTCTCCAACACGCGCCCCATAGCTAGAGGCTCCATCCTCTGAGCCCGCGACCGCCACCCAGCCGTCCTGGAAGTGGCGACCCGGGGTGGCTCTGCCACGGAGCAGCGGGGAACAGGGAGGCGTTGTGGGATCCTCTAGTGCCAAGCCCGGCATCCCCGGCCGCACATCCGACCTGAGCCCCGGCCACTTTTAGGCCCATCTCTGACTTGCCACCCCTTCCCAGCCCGCTTGGCGTGGTCCTCGGGGTCCTTGGTCTCTTCGGGCCCTGAGCTGGGTCAGGCGCAAGGATGCCTCCCCCCGCCCTCGAGGCTTCCCGGCACTCAGAAGCTCCTTTCTCCTCGCCTGCCCCAGGGCTCAGCTCCACTCGGCTTCGGTTATTGACCTCCCCGGATCCGGCCCACCCCCACGTGCCCCCATGACCCCCAGGATCCCGCCGGTTTTTTTTTTCCCCTTGCTGGGGGCGGAGGGGGTTGGTTTCCAGCCCTCCAACCCAGATCCCTTCTCGCTTCCCGTTGCCCGATTTCCCCAAGAACACTCCCTTAGCTCCTCATCCATCCATCACCAGTGGATTTTTTTTAATTTTTATTTTTTTAAAAGTTTAGGTGCCTTTGCGGATGACCTCATTTTGATGTTTAAAAAAAAACTGATTTTTTAAATATGTGGACGCTGCAAAAAAAATGTGTTTAAATTATCTTTTTTAAGATGAATTAAGGACTATTAGCCCGGACTTCGACACGGAGTTTGTAAATAAGGGTGTTTGTGCAGATTTCCCCACATTTATTTGTATAAAATTCCTCATCTTTTCAGACATTTTTGTAAACCCCCAGTTGTGAAAACTGCGATTTAGCAGTGACCTCAGCAACCCCTTCGTTTTACTTTTATCCCTTTGAAAATTTTTCTCAGTTAAATTAAGCTACTGATTTGAATTTGTTTTTATCTTGTCCTAAAGTCTTTGTTCTTGAAATGCAAGGTATTTGGGGGTTATTTATTATGAAAGCAACATACTCTTAATGTTGATTTTACAATATGAAGAGATTATTTAAATAAATTATTGTTTTCATTGGAGTGTGTGCTTTTTCCTTGGTGCCAGGGCTCCCTCGGTTCTGTCCGGGAGCAGTTACCCGGCCGGGAGTCGGATGAACAGAGCTGCACAATTGCACCTTTCCGAGGCTACGATGGCCGTGAGATGCGCAGGAGTTCCAGACAGTCGCCCGGGCCTGGGTGAAGGGTTCAGCTCCCTCCACACCCCCTCGCCCGAGTCCGCGCGCGATTCTCCAGCCTACAGCGGCGCCGTGACTCACTCAGCACCGGGCGGCTCCAGCCTCCGCCCGCCTGGCCCCTCTGGCGCCGGCGCCACCGCCCCGCGCCTGGGCCGTCTCTGCCGCCACCGAGTCCGCGGTGCTGGCCCGGCGGTGCACCCCAGCAGCCGCGGGCGGCCGACTGTCCCGGGACCTTAGCTCTGCAACAGTCTAGGATCAGACTCCTACAATGGTCCCTCCCTCCGTTTGCCCCCGAGGCCCTTTGGGAGCTGGCTGGTCCCAGAACTCAGTGAGTCACCCACGTGAAGTACGGTTGGCTGCTTTGGAATGCTAGGCAACCCCAGCGCACAGTGCTGCCCTGGTGCACACACACAGTTACACTCACGCTCTCAAACACACGCAAGCACACGCTCCCGTTACACAGGCTGACACAAATTCACAAACACGCAAATGCAGTCACGACGGCAGAGAATGATGCACACCGCTGTGGAGTGGCATCTTCCCACTCACACTCATACAGAGGAAAGATCCACACTACATTCACTTCTGCTTTCCACCACGGGCTCACACGACCAGCTCCCAGCCCTGAAAACGGCCCTACTTTTTGGCATCCCCGTAAGAAGGGTAGGTGTGTAATCCAGGTCTAAACTAAAAGCCTGTTTCACTGAAAGCGCTAGGAGTCTGTAGTTGGAAGACCCCTTGGTGTAAACCACTGACTATGTGACCTTGGGCAACCCTCTTAGCCTCTCTGTGTTACAGTTTGCAGATCTTAGAGAAGATAGGAGAAATAATAACAGCTATGGCTCAGAATAGTGAGCAACTTAATGGACCCCTAATGAGACAGTGATGTAACAATGCCTGGCACGAGATAAGCACTAGATAAATTTTGGCTATTTGGTATTTAGTATTACTGGTTTATCAAAATGCTCCAAATCAAAGAGGATTTACTTATAAAGTTCTGTATTGCTAAGAAATCTTTCCTATTTCTCCTTGAGTTTCAGAAGGGTTAGGGATGCAAAGACTCTGTCCGGTCCCTTTCAACGTGAGGCTTGAACTTCTGCTATTCCCTCCAAGACATCAGCCACTACTGGAGAGGAGTTGGGCACAGACCAGAGGACCCTACTTGTCAAATTCAGGTCTCCTCTCCTCCAGTTTATGTGGGTCACCCAGGGATCTTCAGCTCATCTTTGGGAAGAGGAAAACAAAAGCCATGACATGGAGGTGACTTCCTGGACCCTGTGCCACCATCCTAAAGCAAATACTGACTTTTCTGATCAAATTGTTTTTGGGGCCGGCTCAGAGTGATTTAGGATAGGCTCTGGAAATGAGGGGGTGCACAATTCAGAATGGCCTGGAATTTTGAGCTTCCCTATGCAACTACTGCCTATCAACCCCCCTCTCTTAACCCTTACCCTCCCCCACTTCCAAGTTCTACTTTGTGGTGTGTGTGTGTGTGTGTGTGTGTGTGTGTGTGTGTTCCTCCACGGCGAGGGCGCGTCGATAGCTAGTACCAGCCTTTCTTTTGAGGTTATGCCCTCCCTCTTTTGCGCGCACTCCCCACCCCGGCTCCTGAAACCAGCCGGGAAAGACAGGGCAGTAAATTGGCTGGTGTCGAGGATCTGCAGCAGACAAGATGATTAAGAGGCCTACGCCGGAGCGCCCCGGGCAGGGAATGTCAGCCCAAGTTGGAATCACGCAACAGGCCTTGGCATGAGCTGAGCCTGGGAGCCAGGAGGGCGGGCGGCCCCTCTCCGGGGTGGGCCGAGGCCCCACAGACTCGCCGGAGTCACCGAACCTGGCACTCGGCGGCGGCGGGGTCGTACAGGGCCAAGACGCGCCTTTGGCCCCGCAGCGGGCAAAGGAGGGTGCAGGGACTAGAGGGAAGGGGGCGTTTCCGCGAACAAGAAGGGCCAAAGAGGTCGCAGGGATGCACCCGCGTTCTAGAACTGAGGGGGCGGCGAGGCGGAGGGGTTGGCTAGGGGGAGAAACAAAGCTGGGCTCCGGGAAGTGGGGGCCGGCTCCAGTCCCCCCGGGGGCGACGCGCTGGCAAGTCTTTCTCACAGTCTCGGGGCCCGCCCGGAGACGCCAAGCCCTGTGATCAGCCGGCTGCAGTGCAGACACGCTTTCCCCCGCCCCCCACCCCGCACGAACTTGGGCTCCCCCAAAGCAGAGATGAAAAATGGAAAAGGGAAGCGGCGATTTCGGCTCCCTACACTGGGAAACCAGCCGCGCTCCGAGCACACATAAATCTTCATTGTAATCCCCTTCCATTTACTCGCGTAAAATATCAGGCCAGAGACAGGATATGACAAGCGCTGGGAAGCGGGGCGGGGTGGGACCTGAGGGGTGCCCGGCCTTCTGCGCTCCACACTCCAGAGCGGAACCCCGAATTTCCATACTCGGGCAAAAGTGATAGCACCGAGTTCTACCGTGCCAGCTGCGGGCCACGGGGAGGTCCCGCTCCCTTCTGCTCCACTCCCAGGCCCGCGCTCTGTCCGCCTGCTCTGGGGCCCGGTGCTGACCAACTGGTCCTAGCACAGAAATCCCTTCCAGCTGCCTCGAATTCCCAGCTCCGGGGTTGGGAAGGGCAGAAGGAGAGCCTAGGCATCCCAGGCCTCACCAGCCCGGCTGTAATGTGGGACCGTTTAGAAGGCTTCCCCCTTCGGCCTGCTTTCAGGATCACTTGTGAAAATTGTGACTATCCGTGCTTAGTAAGGATTTCCGAGACTGGTGGGGCGAGTTTGGGGGGAAGTATCAGGTTTACTGGGGGCGGAGAGAGCGGAGAAGGTTGGAGCTTTGTTTACAAACAGTTCTCAGGCAAAAAGAAAGGGAGTATAGAAAAGGAACAGCTAAAGCAACGCTGCGTCCTCCACCCCACCCCACCCCCGAGCGCCTGCTAGGAACCTCTTCCCAAATCCTGGATTGTAAAAAGTTCCCTTTGCCTTTCCAAAAGCAGGGCAGTTCATAACCCGATAGCAACCACCCGACTCCAGACGCCACCAGCACTTGTTCAAAAGTCTCAAATCCCTTCCTTTCCCGCGGAGAACAGAGACAGCCAGTGACTTTAGCCTGTTTGGGATTAGGTTTGAGAATCAAACTACGCATCTTTTCCTGAGATGAACACAGACACTCCCTTCTTATTCCACTTTGAAGTCGGGGTCTCCGAAGCAGTTGAGTGTGGCTCTCGCTTGAGGATCATCTACAGCTACCGAGGACTAGATTTTCCCTAGACTAGCTGCCCCTCAGAAAGGTGACACCCAAATTAGCCCCAAGAAGGCCTTCTCACCGCGAGCCTTCCGTTCCCTCCTGGAATCTGCCTGGAGAGCAGTCTACAACCCACATCACACAAACACACCCCAGTGCAGACGGGATGTACGGGCCCACACCCCTTCGGAGCCCCCCTCCCCCGCACACCAGCAGGAGTTCCCCTAGCTGGGACGGGTTTGGCAGTGATTGCCACATTACAAGATGTTACATTCCGCCCTGGGGCCTCCGGTTAGGAGACAATGTGTTTCAGGAGGTTGGGGCGGAGGAAGCAGGCAGGTCTTAGGAGCAGCCTCTCGGCGCCTCCCCGTGAGAACGCAGAGTGTCTCTAGACGGACTCATCTCCCCTGGGTCGCTCTAGCTTATGGCCTCCCACTCTTCCTCCCTGGCCAAAGCACAAACACTGCGGTGGTATAGCATTTCTGGTATTGGCGTCTCTGTGCCACAGATTGTGTCTCTTCTCAAGTCGGGCCTTCACTCTAAGAAACAAGGAAGGTGGAAAAAGTGTCCCCAAAGCTGGGCGGGGTTGGGCAGAAAGCTTACGACTTCACGGTAGGAGAGACGCAGTGGTGGTGGTGGTGGTGGAAGGGGGCAGAGCACAGGAGGTGATCCCAAGGGACCGACTTGGTCCCGCATGGACCAAAGAATCCGGCTTTTCACACCCTAGCCTCTCACCCCCGACCTCCACTCCCGATTAAGGTCCAACGGTATCGGACACCATAGAGGTGAAACCATTGATCCCCCAAACAATAGAGGTGCAGCCGTCCAGAACCCTAGCAAAGCTAAGGTTGGCTTCTTTTCCCGGGCGCCTAGTAGTTCCTCCTCCTGGGGAACACTCCCCGCCCAGCCTCCTCCCTCCGCAGTCCTGGCCTCGGCTTCTTAAAGTCACAGGGTGTCTCAGTGCCCTAGAGAAGCACCGCCCAAGTGAGGAGTAAGTGTCTTCGGGGGACTCAGGGGGGTGCTTCAGGATGCAATCTCGGGGGACGTGGAGACAAAACAAGAGCCCAGGTGGTCGCGGGGTGGGCCTGCAGGGCCCCTAGCGCATACCTTCCTTGCCCCTCCCCCTGTAAAGCCCCCCCAAACTGCAAGCTCTGGATCCGACGCGTTGACAGTGGGACGGATCACTGACCTCTTTCCAGAGGCGATCTCTCCAGGCGCTGCTGCCTCAGTCTAGCAGAGACAGACACATCACCAGGGCCCCCAGGGAGCAGGCCATCCCACCCTAGGGCCTGCACTGAGGGAGAATCTGGAAAAGGGGCCCAAGAAGGAAGAAGGAGAAGGAAAAAGAAAAAAAAAAAGAAGTGTTGAGGGGGTCTATCCTGTCACTTTCTCAGTTGCTGCGTTTAGAATGGGGGGGGGGGGAGGGTCTGAGACCTCCGGGGAGACCCTGCGGCAGAGAACACGCACCGAGGAAAGGGATTCGCTTCTCAACACATTCTCAGGGGGGTAGAACAGTGAAAATTTGTCTTGGGTGGTCAATTTCCTCATTTGCCCCTATTAAAACAAAAAGCCCAAGAAATTCAATTAAAGCCACCCTGGCCAAGGCGCTATTTGAGGCTTGAATGTCTCCCCTAAAGCTGCAACAATCATGTGGCATTAGACACTTCCGGAATCCTATAGCCAACCTGAAAAATCCCAGACCCCCTTTTCCCCTAATTTTTGCTCTGATCTGTAATTTTATCCACATTTGCACTAGTTTGAGCATTCTGGCTCTCCCATCTGAAAGCCTGCAATTACTATATAATTCTTCGCAATTTCAGATGTCCTAATATGGACTGTAATTTTTGCGCAAGACAATTTCCTGCTATTTCAAGCATCAACATTGTCAAAGTTGTATGTACATAATAAATGGGAATATCAATGCATAGTTTTTAGCATAACATCTTGACTCCTCGATAATTATATCCGTTCGGAGCCTACGCAGAATTAGCCTGAATTGCATGGTAACTGCTGCTGCTTTAAAATTTTTAAAAATTACTCATAATTTTCCCAAAGATTACCAAGATCTCGAGTGCACAATGTCATCAGCGTAATGAAGAGTAAACATTTATGCTAATAATCTGCAATTTTTTTCATCAGCTATAAAGACAGAGGCTATATAGCCGAAAATTTCAGTTCTATTCTGCAAGCTCAGAGATGCAAAAAGCCTGCGGCGCTCGGAGGCGCCTAGTCCTGGGGACCTCTTCCCTCTGCTCTTTACTCTCACGATAGGAAGATGAGGCCGGGGAATTCTTTTTGGTTTTCTGGTTTTGTTTTGCTCTGGTTTTGGTCGTTTTTTGTATTTTCCTATTTTACCTGTGGTTTTTTTTTTTTTTTTCCTTTTTTCTTCTTTTTTCTTTTTGTCTTTTCTTTCCTGTCATTCTCCCAGCCAAAAGCCGCCTTCGACCCTTTTGATTTGATGTAGCAAAGAGTGTGTGTCCACTGAAATTGACACTAAAGAAGGTAAGGGTGGAAACTTGTTTCGTTTTTCAGAGGGTTGGAAGGCTGCACAGAGCTGCCGCAGCGGCTCCCGCTCCGGGAGTAGGAGGGTGGGGGAGTGATTATGTATGCACCAGCTAATTCTCCATCAAAACTTCTTGTCAGCGATGTCAGGAGTATTTTTTCTCCTTTTTATAAAAACACTTGATGTTTCAGGAAGTGTTAATCCCTGAAGATTGGGGGTGGTGGTGAGGGGGGGGTAGGAAGGCGATGGGTGGGGGGTGATACTGTGTCTTGAGCCTGGGGGGAGCACCCTTTGCAGCCTTTTGCTTTTCCACTTTGGAATTTGGGTCTGCTGTGGAGTTGGGACAGGAAGAAAAATTCTATGAGGCATGAGAAAAAGAGACCCTTTCGTTCTGTATTGCATTAGATGGGGGCTCTGCTGACCATGTGAGCTAGGTAACAGAAAAGTTTGCTTCAGACTATGATTTCAGGGGGTCTTTAACCCAGGTGGGAGGATGGCAAAGCACAGATAACTCTGCAAATCTTTCAGAAAATATAGGGAGAAAGAGATGAATACTAGGATACAGATGTATTGACGGTGGTGGGGTATTGATTGCTACTTTCTGCCCAGTTTTTTTTTTTTTTTTTAAATCTTATAACTCAGGCTCTATATCCAGCACCCAGACCTTCTTCTTTAGGAAAACGGATGACAAGTTCTTCAAGGAGAGAGATTCAATTAGTTTCTTCATCAAATGACTCTCTATAAACAAATTCACACTTGGGGCACCGAGGTGAAAGGGATTTGGGGAACTTTTTGTGGTGCTTAGATGTGGTACTGAATCAAGAAATCTGAAGAAACATCTAACCCAGGCCAGGTGCAGATTCCTGGAAGAAAGAAATAGAAATACAGCATGGTGATCAGTGAGAGCAAGCAGTGGACTATAAATGTTTCCAGTTTTATCTTTTTAAAATATTGTAGAAATGCAGACTCTGGGTTCTGCCACCAATCCATTTCACCAGTCACAGGGCCACTCAGCCTATCCAAGCTATTGAAAGCCAAGACCAGTGAGGAGAGGGTTGGGACTATGCTTCTGCCCCACCCCCATTCTTACCCCCTTTTAGAGCTAGTGTGTGTGAGAGAAGATATTAAAGAGGTATCTGTTGTTTAGCAATTTTGCTAAGTCTGTCTTCATTACTTTGCCGCTGTGCATTTGCTAATTTGGAGGCCCGGCCATTGACAAGCTTGCTCCATACACCTGCAAGCAATTTGCCGGCTCCGGTACCGGAGAATTGCAGAGATGGCAGCTCGCACCTATTTGATTTTTTTTTTTTCCTTTTCTCAATGCACAGCAAATTTGGCTTTCAGTGCGTTATCTCTTTTGTTAATGCAAAAAGATTCCCTGGGCGAAAAAATTGCTCATAATTACCAGAGAGATGGGGAAACTGCATTAGAATAAATAAACCTGAAATTACTGTAATTATGTTGTGTTTGATGGGCCCGGCTTGTAATCAAGAAGAGAATACAGTGAAATGATGCTGACCCTCTTGGGTTTGCAGCTGTACGCGCACTTTGGGGTCTTTTTTTGCAGAAAAGAGTCATTTTGATAATCATTAAGCTGTGTGTAACCTATTTCAGAAGTGTTTTAAAATGAGGTTCACATTTTTTGAACAAGGGGAAAAAAAATCCCAAAATTGCATTTTGCCATTACAGACTCATACATAAGGAAAGGTTGTGTTTTCTATGTGACAATTGTTAAGACATAATATTCGAAATCAGTATTTAATCATTATAATGAGGTATTGTTTAAATATAACCATCTTTAGATTATTCATAGTTTAATTAATATACTCATTATGAAAATCTTTGAATCAGATATTTGATGAACTACTTGTCAGTAACAAGGCAGCATTAATTAGGCCTATATTGAGATTAACATTTTAAAAAAGTACAACTGCTTATAATTATAATAGAGCCTAACTAAACACCGCCTTCCTTGAGCTAAAACTAATAATTTCTCTATTTGAACTGTTAGCAAGAGATTATTAAATTAGTATAAGCTAATATCTCAAAGTATTAAAATCGGCTTGACCAAACAGGTTTTGCTTGTGGTTTGAGCGGTTGGGGACTAGCTGTCCTCCGGTGGACTGAGTTGGATGAGTGAGAAAAGTCTTGCGCCTAAAGAAGTCATAAATCCCCAGAGGCCTGGCTGGATTCTGGCTTCAGCACATGCTCCAGGGCCTATCCTGAGAAGTTATTTCCTTCCGTTTCAACCGAGTCTATCCAGTACTATCTTGATCTCATCTCACTCCTGAGCGCCACTTAGTTCTGATGTGGAGGCGAGAAAAGTATCAATTCCAGTCTCAGTACAGGCAGAAGTCCCCAGCTTCCTCCAGTCCTACCTCCCCGTCTTCTCCCATTATAGGGCTGCCCCCTCCAGCCACTTCTCCTCCCCTTCCCAAAGGGCGTCGGAAGAGCTCCGTGCGTCTGATCTTTCACCAGCACCAATTGAAAAATGGGTGCTTGTCACAACACAGATCACTGCCTTCCAGGCTCTGCTCCCCACTGCGCGCCGGAAAGGGCCCCCCAAAGGCGGAGGGCCAACCCACCTCGGGCAGTAGGCGGGTGCCAGGGAAGTAAGAACCGCACAAAACCTGCCGACGGGACCCACAGTTTTCGATTTAGCCTTTGGTCTGGTTCTGGGGTTTGGGCTGGAGCTCAGACCATCTAGCAGGCGAGGGATTTAGCCTGGTTCTTCTATCCCCTTAGAGTCCTTGTTCTTTCTGAACAAACTTAATTCCAGTGCTCTACCAGAGGGAGGTGTTCTCAGAATGAACTAGCATCTGAAACTCAGGGCTGTGGTGGGAGCCAGGTGAGCGACTCTGGTCAGCTCTCAGTCTCAAAATTCACCTAAGACCCTGTACTTCTGCGCTTTGACATTTCTAGTTTGTGAGTGTGTAGAGAGAAGTCCCTCCGCATTAAGCAGGAATGGGTCTCTCTCTCTCTCTCTCTCTCTCTCTCTCTCTCTCTCTCTCTCTCTTCCTCATTTCTTTGCCTTTTTCTTTTCTTTTTTCTGTGAAAGGGTCTGGGTGGCTCCCTGGGTCTATATGCCTTGTCCCTAAGGACCCAGTGATTGATTGGGGTGGTGGCTTGGAGGACATGTGCTTCCTGCCCCTGCCAAGATGCTATCCTGTGCCTGCAGTCAAGAGAAATCTGGCAGGTCAGATGCGGGTGGGTGGAGGCTGGGGGCAAAGCAGGGTGTCTCTGTTTCCAGGGTTCCTGAGAATTGACAGGGCAACAGGAGAAAACTCCAGTCTCCCAAGCCCACTTCTCTCAGGTTCTGCTTTTCTCTCTTGGCAGTCTTTCCGTTGCTGAGCCCCTTCTGCCCTAAAACACCTGTTCCCGAGCCGAATTCCCCAATCCACTCTAGACACTCCATTTCTCCAACCTAGGCATGGGTCGAAGGCCACGCTGAGGCGAAGAGGTTAGGGGAACAGGGCTCTGAGACCAACAGACTTTAGGATAGTATCTTGATGGGATATTAGGGGTCCTCAATCTATCCCTAATAAGTAGATATGCCTATGTTAATGTACCAGAAGTGAGAATGGGATGGGGGCACCTCCTTTTCCTCCACACAGCACAGGAGGCAACGGCTCTTTCTTGAAACCATAATTTTACTGTTTCAAAGAAACTTTATAACTTATTTACAAAGTTTCCCCCCAAGATACAAAGCAATAAGTTAACATTCTCAATATAAAACTAAACTTTGACATAGAGAACACAAAACACGGCTGATTTCAATTGGTCACATTTTCCAAACTTCACAAGAAAAATGTCAAGATTCTCATTTCACAAAGCATTGGGTTTACAGCCACACACAACAGAACGGAAAGAGGCTAAGCTTGTGCAACATGTTTACAGAACAACAATAATAATTATTAATAATAATAACAATAATAATATGTACAGCAATTAGATCCTGCACCAGAGACTGTGCGTTCAGGGTAATGACTTGTGTTCTGTGGTCGAGCCGCTGGGGATTGTTTAAAGCTGCTTATGTCTTACTTTAAAGGGACCTGGAATTGGGGTGCTTTCACAGGATTGATTTGTTTTCCCTCTCCAAGGCCCATCGGTCCTCTCTTGCTGCCCAAAGTATGTTTTTTTCTTTCTTGGCTGGGTTTTCTTGTCCAAGCGTTCCTGACAAAATCCTGTTGGCTTCATTTATCTTTCTTTTGTTGCTTCATTCTTCTGGTTTTTTTTTTTTGTTATTTTTAAAAAATAATTTGGGGCATGTAAAATGCAAATCATTCTGCCTCCATCACTCTATGCCAGCAAAGTACAAAGGTTACTGTGTATCTTAAAAATCACTCTACCCAGCTTGTTCGCTTTTCTGGAGTATTTAAGGTCAATAGTATGTTTGGACAGTGTCCACTTCATGCTCCCGAGAACTTAAAATTGGCCAACACTCAGCGTCAGAGGAAGTCTGTTTTTCAATAAATTAACCCCCTCCCTCTAATTTCCCCCACTTCCCAAACAAGCTACGTTGATGGTCAAGCAGGGCCCAGAAGAAGACCATAAAGGGAAAAGCGTTCCAGGATTCCGTGATGGGCTGCCAGTAGACCGGTGTGGCTCAGACCTGGTGACTTTTTGGAGAGGCCGCAGAATGACGACAGCAGACACACGGGGACCTTGACTCAGTGCACAGACAGTGCAAAAAGGAGACAAAGACGGACAGAACCGAAAAAGAGCCTTTCCCCCTCCTACATTTTTTTTTTTTTTCCTGATAGTCTCACAAAGCTGAGAGCCTGGTCCGGTCCAGCGGGTTGCTCTGACTGTCTCCGGTGGCAGATCCTTCCTTGAGACCACTCTGCTGTCACCGGGTAGCCCAAACCAGGTTGGGTCCAGAGCTGGAAAGTCACTGAGCCAGACCTTTCGGGGCTCCTAGAAGGTGGCAAGCCCTCTGCCTTCGCTGATCCTTTTTCTTTCCTCCCACCCCCACCTCTAAGCCCTTCTCCTCAAGGCCAGGGCACGAGAAAGGGCGGATGGACGTGGAGGCGGGAGGGGCCGGGCCAAGGGAGAAGGGAAGGAGGCGGGTGAGTGGGAACTGACAACCTCACATGAGTTGAGGCTGCTGCATAGCTTCTTGGTGCGCTGAAGGATACCATGAGGTGTAGCTGGGGACATAGGAGCCGGCGCTGCTGCCGGAGCCCTTCCCAGATGAGGAGTTCGGATTCCAGCCCGGTGGCACTGGTGGGGAGCCGGCAGACAAGGCCCGGCCGTTCGCCAGCGCGCTGCCCTCCAGAGCTGCCCCTCCTTGCTTCATCAGCTTCTTGAACTTTGAGCGTTTGTTCTGGAACCATATCTTGACCTGCAAGATCGGGCAACAACGTGACTGGACTGTGACCACTAAGTCTACCCAGGTCTGGAGAGGAGAGAAGGGACTGGTCGAAAAGAATTACCTACCCTCCTGCTCTGCAGAAGTGGGCAGCTCCAGGCTAGAGGATTAGAGTTCACCGCCACTCCCCACACTCCACGAGAGCCAAAAGCTAGAAAGCGGAGTCCCCAGTCCCACCTCTGCCGGTAGCCCTTAGTGCAGCTGGGAGGGGCCGTTAAGAGAACAGGGGAGACCCAGACCTTGGTTTGCAAGTGGGTCAGTGCTACAAGGCCTGCCATTTATGCAAGACAGCTCTCATGCAAAGCAATGCAATATTAATAAAGAAAATTTAAAATCTAGATAGGAATGGGGGGCATTTATTTACAATCAGACTACTTTCCCTTTGCACCAAGCTTTCTGCCTTTGGATGAGCTTAAGGACTGGTGGAGGAAGCCACGGTATTTTTGTTAAACTTTTCTTTAGACTCAATCCAACTTTTTTCCCCCATAGATGAGTTTGCTTTCCCCAGCTCCAATCCAAATCTAGAGACAGATGTTGGAAACCGGTGTCAGCTCTGGTTTGAATGCCTGTGAAATGCCCACAATCTTAGAGAAATGCAGGAAAGAAGAATCTCACTTTTTTCCCCCTCTAGGATCTGGGATTTGGAAAGGGAAAGAGCAGAGAAAGCATCCCCTCTACCACCTCATGAGGAGGAGGTGGAGGGATGTTTAGGCTTAGGCCCAGGACCCAAATGATTAGCCACACACTTTAAAGGCAAAGGAGGATTAAGTCTCCCTTCTATTGTTCCAGTTCTGCCACGTGTGACCTTAGAGTCTCCAAACAAAACGTCTGGGGAAATCCTTCCTGCTCCCTGATCTGAAGTCTGGGGACCGAAGATCAGGCGGCCTGCAGGTCAGAGTAAGGTCCGGGCTAGGACAAACAGAACGAAGGAGGAAGGGGAGACGCTGAAAGTCAGAGGTGGACACACACACACACACACACACACACACACACACACACACACACACACCGAGGCACAGTGACATCTTGAACCAGAAGCCCAGCGAACAAGAAAAGAGAAGCCCGGGGCTCAAGCCCAGCGCGGGAAGCCTGTTTGGCAGAGCGGCAGCAGCCAGGTACCTGAGTCTGTGTGAGTCCCAAGGAGGCGGCGAGCTCCGCCCTCTCAGGCAGAGCTAGGTACTGAGTTTGTTGGAACCTCCTGTTCAAAGCCTGCAACTGCAAACTGGAATAAATTGTCCTGGGTTTGCGGATCTTTTTCCCTTTGCCGTTAAAGCGCACTTCACCGCCTTCCACTACGGTGCTCTTCTCGGAGTCGGCCCCTGGAGGGACAACAGAAGCAGAGACCCTTGTTAATGCTGGACTGCCTTTAGTGCGGAGGGACGAGACTGAGTGTCAATGGATGGGTTGGCAGACGCAGGGTCCGGAAAAGAACGTTCAAGAAACCCCGAAAGACTGCGAAGGGTCCCTCAAGGTCCGAAGGCAGGTCCCTGGTGGCTGCAGGCAGAATTGGGCCGTTCCCAAGAGCGCAGCTATTGCCTTTGCAGGGAAAGTTTGCTATTTTTGCAGGCGGTAGTTGAGGTTTAATTACCCTTAATTGCATACATTGTTTATAGCGCTACGCAATAAATAATTACCGAGACTAATACGTGCACATGTGGGTTTCTGTTTTCCAGCAGGGCATTGTGTGTTCGGCGCACCGAGCGGCCCAGAGGCCCAGCCACTGCCAGGAGACGCGCTCGGATTTATTTTTTGCTGGACAGTTGTAAATTTAATTGACTTATACTTTTTTTTTTTCTTTTCAGTGACAAGGATCCATAGATTGATATCCGAAACCTCTACTACTTCCGCGCCTTCCCCACCCCCACCCCTCTCTACCCATCTCTCTCCTCTTGTCTTCTCTCTTTCCTCCTCCCCTTCTCCCCTGTCTCCTATTCTCCTTCCCTCCTCTCCTCGTCCCTGGCGAGAGCACGTACCTGGGTCCTCCAGGCGACTCTGGGCGAGGCTGGCGCTGCCGGGGTAGGACTGCACGGAACTGATGTAGGGGCTGGACGCGTGGCTGCTGACCGAGTTGACGTAGGGGTAGCCCAGCGGTCGGGAGAAGGACGAGGCCGAGCTGTAGGCACCGTCGGGCTGCGAATGGCCCGCCGAGTGTAAACAGTGCATGGAGTAGTGCCCGTGGGACATGGGAGAAGGAGACATTTGCTGGTTGGGCGGCCCAAACTCCATAAACACCGCCTTGCCCGACACGGGGCTGTTGAGACTTTCTGGCATGGTGGTCATGGTCATCTCTTCTCGCGGGGTCTGGGTGTGGGTCTTTCTCTCCTCTGCTTCCCTTTTGGGGGTCTCTATGTTTCTCAGGACAGGAAGGAACCCAATTTAAGCGGAACAGGGGTTTTCACTTTCCATTCATAAGAAAATGGAGTTTGTCTCTTTGAAAAGTCTAAGCATGATGCTGCCGAGCTCCCCAAACTCGGTTCAAAGCTTTGACTCAGCCAAGGTCATAAATATTCATGAGCTGGTGGAGCTGATTGGTCGGCTCTCTTGCATAATCACCGGGGATTGGTCCGAGAAGCTCCGGCTCGGCTGGACTAGAGCGAGCGACGCCGCCGGGCCTGGGAAGAGTCGGGTCCACACGTCCCGGCTGGGGCTCCTCTGCAACAGAGCGCGCGGAGCCGGGCGCACAATGGGCTGCAGCGTCCGCCCAGGGACCTCCGAGGCGCGCTGCTCCAGCCTCCCGCCTCCCTCGCGCGCTTCCCGCCCCAGAAACCAACCAGCGGCTCCTTGCCGTCGCCCTCCCCTTTGCTGTCCCCACCCTTCGCCCGCCCCCAACGCCTGGGACCCCGGACCACTTCTCGCGGTCACCTAGTCCGGTGCGGAGCGCCACTCCAGAGTCTGGCCGTGGTCTCTGGATCGCAGAGTCACGCACTGGGCGACAACCTAGGTAGCCTGCAGCCAGCGGTCCTCCCGAGCGTCTTGTGCCTAGCTCAGCGCGCTCCAGGCCGCGCCTCCCAGGACCGGGTCCTCTGGGCCACATCCCGGGGATCGGGGTTTGGGGGCCCTCCGGCCCAACTCACTCACTCGGCCGCCGCCCCGCCTCTGCCACCGCTCCCAGGGGCTTGCTCGCATCTCTCCAGGCCCGGCTGGCCACTCCAGTTCGGGGCTGCACCGGTCTGATTAAAGCAGTGAGCGTGGAGAGCCGGGAACCCGCGCTTCTCCTCCCAGGAAAGGCTACCGCACCGCCTCCCCCCACTTCCCCTCCCAACCTTCCTGCCTCCCCCTCCCCTCTCCACTCCCCCCTGAGCCTTGCGCCCGGGGCTCACTGGCCCGGTGTGCGTGGCGCCGCGTTGAGTCCCGGGCCTGCGGGCGCCTGGTGGCTCCAGCAAGGAACGCCCTCCAGATGGTCATTTTCCACCCTCCTGGGGTCTGGCCAGAGTACTTGGGGTATCGGAGTCCTAGGAGGACACCGAAACCCTCAGCAAATCCAGATCTGTGGTAGGCTCGAAAATTTGTGTATAGATATGCCCCTCTTTGTCGCCCAGTCTCTTCCTCACCTCCAGTGGCCAAAGCTGGCGCCTCCGGGCCTGGAGTGGGGGTGGGGAGGGTTGGTGGAGGGAAGAGCTGCCAAGGCGCCGTCTACCTTCTGGGTGCAAGTACTGAAAAGTGCACAAAAGGCCCCCTCGCCCCCACCCACCACTACTACCACACAGTCAGCCCGGGCGCGGCGTGGCGCAAACTACGCTGGTTGCTAGGGACTGTTGGTTCCCAATCCCGCCAGCCCCACGATGAATCCCAAATTACTTTGTTAGGTAATTAGAAAGTGTTGATAATTATTTCTTTCATAATTTAGCGGTGTGACGGGGGACGGGGAAATGATCTTGTGAAAGTTCACACGTGCACACGTATTAGTTACTGATTCATTTGATTAAATGGTAGTCTCAAGTGCTCAGATCCGCAGCTGAAGGCGCCCCATTAGCATAACACTGATGTTTAATTTTCATACGCATAATTAGCCATATATTTAACACTAATAGCAACATGCAGCCTTTCAGCGTTAAACAGCCCGGGATTTGATCTGGCCTGAGCTGAACCTTCGTCGCCCGCACCTTCCCCTGTCTGGAGTGCGCAGTGATCACGGGCCAGACCTCTGTAATCAAGCACATTTTGGCAGAGGGAACACCAATAAAAATGAACATTCAAAACAAATTACATCGGCAATGTCGTTACAGATATGAGTACAGGGGATTCTCTCTCTCTCTCTCTCTCTCTCTCTCTCTCTCTCTCTCTCTCTCTCTCTCTCTCTCTCTCTCTCTCTCTCTCTCTCTCGCAGTGCTTTAGTAGCAGCTCCTGCCGGCGGAATTCCTCTTCGGTTTAAGGGCACATGAGGCTGGGGGGAAGAAATATTTCATGCAGCGTGGTGGTTGGAGCAAAGAGAAAAACGAGAGAGGTAGGGGGGAGAGAATAGTCCGAATTCTGTAAACCAATAAAGGGTTTGCCAACGCCTAAAAGATTTTTTTTCTTAATTACCAAATCACACGGTGAAGCTTTGTAGCAACAACCATCTAATGACTCCGCCACAACTCTGAGCCTGATTTTCCCGTCCTACGAGTGATTTTAATTGCGCCTTCTTAGCGCCTGTTTCGGGCTGTGGAGTGCGGTCCTGTGAGGCCAACGCAGTCGCTTGGATGTCGTCTGAACCCGAGGTCTCTCACGCGCCTTGCGGGCCTTGCCCACGTAAGTGATCGCTGCGGTGTGTGCCGGGGACAAGGTTGGGGCTGGGGAAAGCGGGGCTGGTGTCTCTTGGAACTCAGTGCAAAGCTCAAGAGGACATCTGGGGCTGCCTAAGAATAGTTTTATCCCAGAGGCTGTAGATCTGGGGAAGGGAGAGCTAAAACGGGTCTACTTAGGTGCACAGGCTGATCCTGGAACAAACAACTGACTAGCGCAATAGGGTTTCAGAGACTGGCATAATTTAGAACTGAATTGTGTGTAGGTGAGGGAGCACGCTCCAGAATTATTTCCTAATCCGAGGAAGCAAGTCTAAGGAGATGCTAACCCGGGCCCCTGGAAGAGTGCTCACACATCAGCTAGCTAGTGAGATCTTATCTCTACTTCAGTAGCCCTGAGTGCATTCCTCCAACTGCCTTTGCTCTAAGGCGACACCTGTTCTAAAATGCTTAGACTTTGCCTGCCGGAGTATGAAAGGAAATTACAATCTTGCATTGGTCCTCAAGGTTCCAGGTTGGAAACAGAACTCACTGGAGTCACCTCAGAAACCAGCAGCTCAGGGTTAGGTGTCAGGTCAGTTCAGCAGGCCAGCTGGTGAGGAAGAGGACAAGAGGAAGCACTTTTTAAAAACCTACTTCCTAACTTCAACTTCAAAGAGTGTTACACAAAATTCCTTTCATTCAAATTTGTTTCCTACAGAGCTGTGGAGTCTAGCAGTACAGGCTAGATTACTAAATCAGATTATATACCGTCCCCATAAATACCTCTACCTGCAATAATTGCCCCAGTGGTTGGTAAAACCCTGTGGTCCTAATAAAACTATCCTTAGGGGGACCTCAGAGTAAACTGACCTGCAGATAAAGGCACTACATGCTAATCTGATTGCTCTAGGGAAGAAGTGAAGTCATTCTCTGGCAAATATCCCTAAGGCCAGATGGGTCAGTTCCTCTCTAGGGAATATGAACAGCTCTATGGCCACAGCTTCAGCCTCTGAACCTCTGCCTGGTTAATTCCAGGACACCTCAAAAGTTTACCAATTGATCTTACAAATCCTCACCTCACTCTTTTAACAAACTAGGTTTAGAACCACTTCCACATACGACTGTAATCTCTAGATGTAGAAAAACTGATCTGGAGGGTTGGGGGCCTTGGGAAGATTCCCCAGTTTAGTGAAGAGCTGAAATTTACCACTTTTCCAAGCTCTTGTCCTCAGATTCCCACTTCTTCTCCATTGCTCTGTCTGAAAGTCAAGCTAGCTCCCCGTGGTGGATCCATCCCTCTGATGCCATCAATCCTGGCAAATGTAGGACTTTGGCTCCCCTGATAAGTCAAGCTCTATTTACGTATGGCCACTTTGCCGTCCACATGAATACAAACAAGAGTTAGCAAGGCACGGGTGTTCTGGACCTCTCTAGACATGCTCTTTCTAACATGCCCAGAGGGGACTGGCTTCCTGTGGGCGCTCAGAGACCCAGCCTGGCCCAGCCTGGAACTAGGTATGAACAGACCCCTGAGAACAGGAAGGGAAATCAGAGTGCTCTGGGCAGGAATGGATTTCTGCTCCTAAAGCGGGTAGGTGCTGCAGGAAAGTTGATCCATAATTAAAGCTGACAGTTCCAGAGCAGGCCAACTAGGACCTTGTCTCTGTGTCTGGTGTCTCCTCTCTCAGGGATCCTGTGAGGCCTCAGGAATATCTGATTTGTATAGCACAGGGAGCAGGGGAGTACCTGTTCCAGGCCAGCAGTCAGGGGTGGTGTGTGTGTGTGGGGGGTGCAATTTAAGTACTAGCTGGGCTTTAAACTCAAGACTCACACATCTAAAGAGTGGGGTTGCAGCTCTGATTTTTAGCATGACCACAGATCTAGTGTGGGGGTGGTCTCGAGCTGGGAGGGGAACCAAGCATGGCTTGGTTGCTGATGAAGATCTTCAGGGGTCTACAAGGTCTTGTGTCTGGGTTGCTAACAGCTTCAGAAAGGCCAAACCTTTCACAGCCAAGAAAATGTAGGTGATGCTTCCTGCTCATCTTCTCTAGGCCAAACCTCGATGGAGAGGAGGTTAAGCAGGGTGGAAGCAGGTGCTTGCCTCTGGAAGTGCCCTCAGGCTCAGCCGATTTAAAATCCCCAGGGGTGGCAGATTATAACAAAAATTCAGCTAACAGGTAGGTTTTCTTTTCTTCTCTTTTTGCATGCGTGTTAAAAGTTTGGAGATGCCAAAAGTAACCACTTGCCCTCTCCCTTTGTAAGAGTCACAAGTAAAGAGTGAACACAAACGGTTTAAGAGGTTTCTGGGTGTTTTTTGTTTGTTTTATTTTGTTTTTTTAAGTTGGGTAGAATCTGGACAGGAAAGGACAAGCCATCTGCCCAGGAAGATAGTTTGCTTCTCTCCAGCAGGCTCTTCTGTGCTAGCAAGCTGCAAGGGCCGCAGCAGGCAGCACACCTGAGTCCCCAGTGCCCTGTCCTCACTGCATTTTCTCTGAGACATTGCAGACTCCTGCACGGCCTGCAGTTGGTTCCTCAGTTCTCAATGGTCTCCTTAAGGAAAAAGGCTCCGGGCTTCAGAGGCAGGGCGGGCCCTCAGGCTTCATGTGGCAACTTGGTCAGGATCTCCACACCCCTCGACGTGATGAGGACTGTGTGCTCAAACTGTGCGGACCTGAAAACACGGGGCTGCAGTCAGGACACTGTGCGCTGGCAACTTGGGGCGCTGCTAAGCAGCAGCCTCCCTTCCCCAGCAATTCAGGAATAACAGGGCAAGCACCTTTGGTTGTCCAGTGAGACCACAGTCCATGCATCCTCCAGGACTTTAAATTCTGGGGACCCCTCAGTGATGATTGGCTCTGTAGGAGAGAAAATATTTAGTATAGTAGACATTGCTTCAGTTTGCAGAGAGAGAGAGAGAGAGATTATAAGGAGTTCCCCCCCCCCCGCCCCAGTGTTTCACCCACAGTTCATGTTGTCATCACGCAAGGGCTGATAATTGATGTTGCTTACATAGAATATTACAAACTGAACAGTGGGAAGAGGAAATGCAACAGCATTGAAAAATGTATGAAGTTGCCTGGTTCATAATTTTTTAGAGAAAGAAGGGCATTTTAATCAAGCCTTAATTAGGACCCTGTGGATAATAACCACCCAAACACCAGTCCCTCTTATAAATACCAGTCAGTTTTTTAAAATATTTGAATTTTTAAAACACGCTCAAAATGTTCATTAATCAGCAAATAACAATTTTCTTATTTTACCCTAATTGCTTCTCCATTAAGTCCTACAGTCAGAACTAGGAGGCCTTGGTGGCCCTAGGTGATTGGAATTTGGTGGTGACACCAATCATGCCATCAGCAAGGAACGGGCCAGCCACAGAGCACATGCCACTGGCTGACAGAGAGCAAGGGACTTAATCGTCTCTAGTTACTGGGTGTTAATGAAAAAACAAAACAAAACAAAAAAACAAACAGCACATTATGCCGGTAACAGAATTAGAGGTTGGATGGCTGTAGTCTCCTAAATGTGTCGGTAAGTATCTGATTTAGGAAGTCGGGGCTAGAGGATATTATTTAATCACATTTACTATGCATCCAAATTATTTCATTATGCTGATTAGCTTCATTAGTCCTTTGCAGGACCTCAAGCCTAGGCAAAGGCCAGTTGTGCCCAGGGGCCCCAGCTCTCCAAAGAGGAGCCCAGTGTTTACCTATGGTGAAAGCCATGCCCTCCTCCATGGGCAGATCATTGTCATTTGCTGCAAGACAAACAGAGAGGTGTGAGAAGAGGAGAACCAAGGAAAGAAGCACAAGGTGGAGGTGGGGGGCTGCTTTAAAAACACTTGGCCACTTTGCATCTTGGGTAGAGGGTTCTGGACTCCCGGATGAGCCCACAGGGTTAAACACAGGGCTTGCAAGGAGGTGGGGGTGTGTCTGTGTTCTCAGACCCCACACACTCTTTAGCGGGGCAGTTAGATGTTCAGATCCCCGTGCAGTTCCTTCTCCTCTTCATGCCTTCTGTTCCCCATGCTGCCTGATACTAGGTCTCCTGGTCCTCCCAAGCCCAAAGGAAGTCTTGGGGTAAAGATGCCAAAGAACAGCACCTGGAATGAGGGTGGAGCAGAGGCAGGGGTGCCATCTTCAACTGCACACGTCGGCACTGGTGAGGCACAGGGTGACAGGCCCTTTCTACACTGACATGGACCTCTTCTGAGCTGCCTCAGGTGGGGCTTTTTGGCTCAAAGGGGCACTGTTCTGCTGGGGATCCATGGATCCACTAGGGTGGTTTCCAGTTAGTTCTCCCAGGGACTTGTCCTACCTCGAGTACACAGGCCAAGCCCCGGGACTAATTTCTCTTAGCCCTTGTTCAGATGTGCACCCCCTTGGGACTCCTCCACATAGCTGCTCCTACCTTAACCCTAACCCTCCCACCCTCCTGTGCGTGCTGCCTTCTCTCTATAGGGTGCACACCCAGACAGGGAAAAGCCGGATTTTGGAGGAGGAACACAAGGATGGGCATAATCCAGAAAACACTAAAGAGTACATGCTGCTAAATAAATCAGCTGTCAACGCTGTGTAGGATGTAATGAAGTTTAACCACAACAGTCAGCGGTTAGGAAAGGGGGTAGAGAAAGAAAAACAGAAAACAGTCGTATGTGCATGTGGCTGGGGCAGCAAGGCGGGGGGGTTTTGTGACTTTCTCTAGACAAACATTCCTCAGGCCTTCCAGCCATTCGTCCTTCAGGAGAAGACCATACCAAACTAAACTTCATCTGGCATACTCCCGTACCAGTAGGGGTGGGGTGGAGTGGGGTGGGGGATGGGTGACAATGTGGATTCAAAGCAAAAAGAACTTGGAGAAAAACTGATGTCATTCAATAAATAGCTTCCAAATTAACTCTTACCATGATGCCAAATTTCTGGATGTCCGTGAAAGTATGATCCTATCCCATGTCCCACAAAATGTGGACAGACTTGCAAACCATTCTGATGAGTTATGCGGCTTTAAAGTGACCAAAAGACATCTAATTTAATCAAATGTTTTAGTGCATATTAACATTAGGAATAAAATCACTTAAATAGTCTCTGAAAAAGAAAAAAATCAGTTCTATTTCAAGTCTGATGATAGCATTAATTTTCCTTTATTCTGAGATCATTTTGTGTTGGCTGATGCTTGTCAACACTCTTTTGAATATACAAAGAAAGGAGGTATACATATGAGGCTGGTTTTAGTTATTCACCTTAGAACATTTAACAAAGGTTATTTTTAGGCAAGAAGTGAATATGCAGACATACAAATATAGACTGATATACATAAGGAAGGTATACACACACACACACACACACACACGCACACACTCATCTGTAACATAGGTCACAAAAATGTACCTGGTTTTGATGCCTTTATGGATAAAATACTGTACAATTACTACTAATTTGGGCATTAAATAAAGGAAATTGTGATCTCCAAGTATGACTTTCTACTTTTGTGATTTCCTGTACTCTCATCCAATTACAAATGTTAAACATTTTATAAACAGACATGAAAGATTGTTTTTGTCAATTTTCTTTCAAACTTGGTGATTATTTTAGGGTTCCACTTAAGATATGCATTATTAGCAAAGCTCATAAGATGCTTTTATTCACAATGATATTCAAAAGGAATTAACATTGGTCCTAATAATAAGTGCAGACATTTTGAGTTCTATCTATCCCTTATAAATGAGACCTAGCCCATAGAATCCAGTCCTGGAGTCCTTACATGCAAAAAATGGAAAGGTTTGTTGTTACTGAGATAAGCAAATATGGCTATTTTGTGAAGAGCCAGACTGATAAAACATGTCCAACACCAACAACTCATATTTTCATTTGGGCAAAGGACATAATGCCTCCAACCTTTAATTTTGATGCAACCAGTTGGGCAGAAATGGGTAAGGTGTGCACATGCCAAGGAGAAGAAGAAGCCAAAGTCTTCATCTCTGAAGCCACACTTTAGGGTCCTGGCTCTTTTGTACAGCCACGGCTGCACAAGTGCTTTGGCCAGGAGGTATAACATCTTTTCCAAGGTGTTTTTCCTAGTTCCACACAGTTTCTGAATAAAACTGAAGATAGAGAGTAGATAGAGGGTGGAAGAGAGGCCATTAAATAACTCATTATAGACTAGGTTATTAGTTTGTTTTTTGATTTGTTGTCTTTTTTTTTTTTTAACGTAAGAACGAGTTATCCCAACACCTGTACGTTATGTTAGTTCAGTCCCAACAAGTCTCAATAATTTGAAAAGCATTCAATATATGCATTCTAGTACTTTTAAAATAATGCTAGTTTTTTTTTCAATGATCCAACTGATTGGCAGGCTTCACAGCTACATCTTAAATGTGTGTTACAATGGTAATCTTCATTTTAATTTCTAATGAGAGGAGAAGAAAGGCCACTCTAAAAACCCTCTCGGTCCTCTCCCCAAATCATACCTCTCAATTCTCTTCATAAAAGAGGCTGCACGACTACTAAGTAACTAAAGATATTTGAGTTCCCCTGCTACATTTTGATCTTTAAGTCCCGATGGAACTTCCGGCTACAGTATCTTAGAATCTGTGTCACATTTGCAAAGGCTAGAGGATTTCACAGCTGGGGGAGGGGGAAAGAACTGGACAAGTTTCTCTCAGTTCCCTGATTGAACATGTTTGGTTCCCAGAAGCTAAGGATGCACTTCTGTCCAACGTATTTCCCTTTTGAATTTGTAGTTTTAGACATACACTTAAGCAAGATAAAAGAGAAAATTCCATTAATGTTCTCAATCACTGTTTGAAAACATGCGCTTTCGACTATTTCGGAACACATGGTGAGCACAGACTTCTCCTGGCTGTGGGACTTTAATCTGATTTTGTAAAAGACAAGCCAAATGACTTAGGAAATCAAATTTCACTCCTTCAATGGGAAAGCAGGTGCAGGTCACCCTGATGTGGCATGGGAAGGTGGGATGTGCATCTTCCTCTTTACTGCAATATTGGGGGATGATCTGGAATAGAGGGGCAGCAGACACTGAGAAGTGAGACAATTGCTCTCCAACACCAGGCTGCCATAGAACCACAGATGCCTTTCAGCACAAGGGTTTTCCTGCTCTGAACATTTCACAGATGAAACCTTTTTTCTTATTGAAATCTTCTGAAAATAACTCTCTGGAGTTAGCTGTTCTGATTTTCTCTAGCTAAAATCTGTTAAGACAGGGTGATGCCTGCCTGGTCATGAGACCTGCACATTCATGACTTTCAGAGGGAATACTGGGGGAGAGGTATGTAAAGGGAGCTTTAAAACTCGCTTTTCAATTATACTGCATGGAGCCACTGTCCAAGGCTCAGTCACGGTTTATATATAGGTGGAAGAGAAATTGCCTTTAAAGAGTTTCTTGTGACATTTTTCTTCTCTTTAATTCCTTTTCATGAAGCAGTTAGACTCCACTTATGTATTGTCTAAATAAATACAATTTCTTAACACATTTTAAGTAATTTATGTGACTAAAACTGCATTCCCCAAGAGGGCAGAGAAGTACCATGTTTAAGTACATGCTCTTAAAGAAATAAGCATGCACACAGGAACATTTCATTACCACTGTCCCGTGAATTCAGTGACCACTAATCTCCAAAGGGTCACATCTCTTAATAGAGAAGGACCATGAAAGGCACCTGATTTTGTAAGTTCTGGATTTTTACTTTCATCTTTCTAGGTTTTCAGTCCTAACAGTAGCCTCTGAATGGGGGAAATATACAGAGCCAGGGATTCCCTCTAATGACAGGAATGTTTAAGTACAATTAGTCATATTTTTGAAAGCCAACAACTGTTTTCCAATAGAGTGGGACATTTTATTTTTTGTTTCAAGCTGGATTACAAATTACTGTATTTTTCTTACAATAGTGCTGAACTTTTATTTGAGGTTCTCTGTTTCTGAAAAGCAGACATGATGGATTGAAATAAAAGATAATTTATTGCAATGCTTACTTTCATGTGCAGAGAGACGCAGTGTAATTGTAATTTACAGTAGCTGTCAAGGAAAATCCATCACAGATGACATTAAAATGACTTATTTTGCCTGAGCCACTTATTGTTTAAATGTGCATAATCTAATAGAAAGAGATTATTTTTTTAAAAATCTGCTTCATATTGTTCTAAATTAATATCAAAACATATACTCATGAATTAAACATTAAAAACCCATTTATTGATGGTTTCATCATGACATCTCCAGCTATAAGTTTAAATTATTTTGGAGTGAACTGTCATAGATTGGTGATGTCACAGTCATGTTCTTCTCACACATGTGGATAATACAAGGATTACGGTAGAGAAAACGTGGTTAGAGAGTGGGTATAACAGCACCACGGCCTAGAGATCACCGGAAGTTGCTCCTGAAGCCAAAGGGCACAGAGAAAACCGTCTTCGTGAAATCATTTTAACTGACACTTTTCCAGAGACACCCTCCTATTCTTTCGGTTTCTGAACAGGATTACAAGTTCTCTGGTAGTGACCTCAAGGTTTGGGGTAGCATTCAAGAAGTTCAAGTTGCCTGGGAATTCTCAGAGCGTGTCAGTAGAGAGTGGCTATGGCAGACGGTGACTGAGCATCTTAAAGAAAGGAGACCAAGTTGAAAGATGTTTGTAAACCTTTGGTCTGTTAAGATTTCAAATACTTTTTGGTTCAAAGGTGGATCTCATTTGTTTATTTACTCCCTAAAGATTTTTCCTGAATAAGAAAAGTCGAAACAATAGATGTCCAGAAATACTGCTTTAAGGCATCAGAACAAACATTTGTCAGATCGGGGCCAGTTTCCTCACCAGGGCAGACATAAACCACCTAAATAATGAGATGCATTAGGTTAAGAGTAAAGAAAGTTCATTGTCTGTTATTTTCCACATGGTTTTCTGCTTGTGGTTGTTGGGGCTGGTCTGGTTTTCAAAGGAGCCTGTTCATGCAAATTCATACTCTGCCCAAACTGACCTTCGCATCCAGATAGCTAAAATCCAATGTCACTTTGAATTCCACTCTTCTTCTGCTGTTGCTTTTTTTTTTTTTTTTTTTTTATGTAGCTGGAATTAATGTAGTGAATATGTAATGAAATGCATTATCCTGCATGGAGATTTATCAGATTTTCCGACTGAATGCTGTGCTTTGCAAGTACTAGCTGGAGTTCACCTGCATGTTGGTGTGGCGTGTGGCTCTTTTTTGTAAAGAGTTAAGTCGTATACAAAAAGAGGGAACAAAGGTCAGCGCCCAGCCACCACTTGAATGTGAGATTTTTCTTTTTATTCCCCTTGATGTATACTAGGCTCTGTGTTATTAGTCTTAATGATGGAAAATTGTAGTGTTGATACAAATCTTTTTTTCAAAGTAGTAGGCGGGAGCTCCATTTGTTAGTAAGTTTTTTTTGTGACTAAAAGCCACGGACAGTACATTTATGTAGCAGTAAAAGGCCTAGATGCTCTTTCCATAGCAGAGCTAATTATTCCTACTGTGACCTTACTGATCTAGCCTGTTCCTAGTACATCTCATCTGCACGCCTGTTCCTCTGTGTGGATGGTGTCAGAGAATATGAAAAACCCTATAATGAAACCATTTTCATGATGGAGAAAGGCTACTGGAGTTGCACTTGCTACAAAGAGGCTCAATTATATGAGTAATTGTGATAATTTTCTACATTCATAGCCTTCAATGGGGAAAAAAGAATGAGAGCCACAAAGGAAAATTACTTTAACAAGAAAGTACAGAGAGTAAAAATGGAAGAAGAGACAAAAAGGGGAAAAAATAACCAGAAAAAAAGTTTAAAAAATAGATCTGGAGGGAGGAATAGCGAGACAAGGAGAACAACAGAAATGCTCAAAGGCTCATGTGCAGCTGTGTTGCACAATTAAATTGAATTTTTTTCCTGCAGTTGATGAATGTGACTACTGCAAATGTGCCTCTGTAGTTAGCTATCATTTGTTGTTCCGTGACAGGAAAAGGATAATTACCTCTCAGAGAGAATCAAAGGCTGACATGCCCTTTAGACACAGCCATGAATGCAGAGCTCCGCAGAATGCTTGAATAAGAATCTAGTGTTCTCTGCCCCTTCTACTGAAGAATAAATTTTGTTAAAATGCAAGAGCGCCACCAGTAAATTTGTTGAACCCTAGGTGTTCAAAAATATGAGGTGCATCTATCGACTCATCCCATTTGCAAAAATAAAACTGCATTTTGAATTCATTTCTATTATATTCATGGACAGTAAGATAGTGAGATATGCATTAAATTTCTTTTCCCAGTAGGGGTCTGATTCAACATTTCCTAGGAAAGAACAGAGAGACACTATCCTTTTTTCCCAGGCTAGTTAGCCTATAATTTAAAACTGTCAAAAACACAATTTTGCTCAAAGTCTTCAATAAAAGCTTCTCAGATATAACCCAAAGAGATTTTACTAAAGTTTGATTCAGACACTGTTACAATATTTTTAAAGCCATAAATACATTTAACTGATATTTTACTGCCTTTTTTCTTAAAGTATTTGAAGGCGTACTCAGAGAAAAAGGCAGCATCTTTTCAAGGTGACTAAGCTTTCCATCCTTTGGGCAAATGGGAAGTATTCAAAGGCTCAGGCTCATATTAATGAGAACAGCACTTTAAAGGGGACTGACGCGATCATCTTTAACAAAAATGTGTTACTTTTAAATGAAAACACATATTCTGCATGTCTACTTCAAAACATTTAGGGTAAAAAAAAAAAAATCTGAAAGTGGGAAACAGATTACAAAGAAAAGTCTTGAATTTAGAAAATACACTTACACTCAAAAAGCAAGCACAGAAAAACTCTGGGGAAAGTAAACAATGTTTTATAGGAAAAGGGACCCAGATAAAGAGGGAGGCAAAGCAGCCTTTCAGGCCATTTCCTAATCTGCTAACTTGAAAAGTCAGGCTGCTTTGAGCTCACACTTCTGATCTTCGCATCACAGCAATGTTTTACTACGACTCCTTTATAAAATGGAGTTTTTCTTCTTTCTCACTGTCCAAGGGCTGGGATGATCAGTCCCTTTCTTAGGTGCCTCTTCCACATTTGAATAAAGGAACATTACAGAACATGTCATGCTAAAACAAAAGCAGCCATATAAATATTGCTCACTGCTCCAATAAGTTTCCTTGCTGACACTGGTCAAATTCACTTTTTTTTTAAAAAAAACCCTTTTTTTTTTTTTTTTTTTTTTTTTCCTTTTCAACTCAGGGAACAATATTGCAGTCTGGCAGTTCACATACTGATATCAGCCTGAAATGATGGCTGTGAATCATAAAACATGTCATCAACTTTATACCAAGCCACCAATAACCTCTGTGCCATTCGCCAACCCCCCTTTTACTTGTCAGTGCAAGGCTTACCTGATTGTGTTTCCAATTACAGAGAAGGGGGCCCCAGCTCTGCAAGCTGCAATTGCTTCATCTCTACACCTCCTGGCAACCTCCACTAACTTTTTACCACCTTCATCCACGTTGCCCACCAAAAAGGTTTCAGAGGTGTCTCCGTGGTAGCCATTGTAATAGACCTAAACACAGGCACAGATTTTAAGGTATGTCCTTGTCTGAAATTCTATTCTCCTAAAGTATATATACTGTTCGTTTATATATTGAGTACCTTTTCAGAGTTAGTCTCAAGTTCACATATTTAAAAAAAAAGATATTCTAAAACCATTCCAAAATTTAAAGGCTGAAACCATGTAATGATCCTGTTAAAATCTAAAAACAAACAAATGACCAGCCTGGCAACTTCAGCATCATGATTAATAATATTATAATAACATTTTGACCCTTCATTTTATTTCTGAGATGGCAAAACTATGCTTGAAAAAATTAGCAAATACACTGACCTACAATTACCACAGTAGGTTTAGAAAACTAAGTGTGTAGCATAGTAAAACATGTCTTCAGTATCATGAGGATTTACATGATCTTTTATTTGCCAGCTCTATACTTAGAAATGATATATAATAACAGAAAGAAATATGATAGACACATCAGCATCATAATGGTGGGCAGGAGAATTTCACACTAAGAATTAAAGTGGCTTGACTCAGTAATGAAATATGTTATAAAAAGTCTAAAAAATATATATTATATCCCTGAAATGAAATTTGAATCAAATGTGCCTGAAGGAACAATTGTAACAGAAAATACTCCATACGGATTTTTAAAGAATTAGAACATATCAAAGCAAGCTTAGAAGTAAAATCACAGAAAGATAATTTCATTAGCCTTCAATGACTTAGAAGCTCCATGTGATCTTGAACAACATCAGATTTATTGTGAAAAAAAAATCAATGATGAGCAAACACTAGAACAAATGTAGAAGGCACAGGAGACCAGTTGACTGTTGATCCTTGCATGTAACGTGGCATTTACTACTTTGCATACATTTACCCTATCTAATTATCTTCACAGTTCTCCTTTTCCTAAGGTAGAAGGCAGACTCTGTTATGAGAAAAGCTATTCACTTAAGCTTTCTGTCCGTATTAATGTCATAGCTGTGTACCATCAGGCACTGAAGAAGATGCTTTCCTTGACTCCAAAAAGGAACCCATAAAGTCTTCACGAGATCTCTGGCTTTCAAGCCAGGCAACTGAGGCACAAACAAACAACTTGTCTGGGGTTACTGGCAGAGTACAGAGGTACACCCCAATCAATCTGAAAGAGTGGTGGCTTCTAATATCAAACCTTCTTAATCCCCTCACTGTAGTATAATTCCTTCCTTTTATATTCCTTTACGGAAAGATTTAAGCGTTCATCATATGCAATATATGGTAATGTAAGTATAATTATTCAAGAAAAGTGTGTAACTGAGTGTTTTTAAGTAAAACGTATTATTTAAATGCATTTAACTTGCTGTTTCATATTACTTTAAAATTAAAATTATTTATGTTATGTATGCACATGCGTCTGCGCGTATGTGTGTGTGCACATACCATGCATGTGTGTGGAGGCCGGAGGACAACTTCAGGAGTCAGTTCTCTCCTTCCACCGTGGGGTCCCAGGGACTGCACTCAGGCTGTCGATTTTGGCAGCAAGAGTCTTTACTCACTGGTCCGTTTCACCAGCCCCATTTCATACTACTTTGTCAATAGCTCTTAAGATAACTATTTAACAGATTAAATACATAAAACACAACGTGCTTATGTTACTGAGGATTGAACCCAGGGCTTTGTACATGTGTGGCAGGAAGAAGATACATTTGAAAGTCTGGGGCAGTTGTCTATCAACTACAATTTGTCCCCACAAACCATTCTTATGCTTCATTTAACAAGTATTAATTGAGCAACTATTATGAACACCACGTTGCATTAAAAAGTTAACTTTCAAAAGAAAAGGAAACCCATTTTCTCGTGGTATATACTAGACATAAAGAGCCATAAAATGCAATGGGTATTTGCAAAAGGACATGAGCTAGAAATACAGTTCTTCGGTTAATAAAATATTTTATAAGAAATATAATTTTTGATACTGACCAATCTGTCCCTTAGACTCCTTTACATCTCTAGATACTAGAAAGTATTTCACGTGAGTTTAAGAATTGTTGGAATAATTTAAATGATTTCAGAAATGAAATTCCTTATTAAAAACCTGTAGGAAACCCGGAGAGGAATAAAGTACCCTCTCTGGACAGGTTGGGAACGGCATGGGAGACTTCCTGTTCCATTTGCGCGGCAATATTTCATTAGTGGGTGATGAGGCGGGGCAGTAAATGTGAAACCCTAAAATCACGTTCAATCCAAGATAAAAATGTATCTCAAGAGAGACTTTATTTCAGGTGCACTTCACAGAGCACCTCCTCCGCAATTCTGAGCCGGAGACCCCGACAGGATGTGTGGATGACACTCAAGCCGTAAGATATAATGACACGGGGAGTAATGTGGGCAAGAATTGTTTGGCTATTCCTATGCACAGATTGATAGGAGAAAAACACGAAAGCTGAATTAACTGAAACAACTAAAAATCTGAAGAAAGCTACTGCTGCCTGTTTCCATCTTATTCACACTCCTACCTGAGTTTCAGTCTGGATATAAAATAACTATCATTTAAAGAAATTAATCACTGAGAGAGAATGTATTTTTTGAACAGCACCCATCTCCAGGAGTTCCCATCAGACGCTCATGTGATATTTATCTAAAATTTACTAATTAGTCATAGACGCACAGATTGTATTTATCCTTTGTGCAATTCAAAAGGTGCCATTACAAACAATCTGAAATGAAATGAGCACAAATAATCCAAGACTGAGGATGGTGAGAAGCGAAATCGGAAAAGGTTACAGCTTGTACAATTTGCAGTCCCTAAGTTAAATCACTTAGGCTTGTTATATAAAAAGAAAGGCCATCAACCGTTTGGTGAAAACTTAAATTCAGACAGAAAAACCATTCTGCTTGTGTGCTTTGAGCTCAGGCCTCTCTATGCCAGAGATGGAACACAACCTTACCTTCAGGGATTTTAATAAATCTAGGGAACACTGCTAGCAAAAGAGTTGCTGTCCAAATAGACTGACACGCAGGCCAATGTAGCCCCTAATGACAGAGTAAGATAATGACAGGCCCCACTCAAAATCAGCAGGAAGAGGAAGATCAATCTTGGCAGAGTGAAGGAAAAATGCTGGCTTTCTCCGTGTTAGCTCATCTCGTACATATCCAGCTTCAGCAGCTGCCTGGTGCTGTGGTGCTCTGCATTAACTACACAGTGGATCAATAACAATTACACCTTCTCAAAAACATGACACATAGCAGGATTGGGCTGACATTTCACTTAGGCCAACATTGATCTCAGTGCATCTGATTCCAGCCCGAAATTCAAGGCAGGCCTGGGTTTCCTTGGAATAAACACAGAGTTAAAGACAAAAAAGGAAACCAGCTGCTTGTGTCCGGGGCTGGCGTAAACAGCACTCCCCGCGCGCAGCGCACATTTCCAAGCTACTCCTTCCTGTTGCTACCAGCAATTCTGAAGTTGATCAAAGATGATTTTTTTATATGATTTACTCACCGTGACATCAATGTTGATAATATCTCCATCCTGAAGAGGTCGGCTGAAACATACACAGCGGAGAAATAGTGACAGACAGATCTCAATAAAAAGAAATGTGAAGATAAAAGCCGAGTGACTACTGCCCAGCGGTCTGTAGCGACAATCTTAGTGAGGCAGGAGCAGATCTGACCTTTGTCTTACGCTAATCGCGCCACATTTTATAAGAAATACGTGAAACAAATATTGCTGCCTTAAAATTGGGTGATTGTTTAAAAAAGATATGCTTCCCAATTACCTTCAGTTTGTGAACAGCCAAGACAATAATTGTCAATAAAAATTTGCCTCCATTACCGTATGGTAAAAATTGAGTAAGTTAAAAGAAATAGGTAACGTACAAATATCTTTGTGGCTCACATACAGCGTTAGGAAATACCAAATGATGGTGTCATAGCCCTGCAGAAGTAAACACCCTCACATTTTTATGTTATCATAATCAACTTCAGAAGCGTGCGTGCAGGTAGGTTTCAATGAACTACAGTATCTTTCAATATGTGCTATGGATCTCAGTTTCCAAAGGGACAATACGTTATTGAAAAATGAATACCTGTCAGGAATGCCATGACAAAGCACGTTGTTTACAGAGGTACAAACAGATTTTGGAAAGCGTCCGTAGCCCAGAGGTGAGGGATATGCATCGTGACTGATGATTTCCCGATGGACTAGTGCATCTATCTCTTCAGTTGTCATGTCAACCTGAAATATTAAATAAAGTGTGCAGCAACAGTTGAAGACGTTTCCTGTATTTATTGACTGTGTCCACAACAACAGCACTGCCGGGGCAAGACCGTATAAACCCGTGCCTCTCGCCACCATCCTCAAGGGCGCTGTTTGATGGTCATTTGGGTATATGACGGTGTTATATACCATTAGGATAGAGGGAGCCATTAAATGAGGATCCCCTGTTAGCCTCATGATTTCAACAATACATCCTTCATCGAGTCTTTCCTCTTCCTCAAGGGTCAGAACTCTGGGTAATGGAAGCATATAAATAAGTGTACAAACAGAATCCTGGCTTAGTGAAGCTGGGAAGGAAGCTTCACCCACACCTTTTTACCTAGTTGAAACATTGCATGAACAAGTTTTTCAGCAATGGCAGGGAGGTGATTGACCATCATTTTAAAAAAATCAGTCTGACATCTTTCGTAGGGATTTTCTTTTCAATAAGTTTGATTTCTTTCATGCCTAAATAAACATTTTAATGTTCCTCATGCTGGAAAATATTCAATTATTTTCCAACAAAGATAACTGAAATTGAGGAGTCTTGCTTTGTTTCTGTTCTGTAGTGCTGGGGATTGAACTTGGGGCCTTTTATGCTAGGCAAGTGTTCTGCTGTTGAGTGTACCCCAGCCCCAGAGACTGAGTTTCATAAGCACATGGAGACTCTCCATGAAATCATACCACAAATGAAATTCCACAGCAAAGGAAGGTTATTCATTAGATGCTAACTACCTCCTCAATAATTTCCTGTGATGTTCTATGTTTACCTTACGCTTGCTTATGTTGCTATAAAAGGCTGGTTACACAGACGACATAGTAAGCAAATTCACCATTGAGTCCCCACTTTGAAACTACACTTATATTTCTTTAGGAATTGTAGATAGCAAGATGTTTGGAGTTATTCTGAAAGAACTGACTCTCATAGCAGGATGGAGATATATATATATATATATATATATATATATATATATATATATATATATATATATATATATATATAAACTACAAGATAGGACCAACCCTTTCGACACTCAGAGATAATGTGGGAAATATAAGCAAAACACAGGCAGAGGGGCAAAGCCAAAGTCCTCTGCTAGGGACTGCCTTGGATAGGCTGAGTCAGACAAGTATCTCTACGATTCTGCCAGTTACAATGGAGTTTAAAAGTTACATTACATTCTTGAATGAACACATAAAATAGTAAAATCCCTATCTTAAGAATTTACTTTCAAATTACTAATAGATGAGTACAAAAGAGGAGTTAAGAGGAAAGTGAGAAAAAGCCCTTATGTAAGTCACACTGAGGCTTGGTAAGATGCCACCTTTAAACTCTTCCCAGCCAGGAGGAGGATGTGCCGGGCCAGCTGACAAGCCTGACGAAGCCCTTGAATCTGATCTCCATTCTTAACTTCGATGCTGTCTCCCCAGTCGGGCACAATGCCTGTCGTCACATAGTCTGGCTTCTTTATGTGCTGGAGGAAAAGGGATTGAAAACGAAGATCAGAACCCGGCACACGACAATGGCATCATTTTTTTCTGACACAGCCTCCTGCTTCATGGAGTTCTGCCCTTCCTGCCGAAGCACCGACCTCCAAAGCCAGCACAACAGACCCTCCAGGCTACCCCCAGCTCCTTCCCCTGCCCTTTTGAACTTAACATTGCCTGGTAGTGCTGCCTCTGGATGGTCTGTTAACCTCCTCAGGATGAGTCGGGCTCGGCTGAAGCAGACTTCTGGTAAGAACAAGTAGCAGTTTTCTGTCTTTGCTCCACCCAAGTCCGTCAGGAGCAGAGCCCGTGGATGAAAAGTCACCGTGCTTCCAGTCTGCACAGTGGCTCGTTAGGAAGCACTCTCGCCTTCCTCACACAATGGTAAAATGTACACAGGGGACAGCTCTCAACACCCTCTCCCGAGAGTCCGTGTGAAAGGGTGTCGAGGGAACGGGGCCCTGCCCCACACACATTCTTACACTAGGCAACCCAACAATTGAGCACCAGAGGCCAAAACAGCTTTTCTTTCTTGATGTTTTCTCCAATGACAATAACATTGCCTAGAACGTTTCCATCATTTATCAAGAAGAAACAAGGAGCCCTCTCCTAACCCAAAGTCAAATATCTACCCCTGATCCCTCCTGTGGCTGGTCCTCCAGCACTGAAACCAATGGTGGTAGGTTTAGTCGGTAATACTATCTCATACACAGCTTCTGTCCATCCCAAGGTCTGCAGGGTCCTTTCAGAGCCACTTCTAGCATCGGCATGTAAGACTGCTGGCCACAATACAGTAAGGCTACACAGAAGTTTGGGCCAGTGGCAGTACTCGCAGCTCTGGAGGGCTGAGGTTGGGGCTCTTGTGTTTGTGAAGAGTTCCCGGTCAGCCTTTAGGATCTTCTCTTGTTCTGTTGTTCAGGGGGGATGCTGCATTTACTTGCTTGTCTTTGAGACAGTATCTCTCATGGAACCTGAGCTCATATCTAGCCAGACACTCCAGGGACCCTCGAGTGCCCACTGCCTCACTTCCCAGCACTAGAATTAAACGTACACCCCATATCAGGGCTTTATGTAGGTGCTGGGGAGCTAAACTCAGGCTCTCACCTCTGTGTGGCAAACACTTACCGACTAAGCCATCTCTCCAGACCAAGAGAGGTTTTTCTTATTCAGGTAACAGAATGGCCTGGTGTGTCACAGCTGAGCCCTGAACGAACATCTCCTCCCCTGCAGTCACCCCACCAACTCCCATGGCTTACCAGGTCTCCTCCCCAATGAGCTATACTCTTACTTCTGCTCGGTGATCTGTTTTGGTTATAACTACAGGCTGGATTGTCTCTGAAACTATCTAAAATGCATAACATAGCACATTTCCTTTATCTAGAGGTGCGTGTGTGTGTGTGTGCATGTGTGCGTGTGTGCACATATATGGATACAGCTATGCATTCACATGTGTGCAGAGGTGTGGAGACCACAAGATGATATCTGATGTCTTCCTTAATTGCTCTTCACCTTATTTTTTGAGACAGGGTCTCTCACTGAATCTGGAGCTCACTGATTGGACTAAGACCATGTGTTGGCTCTTTCTATGATGGCCAGACCTAAGCCAAACAGGGACTTTTGGCTTTTTGTCTCTCAACCCTTTCTATAAAATTGAGCACACCTTTGGGAGGTATGCTCAGTGTGATTCACTATAAAGAAAAAAAAGTATGAAAGGAAGAAAGCAAATGACCTTTTGACAAGTTGATATTTCTTTTTGCTACTTTCCTTCTTACACCTTCTTTGTATTGCATTTTCAAAGACAGAGAGATTTTGTCTTTCCACAATACTGAAATTTTGTTTTTTTTGGGGGGGGGGGAGAAATAAAGAAAACTGACTATTATTTAAAGTACTCTAAAAATTATTCAAAGACAGCAGTACAAGTAACTTAGAAAGTGTAAGGGCTTGAAAACACCCAGTGTGTTAGTTTCCAGGGATCTCTCTTGAATCAATCCAATTTTACAGTCAGCTTTCCATTTAAGAAAAAAAAAAAAAGTCATGCTGGGTGGTGGTGGCACACGCCTTTAATCCCAGCACTCGGGAGGCAGAGGCAGGCGGATCTCTGTGAGTTCGAGGCCAGCCTGGTCTACAGAGTTTCAGGACAGCCAGAGTCACAGCAGAGAAACTCTGTCTCGGAAAAACCAAACCAAAACAAAAACTTTTTTTTTTTTCATGATAAAAGCTGAAATTCCAAATAAGCTAAGCAGCTGTTTACCCAGACCTTATTTTTGTTTTTAATTGATATTCTCCAACTACAGGATGTTAAAATAAATGTCTCCCATCACAATTTGAAATCACGAACCAAGTTTTAAATTGGTTTAAATGATTCAAATGGCCCAGAAATCAAAACTGCTTGTGCAGTCCACCTTGCCCACAAGACAGAGGCCGCTAGTAAGTAGCACTACAGTACCTTGGGGACAGGATGCGCAGGAGAAACTACAGCCGGTGAAACTGTACTGTGGGAAGTAGCCCTTTGTCTCCAGGAAAAGAAATTTCTTCTTTGTTGACTGTCTGACCGCTTGTGTAAAATATGATTGCGTGGCAAAGATAAAATTCTCTGACAACCTATGGGCAGAAATAGGTGCATTTCAGGTTAAGAAGAAAGAAAGAAAAGAAGACATTAACAGTGTATTAAATCATTAGTCTCATTTTTTATTGACTCAGAAAAGAAAGCCCTGGAGAGAAAGGGACAGTGGCATTCTGGGTTCTGGTACAACAGTAGCACACCGTATTGACTAACTAGCACGGTTTACATCCATTTCTGATGGGGGAACGTTTTACTCTAATAGGACATAAACATATGGAGAGATCTGCTCTGTAGCAGGTGTAGAAAAAGAACAGCTTCTGCTGGTGCACCTTGTGTGACGGTGTCCAGATAACCTTAGAGTTCAGGGCACTATTTTGGTGGCTCTATACTCTTTAAAACCGTTTTCCTTTCAAAACCACAGACAAATTGCCAGGTGCACTTTTGGCCTCCATGGGATTGAGACTCCGTGTTAAGTTCTCGTGCATGAAGACATTATACTGAACTTCTCTGTGATGAATGCTCAAGTTGGACAAAATAGCAGAGAATGTATAACACAAAGAAAGCGAACATAGGAATTTAGAGATATTTATTAAAATATTAAAAAATCTTTTGACTCAGCAATTTATCTCTTCAAACTTTGGGTAGAAAATTGTGAAACAGCCTGATTCCAAATGGAAAGTATCAACAGAGGATGGGCTAAACATGTAACACAGTCTATCTACACAATAGAAAATTCTGGGGCTGTTAAGAAGAATAAGGCTAACTATGGCAGCACACATCAATAATCCTAGCACTTGAGAAGCAGAGGCAGGAGGATAAGTTCAAGGTCATTCTCTGCTACACAGTTAGTTCGAGGTCATCCTGGGCTACACAGAACCCTGTCTCAGAAGAGCAGAAGGAGGAGAGAAGTCATCTCTGTGCACTGTAGGCAAAGAGGCCGTAAGACAGTTACAGAAAAATCACATGATGACCAACATGTGTATGAAGCCTGTTTGTTGGGGGTGGGTGTGGATATGGTCAAAATACATTGTGTACATATAAGAAATTCATAAAGAATAAATTTAAAAAATCATGTTCAAAAAAGAAACCCATTAGTGTAAAATAAGCTTATATTTATTTATGTAAACTTATGCCTATACATGGCCAAAATTAATATTCACCAATAGTGGGAATTTCTAGGGTGTGTGATTTCATTTTCTTCTATACTGTTAGCTTTTAAAAGACATCCACTTCCATAGGTTCTACAATACAAGTGATAGTTTAGAAAGATTCCCCACAGGTTACAGCTACATGTTGAGCTAGCAAAGTCTAGCCCGAGGGGCAAATCAGGTCTGCTGCCTGTTTTTTTACAGCTTAACACCTACAAATGTGTTTTTACATTTAGAAGTGGTTGAAAAAAAATCAGAAGAAATAGTAAGATGAAGCAAGATGAAATTATGTGAAATTCAAATTTTCGTGCCCATACCTACCCTCAGTTATTTACAACTGGTCATGACTGTTTCTAAGCGAAGGCAGAGTGGATTAACTGTGACAAAGGCACACAGATGAAAGCCCAAAACATCTACCTCTCAGCCCTTCACAGCTGCTGCTGGCTTCATGCACACTGTTCTCACTGTGAGGCTCAGGGCCAGGAGAATCGGGAGCATGGGAGCACGGGAGCATGGGAGAGGAGAGCTTCTCAGCCCCTCCTCCAGGGAACGGGGCAAACTGGGCTTTCAGGAGCTCAGAAACCCCGAGCACTCTACGTGAGAAGTGCTGGTCCCAGAGTCACGTTTCAGCTGTCAAAACTGACGGAGGACTGAGCTCCAAGATTGGCATGGTTCACAAATTGGGAAAACACATGAGATTCAGCATCCAAAGTTTCATTTGGTTATGTTTTTCCATAAACTTGAACTCAGTACCGTTAAATCTGACACACCGTGGAATTTTGGGTAATATGTGTACTAGTGCATGACATATACAATATTAAGTAACACATATTAATACGTGTTATTTATATTTATACGTTTCTGCGCTGGTGGGGATCTAACCCAGGGCCCTGTACATGACAGGTTACAGCCTCACAGAGCTACATTCCCAGCCCCACTGAGCCCTAGTATTATTTTAGACAATTCCAAATACTAGACAAAAGACCAGAAAACCATTTCTTTTCTTTCTTTAATGGCTTGTTGCTGTTGCTGTTGTTTTTTGCATTTGTGTTTTGTCTGCATTGCATATCTGTGTGGGTGTCAGATGCCCTGGAACTGGAGTTACAGAAGTTTGTAAGCTGCCCTGTGGGTGTTGGGAATTGAAACCCAGGTCCTCTGGAAGAGCACTGCTGAGCCATCTCTCCAGCGCCCAGACAGATACATTTTTCCTAAAGTTTTTAATGTATAATATTTTCCATGGGACAGTGGTGGCACACGCCTTTAAACCCAGCACTCAGATCTCTGAGTTTGAAGCCAGCCTGGTCTACAGTGTGAGTTCCAGGTAAGCCAGGGTTACACAGAGAAACCCTGTCTCAGAAAACCAAAAAAAGGAAGAAAAATTATATTTTCCTAATGAGGAGATGGGGTCATAGCTCAGTAGGTAAAAATGAAGACCCAAGTTTGACCCTCAAAACCAACATAAAAAGCCAGTAGTGAACACATGTCATGTCATCCCAGCACTGAGGAGACAAGTAGACCCGGGACTCCCTAGCCAGCTAGCCTGGCCTATGTGGTGAGCTCTAGGCCAGTAGGAGACCCTCTCTCAAAAAGAGGAGGCACAGCAAATGAAGAACAACAGCCAGTGTTGCCCTTCAGCCTCTCCTCACACCCACACAAGTGTAACCACACACCGAGACACACAGGTACTTTGCCAGTGATAAAACCTCCAGCCGGGATTGTTAGACAAGAGTTGGGGGATTTTTGGTTTTGCATTTCTGCAGTTTGAACCCAGGGTCTTGCACTAGCCAGAGCTCCACCACTGGGATAGGTGCCTAGGTTCAGCTGGGCCCCTACTGAAGCCAGGCATGGTAGCACAGGCCGTTATTCCAGCACTTGGGAGGCAGAGGCAGGCAGATCTCTGCTGTCAAGACTAGCCTGATTTACGGAGTGAGTTCCAGGACAGCCAGGGCTACACAGGGAAACCCTGTCTCAAAAAACAAAGAAAGAAACAAACAAACAGCCTCCTCCTTGAGGGATAGCTTTCTGGTACTAGAAGGCACCATGCAAACTTCCAAAGGAGGGAAGAACATCCTATGATTACAACTAATGGCATCAATGCTGACAAGAGGGCAGTGGCTCAGCCAGGCGTGGTGCTGCACACCTTTGGTCCCAGCACTCCGGAGGCAGAGGTGGATCTCTGTGAGTTTGAGGCCAGCCTGGCCTACATATGGAACTTCAGGACTACACAGAGAGACCCTGTCTCAAAAAACAAACAAATTAACAAGAAATAACTAGACAAAAAGAGTACAGTGATTCAGACTTAATAACCACTTTTTGATGAGGCTCACGGCGAGGCGTTTATTTTATTCCACACTGCCTCTTAGGCTGGCAGCAGTGTCCATGCCCTTGCTTAAAGATGAGGAGACACATACCTCTCATAATCAACACCCAGGCTCCTCCGCTCTCCACTTCCAAGCCCAGGGCTGCGACCACCACACCGCCCTCTAACAGCTGAAGGGCTCTGCAAGTCCAAATATGCCCGGCGGAAAACTGCAACTTTTTCGGGGTTTGGATTTTGAAGACAGTTGTTTGTTTGTTTGTTTAATCTTGAAAAATATGTTCTGTGCACAATCCAATTAATATTTAGAGTGAAGACATTTTTCATGGCAATCCTGAGAGGAACTCCCCTCGAATTGGGGGGCAAACGGTACTGGAAATAGCATGTCTGTGAAGTCAGCCAGATCTGGGTCACCAAACTTCTGAGCCCCGCTTTCTAACCATTCAGGAGAAAAGGGCTCTTCCTCCTATCGGTAAGGTGTTAGGAAAGACACTAGATGTGGAAACTATCTCTAAACAGCGGTTGCTCCGTAAATGATCATCCCTCCGTCCACCCCTGCTCTTTAACATGTCTATCTGGGGCATTCAAATTTATTCTTTTGCTTGACGCTGAATTCATTTACTGTTTCCACTCTATGTGCTACGTCCTAGATCCAGGAAATACAGCAGCCCTGGCTTTCAAAGAGCTTACGTTCCTGTGGAGTAGGCAAACATTAAGCCAATCAACAAATGACAGGAGGCATGCAAACCAGGCTGGAAAGACAGCACTGGAAGGTACTCTGGAGTTTACTCTCGGTCCTGCCGGGTGTGGTGTGACAGTTGCCTAGCAAATGCAGTAACAGTGAACACTGAGCCACAGAGTTGCCTTGTTAAATGCTTCGCAGATGTTTCAGAGACACCGAGGCTTAGCATTGGCCTTCATTCAGCAACATTTAACTGTCATGCTACAGCCAGATGACCAGTGATACAGGTGCAGATCAATTTTATCACACAGAGGATTTTTTCAGTGTGGCTGATTACATGAAAGAGAGGCCATCTTTATTAGGATTATCAAGTTCAAGTACATAGGCATTACAGGGGGAATCTTTTCTATGTACTTAAACTTGAATTATGAAACCGTCAGGTCTCTGCTGGGATGCCTGGGTAAGGCTTGTGAGGTATTCACTTCCTGGCTGGACAGTGTGGCCAATGTGTTTGTCCTGCCAAACAGTCTCACTACTAGGAAGATGAGAGCATGCTCTGCCCCAGACCCCAGCAACTGGACCAGCAAACATTGGAAATTCAGCCTGGATGCAGTCAATCTGTTGATAGCAGTAGCTCTAACCAACTCCACGTCACCTTTATATTTAAAGTAAAATATTTTCTTCCAATTTAATAAAAGGTAGCCTGTACATGTCATCACAAAGTAACACGATAATCACATACCATCATGCATTTATTCCACTGACTAACTATTCACTACTGACCAGGAAAAAAAAATAGTATTTTCACAGGTGAAACAAACAAATGGGCTTAGGTCCTGGTACCTTAGAAAATAATGGTCTTCCAATGCCCCTGTAGATGGTAGCAGGGGTGGGAGGATCACCAGCTTATCATATTATAATTTTTAAAAAATTTTTTGGGTGTATATTATATATGCTCACCCCCCCAACCATGTGTGTGTGTGTGTGTGTGTGTGTGTGTGTGTGTGTGTGTGTAGTATGGATGTCTGAGGAGGAGGACATTGGGTATCCTGTTCTATCCTTCTTTGCCTTATTCCTTTGAGACAAGATCTCTCACTAAATCTGCAGCTAGACCGGCTTACTAAATCTGGAGCTAGACCGGCTTCCAGCAATTCTCCTGCCTCTGGTCCGCCTCTCCCAGTTCTGGTGCTACAGGTGTAAGCAGGGCCAATGCCCGGCTTTTAAACATGGGTGCTTGGATTTTGAAAGCAGGTCCCCATGGCTGCCCAGCAAACATTCTTATTCAAGAGCCATCTCCATATTCTAATTAATCAGTAATAGCATTCCAAATTCAAAAAGCCAGGTGTGATGTGCAGGCCTTTAATCCCAGCACTTGGGAGGCAGAGGCAGGAGCAGATCTCTAGGTTCAAAGCTAGCCTGGTCTACAGAGTGAGTTCCAGGACACCCAGGGCTATACAGAGAGACCCTGTCATGAAAAACAAAAATAAACAAACAGAAATTCTAAATGTAGAGTGAGCAAAATTAAAATTCCAACATTTATTATAATCAGGGTTTTAGAAATGTACTTAACTATGGTATCTGATACAGAAGAGGTCTGTTGAGTTTTCTATATAGTTCTCTGTCTTATGATACCTTACGACTACATCTAACTTCCAATTTTTGCTAGTACTGTGGTACTCAGTGACCATCCTCAGAGACAAGAACACTGCCTGGGCCTCTGCAGTGCCATTCACCCAGGACCTATGGCACATGCTCTTTTGGTAAAGCTGCTTGGGAAGGTGTATGCTAATTACTGCAGGGGCAAGTAGACCCACGTGATGTTTAGGAAGCACCAGTAGAAACCATGAAAGACCTCAGAACAGGGAGCCCAGAGTAGGAAGGAGTTGCTTCTTGCTAATTTGATCAGAGTATTGTTATTGCTGATTACCTAGCAAAAAGCTAAATAGGGTTTCTACAGGCAGTAAATCCCCACATTGTTATAAACAGTAGAATATTTACTGTTATCAAAGGTAATAACAAAAATGACTTTCAGTGTTACAAAAATTCTATCAGAGTCTGGTTTGAGCTGAACTCTGAAATTTATAGGCAGCTGCTTCTTTCCCTCCACAGAGTAGCACACTGTGGCTCAAGGTCTCTTGAAATTGCTGTGTCCTCCAGGTCCTGCTGCACATGCTTTGCATTTTAAATTTATGCATGGGATACACGTCTAGGGTACGGGTTTAGATATTTTCATATTTGGTAATAACATCAATTTCTAAACTCTGCCTGTTATTTCCCTTTATAGATTAAGTAGGAAAGGCAGGACTGCAGACTCCCGCATGCTGGAGGAAGGGCTGTGTCTTCAATGACTAAAGTTGCTGTGCACAGCCTGCCCGGGATTTATTGGCCTTCTACTCAGGGTCCATTTTAATTGTTATCTGCTCGTGCATTCTACAGCACATAATGAGATGCTTCCATTTCACCCACCACGCCCTGGATTTTTGTGTGTACCTTTACTAATGACCCTTTAGTAAGCCAATTTTACCCTTGAAAATGTGCGTTTTCTTTTGGTCAACAAGTATTTTTAAGGGCAAAGTCTGAACGAACTTCAAAGGGGCCTATAAAGTGCGTCTTATTTTAAGCAGCTGTAAAGCTGAACAAAGCGTGCTTGTACTCCAGTGTGGCTACCGACACCTATATTTTTCATTATACACTTTCAGGGACACACTTTCACCCTGCAGCTGGCCCTCAATCCTCACTTCTGCCACATTCAGAAGGATCAAACATCTGGGTAGAAAATAACACAATAGAGGAGCCTGGTATGACTTTACATTAGCTAACAATGTCAACCAGAGATAACGCGGGACTGAAAAGACACCCTGTAAAATGTCTCGCTGAATATATTTCTTCATAATGACCAGCAAATGCCAAAGTCTAGTAACAAAACTATTATTTATAGCATATTAACATCTAATTGACTTTACAAATGGAGGCAATTATTTTGGATGACAGGAGGACTGTCTGCCAGATTTAAATGACTTATGATTACCAAGAAAGAAAACAACCATGTTTTACTAATTCATTTTCAACTGTGGCCCTTCCACTCATTGATAATTTTAATCTTAACAAAATGATTTGCTTAAATACATTAACTTCGACTTAAAAAAAAAAAAAGGCAACTCACTTTGTGTCAGCCACCTCATAGGGTCTTGTTTAGTTTTACTGCTCTAAAATGTTGCTTCCTCCAGTAGGCTTAGAAAAGACTGTACTCTGGGAATATATTTTTGAAGTGCAGATTTAGAGCTATAGAGAGATCACACTTTCATAAACTTCAACCGATGACAGCTCGCACAGAGCTTTGTGTGCAGGGAGTCCAAGAGGACCCTGCAAATGTATCTGTCTTCGATCTCTTGACCAAAAACATCGACCATCTGCTTGAAAGGTTTCATAACTTGCACAAGTGTTGCAAAAGAAAACTTAAACAGTCCACAAGTCACCCACTATGACACGTTTGCAGTCTAGAACCAGGATGTACATGCTTGAAGAAGTGAGGAAAATGGAGGGTTCCTTCCCATTTCAGGGCAACTGTAAAGCAGAGAAGCTCATATTTCACAAGAAATAACCTGTGCATTTGTTGAAGGAAACACACACACACACACACACACACACACACACACACACACACGGAGGGACTGCCCCAGGCTGAAGCAGATACTGATTGGGCAAAGCTGAAGGACAAGGGCTCTTGAAACTAAACAAAAGCAAATTCATCCTGTTGGCAGATGTTGTTCACATCAAAGCACCAAGGAACTCCCCTGACTCCCAATTTTTAAAAACAATTAATATCCTTCTACAATCCACACATTGAGGACAAAGTTAAGGTTTCTAATCAGTCATAATAAACATTATTAAATCTGTTCCCAGAGAGTTTCAGTTTGGTTAGAGACTATTCTAGTGTGTTTTTAGCTGTGGGCCCTGCCAAACAGTGGTTTATTCATTCCTATGGACATGTCTGGGAAGGCAAGCTGGGCATGCCACCAGCCCCTTCCTTCCAGGGGTTAACTGCACTGGCTGCCAAATAAAATACAGAGCGAGCCATGTAATTATGGAGACAGTCAAAGGGCAGGCTCTATTTTGAAATCTATTTGCACAGACAAGGTCTTCCAATTGAACTTACAGGAAACAAGCTGGTAAAGAGCCCCCTTGCCCCCAGATGCCGTCCACACTTTTTCTCCATTTCAGGAAGCCGTGGATATGGACACCATCCACCACTGCTTCCTGGATTTCAAGCTAAGATACTCTTGCAGAGAGAAAGGTGGCTCTGTTTCACAAACCTAGAAGGATCACTTGGGGGCTGGGCTGGGGGCTAGTTAACAGCATTTGGAGACGGCCTCTGAATGGTAAAGCTATCGTGTTTGCTGAACATTTCTCAAGAGGACACAGGCCCAGTTTGTGTGCAGGTGTCGGCAAGCAGCTCACTTTTTTCAATGTCCAAAAGGAAGCTCGTAGCTGAGTGTGACACAGACTGCTGTAAGCACTCGTCTGAAATGCTGATTCTACCTGACACCCAACAGGCTGTTCTTGCAGTTATGTACATCTAAAACGTGACTATAGTCATGAAGATCCCACAGGATGAAAAGGAAGTATCTCAAATACTACGTGACAAAAATGTGAAAACTCACTTTTATTGTGAAACATAAATGTTCATCCCGGTTACTTATACTCTAAGTTGAACCCTTCTGTGAGGAGGCATTATTTGAACACTAAAATAGGATCGGCCACTATTACTGGTAAAATAAGTATCCAGATGAAGGTGAGACAGACACTAATCTGTGGATGTCAGAGCCAGCATCCAAAGCTCAGGTGTCCTGGGTCTGGAAAAGACAGTCGCACGCAGAACACTTCTGAGTAAAGGAGGGGTGGCAGCCTGGGGCATGCCAGGTCAATAACAACAGTCAAGAATGGTTCCCAAGTCAAAGCAGGACCTCCCCAAGGCTCTTTCCGGAAGTTAGCTCTATGCCACATCCTGCCTCCTTTCAAAAAATGTATTAACAGCAACTGATACAGCATAACACCACTGAGCAGCTCGGAAGCGGTTTAGGAAAAGGCTTCAATTTACTTCTTTAGAAAAATCAAATTTGGGGATGGAGAAATGGTTCAGTGGTTGGGAATACTGGCTGCTCTTCCTGAGTGCCTGGGTTCAATTCCCACCACCCAGCTAACAACCATCCAGAGCTGCAGTCCCAGGCTATCTGACACCCTCTTCTGGCCTCTTGGGTATCAGGTATTTACATGGCGAACAGACATACAAGCAGACAAAACACCAGAGGCATAAAAAAATCAATTTGATAATGGGATTATTCACTAGTAGCTACCACAAGGACCTAAAGATCTATACTTCAACAGAAAGCATTCTCCTCCTCTTGGGAAACAGACACGCCCACTATCTATACTACAAATACAGATCAATAAATACTCACACTTACTAATAGAAACCAATGTTAGTGGGCCTGAGGTGGGAGAAGACTCTTTTAGGCTAGCCCCACCACAGTTGAGAGAAGGATGCCAAAGATTTTGTCAAGAACTAAAAGTCCATCATTTGGCAGATCAGGGGAAGTTACTTAGAAATGATCCATTTCTACAGGGAAATATGACTATTGCATGAAGTGTCTTCACTAAAGATAAAAAATGTTTACTTCAAGTTGAAATCTAAGTTCATCTTATACAGACTACAGATCAGAAAATACTGAGTCACAAGGAAACAGTATGTGCGTAGCAAAGCCATTGTCTCTCAGCTGAAGTTTAGAGAAAAGGAGCTTTTTCGAAGTTTGACAATACATACACTCAGGCAGCTTCTTGGACAAAGAAATACTGTGTCCTTCTAGGGGGGGAATAAAGGAGTTGTTTATTAGAGCCTTGTTAAAATGTAATAATTCATTCCAGTTGAGCCCTGTGAAAAATGTCATCAAAATATCTTTTTCTTTGCCAGATTTTCTGGATGCCGTAGTATCATTTAAATACAGATTAAAAAAAAAAAAAAAAAAAGAGCTTTGACCAGAGTAGAAGCACAAGAGAAAAAGGAACCAAAGCAAGGGCACTGTCAGAGTAGAGGAAGGAATTTCACCCAGGTCTGAGACCCAGGGAGCTCACTTCTGGGCTAGTGAGAACATCTGGCAACTTTCAAGTCTCCAAAGTCCACAGGAACATTCCTGTTACCTCACACACCTCAGCTAAAGCAGAGGGAGATAGAACAATTTTACACTAAAGCACACAAATAGGAACCAGAAAGGGCAATTTCGCAGAAATCACACATGGAATCCAATCTTAGAGAATAATCATACAAAAACATTATCAGTATTAAAAAAATGAGTAAGTCCTTTAATTTAAAAAAAAAAAAGACTTCATAAATACAGCTGTCATGTAAAATACTATTTAAAATGCTAGACATTTTGGACCAAAATACCTAGTAACAGAAGATGTGGGGATTTACAGTATATGATCAAAGGTACAGTTTTGATAAGAATAATTTTAAATTGTATTAAAGCAATTGAAAAGAACATAATTTTAGTTTTCATTTTATAGTAATGTCAACTTCATTCTACCTTTGGATTCCCTGCTTTCTTCCTTCCTTCTTTCCTTTCTGCCTTCTTGATACGCTATATAAAGTTATTATTGCACAAGCAAATAATTGTTCTAAAATAGCTTGAACCTTTGATTAAAACTATAGTAACAGTACACACACACACACACACACACACGCTTCCCCAAAGTCTCCATCTTAATTCATGCTTGATGATGTCTTCACTGTACAACACCAAAGGAAAGAGAACATTGGAACGGAAATCTTTGAGTCTTGGGAATTGTCTCTGCAGAATCCCATGGCAGTAGGGGAGGAGGGAAGGGATGTCGACGATCCTGACTCAAAACGGAAAAGCCAAAGCCTGAGGAAAACAGCGCAGCTCCAGGCTTCCAAGACTGAGATTCCACAGACTCAAGACAACAGAAGCCAAGATCACTCATCAAGGAGTTATTTTCAACAAGAAAAATAAAGAGAAATCACAGAGAAGCCTGTTTAGTACAAGGGAAAAAATGCAATTTTTCTCAAGGCATCTTTGAATTTGGTGTAGCTATGTAGCTACAGAAAATTTTTATCTTCGATTCAACTGGGCAGACTCAGTGGACCACATGAATAAAGAAGCACTTGTCAGTTTTAGAGACGTCAATGTCAAAAATTCAATGTAGTCTGCTTCCAATCTAACACTTCTTTTTTTTTTAAAAGATGCTTAACAATGTTATTTTTGTTTTAAAGATTAAAAATTAAAACCACCAACACTATCACTACCAATAAAATGTGTGTTCCTTATCTGATTATGGCTGGCTGCTTCTCCAATCTGAAAACAGTCTTTTTCTTAGATTACTGTTTTCAATGTCCCCATTGTCCTCATGTATCAGATATATAAAATATTTGAAACATATTTACTGTCTAATGTTATGCATATTGAACATTTTCTGAGGTTTAATGCTGCCAGCATGTCACAGGAAGAAAACCAATGCCCAAACGCCTGGTGTAACAACCAATTTATGGCTCAAAAGAGAGAAATAATGTAAATTAAAATATTTTGTTTTATTGTAAATGTGTCATGGGATGATCTTCTAAAAGAAGTGTCTATCTAACTATATATGAGCTCCCTCCCCGCCCCCTCTCTCATGGAACACCTCACAGATTTTTGGGTCATCCTTGTGCAGGGGCCACACTAACCTCTGTTAATTCCAATTTTAGTATGTTTGCTGCTGAAGTGAGCACTATGTTTGGATTCTTGTTTAAACTGACTTCTTTCCCCTGAGCACTCATTAGTTGACTTGGACAAGCTAAATTCCCTAACCCTTAGTTTCTTTATTTAATCGGAATGAATCTTCCCTAATGGTTGCTATGGTAACTGTGTGATGACAGATAGAAAGAAGCATAGAATAAACCCTCAATTTGAAAAATGTGCTTTGGGATGAGCAAGTGATTCACAAAGGACTCCTGAGATCCTAGATGGGGCCCCACAGCTGCTGCTTAAAGCAAGAGCCTACAGTAGCACCCATCCTCTCCCAACTTCTTGACCACCAAAACTGACTGCAAATGTACCAAGACCTTAGACAGCTTGACTGGCATGTACTGACAGAATACCTGAACTCACAAGGATGAGCTACACAGTGCACTGTTGATGTTTCTCGGGTGGATCCTTGCTGCTTTTGTGGTTAATGGCAAGGTCTATGGAAGATCTCTTCTTCTGTGTGTAGGTGGAAGAAGAAGTCTTTTCGAGACTCTGATTCTAAACGTAGACTGGAGAACTGCTCTTGTGTTACACACAGGGTGGGAGCGGAGAGCTGCTACGGACATCTCCCACCCACAGGACACACTTCCCTGGAAATCTCACCATCACAGTTTTAACACTTAGAATGCTATTTCAAATTTTTATTAGTTTAATTTTTTTTCTTTCTTATGCTGAGGATTGAACCTGGAGCCTTGTGCACTGCAGGCTAGGCAAGTGTTCCACCCTGAGTAACCCCCAGCCTAGAACACTGCTATTTTTAACCCGCTTCTAAACTGTACCCAGTCAATGAGTGCTCAGCTATAAGCCCTTATGCTGTCCTTAGTGACCTGGTTTGTAAGAATTCAAATGTATTTGTCTCAGTGTACAATCTGCTTAACAAAGACACCTAGTTCTCTCCAAACCCTATTGTTTAAAATGTACCAAGAAGTCTTCTTTGCATAAAAATTCCTGTTTATTAAACAGTGATACAGGAAGAACTTATTTACATTTCAAGGACTAGCAACATACATCATTTATGACAAAAAAGGCAAGCACTCCATAAGAAACGCTCAATCACTGTCAATCACGAACACTAAAATATACATAAACCAAAGCACGCTGTGTGAACTATATTAAATTCAGCTAAACACAGAATTACCAACAGAACAAACAAAACAACAAATAATTATCAGTGACTCACAGACCTATTTACACAACACACAAAACAATTTGGAAAAGTGTAACCATGGAAACCTGATAGCCTAAATTTGGTGCCTCTAAAGTCTGCATTTACTTGAAACACTGTGCAAAGGATGTCCTTACAAAATGTAAATGTTTCAGAGGCTGTCAAAGCTGATCTTTGTTATCAGATCACTCATTAAATAGTTTCCACAGTAAATTAGTTGTCTTTAAAATTATTCAAATACCAGCTTAAGTAAAACTATGATAAAAATGTCACCCAATTTTTTCAAAAATTTCAGAAGTGCTATTTCCATAATCACTGATTAGCAATTGAAAACCCTCAACTATTTTCAATAAATCCCATAATAATCAAGTAATATTAAAACATGCTTTGACAGACTTTTCTTAAACTCGCACTGTTGCATGCAACCACCTCCCTACTCCCTCTTGTGAATGACTAGAGAAGGAATGTTATTAGTTCTGGTTAGTAAGTGCGGTTCGTTATTACCATTTGAATAACAACATTTGATGCTATAATCATTCCTAATATCTTACATTTTTGTTCATAATCTAATGACTAGAGCATTACTTCGTAGCTCACTAGCTCCCACGCTGAAGATGCAATGTTCAGTGTGTATGTCATTATGTAGATGAGCAATGGGTGTTGTTTGACATGATTTAAATGGGTCAACAGTATTATCCTAGTCACATTAATCATCCAGACAGCTAGAAGGGGGTTGGGGGAGTCTTGAAAACTAAAACTAGAGACTCTATTCACACAAATGACACTCACCATTGGCGGGTTATCTAGGATGTGGTTAAGAAGGAAGAGTTACAGACTTTGAACACATGTTTCATTATTTATTCAGAAACCCTAGCTCTATTTCCAGAATTCAAGTGAACACCCACAGACACAGATTGCTGAGACACCATATTGTAATTAAAAAAAGAAAAAAGAAAGCATTTGATGAAAATCTGTGAAAACCTTACCTATTTAAGAACAAATACATTTTGAGAAGCTGAGTTCCAAGTCAGACTGAGTCCCAAGGGTAGGATGAGCCCCCTGGAATCTACAGAGGGAACCAGGTGGAGACACACAGATTCTCATCATGGACAATAACCCCACCTTCACCTTTTTAGGGGTCCTAGGAGTGAAGAAGAGACAAGGCAGGGAGAAAAGACATAGAAGCGGTCTTAGATCATCTTGCCCAGCCCCGAGTAAAAAGCAAGTTTCTGAAGAGGAGCAAAGCGTGAGGTTCGAATTTTCACATAGCAATCATTTTCTCTTTTCCCTCCACCTCATGGCTGCTCTTGGTATTGGCTGGTGAAGAGAGGGTTTGGCATACCAAGCTAGTGACTGTGCCAGAAACTATTCTCAAGGACAATCATCCTACTACCTTGTTTCACAGGAAAAGGGTACTTTGTACCAAGTATGGAAGTGGTCCACAGTCACTTCTCCCAACAGAGCCCTTTGGCTTGACAACACAATAAAGTTTGTAAAAGTTCAAGTTATAGCAAGAAGGCTCAATAGTAAAGGCACTTGCCACCAAGCCTGATGACTTGAGTTGGGTCTTTGGAATTGATCTGGTGGAAGGAGAGAATTGATTCCCTTAAGGCTGTCCTTTGATCTCCACACATGTGCTATAGCATCTGAGCATCCATATGCACATACACAGACCACACACCCACACACACACACATCATACACACATACAATAAATGTTAAACAATTTAAAAATTCAAGTTCCATCTCTGCTCTAACTATATATGCATATCAGCATACTGGGTATGTCATGCAGCAACAGTTCTTCTAGGTTCTGCTGTCATCTGAGCAAAAGTTGAAATATCTAGCATGCTCCATTTTTTAAAAAGGCAAAAATAATTGGACATGGTGGTGCTTGCCTTTAATCCCAGCATTTGGGAGGCAGAGGGAGGCAGAGCTCTGCTAGTCTGAGGCCAGCCTGGTCTACACTGGGAGTTCCAGGCCAGCTAGGGCTACAGAAACAGCTAAATTCTGTTACTATTGTGCTACATGGCACCATTTGAAAGGAAATCATTCTAGAGTGACATAGTGAAAAATGGCACCAATAAAGAAAGCATGGTCATTGACTATCAGAAAACAGGCACAAGATAGTTTACATTCATGGAAGTGTGACACAGCACTGCCTTACAGAGAGCATCCTTTTGGAAACATTTATACTGAAAACACTCCCTCCTTGGGAAAGACATGCAGGTGTGTAACCCTGCCTGGAAGGTGTACAGAGGGGATGTGTTGGTGACAAAGGGATCCCGATGGCAAGAGAGAGATGCGGGCATCTGTGCCTGCAATAAAGCAAGTACCTGGCCTGGGGAACATAGAGTGGCCCTTAAAATGGCAGATCCTGGCACACCGGTTGAGCCCCGAGGTTGGGAAAGCCCATCAGGGTGGTGCCCAATTCCTCTGTCTTTAGAGAAACCTCATTCACAATGTTGGTGGATAGGCTAAGAGTTTAAACATACAAACCTAAAGATGACTGGACCTTTCCTGACCTTGTCCACTCTCCCCGCTATGGCAAGCTTTAGATAGGCTGATTGAAGTGTCTAGTAAGCATAGACCAAAGCGACTGGACCTCTCCCTTACGCAAAGCCCTGCTTCCTCCATAAAAGCCCTGCTTCTTTAGCAACAAAGTAGATCAGCACCACAATGCTGATCTCTGGAGTCTGAGTTTCTTGGGTTAGGGACTCTGCTCCATTCATCACCTAGGGGATGCCCCTGCTCCCACTAAAGACCACAGGGATGCCTGGAGCAATCTGGCTAACTGGGTGGATTAGCCAAATGGTAAACTCCAGATTCAGTGAAAGATCTTGTAGGTATGTTTGAAAGCCATAGGTTGATACAAGTTGTCTTCCTTGATCATTCTCCATTTTATTTACTATGCAGTCACACACTCAAATACACAAACACACAGATATATGCCCTCCTATTATTTCTACAGCAAACTGAGCCTGATGTTGCACATCTGTAATCCCAAAATTCAGAAAATGGAGGCAAGGAGGACTAGGGATTCAAGTACAGCCTTGTCTACATAGCTAGTTTGAGGTCAGCCAGGGCTACATGAAACCGTCTCAAATAACACACACACACGCGCACACACGCACACATACACACACACACACACCATAGATAAGTGGAAGAATTTGGTATACCTTTTTCCTCTGCTCTAACCTATATTTGAAATTTTAAGCAATATGAAGTTTAAAAGACTTGCCCCAATAGGCCTCCAGCCCAAATCTCTCTCCTAAAGACTTCTAGGAATTGAAGGAAATGCAACAGTCATTTTCAACCTGGGATGCATTGTTTATATGCGGGAAAGAAAAGCATCTAAAATGGGCATGGTCTGCAGAGGCTATTGGGTTGTCAGAATAGCCCAGGACTGGCACTTCCGGATGGTAGAAAACTGCAGAGTTGTTCACATTTTTCTAACCTGTAATTCACAGCCATGTATGGGTCTTAGGAACAGTCCTGAGGGCCAGGTTTGTAGCTGTTCATTGCATTAGTCAAATTTATTTTTCTTTTTCTTAAATGTAGGGTCTCACTACACAGCCCAAGGTGACCTTGAACTCTATCCTCCTGCCTCTACCTCCTAAGTGCTGGGATTAGAGGCTCATGGTACCATGCCCAAACTTCTCAAGTATACTAGAGCCTAAAGAGAAGTCTGGACAATTGAGTTTCTGAACACAGTGTGCTCTAAGGTGCTAGGTGGAATCTGAAAGTGTTTTTGGAACCTAGCCACTGTGATGACACAAGCAGGAAGTCTCCATGCCAGTTAAGACTAGACAGGGCCAGAGAAACCCTGTAGAGTAACTGGTCCCATTCCCACTTCCATGCTATAAATCCTAGTGGGCAACAACAGAGGGCGCAGCGGTTGAGAGCTCATACCCCTCTTCCAAAGGACCCAAGTTCAGTTCCCAGCACTCATGTCAGGCCGTTCAAAACTGCTTATAATTCCAGCTCTGAGAACCTCATGTCCTTTTCTGGCTTCTGCAGGTAAACACACAGACACACACGTACACATAAATAAAAATAAAATAAAACCCCAAATCAAAAAACCAAAACAATCACATAGATGCAAGATTTGAAGACTGGCTTGGTCCCTCAGGAGACCTAGAAACCCTAGAAAGGAGACAACAGCAGTTAGAGACAATGTATACCTACAACTAATGACTCGTGGTTAGCGTATCCAGCCCACTATCAGAGCCACTGCTGGAAATACAGGCTGCTCGCTCTCAGGGGTAATCTACAAGGCTGACAGTTGGCTTGGGTGATGCTAACTTCAGTTCCCATGCACATTATGTAACCCTCGTCTCCGTGCCTCTAGCCCAGCAACCTGACCTTCACAACTGGCAAGTGGACACTGAGGACTCATGAGCCCTCCATGTCAGCAATGTATACTTCTTTGGAATTACTCTAGTGTTACCCGGAAGCAGATCTCAGTGATCACTTGTTTTACCACAAGAATCTGAAGATTTTCTTGTAGTTTACGTAGCTACACGAATAGGTATCAGTGCTTTAGGAATGCTGATAAAGAAAAGCCTGGATGTAACAAGTGAGAAACTGATGTATTTATGTGCTGCTGTAATTTTTAAACTATCCTGGCTAACTAAAATGCAATCCTACAATGTGTTCATAGAAAACGGTTCTATATCTCGTTACAAGTGTTTTTCACTTCAGCATGGTAAAATAATGACATTCACTTGATTTTCTTAGAGCATAGCTTTCAGGATGAACAAAGCTCTGCACTGAGAAAAATACGTGGTCTTAGCTGTGTGCAGTGGATTATCCAAACATAAACAATGTGGCTAAGTTCTCAGGCTAGCCCATTAACCCATTAAATAGCTGAAATTCTACACATGTGCAATGAAACAAAAAAGTAAGAGACACTTCAGTAGCAAGCACATGTTTTAGTTAGATTGTGATTTTTATTGGTGATACTGCTGCCTTTCCAACATGATTTCTAAAGGGAAACACATCCCACTTTGTGGTCAATGAGAGAATAGGAGATATCCAATCTGCTGCTTCTACTTCCTGTGTTCCACCACTTCCTCCCAAACTCAAGTGGAAAAGGAGGGAAATTGAATGCCTAGAAACAATCTAGAGAGATGAGAAGCCAGGTCTTGCCCTTCCTGCATTTCTGGGACAGACCTCAGAAGTGGGATTCTTCTGTTGCTTTTTTAATTTTTAAAACAGGGTCTCATACTTGAGTGACCTAGAACACACTTTGTAGATCAGGCTGGTCTCGAACCCACTTATTCAGCCTCTGCCTCCCAAGTGCTGAGATTAATGGTGTGCACCACCATATCTGGCCAAAATTGCTTTTTTTCCCCCCAGTTTTACATAGTAAGTGAGAGAAGGCAAGTTCAAGCAGCCCTAGTCACCTAACTCTTGACATCGCAAAGAACATGGCCCCAGTGCAGTCGCCTCAGATGAGACACGGTGTCTCTGATGGATGAGTCCCCGACACGCTGGTGCTGTAGAAGCCAAGTGTGGATAACCGATGGAGCAGCAGGACTGGGGGTCTGCTTCGCGTCTGGCTCTACGCTGTCCACCTTCACCAAGTCGCTTACCTACTTCTCTCCCCAGCTTCTTCCTCTACAAAAGAATGGGAGCCAACCATGGTGGCACATGCTTGTAGCCCAAGTGTCCAGGAGGCAGAAGCAGGATGACATAGAAGTAGAGCCAAAGCCTGCACCTTTTTTTTCACCTTAAGAAAAAGAAGTTATAGGATAAAATGAGTTTTTACTCATCATGTGGTCACTTGCAGAGACCTAGCTAGCACACAGCAGTCAATGAACTGAGTTAGCATACATCACAGGTTGAATACCACAACGAATAAAATCTTACGAATGCCCAGGAAGAGTTTGTGTCTCTGAAATGTTCCTAAATTCACCCACACTCACTCACTCACCCACACATACACACTCAAACACCCCAAATAAAACACAATAAGTATGTGTAAGTAGCAGCAACCTAGTTTATCTATGCTGTTTTCCTAATAATATTTTAAAGTCAGCATTTGAAGTCTCCTGATGCCAAATACAGGTGAGGATGTAAGGGCAACCAGAATGTAAATAGTGGCCGGCCAGGTAAAGGTGCTTGCTGCCAAGCCTGACAACCTGAGTTTGACAACCTCCCCCCCTCCCCCACTTCTTAACTGGCTCACCAATTAAGAGCACTTGCTTTTCTTGTGAGGGACCTGAGTTCAGTTCCTAGCACCCACGTGGTGGTTTATAGCCATCTATAACCACACACATGGTACATATACGTACATGCAGGCAAAATACTCAAATGCTTAAAAAATAATAAATCTAAACCTTAGAAACATTTTAAAGAAGCATCGACCCAATATCCATCAACAACAGGATGGATCTATTATGGTAAATCTAAAATGGGAGACTACAAAGGGCCAAAATGAAAGAACTACAACTACAATACAGACAATAGAATAGATTTAAAAATATAAAGTCACATCTTGGCAACCTATAGGTGTATGATAAAATTATAAAGGGAAGCAATAAATAAATTACTATTTATCACAAGATATCTCAGTGGGTAAAGGGACTTGTTGACCAAGTATGACAAACTGAGTTCAATCCCCAAAACCCAAAGCATACAGGGAAGGAGAGAACCAGCTCCACAGAGCTGTCCTCTGACCTCCACATGCATGCTCTGCCGTGTGCATGTACAGGACCACATGTACGTCATCACCACCACCACTACCATAATAAAGAAAGCCTGTAATCCCAGCACTCAGGAGGCAGAGGCAGGAGGACTACTCCAAGTTTGAAGCCAGCCTGAGCTACATAATGATCTCCAGGCCATTAGGGGCATACAGTGAGACGCCACATCAAAAAGAAAAGGAAGACTTTCATTCTGTAAAAGTCAGGATATGGTTCTATGGATGGCAGAGAGAGATGGACAAGGAAGATGCAGGGGTTGACTGAGCTCCTGGCAATGATCTAATTTTGAAAAAGAACAACAACTAAATAGTTGCATTGGTAGTTATTTATAATAACTCATTAAACTGCACATTAGTTTTACACATTTCTATCATCTTTTACAAAATACTAGGAAGGAGAAAAAAAGGAAGGTAGTGACAAAAAAAGCTAGAACTAGAAACCAAAACAAACCAGGATTTTTTTTTTCCTTTTCTTTTTTAAGATTAAAAAAAAAAAAGTGTATGTGTGCTTATGTATAGCATGCATACGTAAGAGCAAGTGGAGACCAGAAAAAGAGCACCAGATCCCGGAACTGGAGTTACAGAAGGCTGTGAGCTGCCATGTAGGTTCTGGGACCTGAACGTGGTCCTTGTAAGAGCTGTTAAGTGCTCTTAATTTCTCAACCGTTTCTCTAAAATCAAGTTTCTGACTATAATGATACAAAAATTTAAAATGCCCATTAATATTAAATTCAAACGATTTTTATTGTTGCTATTGTTTGTTTTTGTTTTTACAGACAGGGTTTCTCTGTGCAGCCCTGCCTGTCCTGGAACTCTCTCTGTAGACCAGGCTGGCCTCAAACTCAGAGATCTGCCTCCCTCTGCCTCCTGAGTGCTGGGATTAAAGGTGTGCGCCCCCAAGTCCCTAACCCAGATCAAACAATTTTTAAATTCAGGAAAATATCAGGTAAAAAAAGAATTTGTTCATAATTCTTTCACTCTAGTTCTCTCTTTCAAGACAGGAGTGTTACTGACTAGCCTCAAATTATCAATCCTCTGCTTCAGCTTAAGGTGATGACATTAACCACAGCATGCATGTGTACATGCGTACACACCATGCGTACACACAGTATACACCATGCCCAGCTCACAGTGACAGCATCAGTAGTGAAATGGTGCCCTGTATCTATTGACAGGACTGTGAGACAGTTTATTTGCAAATTTAAGAATGAAGCTTTGGGACTGTCCTGCTATTGCACAGCAGCTGATAGGCAGCCATCCTGACTAGAGACCCTATTCTTTCCCCAGAGCCTTTGATTGTTCTTTCCCTTATACTGGAGACAACCCTGCTGCTTGTGATCACAGAAAGAGGTTACTACATTTTCTTAACAGAAAACTATCCTTTTTGTGAACATCTGTAATCCTAATACTTGGAAGGCTGAGGCAGGAGGATGGGAGTTTTAAGCCAGCCTGGGCTGTGAAGACCCCATTTCAAAGACCAAACCATACCAAACATTTCCCTATCTGGCCCCCTCCCCCCACCAAAGCTCACTGTATCCTTTTAGGTATTAAATAATAAGACAGCTGACATATTTGTAGCAATTAATGAGGAAATCCCATACATATTCTTTTATTTGATTTAACAGCTTGTGCAAGGAAAATTGAGATATACCTATTTTACATGGCGGGGGAGAGGAGATCCCCTCCAAAACCCAAACAAAAAACCCAAAGTGGAGGTCCACAGAATTTAAGGAATCTGTCGAAACCACATCCTACAAGTGGCAAACCTAATAAAGCCTTCTTTTTTCTTTTCTTTTCCCTCCTTCCTTCTTTCTTTGCTTTTTTTGAGTTAGTCTTACTGTAGCCCGGTCTGGCTTGTAACTCAATATGTTGCCCAGACAGGCCTCAAACTTTCGGCACTCTTACCTCAGCCTCCCGAGAGCGGAGACTACAGGTGTGAGCCACCACCCAGGGCCCTTGGCCGAATCTGCAAACACTTTTTATTACAAAAATTACACACACACACACACACAAGAGCAGGCAATATTAGTACAACTAATGCTATGTAGCCATCATGAAGTTTCAGCAAATTACTCTGACCAATTTTGAGTTAAAATCATTTAGTTATTTTAAAGATAATTCTAAATGCCACATGAACTCATTCATCAGTATTTATTTTAGGATGCATATCTAAGCAGCAAAAATTATTTTTAATGGTTTAACACTATAACACTAACATACTAAAAATTAATCATGATTCCTTAGACTCATCAAATAATTGGTCAATCCTTAGATAATGTCCTTTGTTTCTTTAAAAATTCAACAAGAAATTTATAGTGAAATAAGATCCAAATAAGGTCTCTTGCGTTTGCTTGACTTGTCTCACATGCTGTTTTAAAGAAATTTCTCTCTCTCTTTTTTTCTTCCTAGTAGTTTATTTGTTTAGGAAATCTATTTATTTGTCCCTTATATTTTCACCATTCTGGAATTCTCTGAAGCTTTAGCTTCTGACATTTTGGTTGTGAGCCTTAGCCTGTAACAGCTGAGCTCTCTCCCAGGCCCGTAGCTTTAACTTTTATTATCATGTAAAAACATTAATTACCCAGACTTAATAAACCACTTGCCTTTTCCATTCTTTTATTCTCACACTTTCATTTTGGGGGTAGGATGGGGCTGCGATTAGAGGTAACAAGACAAGATTGCAATTTAAAGGAGGGAAAACCCAACTCCAAATGGATTTGTCTGGAAGAATGAAACCCAAACCCCAAAGAAAACAGGTGAAATTAGCCATTGAAATTATGGCCCTGTGAATCAACCCTTGCCCCCTACATCTGGCAGCACTTAGCTCCCCCAGGGCATGCTTGGTGCCCTAGGGCACTGCTACACATGTCTGACCAGCCGGGTAACAACAAAGCTATAAAAAGAGACAGCAGGTAACCGTCAGGCCTGCGAAAGACACAGGCTGTTTGACAAGACACACACAGGAACCAACTGGTTATTCCCATGGCTGAACAGTCCTTGGCAGAGGGCTTTCTTCCAGCACTCACATTCTGCAGCAGGCCTGTTTAAGTCACTGGGTAACTTTCCTTGTTTTTATCAGGTCTACAATTCCTCCCTTTTCTTTCAGATACTCAGTGAAAAGCATCAGAGATGAGCTACATAAAGCTCCCTTGTATTCTTGCCAAAAACCCATCCAGAAACTCAACTCCACTGCTGTCTGGACCAAACTCCCAGCCTGTGGAAGAAGTAAAGGTGCCAGATTATTCTGCAAACATTTTGGTATTATACTAAAAAAAAAAAGAAGAAGAAAGAAAAGAAAGAAAGAGCATATAGGAATGGCATTTCTACTTATAATCATTTTACAACTTAAATGAATATAGTACTACAGTTTTAAATATGGCTCTCACCTAAGTGAGCATTTCATAATTTTAACTGTGAACTACAGAATTTGCCTGCCTTTCCCAGAGCCTAAAGCCTTCTCTCAGAACCCCATATGGGCAATGGCTCCCGTTCTCCACTAACACCACTGTTAACATATCCAAGTCATTCCTTCTAAAGCAGCCTTTGCAGCAGGAGTGATCAAGAGCTCTTACACTAAGGCTTTACGGGGAACTGCCTCACCAAGGAGTAATTCAGAGTTGGACATGTTAAGGCTCAAGCAGGCTGGAGGGGAGATAACTTGGAGCTAATGAATCTTTTCAATTATTTTCAATCATGGCACTTGTTAAAAAACCTATTTAATACATTGGAAACTGGGGGGTGGGGGGTAGGTGTGGATAGTTTTAACCTTCCCTTTTGGTAGAATATTTGTGAATTCTGAAGCTTTGAAAATGACAACTTATAGCCGGGCAGTGGTGGTGTACACCTTTAATCCCAACATTCAGGAGGCAGAGACAGGCAGGTCTCTGAGTTCGAGGCCAGCCTGGTCTATAGAGTGAATTTTAGGACAGCCAAGGCTATACAGAGAAACCTTTGTCTTGAAAAAACTAAAGATGGGGGCGGGGAGAGAAAAAAGAAAATGATGACTTAAGCAGAGTTTTCCTAAATTGTCTTTACTCTTTGGCACAATCTCTTAAACTATGCAATAGAAACGTGTTTTTAATATCTGATACACACACATACATACATGCATGCAGGTGAGTGTGTTTAATTATAGAATTAAGACATTCTTTAACAAATGAATCACATACAGTTAAATATTTGGAGAAGCTAAACACATTTTCATTTTTAAGTATAAAAGAAAATGAAATGAAAACTTGCTTAAGGAATAGAATTATTTCCTGTTAATTGATGTTGCTCCCATGCCTCTAAATTAAGATGAAAGGCAGGAAGGTAATTGCTGAATGAATTACTATTGCTCATGACTTTATTACAAAACCCGAAGCAGAGCCAGGCTTTGAATTAGACAGACACCTTCAGGCTGAGAACATGGTTTGGTGGGTGAAGTGCTTGCCACTCACACAATCACACAATCTTGAATTCAGATTCCCAGCACTGAGTAAAAGCCAGGTCCATAGCCCACATCTGTAACCCAAGTGCTGGGGAAGGAGAGTGTAGACAGGCAGATCCTAGGGGCCACTGGCCAGCCAGTCTAGCTAAATTGTTGAGTTCCAGGTTCCGTGAGAGACCCTGTCTCCAAGAATAACCTGGAAAGCAATGGCGGAAGACACTAGACATCGACTTTGGGCTCCATACACCAGTGGGTTGTTTTTTAAGATGTGATTTTTTGAGATAGGGTTTCTCTGAATAGCCCTGGATGTCCTAGAACTTGCTCTGTAGACCAGGCTGGCCTTGAACACAGAGATCCGCCTGCCTTTGCCTCCCAGGTGCTGAGATTAAGGGCTTGTGCCACCATGCCTGGCTAAAAACATATTTTTAATATTCTTAACATTTTGTTGTTGAGGCAGTATCTCACTCTGTAGTGCATGCTAGCCTACTGCTCACTATGTAGTCCAGGCTGGCCTCCAATTCACAATACTCCTCCTGCTTCCATTTCCCAAATTCTGAGATCAGAGACACGAGCCACCACGCCCAGCAATGTTCTTAAGTCTTTGAACCGAATTCATATTTATAATGAGATTAAAAACAAGTAGGCCTTCCCTTTTCACTCCCAAGAAATTAATTTTCTATCATAACTTCTAATATTTATGTATCTTGATCTGTCAGACAGTCCACAGCAAAGCAAACTTATTTTTATCTATAAATCTTCCTTCCAGAGATGCCCATGATATTACTGATAAATCAAGGACCAGATTGCAGTTCACAGACAGGATGAGGTCACTACACACACACGCACACGCACACACACACACACACACACACACACTCTGCTGGATAGATAGTTCAGTGGTTAAAAGCACTGGCTGTTCTTCCAGAGGACCTGGGTTCAAGTTCCAGCACCCACATGGCAGCTCACAACTGTCTGTAACTCCAGTTCCAGGGGATCCAACATCCTCATACAGACATAAATGCAGGCAAAATATCAATATACATGAAAGAAAATAAATAAATCATTAAAAAATGCACACACATCCACGGAGAGAAAGGGAAAAAGAGTGAGCTCAAGCTTACATATCTGTAGAAAAAGTCTACTTAAAGGTAATCACGAAGTTTTCTGCTTAGAGCTCTAAACATTTGCCAACAGCTTCAACATTGCTCCAGATTTTCACAAGGGCCTAAAAGGGCTGCAAGTCTGGCCCCACCTCTGCCGCCTGCCATGGCTCCGGTCTCACAGCCTCTCACTGCCCTCCAGCTATAGGGGCCCCTTTCTCCTCAGACACACTAAGCCCTTCTGTCTCTGTGTCTGCCCTTTCACCAGCTCCTCACATCCCTGGCCCATTCACATCTTTCAGGCCTCAGCTCAAATGTCACTTCATCAGCGAGGCCTTCTGGACCGCTAAGGGGTCTTCCCAGTTCCCCTTACCCTCTTCACTCTATCTCCCCGAAGCAGCTGTGTGTACTTGCCCAAGTGTGTCTTACTGGCTCCCCAGCAGAATGCTGCACCTCTACTAGGCCCCTGAATCACTTGCCCAATGGTGGGGCCTAGGGGGCAGGTGTTGGGATCTGTCCCTCTCTTTAAGACTCCCTAGTCTCATAAAATCCTTAGCACTGCGTACCTGGATTTTCTTCTTTCAGAGTCTAACTTTACTTTCTTGTTAAAAGAGCTATCCACATGCCCAGAGACAACAGAAGGTTTTTGTTTTGATTAGTTTGAGACAAGGTCTCCCTATACGGTTCCTGGCTGGTCTGGAACTCACTATGTAGACCAGGTGGGCTTAAACTCCTAGAAACCCACCTGCTTCTGCCTTCCAGGTGCTGGGATTAAAGGTGTGCACCACCACACCTGACATATGAACACATCTTAAAGATGGTTATATTATAAAAATGAGAGATGGCTCAGAGATTAAAAGCTGTTCTTCAGGAGGACTCAAGTTTGGTAGCCAGCATCCGCATGGTAGCTCATAACCATCTGCAGCTTCAGTTTCAGGGGGTCAGATGCCTTCTTCTGGCCTCTGAGGGCACCAAATACAACTGTGGTGCACATACATATCTGCAGACAAAACACTCATAAACATAGATCTTTTAAAAAGTTTTAAAAAATTAAAAGTAGAACTATAGAGGTTGAGGAGATGGTTTAGTTGGCTTGTGACGAAAATGTCTGTGATGCAATCACAAGGACCTGAATTCAGATTCTAGCATCCAATTAAAAAAAAAAAAAAGCCAGTTGTAATAGCACACACCTATAATTCCGGAACTGGAAGTAGAGACGAGTGAGTGCTTAGAACTCGCTGGCCAGTCAACCTAGCTGAATTGAAAAGCTCTAGGTTTAAGGAGCGATCCTATCTCAACTAATAAGGTAGAGAGTGATTGAGGAAGACTTCTGACATTGATTTCTGGACTTCACATGCATTTACACACACATGCACAAGCACACAAATACATACACACCTCCACGAGCATGTACAAACACTATACACACACACTCACACACACAGGCACACATACACATACAACACCATACTCACACAAATTAAACGATGATATAAAAGAAAAGAATCTTTCTACTTTCTGAAGCAAACAGTACATCTAAGGAGCAGGTAAAGCATCACAGAGATAACTGTAAATGTTTTAACAGCTTAAATTAAAAAAAAAAAAACATGTGGTGAGAGGCAAAGGTTCATGAGCTACCAGAAAATACAGAATTTTCTTTAAGGAAAGAATAGATTTCAAACTCAGTAGCAGAGTGCTTGCCTGGAACAAACATACAAAAATGTGGGCCCAACTCCCAGGACCTGATCCCCCCCCCAAAAAAAAAGAACAGGAAAGAAAAAATCTTGCTTAAAAACTTGCTGGACGCAGTGGTGCATGCCGGTAATCTCAGCACAGGGGCACTGCAGCAAGGCTGAGGCGGTCTAAGCCACACCGCGCTCCAGGCTAGCCAGACTGTGCAGTGATCCTGCCACAAAACAAACAGAACTAGAAACAGAACGGATTTCAGCAATGCCCATTAGAGGGGAGAATAGCATGGTGAGGAGGAAGAATAAAGCACATGCCTTGAATAGATAGATATACAGGACAGGATGTATGGTGCATTCTGGACAAAAACTTGAGCTTCAATCTCACAAAATTTAGGGAAACAGTGACGTGGAAGCAGCTCATGGGAAACTGGAGGAAGAAAGGAGGTGATAGCCCAGGAATGAAGCCAGCAAAACAGACCCCTAGAACATGTATAGAACAGGTGATCTGGTTTCTTCAGTAAACAAATCACAAAGAAAATAAAGAGGAAGGAAACCTGAAGAGCAGGATTAAAGACAAACGCCAATCAGATCCAATACCTGACTGTGTCTGCCTTTTGATTCAGCAACTATTCTATGAAAAAAGACAGTCAAGGAATCCAGACACTGACATAATAGACACCAAGAATACTCTCAAAGTCCACGAGGCAATGGAATTTGTGTGAATATATATAGTAACTACACACACACACACACACACACACACAAAGTGTCTGTTGTGGGTGTGTGTTCACATTTGTGGGCTGTATGTGGGCTCACATTTCTGTGGAGTATGCATGCACATATATGTGCCTGTGAAGACCTAAGGGTAATGTTGGATGTCTTCCTCAAGTATTTCCTTTCTATTTTATGTTTTAAAGATTTACTTTTATTTTTGTGTATGTGTATGTGCACATGCATACAGGTGCCTGTGGAGAGGCATGAAGAGAGCATCAGATGCTCCGGAGCTGGAATTATAGACATTTGTGAGCCACTTCCATAGCAAAAAGCCAAAAGTGTGTGTGTGGGAGAGGGGGTTGTCAATTGCTCTATTACCCATCAAAGCACATCTGTATTGGCCACCTGTAGTCCCAGCTACTTGGGAAGTTAAGATAGGAGGAGCCATGGGTTTGAGACCAGCTTGGGCAACATAGGAAGACCCTATTGAAAACAAAATCTGAATCTATGCCATGTCCCCAAGAGTCCAAAAGCCCCACAAGTATTAAACTGGATATTAATAAAATGTAGATATGCAGGTTCTACCCTAGACACCCAGATTCAAGAAGCCCTGTTTGGAACCTGAAGATTACTATTTTCATACATAAAAAATTTTCTTACACAATAATTCTTATATAAATTAAAGTCTGAGAACCATGGGCAGGGCATTTCCTACCAGGCTTTATTCCGTAGCTCCCAAGTGAGAAAATCAAAGACTGGGGATGAATTAACTGATCAGAATTCAGACCCGGAAAGTACCTCGCTTTCTCAGCCTCTCAGATCTTGACTTTCAGGCACTGTTGAAGTACCAGCTCAGTGACATCTCACTTTTAAAATATATGATCATTAGCTTTCAAGAGTTTGTTTCAAATTCCACCGGAAGCAAACTTACCCCTTGAACCCTTCAAGATGAACACACACACGTGGACTCAGTGTATCTTAAAATGAGCTGTATCAGGATATGAGAGATAGCTTGGCACTCTGATAAAAATGGAGGTGTTTATGGCCAAATCTCTGAGTCTGGCAGAAAACAGAGTCATTTTTCATTTGAGAGGGCCTGAGTATAGAAACATAGTAGGGCGTCACCCATTAGCTGTTGGTGAAGATCATGTATCAGGAGCCACCACCCTTTGCCATGGTGAGGGTCTGGAGGCCGGCTTTTGTTCTGACCAGAGAGGTCATTGGCTGGGCTTCACGGCTTTGGTTTCTCATGTAAAGATGACCTCGGCACGCACAAGCGGTGATGGCCTCAGCAGGTAACCCGGGGATGTACACAGTATGGGGTGTTTCTGGCTACACTTATATCCCCCTGTTTGGTACTAACCCAGCTGTTCTTCATTTGATCACAGGTGAGTAAAGTAGAGATACACAGGTCCCTGGTGAGCACAGCCAAGTGGTCTAGACGGAATGGAGGGCTTATTACGCTGGGCGGGCGCTCTGCCACTGAGCCCCAACTTCAGTCCCAACACTTCATTATAGAAAATGTCCAAATATGCAGATTAGGGGAATTTTACGGTAAACGATCACATTTACTACCGGGGATCTATTACATTTCACTACACTTGGTCTTCAGGGCATTTCCAAACAGCCCACCATCTACTCATCAATGCATCTTTTCTGTTGTTCTGGTTAGGGGGCAGAGTCTCAGGTAGTCCAAGCCGGTCTGGAAATCCTGACCCGCCTGCCTCCCAAGCGCTGCGATTGCAGGTGTAGCCAGCCGTACAAACACACCCAGCTTTTCTTTTCAAAATGCATTTCAAAGTAAGATTTAAGACCAAGAGTAGCCTGCCACTTCAGCTTGCCCTTGAACTTCAATACAGGCTTACAGATCAGTACTCGGAGGTGGGAGGTCAATTGTTCACAGCACAAGCATGCACAAATACTAAGTGCTCCATTCGGTGAGTTCGGTGAGATGCACAAATATCTACAAAGATACAAGCTACTACCAACATCCCAGGATGCTCTGCTCCTCCCAGCATCACCCCCCCAACCCCCCCCCCACATGGTACCCATGGAAGTGGGAGTCGGATGCTGCCACATTATTGAGTGAGGACAGGGCCTGGAATGACTGTGACATTTCCCCAGTGGGATAACTTAGGCAAGAGAGATTCATTCTTTTTCTCAGATCACATGATGACATGAGAACAAAAACTCCAGCCCCTGAGCAGTCACTTTAATGCTTCCCCTACCTGACTGTGTACCAAATTTTCATTTCAAAACTTCTAAGTTAAACTGAAATGAAATCCATGACTTCTGACTGGCTCCAAGCAAATACACACTTTTTTCCATAACCTTTTATCAAGGCGAAACCTACAAGAATAGCTAGTATAGAGGAAAATAATCATGAATGCATTTAAAAGAGACTAAAAATAATTCACATAGGAAATGCAATTATGTTTAATTACATTGGCTGGTAATATTCACCCTGCAATCTTAAAAACAAGTGTTTGAAACATACTTTGTGCAAGGAAAAGCCCCAGTCGATTATACAGCTAAAAAGCATATATTTCTTTAATATCCAAATTTTCATTGCTCCGAATGGAATACAATCAGGTTTCAAAATTAATGACTATTATTTCTTAGGCATGCAAGCAAGCAGGAAGAATATCAAGGATATTCTTAGGCTATCTGAAAACTACCAACACACACCATCTTTTCTCTTGTTTGTTTAATAACTGCTGTCACTCTTTTGGTAAGCAGCAATCAGAAGATGTCAAACAAATTCTGCCTTTGCTGTGAGTACTGATAGATGCCTCTGCTTGTTTTTATTAAAAACAAAACAAAACAAAAATGTTCCCTCCAGTAATTACCAACCCTGGCGAAGTGGGGGCACTGCTGGGATGTTCAGCAGCCTCTGGGCAAGCAGAGATGCCGGGAGAAAACCACAGAGCAAATGTGAATGCCGGAACACATTTTTCTTTGGCTCCCTTGGGGATCCTGTGACTCTGAGTTTTGGATTCCCTTAAAGGGAAAAGCAGGAGTATGCGTGGGGGCAGGGCGGGATCATGTTTATCAGTCACAACAGTTCATCTGGGCCAGGGTCCAGGTAGTCTGCATGTCTAAATTTGATGAAATATAGGCGCCACCAGGTAACAGTAGTGGTCATGGAGCTTGCCAGAAACCTGTAACTCAAAACTAAAAAATGAAATTAAAAGACTACTTAGGCAGGCAATTTCTTTCTTCGGGACGCAATAATTGCAAACTACAAAGTGGAAAGAGCAGACAATGCTTTGTGTGTTTTTAAGATTTCTTCTTAATGTAACACAACATCTGGGCCAGAAAAATGTACACAAATATTTTCCAACTTACATTTCAATATGGAGCCGGGACGTGTCAGCAGGCTGCCTTCCCTGTCCTCACCACATTCCCTGTGTGGGGGAGCAGAGGCCGGGGAGGTCTTGGGTGTATCCGGAGGGCAGGTACATGGGGCAATGGTGAGGGAGAAACAGCCTGACCCTGTCCTGTCAATAACCCTTAACCCCGACCCTGGGGCCCTGAGCTGCCTCTTCTCTGTCTAGCCTCTTCTGTAATTGCTCTAGAAATGACTCTTCATTTAAAAGTACCTTTGTGTAAACACCCCACAGGAACTGACAGTCATCAGAATTAGCACTCAGTTCTAGTTTTTAAGAAGTACAAGAAAAGTCTTTCATTATGGTGGGACTCTGAAAATAGGATTTCAACTGCTGTGCGAAACAATACTCATGGCTCTTTAGCTTTCTCTGCAGGTGACATCAATTTTGACTTTTAAGACTGTTTACAATAAAACGTTAAATCTTTTGATTAAGTTATTTGAGAGTAAAGATGGAGAAATGATTTCCAACCCAGAACCAGACTGCTTTTCTTCTAAGCACCCCACAGACATGAAGTTTCATGTCTGAGGCCATTCCATGAGGCCTCACTAGAAATTCTAAGAAGGATCCATGTCCTTACCTACCCATGAAAATGCAGACAAGCAAAACATCCAAACAGGGAGGTGAGATAAGTTCTGGAGTAAAAGTTTATGTCGTTGATGCTTGAGACAGGGTCTCATGTAACCCAGGCTACACTTAGATTTTCAGTGCAGCTGAAGATGACTTTGAACTTCTGCTCCCTTGCCTCTACTTTCCAAGCGCCTGTATTACAGGCACGCACTGCCACATCCGGCTTGTGTGGTGCCGGGCATTGCACTCAGAGCTTTGTGCAAGGCTGGGCAAACACTCTATCAACCAAGTCACAGTTCCAAGCCCCTGTTTCAATTTTTAATTTTTATTTGGTATGTTGTGTATATGTGTGTACGATACATGTGTGTAAGTGCAGGCAAGCATGCACCATGGTGTATGTGTGGAGGTCAGACAACAACCTCTAGGAGTCAGGTCTTTCCTTTCACCAAGGGTTGTGGGGATCGAACTCGGGTTATCAGGCTTGTGAGGCAAGCACTTTCAGCCACTGAGCCATCCTGCCAGCCCTGTTGTTTTTAAGTAACAGATCAATTCGCTCTTGCAGATAAGATTAAAATACATTTTCATAATTTGTGGCTTCATATGTGTGTGCATGTGCACATGCGCATGAGTGTGTTTGTGTGTGTGTGTGTCTGTGTAAATTTATATCAACATAATTGTTTTGACTCCCTGGAAGCAATTCTCAGAGCCACTAAATTATTACTTTCCTACTGACAGAGCAGAAAAGCCATTTGTTGTCAATTTTACAAAAGGCAACCAGACCTCAATTTTGCAAATCTCGAGTTCTCTTCTGATTGAGTATAGGCTAATTTCTGCCATTTAAAATGATTTATTTAAACAGCTCAAATTAAATAATTCTCTCTCTGGTGATTTTTGTTGTTACTGCAGAGGCACTGGGGACTGCAATACTGTAAGCGCAATACCACTGGCTGCGCCCCTAGCACTCTTTTACTTTTTATTCTTTTTGAGAGGGGAGTCTCACTAAGTAGCTCATCCTAGTCTTGAACTCATGCTGTAGCCCAGACAGGCCTTGAATTTGTGATCCTCCTATTTCAGCCTCCCGAGAACCTGAGATTATAGTCCTCTCCCAAGTCTGGTGTGCGGGCTAGTTTTGTGTCAACTTGACACAAGATAGAGACATGACTGGGAAGAGAGAATTAAGAAAATACCTATATAAGTTTGGCCTACAGGCAAGATTGTGGTGGATTTTCTTGCTTGGTGATTGATGTGGATAGGTCCAGTCCATTGTGGATGCTGCCACCCTGAGTAGGTAGCACCCCTGGGTACTATAAAGCAGGCTGAACAAGCCACAGGGAGCAAACACCTATCCACGGTCCCTGTGTTTGTTCCTGCCTCCAGGTTCTCCCAGCTTCCCTGGATGATGCACGAGGAGCTGTGAGGTGAAATAAATCCTGTCCTCCCCGAGTTGCTTTTGGTCATGTGTTTTATCACAGCAATAGAAAAGTAACTAAGGCACTGGCTCTCTAGCAATGCATTATTGAATGCCGACAAAATGAAAGAAAGCCTCCTTTGCTGTTATATTTTCTCCATAGACACGGTGGTTCGGAAGTGTATGTGTTAAAAGGTGTCTTCAACGGCCTGTAGTGCTATTGGGGCACAGTAGAACCTATAAGAAGTGGGGGCCTTGAGGAAAGATGTTTGGTTACTGAGGGTGTGTGCTTTAATGGGATATTGGGACTTGTGGTTTGAATGAGAATGGTCCCTATAGCCTAATATATTTGAATGTTTGGTCTGTAGTTTGTGGAACTGTTTGGGAAGGATTAGGAGGTGTGATCTTATTGGAGGTGTGTCACTGGGAGTAGGCGCTGAGGTTTTAAAAGTGCATGCCATTCTCTACTAGCTCTCTCTCTCTCTGTCTGCTGCATGGTTGTGGTTTCAACAGTAGGCCTCAGCCACTGCTCTAGCACCATGCCTGCCTGTCTGCCTGCTGCCATGCTCCCTGTCACGATGGCAATGGATTCCCCATTAAGATCACTTAAAACCTCACCCGTGGCCCAGGGCCCTCAGTGTGCATGTCCTCACCATTTTAGGACTTTGACATACTGCTCTTCTAACTTCAGTCATCTTGTTCTCCACTAGCATCAACTTTTAGGTCTTCTAAAATGTCAGTTTCTCGGATCCTTTAAGACCCCAGTAGGTGGCCTGTCTCTGGAACCCACGTTCACCGTGAGTGCTGATCACAGCCCTTGACACGTGTGCTGCCATTGCCTTTCTACTCTGAACCTTCCACTAGGCTGCAAACTCCCTGGGGACAAGGAATGTGACTTTTCTTACTGCATATCAGGGAAGTTAGAATCTCTTATAAATAAAATGATCAGGTCTGAAGTCGATTAAAGGAACAAAATTAGTAAAGGTGGACTAAATGTGGTTCACGGGTAAACAGTCATCAGGAACGAACAGTGTTGTCTTGCCCATGATTTAACAGGAAAAGGATTTGCAGGAGGCTCGGGGACTTGCAGTTCCCATCACATCGGAAGTAGTTAAAACCCTGAGAGCTATTCAGCTGGATACCTGTCACTGGATACAGGAAAAAAGACTGCAAATCAGGCCAAGGTTACCCCACAAAGGGAATGATAAAACTAGGTAAAATGAAAAAAGGATAAAATATATTTAGGGACAATATTTCTGCCTGAGATGTATCAAAACTCATTTCAGAGGTCAAAGAGATAGTGGCCCAAACATGTATCCACTTTTACCGCTTCTTGTTTATTTATTTACTTACTTTTTTAGTGCAGGATTAAACCCAGAAGAAAGCTAGACAAATGCTCTACCACTGAGCTCCTCCCCCAGCCCCGCCTCTCTTACAGATTAAGACAGGAGCCTACAGGATCAGAAAACAGGAGAGGAGACCACAGGTTAAAGAGAAGATTAGATCTGGAAAGCTCATGATGGTGGTAAATGGCTTGGGAGAACCAAGGAAATGGAATAGTGTTTATGCAGTACAGAGAGTTGAGAATTCTCAGGAACCAACTGGCTTCACCAGAACTCCAGGCACAAGACAAAGCGAAGCTAAAAGACAAGTGGGTGAAAGTGTTTAAAACACAGAAATCCCCAGACCTCATAGGACACAAAGTAGGACCACTACCCTTTGACCATTCTGATCAAAGACCAGGAATTAGTCTCAGGTGAGGATGAAACAGGAATTCTGTCTAGAGAATGCCAAGACAGTTGGACACTGGGGTACAGTGATGAGGAGAGGGGGTACTGGGTGACATATTTCCCAGTGCCTCTTTGACTCTTTTCTAAATATACATTTCTAGAGATGGAATTAGACAACTGAGCTAAGGCTTGTACCACAGGTAGAATATGTGTCTACCATATTTGAGGTTTAATTCCTTCCCCGGTACTTCAAAAACAAACATAAAAAAAGTTGATAAGGTAAACAATATTTTTAATTAAAAAAAAAAAAATTAGCCAGGAGGTGGTGGCACACATCTTTAATCCCAGCACTCGGGAAGCAGAGGCAGGCGGATCTCTGTGAGTTCCAGGCCAGCCTAGTCTGCAGAGTGAGTTCCAGGACAGCCAGGGCTACACAGAAAAAACCTTTTTTGAAAAAAAACAAAACCAAATGAAGAAATAAAATATTCATATGGGTGTTTTGCCTAAATGTGCCTGTGTACCACATCCCTGCAGTGCCCATGGAGGCCAGTAGAGGGCATCAGATCATCTGGAACTAGAGTTACAAACAGTTGTGAGCCCCCATGTGAGTGCTGGGAATTGAATGTGGGTTCTCTGGAAGAGCAGCCAGTGTTCTTAACTGCTGAGCCATCTCTTCACCCCACAATACCCTAATTTTAAAAGTGGCAAGCACCTACAGTCATCAAAGGCAATACTTTCCAACCTCTCGGTTGGGGCATGCCATATTTAAAACATTCTGAGGATGTAGTTTGGTTGGGAAAGTGCTTGCCGGCATACATAAGGCCCTGGGTTCAATTCCCCCATCACCCAAGACAAAACAAAACAAGTAAAAAACAAAACAGTGAGCCTAACAACAAATACGAATAATGTAATAATAATAATCTTAATGTAATATAATATGTTAAGTGTGAACGTCTCTGTGGTTTGTCTGTACTTGTAATTGAGCTAAGGATTGACCCCGTGGCCTCATGTATGCTAGGTAAGTACTTTACTACTGAGATACACGCTCATCCTTGTAAACATAAATATATTCACAAGTCAGAAAAACATAGCCATGCCTCCCTCCCGTGGTCAGCCTCTGAGCCTAAGTGGCCACTTCCTCTTTCAGTTTTCATTCCCAAACATGTGGCCGCTTACACAGACAAATGTGTCTCTTCTGCTCCTCTCAGAGGGGCCTGCTGTACATTAGCTCCCTCACCTCTTCACCCACTCCTTCCTGCTCTCATCCTGCCTCTGAGAACTGCTCCTCACCCTCCGGTTCTAACAGTTCTTTGTCTCAGGCTGCCGGCCCTTTCTGCCAGCCTCCCTGAATCCCATCCTCTCCTCTTACATTCTCTAACTCCTGGCCAGGTCCTAATTCAGACTGTTGCTCAGAAAAGCTGTTAAGGTGGCCAAGGAGACAACTGGGGCAGATGTATAATGCAGGAGATGGGGAGACCAGGTGGCCAGCCCAGGGTTCCCAGGCTCTGTGGCAGGAGGGGGTGGGCCTAGATTAAAGGATGGGGCCAGAGAAGCCTCCGTCAGAGGCCCAGGCCTGCTGCTCAACAGCCGGAGTACCCACACAGGGGCGGCCTGGATAGGCTCTGAGAGTTGCCAGTTGGACACACTGACCTAGACAATAATTAGGTCATGTTCAAGGTCTGCTGCACAGAACAACAAGAAAGTTTCAAACAAGGCCAAATCTCACCCTCACAGATCTTATTCCTAAGTCTTCTGGATTTCGGGACACGGTAAGAATTGAAAGTCAAATCCAAGCAAGAACTGAAAATGTGACACAGGGAAGCTTCAACCGAATGTTCTTTTACATGCTTTTGGAAACAACCCAGGTATGTGGTGCACACAGAGTCTAGTAGGTATGCTTGATGAGAATCTGCACTGGGAAGGAATTTAAGATCAAGGTCAGGAGTGATTAATATACACACAGGAAGTCATCAACATTGAAGCAATATGAATCTCATTAAATCTTCAATAGCTTCCTATTGCCTGAAGGAACGGGGTGGTATTCTAATGATTAAAGCAGGAACATTAAAGTAGAAAACAGCATTAGAAAATTAATCTGACCCTTATAAAAAAAGCTACCATCAAGCACTAACCACCACACCATCTTCCTCAGACTCTCCTCAGCTGTGAATGTTCTTTAACGTGTTTTTCTCCTCCTTCCTAATTGGAAGGCTTGGCCAACGAATAACGTGTGATGGAGGTACTTGATGCCTTCTGTCCTCCTCTTCCTCCTCCCCCTCCTCCTCTTTTTCCTCCTCCTCCTCCTGCTCCTCCTCCCCCTTCTTCTTTGTAACCTAGTTAGCAGATAATCCCCCATGGAGAGGCCATCCCATTGCTGCTACCTAACTGTCTGTCCTGCTTCCCAGTGTTCACTGGCCCATGCGGCTTTCTCCTGCTGGGGCTCTCACTGGCTTTTCTGATTGCAGTGTCCTGCACTCCCCTTTGTAATCCTCCAGGAACAGCTGCTATGCATGAAGTAGGGGGAAAGACAGAGGACAACAGAGAGGAGCTGTTTCTTGAAATGTCAAGCTAGCACTGCACAGCATCGATCGGCTCCCGAGGCTCTGGCCAAGTGTCCCTTTCACTGTTCACCTATTTCTCACAGGAAAATCATAACCTTAACTGTGATACAGACTGGATATGTGAGGCCCCAAAGGCAGAGGTACCACAGGCTGAACTGGGAAAAACTCAGCTTGTTATACACACTCTACCTGTGAGAGATAAAATTAATTACCCCAAAGTAACACTTCATTGATAGATAAACTTTCTTTTGTGTGAAGAGCAATTGAGGAAGACACCTGACATCAACCTCTGGCCTCCGTGAGCATGTGCACACAGTACATCCGGACATATGTACAGATGCACACACTCACATGAACTCACACACAAAGCCAGGGCTGGTGTCCACAGCTGCAATCCAGCACCTAGGACACTGAGGTAAGAGAATCACAAGTATAAGACGGACTTGGGCTCAAAAGTGAGAGCTTGTCTCAAAAAAACAAACAAAACAAAACATATACCCACAAAAATCATATATACAGAGGTCCTAAGCATCATTCATCATTGCTAAAACCAGAAAACAACACAACCGTCTATCAGCAGGCAAAGGGATAAACAAAATGCAATCTCTATATATATTCTAATAACTATATCCTACGTATAGAAAAATGTATAATTCAGCAATATAAAGAAATAAAGTTCTAGACTGGTGGTGGCGGCGCATACCCCGCACTCAGGAGGTAGAGGGAGGCAGATCTCTGTGAGTTCGAGGTCAGTCTGGTCTACAGAATGAGTTCCAGGACAGCCAGAGTTACAACAGAGAAACTCTGTCTGAAAAAAAAAAAAACAAAAAACAAAGAAAAAAGGAAAAGAAAAAGAAATAAAGCTCTGGCAAATGCCTGAAAACATGCTAAGTGTAAGAGGTCAATCACACAAGACTACATATTACGTAATTCCATGCACGTGAAATGTCCAACGACTAGGGATGTGGTTCAGTTGATAAAGTGCTTTCCTAGCATAGACAGACTCCTGGATTTGATCCCTAGCACCACTGGCATGGTGATGATCACACTTGTAACCCCAGCCTTTGGGAGGTAGGCACATGAAGATTAGAAGTTCTAGGTCATCTTTTGTGACATGTTGAGTTTAGGGCCAGCCAGGGCCACATGAGCCCCTGCTAAAGGAAAACAGAAGGCTAGCGGTTGCCGGGTGCTAGAGGGGACAGGCAAGCTGCTAGTGCTAAGAGAGTCTCTGGGGGGTGACGAAAATAGAACTGACCTGTGGTGATGGTTGAACAACTTGGTGAATGCATTAAAAGCCGCTGCATTGTATTCTCTAAATAGGTGAATGGTGCTGCTTATCAAATACATCTCAAGAAAATTCTGTTTTTAACAAAAGGAAGTTTCTTCTTCCCACCCACCCCCCCTGCCAAAAAACAAACAAAAAATTACACAGCTCTCTACAATGACTACCAATCATAAGTTTCTTTTCTTTCTAAAAATGTGCCCCACGTCTCTGTCTACCTCTTAGTGGCCAAATTCACTCACTTTTGGTTAGTTGTCCCCAAACTTCTGAGAAATCTCTTCCAGATCAGACTTGGCTCTCCGTATCTGTCAAGTCCTTCTTTGCTGTTCTGGTGGCTCCACTTTCCCCTTGCCTTTTCAGAAGCCCCAGACCCTGATCTCTTACCACTCCTTCTGCATCTGTCTCCCCATTCCTCTGATTCTGCACTGTGCTCTAACAGGCTGCAAAGGCCTTCTCCAATATATTCAGAGTCCCTGAGCAGAAGACTGAAATGGAGACGCCCTCTCATCTCTCCGTCTCTAATCTCAGTGATCTCTGCTGCCTGTCTGAAAGCTCCTGAGTTGGCTATCAGAGTTTCCCATGACCAGATCCTGACCTGTCTTCATCTTCTATCTGTCTCTATCCTAAGCATGTCCTGATTGTTTCTATGTCCTGGAAGGGTGTCTCCCACCACCCTGCCCTAATACCTTTGAAATACATTCCTCCCTGAACTGCTGACTACCTTCATTCAATTCTCATTTCTTCTGTGAAGTAACAGTCCCAGCTTCCAACTCCCTTCCCTTCCTTCTGTTCCAGGAGCACCACCAGGTCATGTTGTTCTGTCATACATGATGCCATGAGGCTCCTCCCTCCAATCAAATTCATAACTACTTGGCAGAGTCCAAAGCCATGAAGACATCTCAGGTCCCCCTGCCACCCAGTTCTCTCCTCATGCTTGTGCTCTCTGGCCCTGCTGGGAATTCTCATCTTTGAACACTTTAATTTCAAAACAGAGCCTCACTATGTAACTCTGGCTGTCCTTGAACTCACTTTGTAGACCAGGCTGGCCTTGAACTCACAGAGATCTGCCTGCCTCTGCTTCCCAATGCTGAGATTAAAGGCATGCACCCACTATGTTTGGCTTGGACACTTTTTTTCCTTCTTCAAACTATCAGCTTCTTCTCCTTCCAGGTTATTCAATCTTATAATCAATGACACAATTTTAAACATAACAGAGTCTTTGTTCTTATGCAGCTGTTGGCCTAAGCTAGACGCTGCAATTCATTCTCCTCTTGTCAAACTCATGCCTCCTCTCTCCTGTTTTCTAGAATATCCATCTGGAAAAGTCCCACTCAATCCAGCTCTCTACCTTATCCCCACCCTTCATCCACGGCAGGGTGTCAGCCCTTGCTGGCCTTGAACTCACAGAGATCCACCTGCCTCTGGAGCACTGAGATTAAAGTGTGCACCACCACACCCAGCCCTCCACCTCTGTTCCTAGGCACACAAGGTGTGGCTGTGTGGAGAACGTCACATAGTATCAATGGATGGGCCACTAAAGATCAGTCATTTGAGTGAGTCTCAATTCTGTTTGGTACTCCTCCTTATTTGTTGCCAGTTCCTTACACTATTTCCCAATTTTTCACCTCTTCTCATCTGCAATCTCTAAGACAATGAAAAGAAATAAATGTAAGCAACGAAGACAAGGGGCTTCCTCAGTTTTCTGTGTTATCTATTCTATCTCTCATTTCCTGCAACCCTCAGAGAACAGGAGTCTGCCTGTCTTCCCCCCTTCTCATACGCGCCTCAGCTCAGCTCACACTCATGTCCCACCCAGGTGGTCCTCAACCCCCCAACAACACCCACCTCAACTTCCCCTCTGGCTGCTCCCTATCTTTTCCTCAACTTGCCCGCCATGCTAATCCAGTAGCTCTTCTGGAAGGTGTTTAGACAGAAGCTCTCATCTCTCTTGCAGCCCCAGCAAAGCCTTCTGTGCACTGACAGCCTCTGACCCAGGCTATCTGTCACCTGTGACAGTGACGCTGCAATCTCCACCTAACGAGCCACTGCTAGTTGCTGTTCTGTGTGTCAGTCTTCTCTGCTGCAGTAACTGATTGACATGTCTGAGTCCCTCAGGGACTGAGAACTTGTGAGGACAAGAACCACGTACCTCAAGTTCAGGACGTCGTTACTGGCATCTTCACTACCTAGGTTCCTTTCATGTTTCCACAACATATGGGCCAAACCTTTTCCTTTTTCTCATTAATTTTGCATTAATACTTTGTGGTCAGAGAATATAGCTTGTAATTTTTTTGTTTTTAGAACTGTTAAAGCTTCTACTGGCATGAGTTATCAAGTTTTATCCTACTTCATTTTCTCTGGGATTTTTTTGGGTTGTTGTTTACTCATATTTGTAAAATAAAAATAAAGATAATCTTAAATCCAAAGCATCAAATTTAATCACTAAATCAAACTTGGTAATTACACATCTGAACTTCAATAACCTTATTGTATCTACTTATCAACTTCTTAGAGGCATACTAAAATCTCCAGTGTGACTGTGGTTTCTGCCTACTTTTCCTTTTATTTCTAATAATTCTTACCTCATGTATTTCAACACATTATTTGATTCATTATTAATAACTTTATTGTAGCACCATTAACTAGTCACTTTCCATTCACTCATTCAAAAAAAAAATCTTCACTGAGTCTTAGATGTCAGACATTATTCTAGATGCTTGACATACAGAACAAAAGAAACACAAATCCTTGCAGCTCTTCTATTCTGATGGAGGAGACGGGCAACAGACAATCAGCCTGACACAGAACTAAGACGTCTGGAGTGCTGTGTACAGAGTCTTCTAGGGCATCGTAAGGATTTGGCTTTTACTCTGAGGGTTTTAAGCAAAAGAATGACATACTCTGATTTACATTTTGATAAGATCAGCCAGGCTGCTATGTTCACAGTGGAATACAGAGACTAGTACACTGCATTAATGCAAGGAAGACATGCTATTGGCTAAAATCAGGTAACAGTAGGAAAGAAAAAGAAAAAAGTTTGGTTTCTGGGTGTATCTTTTTTAATTTAATTGTTTTGACAGGGTTTCTTTGTAGCCTAACTGACCTGGAATTTGCTTTCTAGACCAAGCTGGCCTCAAATTCACAGAGATCCACCTGCCTCTGCCTCCTGAGTGCTGCTGGTCTAGGTGTATTTTAATGGTAGGTCCAATAAGATTCCTTTCTTTTTTCTTTTCTTTTTCCTTTTTTTATGACTTATTCCCCCAAGACAGTTTCTCTGGGTAGCCCTGGATGTCCTGGAACTCGCTCCAAAGATGAGGCTGGCCTCAAACTCAGAGATTCACCTGCTCTGCCTCCCAAGTGCTGGGATTAAAGGTGCATGCCACCACTGCCCTTCTTAAACACAAATTTTTTTTTTTTTAAGTCACACTATATACCTTAAATGGGTAAATTGTATGGTGTGTGGGTTGTACCTCACATAAGCTCCTTTAAAAAACAAAAACAAAACAAAAAACAATGTCATCAACTGGGCTGGGTATGACTGCACATGGATATAATCTCAGCAGTCAGGGGCCAGCCTGGGCTACAAAGCAAGACTCTGAGAAACAAAATAATACAAACAAAACTTATCATCAACTAAAGTGAGAATGGGGGGAAGAGTACTTACTACAAATCCAGTTTTGGAGATGTAGACACTGACTTTTTAAACAAGAATTTGATATATTTTTACCTGGAATATAACTATGGAATCCTACGTCTTAATGGATATTATTTGGAGCCATGGGCCTAACCTTCCTGCTCAGTTCTGGAAGCCTGGTAAAGGTGAGATGTCAACTGTGATACAAAACAATGTGGTTTATAATGAAAGTGACTGTGCTACCTAGTTTTATGTCAACTTGACACAAGCTACCATCATCGGAGAGGCGGGAGCCTCAGTGGAGAAAATGCCTCAGGCTGTAGGCAAGCCTGTAGGGCATTTTCTTTTAATTAGTGATTGATAGGGAAGGAACCAGCCCATGGTGAGTAGGACATGCCTGGGCTGGTGGTCCTGGGTTCTATAAGAAAGTAGGCTAAGCAAACCATGGTGAGCAAGCAAGCAACAACCCTCCTTGGCCTCTGCATTAGTTCCTGCCAGGTTCCTGCAGTGTTTGAGTTCCTGTCCTGGTTTCCTTTAATAAGGAAGCCAAATAAACCATAGTGAGTTCTACAATAGTCTAGAATACATTAGATCTCCTGTCTAAAATCAAAACAAATCTTCTATCATGGTAGAGTTATAACTGCTATAAGAATTGTATAATTCTTTATAAGAATTCCTTCTGCATTAAGGAACCAGGCAAACATAGGACCAGCCAGTTATTGGCACTACATATTGAGGCAATGCAGAAAACAGTGAGCCTTAAGAGAAAACAAGTTACCCCCTCCCTAGATTTCTGCTCTTCAAAACCTTCCCAAATGTGGCATTGGGAAGTGAAGCCACATACCATCTGCCTGCTTGGCTGAGTCAGAGAACAGAAGTTTTGATGGAAAAACAGCTGGAAAAGAGGCAGGACACTTCACAAGGTTTATCAGACTAAGCTGCTGCAGGCTGAGAGCTGAACTGATTCCAAAGTTTGCAGTGCTGATAGAAGTAGGGGCCCCAGTGCAAGTCCAGAGCCAACATTCTTCCCTGAGCAAACCTCACAAAGCCTCCCCAACTCCGCCAGCACTCAACTGAGAGCTCAGAAAGTCTGTGACTTAGGAGTTAAGAATCACTCCCTTTAACAGAGCAAAGGTGGGCAAATTCCATCTAGCTGTCTGTCTTGTAAATAAAGTTTTATTGAAACATAGCTATGTTCCTTTGTACTTGGCAGAGTAGAGTAATTGTAACAGAATGCATTGCTCACAAAAACCTAAGATACTTACTATCTGGTCTTTACTGAGTTCTACACTGGAGTAAGGCCCCTTGTATTTCCCCTAGGAATAAGGGCAAACCCTAAAAAGATCTCTTCTAACAAAGAATAACACCAAGCCTGGAAGAACCAAACTACCTGTCTAACACTCCACATATTTTTTTTTTTTAAAATCAACATAATCTCCAAAAGATATCATCCATTGTGTGGCATATACAATTAAATATTACATGAGATGTAAAGCAGGGAAATGTAATCAATAATAAGGTAGAGAAGATGAGGAAGAAGAGGAGAAAGAGGAAGACGGGGGAGGAGGAGGAAGCTGCTAAAAAACAGACTGTGGGGTAACTCATATTTCAAGTGTTTAAAATAGCTTTTATGGGTCTAGAGAAATGGGTCAGTAGTAAAGAGCACTTACTGCTCTTGCAGAGGATCTGGCCAGTTGGGTTCCAATAACCTACATCTTGTGGCCCACAGCTGCCTGTAATTCCAGTTCCAGGGGATCTCACTCCCTCTGGCCTCTTCAGAGGCCCTTTAGGCACCTGTACACATGTGGTGTACATAAATTCATGCAGGAATATACACATGCATATAAATAAAACAACAAATCTTTTTTTTTTTTTTAATGTTGTGTTCACTGGGTATGGTGGCACATGCTTGAAATCTCAACTCTTTGGAGAAGGCAGGAGGGCCAGGAACTCAAGGCCATCCTGCATAAGACACTGTCTCATAAAATAAAATAGAAAATATAACAGTTGTTACAAAGTTTGTTCAAGTACTTAAAGAATGGAGTTAATGAGTGAATGGCTGAGAAATCTGAACAGGGAAACAGAGTGGGGAAATGCTCAATATGGCGGCTCACACCTCTAATCTCAGCATAGAGGAGGTAGAGGCAGGATGATTAGGAGTTCAAGGACAGCTTGAGCTACATGAGACTCTGTCTTAAAACAAACAGCTAAATGGAATTTCAAAAATAAGTACAATATATGAGGCCAAATGGGATTTTCATCCTCTTTTTCCTCTTGTGGTGCTGGGGATAGAACCCAAAACCAAGGCTTCCCAAGTATTAACCAAGAGCTTAACCAGTAAGCTATATTCCCAGCTCCTAGGCTAATTTTTCAGAGACACACAGTGAAAAGAATCTACAAATGAAGTGATATACCTAGGACGTACTTTAAAATAATACAGTTTTGGAGAGGCAACGTGGCTGGAAGCGAGGAGACATGAGTATCCGTAAACGTATGGTTTGTGAGCAGATGCTACCTATGCAGAGTTCACTGCTCTGTTCTCTTCTTTTGTATGTCTGAAATGTCTCGTAATTAAGGACATTTCAAAGGCTAAAAAATAGAAAATCTAAGCATCACAAGAACAAGTTTTTTAAATGTAAAATATCATTCAGGTGATGCTCTGTCTACATACGATTGACCCATCTTTGCCAAAATCTCTAAGATACGTAGCAGACATGGTACATTTTCACAGATGTTGAATGCTTGGAGAATATAGGCATTTCATAAAAACCGAGTATTTTCTTTCACAAAACTGTGAATAGTTTATGCCATTTTCTGTATGCATTGTACACTTTGTACACACATATACACAATATGTCAGTATTTAATCTCACAAAGGGGAGCTGTATGAAGCAAAACTGGGCTGGTAAAATGGCTCAGTGGGTAAAGACACTTGCCACCCAGTCTGATGACCTGAGTTTGATCTCTGAACCCAGGCGATGGAAGAACTTTCACAAGTTCTCCTATGACAGTAATAAGCACACCTTGGCACCTGCTTGAGCACACACTTACACAATACATGTTATTTTAAAAATAAATTAATTTTCCTACAACTTGCTTTTTTTCAAACTATATATGCTTTACGAATACTATTGCATGTCAACCTTTTTTACACATCCTTGTTTACACATATACGCACAAATATGTCGGTATCTGATTTCACAAAAGGGGACTGTCTTAAGTTAAACTGGGCAGGTGAGATGGCTCGAAAGGCATATAATGAGGGTTAGCTATTACTACGAAATATTTACCTCCTAAAACCGTTCCTATGTACTTAACCAGTCCTTCAAGTCGTTGGTGCTCCTTCTTCCTCATCCTTGAACCCGTTTCTGAGTTATCTCCAGCAAAGAATCAGAACCCTAGTACCAATTCAACAAAGATTCGCCGCAAACACAGCTGTTTGGAATTCTCTTAAGTCATCAGGAGAATAATCACATTTTACAAGTTTCTCAAAAAGACATGTCGACGCGTGTATCCAGGCGCATTTCACAGTCGTCGCTGGCATATATGTGTGTAACACTAACCGCACACGTAAAGTGGGGGAAGAAAATTTTAGGAGTGACCCGCAAATCTCAAGGACTAATCTCCAGGACCGACACGGTCCAGGGGAGGAGTGGACAAACGCGTGTCTGTGTTTCTGAAGCGTGCCGATCTGTACCGTGCGCGTGGGGCCTGACTGAAAGTGCGTACTGCGTACCGAGCCCACGCGCGGACGTATTTCTGGGCGCGCAGCTCTGGAGCGGTCGAATTCCGATCGCTTACCTCCACGGACGAGCAGATGGACGCCAATGGGCGCCGCCATGTTGGCTCCGGTCACGTGGCCGGGAGAGCCCCGCGTAGCTCCGCCCACTGGAGTAGCTGGAGGTGAGTGCGCGTGCGCGAGGCTGAGTGCGGGAGCCCGGGCCGGCGAGCCGCTCCAGTGCCAGGACCAGCAGCTCCGCATGCTGCCAGCTAGCTCCTCCTCAAGAGAGGCTGGCTCCAGCCGCAGCTCCCGCTCTGCGCCACCCGCTCCCATCTGGGATGGAAGAAAAGAGTCAGTAAGTGTGGCCTCTGGTATTTATAGCATTTTTTTTTTTTGGTTTTTCGAGCCAGGGTTTCTCTGATGTAACTTTGGCTGTCCTGGAACTCACAGAGATCCTCCTGCCTCTGCCTCCTGAATGCTGGGATTAAAAGCGTGAGTCACAACTGCCCGGCTAGCATCAGTATTTTGGTGCATGGAAGGTGAAGTTAGGCGAGGGAAAGAACACAATGTAGTGTGCAAGTATATCACTTGGCATCGTCTTCCACTTTGTTACAAATCATTTCCCAGCAATTAGTTGAAAGGTAGAATTTGGTTCAGTCTGCCCTTTGCTGTTAGAATCTAAATTACTCAGCAGAGACTTCAGAATAGGATAGCTAGGACACCTGTGTGCCCCAGAGAGCGTCTTCCCTGTGACACTTCATGCTTGGCAGTATTAACTAGAGATATTCCTAAATTAGACATTTAAAGGATTTTGCACAGCGAACAGATGAACTCTATGAAAAGGCAATTATGAATCAAAAGAGGCAGCTGGTGTATCTTTGTTGCTACCACTGCCCATTTGTACCACATTCTGTGCCTCTCGCCCTTGTTCTGGATTAGTGACCGGATTCCAGCCGGTCACGGCCAGGTGTTCCCAGTCTCAGTAGCCTCCAGAGCTCAGCGCTGAACGTGACACCCAGGTGTGTATGGTGAAGGAGCCCAAACTGTGAGTGTAGCCGTTTCTTGACTATTAATGAAGTCAAGATCAATAGGGATTCCTTGTGAATGTGTGGATGTCTTCTAAATGATTTTTAAGAATCCACATGTTCAACCAGCACGATGGTGCACACCTCTAATCCCAGCACTCAGGAGACTGAGGCAGGCGGATCTCTGAGTTCCAGGCCAGCCTCGTTTACAGAGTGAGTTCCAGGACACCCGAGGCTATGTAAGGGAGAGAGCTTGTCTTGAGACTAAACAAAACAACAAAACAGAAAATAAAATAAAAGAATTTCACACATTCAGTGAAAAATCAAACAACTCAGAAATGAGTAAAGGAAAAAGCACAAGCCCCTTCCTTACCTCAGCACACCACAGCCCCTCCATCATTCCAGACCTCTGCCTTAAGGTGAAGTCACATGCTCTTAGGATTTCCTTACTCATCGTAAACCTAAACTCTGAGAACACTTCATTCAAGCTTGCCATTCTTGTTAGAGAATGTCATACATGCATATAATGTGTTTTGATCAAATCCACACCTGCTACCTCCCATGAGCCCCCACCCTTCTCCTCCATCTCCTCCCATCTCTCCCACCATTTCCCCCTCCCAACTTCATGTACTCTTTTTTCTTAAACCCACTGAGTCTACTTAATCCCACCTGTATGCACATGACTGTAGGGCCATCTACTGGAGCATGGGTATCCTACCAGGGGCATATACACCCTGAAGAAAACTGATCCCTCCCCCAAGTAGTCATCAATTGCCAACCCTCAGCTTGGGGTGAGAACTTTGTGACCTCTTCCCCATCCATGTTGAGATCTTGGCTAGCTAATTCTTATGCATGTGGTCATAGCAGCGATGAATGGCGATGAATTCATGTATGCATTGACCCTGTTGAGTCCAGAAAACACTTTCACAGCAATCACCCACCACATCTGGCCCTTAGTCTCTTTCCATAGCTTGCCTTGTATGATATGATTCCCTGCACCTTGAGGTCAGGGAATCTGATAGATATGTCTCATTTAGGGATGAACACAATCTTTCTTGCATATTGACCAGTTTTAAGTCTTTATATTAATCTCCATCTACTGCAAAAAGAAATTTCTCTCATGAAGGTTGAGAGATGCACTAATGTATTAGTATAAAGATAAGAACTTAGGGTGCAGTTTAATACCATGTCCATTTAGCAAATTAATAATATATTCTCCCCTAAGATCATACCATACGTGAGTTTTGTCTTGTGGTGTGGGCCTTAAATCCAATTAGAAAGTGATTGGTTGCTCCAATGGGTATATCTTGTCAGCCAAACCACTCATGATTGTAGCTTACAGAGCTCACAGCTGAGAAAGACTGCAATGGCTTTTCTGCCCTAGCAGAATGCATCACACCTTCCAGCACTGTGAAGGAAATATATTCGTGCAAGTTTCTTCATGCTTTGTTCCTTACAAACTCTGATCATTTTTAGGGGAAGGATTTCTGGATGTGGCATGTCTATCTGCTGTGTAACTGAAACCCCACCTGGGGACAGCAAAGGGGCCTGACTGTAGGTGTAGATTTACCAGATGTAGATGTTGATTCAGATTCAAAGGTGTTTATTCTTTTGCTTAATTCAATCACTGGTTCTAGGCTGGAGCCCTGGAGAGTTTCTGTCTCCTTACAATCTAGTCTTTAGTCTAGAGCTGCAAGGCTTCAGCCTCGGCCTCCGTATAATCTAGAACATTTAAGATGCTAGCCCAGATCCAGAAGGCTTCAGCCTCTCAGAACTACTGCCGACAGAGCCATTCTGACTAGCTCCTTTGGAACGCTGACTCTTCTGATTCAACTCAACTCACTCGTTGTTCTGGCCCAAACTCTCCTCCAAGCTACTGGCTCAAACTGACCTTCTGAGCTGGCTGACTGTTTCTGACTGAACTCTTCTGACTCTAGCAGATTCTGGCTGACTTTCTGATTGCCTCAGACTGCTCTGCTTAGCTTCAAACTCATTCTTCCCCTCTGATACTAACTTCTTCCAAATTGCCTCTTTGTCTCTCTGCTTCTCTACCTTATCCCCAGTCAGTCCACTTCATTGTCTGTGTCTTGTCCCCCATCTGCCTGCTTCAGACTGTTCACTTCATATTACCTGCTTGACTGAGTGTAACTGACTCTTCTGTGATTGTCTCTTTGGTAAGTCACCACTGCTCTGAGCTGAGAACCCATTTTTCTCTCATGAGAATTGGATGGGTCCTCACTGTGACTCACTCTGCTAACTCTTCCTCTGATTTGTCACTTTGCCTGCCCTTTGCTCTGACTCATCTCAGACATCACTTCCTGTGTGGCAATGACTCTTCTGAGCTCTGCCTCTTGTGTCTGCTTCCACATTTTGTTTCTACCTTAGGGATTAAAGGTGTGGACCATCACTGCCTCCTGAATATTGGGATTAAAGGTGTTTCTACATTCCATCCAGACCACACAGGCCTCTGAATGTAGACCCCCCAGTAATACAGATTCTTCCTAGTTTTTGCACGGGCCTGTGTGTATGTGTATGTATGTGTGGTGTGTCTATGTGTGCATACATGTGCAGTCATGTGTGAAGGCCACAGGTCAATGTTGTATGTCTTTCTCTATCAATCTCCACCTTATTTTTTGAGACATGGTCTCTTACCAAACCTGGAGCTCATTATTCAGCTAGACTGGCTGCCTAGAAACTTCTGGGCATCTGCTGACCCTGTCAGTGATAGGTTATAGATGGGGATGATAACGCCCAGCTTTTTCACATGAGTGCTTTGGATCCAAACTCAGGTTTTCATGCTAAGGACACAGGCACTTTAAATAGGCAATTTACCAGCTGGTTTTAATTTTGATCATTATTTACATATTTTCGTTCCATGTGTATGAATGCTCTGCCTGAATGTATGTCTATAGCACTTCTGTGCCTGGTGCCCATGGAGGTTGTAAACACCATGTAGGTGCTGGGAATAGAACCAAGTCCTCTGAGAGAACAACCTTAACCTCTTAACTGCTGAACCATCTCTCCAGGTCCTACCCCCATTATTTAAATTTTGTAAATATTTTGATGGTGCCAGGGATCAAACTTCGGGATCAAACATGTGCTAGGCAGCACACTTACCACTGAGCTATAGCCTCAGTTTTTGATATTTTTAGACAGGATCTCATTATGTAGCTCAGGCTGGCTTCAAACTGGAGATCCTTCTGACTCAGCTGTTGAGTGCTGGGATCAGAGACTTGTGCCACTATGCTTGGGATCTTTTTTGTTGTTGTTGTTTTGTTTTGTTTTTCGAGACAGGGTTTCTCTGTTGTAACTCTGGCTGTCCTGGAACTCATTCTGTAGACCAGGCTGGCCTGGAACTCACAGAGACCCTCCTGTCTCTGCCTCCCGAGTGTGCTACCACTACCTGCCTATGCTTGGGATACTTAAATACAATCTTGAAGGTTTTTTCAGAACCATATTTCAGGAAATAAAGAATAACCTCTTTATACGGTATATGCCTACCTGTGCACGCATTTGTGAAGGCCAGAGGTTGACTCCGCGTGTCTTCCTCTGAGATGCTCCATCTTTTTTTTTTTTTTTTTTTTTTTGAGTCAAGGTCTATCACTGAACCCAGAGCTTACTGTTTTGGTTTTACCAGATGGCAAACAAGCTTCTAGATCTGTCTGTCTCCTCTCCTGCTCCCAGCTGCCTCCACACCAAGCTTCTATTTTTACCAAACTCGAGCCCTCATGCCTATGCAGCCAGTGCTTAATCCACTGAGCCTGACCCCTAACCCAAGGTCTACTCATTGCCATTCTTTGGTATTAAAATGATTATTTATATTAATTTGTTTTGTGAATGTTTTAACCATGAACCTAAAAATATTATTATTAATATTTATTTATTTGGTGTGTGTGTGTGTGTGTGTGTTTGTGTAACCTAAAGACACCAGAATAGGGCATGGCATTCTCTGGAGCTAGATTTGCAGGCAGTTGTGAACTACCTGATATGTGTATGTAGAGCCCAACTTAGATCCTCTGGAAGAACAGTTAGCAGTCTTAACTGCCAAGCCATTTCTCCAGCTCCATCCTACCTTGATCTTGAAAAAGTTCCTTCTTATTAGTTTCTTTAATGGGTGAGGGTTCCAGACTCCTGGAACTTGCTGGGCAGCCGGTCTAGCTCCAGATTGAAGACCCTGGAAAGTGACAAAAAGACACACAATGACCTCTGGCACGTACACACACATGCATATGCATGCATATGTACAGCACACACACAAAAGACTTACTGGGCATTGTGGTGCACGCCTTTATTCTACCACTAGGGAGGCAGGGCAGGCAGATCTCTGTGAGTTCAAGGCCACCTGATATACAATAGCTACACAGGCTATCCAGGGCTACCTAACGAGGCCCTGTCTAAAACAAAACAAAACATGTTTGACTGTTAGTGATTATTTATCTAAAAAATAAATTATAAATAAATAAATTCCTTTATGCATGTATTTAAAAATCTATACATTCCACCCCTTTCCTTTACTTAATATTAAAAATTGATGCATACTTGCTTTGGCCTTACATATACCAAAATTAGAATGATATAAAAAAGATTAGCGTGGTTCCTGTGCGAATGACTTACAAATTCATGAAGCGTACCATATTTTTAGTTGGGGGGAAGGGGAAGAACATGCTCAAAATATATTGTATGAAAAAAAGGAAAAAAAAACAGCAATAAATAATACATAAAAAAGAGCTATGCCACACAAGTTTTTCTAAAGTTGTATGTAATTTGTGATAAATTTTAACTATTCAGGTTTCTGTAATGTTATGTTTTAAATGTACTAGGGAAAATCTTTGAAGGGCATTTTGCCTTGTGGTATATTAGCCTGTGATTTGCCTCACAGTTTAGAGTTTTATATACTTTCTAGGATTACCATAATGCAAGATCTTTTTTTAAACCTAGACTACTATAAAAAAAGGCTTGTATTCGTTTTATTTCTGTTGCTGTTAAAACATCACGACCATGGCAACTTATAGAAGAGAGTTTATTGGGGCTTATAGTCTAAGGGATTAGAGTTCCTCATGGTGGGGAGTCCTGGCAGCTAACAAGCAGGCATAGTGACAGAGCAGGAAGATGAGAGCTCACATCTTCAATCACTAATAGAGAGAATGAACTGGAAGTTGGGGGAGGCTATCTACTCTCAAAGCCCACCCTCAGTACTTCCCCCAGCAAGACTGCACCGCCTAAACCTCCCCCAACAGCGCCACCTACTGGGAGTGTTCAAACACTCAAGCCTATTGGGGGACATTTCTCATTCAAATCCCCATGGGGTAGGGGGTGGGGGAGGTGGCACAGGTATTTTGTCCTGGTTAGTTTCTGGTTTTTTGTTTGTTTGTTTGTTTGTTAACTAGACCCAAGCTAGAGTTATCTGGGACAAGGTGTCTCAGTTGAGAAAATGCCTTCATCAGAGTACCGGTAGGCAAATTTGTAGGGACATTTTCTTGATTAATGATTTATGTGGGATGGCCCAGGTCACTATGGGTAGTTGATACTCCTGAACTGGTGGTACTGGGTGCTATAGGGAAGCAGACTGAGCAAGCCATGAGAAGCAAGCCAGAAAGCAGCATTTCTCCATTACCTCTGCTTCAGTTCCTGCCTCCAGGTCCCTGCCCCTGAGTTCCTGCCCTGACTTCCCTCAGTGATGGACTACAATTATAAGCTGAAATAGACCCTTTCTTCCCCAAGTTGCTTTTTTTTTGGGGGGGGGGAGGTGTTGTTTGTTTGTTTTGAGATGGAGTCTCTCTATGTAGCCATCCTGGAACTCACTATTGGACTAGGCTGGCCTGGAGCTCAGAGATCCTGCCTCTGCCTCCCAAGTGCTGGAATTTAAAGGTGTGTACACACCACCTGGCTTCCCAAGTTGCTTTGGGTCCTGGTGTTTATCACAGCAATAGAAAGCAAACCAGGTCAAGATTTATAGAAACATTTGTCACATATGACTACATTGTAAAGCTAACTGAACTAACGCAGTGTGAGCTAGTATTGGGTACAAAGTTGGTTCCCTGGTCAGCTGGGGGAAGCTGGTGTCTAGGGACCTGTATGGCTTCCTGGAGCCTTGTTGTCTACACCTAGATGCCTCCACTCTCTTCCTGACTCTGCTTCTCAGTTTTGCCTCCGAATTTCCCCCTGAAAGCTTAGCTTTTTTTTTTTTTTAATTTCAGATTCGTTTCTTAACCTTTTACTCCGTGGCTTGAGAAGAACATTTCCAATCCTACCCTTCAATTTGTCCAATTTTAGGATTAGGAAATGCTTTATTTATTTATATGTTCTAAGCCAAATGAGCATTTCTTTCCATGAACTAGGAGCGCTGCCTAAACATCATCTTTGTGCATTACAGAGACCCATCTTAGTAGCTGACTGGACCCCTCAAAAGTTAGGGTTCAGCATTGTACAATTATACATTTGGGCAGGTGGTCTCTGGGGCACTCTTAAGAAACTTGTTGGCAGAATGTCCTGTGTCCTCCACCAGCTGCTTGAGATGATCATGTACATGTTACTAAGTGATCTAGAAGTCCTTTCAGAGATAATAGGAAAGCAATGCCACGTGAGAGGCGTTTGTGAAGTGAGTTTCTCTTTGCTATCTTTGCTTGTCCTGCAGGAACAAGATGGGGGTACCAGGACAAGAGAGGAGCTATAGTGACACAGCCACCCTCCTCACTTTCATGACATTGTCTCAGTCCTAGAATTCCTAGGCAAATGAAGTCCCAGGAGCCCGTTCTACTGGAGCATTTCCTACAGCGGAATTCAGACATCTGAGGACAGGAGATCAGCAAATTAGCTGCCTTCTCTAGAGCATTCTGTAGAAATGGGACCAGAATGGAACCAGACGGGGGTAATTTAACCAGAACATTGTCCCAAAGAAGTTGATGTCAAACATACCAAGAACAGTGTTCTTTTTACACTGGTTCAAGAAACGTCAGCTTGAAAATATGGGAAACTGCAAGTGGTGATTGTTACCAGCACTTTCTAACAGTACTGCCTGCCATGGCCAGAGTTGCCTGTGGAACTACAGGAACACACAAGAGACAAGGATTTCCTAGCCCTCCCGTCTCTTAAGACTGCTTTGGTTTAAATAGAGCTGTGAGTTTGCTAGAGCTGGGAATATAGCTGAGATGTTGGAGTATTTGTCTAGCATTCAAGAAGCCCTGGGTTTCACCCCCAGCACCACATAAAACCAGCCACGTTGGTTCAGGTCTATAATTCCAAAAAGCAAACAAACAAAAAAAAAAAACCCAACTATGTATTTGTCCAATGAAATCTAAATAAAAGTGTGAACTATTAAGAGTCTGCTATATTCCCCAACTGGTAACTCCTGGGAAAGTAGCACCTGCTTATATATTTCTGGAAAAAGTAAATTTCCACTTATAGTAGGGGGAGAATTTCCCAGAAAATTTAGTTAATAATCACTAAACACACAAGCGCCCACTCTAGGCTTCAAAGAGGCATAATGTTTTTCTTCCTAACATCACTGGAAATCTGGGACTTGAGCAGTGACTAGATCATCTATCATAAGAGACTAAGTTATGAGCTCTACTGAGCAATGTCAAATGTAAGGATGTTATAAATTGTAGCCATCCCTGGCGGACAAGAGCTGAGAAAAATTAAGAACTTAAAAGGCACAGGTTGCAGAAAACCATACCTGCCGGATCTCCTTCGGCACCGGAAAGGATGACGTGAGAGGACACTAACGAGGACTCTGTTAACAACCTTTAGTGTCCCCACACCATGCTTGCAAAAGAAGAAAGCGCAAAGCGTTCTCTTGATCCTTGCTGGAACTTTGTAAAAAGTCTGAGTTTTTTCCTTCTCTGTTCACATAGTGTATAGTGTATTAAAACATTAAAAACATTTTAAAAATACAGGAATGGACAATAATTAATAAATAAAGAGCTTCCAAAGTGTTTCCCAGGCAATCACAGCTAACAAGTTGTTAATCCATCAAAACTTTCTTCTATGCATATTGCAGTTGTATTTTTCCATCATGGCTTATTTTTCTTGTTGTGTTTGTTGTTAACTACTTAGTGTGTTTGATTTGAAATATATGGTCCTACAGGACAGTATGAGGCAATTCATTTGGCCACTAATATCAGAGGTGTGATTTTCAACATTTCCTACTTAAAAGTATGAAACACTGTAGTCCTTGATCAGTTAATCAAAAAACATTAGCAAGCAGCACTTGGGCTGCTGAGGCAGGAGGATTAGCAGTTCAAGGCTGGCCTGGGCTATACAACAGACCCTGTCTCAGAAAAAGAAAGGGCTCAGGAACCGCAGAGTAGAGATTATGAAATAAAGGTTCGATAATAGAAAACTAAAGGACTCCCCCACCACTATTCCCCCACCCGCTCACGCCACACACACAGACTGGCTGCAAAACTAAGCAGTGTGGTGCCCTTCAGACCTGCTCCGCCCTCGGCTAATTCTGTATTCAAGACTGAGACTGAGGATGCAAACTAGAAGGCAGGCAGAGCAGGCACCTCCAAGCTCCCAGCAGCTTCAGCTTCAGAGTATCCCGTCTGGAGAGCCTTCTCCACATCTGATACACAAGCACTCACACTTTCTTTTGCTTGATAAAGAATAAAGGAAGCCAAGTGGCAGCTGCTGCAGGAGCAGGCCGAAAACAAGCCTCGCTGCACACCGCAGCCTACACAAAGGCTGATTCAGAGGCTCGGCAGACAAACAGAGCAGCTGAAGACTTCGGCACAGTCACCTGCCCAAGTGTTAATTGCACATTTAAAGGACTGTCCAGGTGACCTGAGGATTTAACCAGAGCACATTTCCCACTGGCCTTTCATTAAGATGGACAAGAGAGTGCAGATGAAGACCTGGAGATAGCTGCAAAGGCCAAGGACTCCAGCTCTAGCCCCACTAATTCCAAGGAGACCACAAGGCCGAGAAACATGGCAGAAGGAAGACATAGAGAGCCCTTTCTCAATCTGTGTACATCATGAAGCTGGAAGGTGCTTTTCCTTTTAAAAGTAATACTTTGTTTTTGTTAGACTACAAAGTAAAGGATTTTATTGTGAGTTTTCCATACAAGTGTGTGGTTGTATTTTGCACACACTGTTCCCATTATCCTCCCTTCTTTGCCCCCCCACTGGCTCCCTCCATCCCTCAATAGCCCTCCTGTTTTCATGTCATATGTGTATACATGACACATATGTGTCATATGTGTATACAGTTCCCCGAATGAGAAAATATGTACTTATCTTTCCACCTCTTATTAACCTCTTATTCCTTTATACTGCTCATCTCACATATAAATACATATGTTTTATTAATATATAGCTATTCTAGATTCTTAATATGAGAGAAAACATGCAGTGTTTGTCTTTCTGAACCTGGCTATTTCACCTAACATGATTTTCAGTACCTCCATTTTTTTTTTTGCAAATGAACCAGTTTCATTTTTATTTATGGCCAAATAAAACTCCACCATGTATATCTACATGTAATTATTCATTCATCTAAAGATGGGCATCTAGGCTGGTTCTGTATCTTGGCTATACTAAATGGTGTATCAGTAAACAAAACTGGAATTTTTTTTTTCCCCAAGACAGGGTTTCTCTGTTGTGACTCTGGCTGTCCTGGAACTCACTCTGTAGACCAGACTGGCTTCAGACTCAGAGATCCGCCTGCCTCTGCCTCCTGAGTGGTGGGATTAAAGGTGCGTGCCACCACCGCCCGGCATAAAACTGGAAATTTAAAAATAGTTTACTTGTATCTATGAGGCATTCCTTGTAGTATCTTGCAGTAGCTCATCCGACATAAGTGATCCATTCATTTCATTCTATTGATTTCTATTTCTCCAGTGTTCATGAAAAGCCGTCAAATTATGTTATCTTTTAGGGCTGCACTACTGGTGTCTACAGCTCATATCATAGCACCAGAGTCGAGGATGAAAACACTTTTTCTTTTAACTTTTTAATTACATTTTTATTTTTCAATTTTTATTTTATGCATATGGTGTTATTACATTAGTGTAATAACGCTGTGACCCTTCCTAACGCTGTGACCCTTTAATTCAGTTGCTCATATTGTAGTGACCCCCAACCAAAAATTTTTATTGCTACTTCACAACTGTTAAGTTTGCTACTGTTATGAATTATAATGTAAATATCTGATATGCAGATGGTCTTAGGTGACCCCTGTGAAAAGGTAGTTTGACCCCCAAAGGGGTCACGACCCACAGGTTGAGAGACACTTATTTACATATATGTCTGTGCACCATGTGTATGCCTGATGCCTGAGGCCAGAGGAGGGTGTCAGATACCCTGGAACTAAAGTTACAAATGATTGTGACCCACCTTGATTGCTGGGAATTGAACCTGGGTCCTCTAGAAGAGCAGCCAGTGCTCTTAACTACTGAGCCATCTCTCCAATCTTTAGGGGTGTGTGTGTGTGTGTGTGTGTGTGTGTGTGTATGTGCCACTGAGCCATCTCACCAGCCCACAATTTTTCTTTAGTAGAAAAATTTCCCCATTAAAATGTCTGCCAATAAAAAGCATGATAAACTGATTCTGTCTAGAATCAAAGAAAATTATCACTATCATTAGTGTTATTTTTGTGTGTGTGCTACTGATTTTTTGTTGAGACGGTCTCTCACTATGTGTCTCTGGCTTGCCTGGAAGTCACTATGTAGACCAGTGTTTTTCAACCTGTGAGTCTTAACCCTTTTAGAGGTCCAACAACCCTTTCACAGAAGTCACCCAAGACCATCTGCATATCAGATATTTACATTACAGTTATGAAATAGCAACGAAAATAATTTTATGGTTGGAAGTCACAACATGAGGAACTGTATTAAAGGGTTGAAACGTTAGAAGGTTGAGAACCACTGATACAGACCAAGCTGGATGTGAACTCAGAGATGTCTGCCTCTGCCTCCCAAATGCTAGGATTAAAGAAAGGAATGTGCCATCACACCCAGCTTCACTATCTCGTGGTGAATTCTGCTTTGTTTGTGGAAGTCTGGGGAAAACACTAAAGGCTCCACTTTCTTATTTCAGATATGCTTTAGAATTTTTCCGTGGCTTATAATTTTTCTTTGACAGTTTTATAGAGAGAGATCAGTTACTGAAGAATATAGTAATATTTGAACTAAATTTTGTGTGGTGGTGCACATATCTTTAATAAGCATTCAGGAAGCAGAGACAGGCTGAGCTCTATGAGTTCCAGGAAAAGTTTGATCTACATAGCAAGTTTAAGGACAGCCAGAAGTACCTAGACTCTCAAAAACAAAATTTAATACCAAAGAAAGATGTATATAGTATATTTTTTAGATGAATCCATAGTTTCACAAAGCTTGCAATGAAAAGCAAGTTTCCTGTGCTATGCTTTCCCACTTGATTGACCACTTAGAACCATTTCTTTTTAGTTACTCCTCAAAACCATGCAACTACAGTTTATGGTGTTTGGACTTTGGCTTTCTGACACTCTTCCCCATGGAGTTCCAATTTCCTATTCCAGTATGGACTGGTTTCATTCTCAGACATGCTATCCACTTGCTACTTGGGTTTCTTTTTTATTGAAATCAGATTTTTATTTTTGGTTTTTCAAGACAGGGTTTCTCTGTTGTAACTCTGGCTGTCCTGGAACTCACTCTGTAGACCAGGCTGGCCTCAAACCTACAGAGATCCACCTGCCTCTGCCTCCCAATTGCTGGGATTAAAGGTGTGCACCACCACCGCCCTGCAGATTTTGATTTTTTAAACTTCAGAGTTTTAAAGTTATTTTCAGCACTGAGGATTGAGAGCCTTGTAAATATTCTGACTCTAAGCTACATCCTGCTCCAAACTTTTCTCTTGAGGTTCTCATCCTTCGTGCTCTTAGACTTTGCCTTCAGGTTGCTATAATAAATCTCTGAATAACATCAGCACAAGGTAAGTTTTCTAGTTTCTTAGATTTGTAAGAACCACTCCCCTCCCACCAACCTCCCCTCCCGCTCAAACTTGACCGGTAATTTAAATATAGGTTTATAGACTCAAAGCAATTTTGCATTTTCACTTCAAAGATTCTGTCCTTCTGCCTTTCTTAACATGCAGTGTGGTTGATATGGCCAATGCTAAATTCCGTTAGCCCCAGGTTACTTCCATTTTTTTCCTGTAAAAAATTTAGGATATTTCTTATACTCCATGCTATCAATAATTTAACATGACTCAATTTTTTTTAAAGTGTTTTAACTTTTTGTTTATGGGTGTTCTGCTTACATGTATAGCTGTGGACCCCATGCCTGGTACCCATGGAGGTCAGAAGAGGACATCAGATCCTCTGTACTGGAGTTTACAGTTAACAGCTGAATATGGGTGCTGGGAACTGAACTGGGGTCCTCTATAAGCAGTAAGTGCTCTTCACTGCTGAGCCATCGCTCCAGCCCCTTATACCTGTTTTGATGTTCTGTAACACCTGGTTTACTGACACACTCTAAACATCAGGCTATTATCATGGTTCTGTATAAAGCAGTCTGTTTTACTCTTTAATTAAAAATGACTATTAAGTGACAATTCGTCATTACTTTGATTTTTTGCTGTGATTTTAGTACTATGGTAACCTTATAAAAATGCTTAAATATGCGTTTATATTACACATGGTATACATTTTACTTTATAAGCTTTTGCTATGTAGCCCAGGCTGGCATCAACTCAGGACCCTTCTATCTCTGCCTCTTAAGTGCTAGAATGATTAGTATATACCATATCCTGGGTTCAAATTGTATTTTTATAACATTTGTTGTATGTTAATTATTTATATTTTATGCTAATGTCTATCTTCAGTTAATATTTGATGCTAAACATTTAGATTTTAGGCTACATCTAATATCTGACCTTTCTTAACTCAGGTACCTGAAACAAGCAATTAAGATAGGCAGAAGTTTATTTAAATCATAGCCACCTAATTTCCAACTTAGAAAAATCATACAGGGGAACCAGCAGAAGTGGAAGAGAACCAAAACATACAGGAAAATGCTATTGCTTTGTAAGGTGATTTTAAAAACTTACTGCCAAGCAGGGAAATCAACATTACTAAGATGCCCCCAAAGAAGTGGCTTTAAAAATAAAGAGTTAAAAACTTTAAAAATGTAAGGTGTTTTGGACTTTAGATATTTCTTTGTGGGTGTGTGCACAGAGGCCAGAAAGGTTCCTGGTAGCCTCCGCTGTTGCTCTCAGCCTATCTTTGAGGCAGGGGTTCATGCTTTATTGGCTAGGCTGGAAGCCAGAAACCTCCAACAATCTTCCTGTTTCACACTCCCCTCAGGAGTGTGCTGGAAAAGCAGCTTCTTACCTGGTTGCTGACATTCAAATTCCAGTCCTGGCTGCCAGTAAGCACTCTGAACCTTTGGGCACTTTCTTCAGCTCATTTTTTTAGGTTTTGTTTCATACAAGGTCTCACACAGAAACCTAGGCTGGCCTTAAAGTCAAGGAAATCCTCCTGCTTCAGCTTTGAGTGCTGGATTACAAGTGTATACTATCACACACAACTACAATGTAAGGTTTTAGTAAAACTGAAAAGATTTATCTTACATCTTTAGGCATAATATCATAACTTAATATACCACAACCAATCATGTATTATACTGTTTAAGAAGAAAGCAGTGACAGTGGTATTTCACAAGCCATCTTTTATTAATGCAATATATGTTCATAAACTCTAGACAGTATTTTAAAATATACAATCTCTCAAAAGGAAATATTCCACTAAGGAGAACATAGATAACTTTAGAGTCATTGGAGGTTTCACAGCACGATGTACAGAAATCTGCAGGTATCCTGGGAAACAGGGATTTCACTCTTGAGCGAGTCTCTCAATGACACGCCGGTAGTCCTCCACCAGCTCCTGAAAGCGCTCTTCTAGCTGCTCATGCTGCACGCTTATTTCTATCTGGTTCATCTGGTTTGTCAGCTCTTCTGGTCTCAGGCATTTCCTCATCTTGGCAAGATCTCTCTGCTTCTTCTACATAGCAAACAATTATTTTTAGACAAAACATTTGCTTATAGAGCTACAATTTTAAGTCTTCAGTGTAAAAGTAATAGTAGTGGGGCTAGAGAGATGATTCAGCAGTTAAAAGCACTTAATGGGCTTAGAGAGGGCCTGGGTTCAATTCTATGCATCCATGTAGCAGCTTACAATCTGTAACTCCAGTTCAAGGGGATCCAAAACACCCTTTTCTGAATCTCTGCAGGCTTGTGCATAAACTCAGGCACATACACACATAAAATAAATAAATTAAAAAATAGTGGCTGTGCCCAGTTTTGTCCTATGCAGTTTCTTCATTAAGGAAACACATGAATTGCAAACCCTCTACAGCAGTGGTTCTCAGCCTGTGGGTTGTGACCCCTTTGGAGTGAATGACCCTTTTATAGGGGTCACCTAAGACCATCTGCATATCAGATATTTACATTACAATTCATAACAGTAGCAAAATTATAGTTATGAAGTAGTAACTATTTAAGTTTATGGGGTCACCACAACATGAGAAACTGTATTAAAAGTTTGCAGAATTAGGAAGTTTGAGAAACACTGCTCTAAAGAGAGGTTGAAGACCTGGCATTTCTGTCAAAAGGTAGCAAACACATGTGGCTAGTGGCCAGCTCTGTGCTGGGAGTGACAGTGTACACTTACAAGTCTAGCACTTAGGAGGTAGAGTCAGGAATTCAAGGCTATCCTGGGCTATATGAGACCCTGTCTCAAAAAACCTAAACAGAAACAAAAACTATTAACAGAAGTTGCCAGAAGTGGCATGTAACGTAGCATTAGAGTACCCACCTATCCAGTGGAGACACTCAAGCATTTCTTAAATAAATAAAATACATTAATTAAAGATAACTGAGATGATGTGCAACTATTTTTCTTTTACCATCAAACATTTTTCTGAAAATTTAATAATAAAAGTTAGAAATATATATAATTATCAAGTAGAATTTATTCCTGGAGCCTAGACTGGTCTATATGAGAATCTATTAATATAATGAATATAATTCTATCACTAAAGGATTTCTCTACTAATATAATGAATATAATTCTATCTCATTAATGGATAGGTTTTGCTTTGTAGACAAAGTTGGCCTTAAACTCGCAATCCTGTTCTAGCAACTCAAATCCCAGGATTATAGGCATGTGCCAAATGCCTTCCAATCCTTTTTTAAAAAATTCACACAAGTGTGTATGTATGTATACACACATTTTAATTTTGTGTGTCTGAGTGTGGACATGGAGGTCAGAAGAAGGCATCAATCAGATCCTGTGGAACTGGAGTTACAGACTCTATGGTTATAAGCAGTCATGTGGGTGCTGCGAATCCAAGCAAGGTTCTCCAGAACAGCCAGTGCTCTTACCCACGGATCCACCTCTCCAGCCACACATACAAACTGTATGTGGGGCATATTCCCTTATTACCCTCTTCCAGTTAGTCCCTTCTCTTCTAGACGGTTTTACTTGTATTTTCATGTTAAATATACTATATGTAAAACCACTAATTTTAAAAGTTTTGTTGTTTTCTGCAGGGTACCAAACCCAGAGTCTTGCACATGCTAGGCAAGTGCTCTACCACTAAGCTACAGCCTCAGCACTAATTACATCAATTTTCAATTCCAACATGTCAATTTCCTGCTACTGTGCTCATTTCTAGGTTTTCTTACTAAATATGTTTATAAACATACTAAGTTTAACTGTCCTACTTATACAACATATTAACTAGCATTTACTATCGAGTCTACTAGTTCACGACATTTTATTAAACCTTTCGTCATTTTACAAAAACCGACATCTCTATTCTAAGGAATTTGCAATAATAGCTGGTAACAGTTTTATGTAAGACATCTGTATCAGGCTAATACCAGTCAGGGCTGTTGAGGATGGTGGAATAATAGGACTAAGTTAGTAGCTACTGCAATAATAGTTCATGCCCAAGATGGTGCAAGGCCAAGTAAGACGCAGAGATTAGAAGTCTCCCTCAGAAGTGGAGGGTCAGGGCAGATTCAGGAAGGAAGCACTAGCTAAAGGAAGAATGAATGAGAAGTACTGCCAGCATGCCCACTTACTTCCAGTACAGGAACATCTCATGTTTTGGACAAAGTGTTCTAGATTATCACATCAATTGTTCCACTACAGCAGGCGATAAAGAGCTGGCTTCAACCTGTAACTCAGCTGGTGCTCACCTAGCATGTATGAAGTCCTGGGTAGGTGCAAACTCCTAAATCTGAGTAGTTGTATGTGAGGATGCCCAAGGATAATATGGCTATCCTCCTTTGGAATTCTGTCCACTTCCTTTGACACAAGAGTTTCTCATTGGCCTAGCGCTCACTAATTAAGCTAGGATGGCCAGCAAACCCCAGGGATCCTCTTGTCTCAGTTCTCCCAAGATCCTCTATTATTAAGCACATAGCCCCACACTAGCATTCTTCATGGGGTTCTGGGGTGAATCATGGGTCCTCGTGGTTACAAGGTTTTACGGACTGAGGCATTTCCTATCCCACACAAAATCAAGGTTTTAAAAGAATGCATTAAAAAAGAACTTCAGACGAGATTTTTAGAAAAAGCATGCAAAGGTATTTGACAAACTGAAAAAGAAATGTGAACAGAACAAGTAAAATTATCAAGGATGAGTATGGGCATTCAGATTTTTAGATAGACACACACACACACACACACACACACACACACACACACACACAGTGAACTCAGGATATTTCTGGCAGTGCCTTGCCTGTGTTCTGTGTTACATCCGGTGACTTGACTGCAGAGAGAGAAAAAAAAAAAACTCCCTAACAGTTTTTAAGTGGTAAAAGAAATTTAAAGCTTATGTTGGAAAATCAAGAGAATTCTATAACTAGTGGAAATAATATTTTCTCCTTTAATCTAGCAAAATGATTTGGACTTTCCCATATCCTTCACTGTCTAGTTCTTCTTTCTTAAACAGTGAAAAGAATATAATGGTTCAAGGGCTAGAGGGTTAGCTCAGTAAAGAGCACCGGATGCTATAGAAGATGAGAGTGCAGTTCCCAGGACCCATGTGGGCAACTCAGCAGCCACATGGCAGCTCACAATTCCCTATAACTCCAGTTCCAGGGATGGTTCTTCTGGCACTAGGCATGCATGCAGTGCACATATATACATGCAGCCACTCTCACATACACATTAAATAAATTTTAAAAATCACACACACATGCGCACATCACATGAGATGCCTAAGAGCTGTGAAAGTCTTACCTTGTAAGGGCTAATTAGTCTTCTTTTAATATCCAATCTGTAGCTTCTGTATTGTTCAGCATCACTCATGTCAGTTACCAGCAGTCGAAGAATTTCATAAACCCTTCTAGCATGTTGCTAACAAATGAAATGAGAAATGTGAACATTTTCATGTTAAAAAGCAACAGTTTCTCTATAAAAAGAACACAAAATACATTTAATATCTGTAATGGATAAGGAATTATGGTGACTAGAAGAGGAAAAATAAAAGATAATCTCTGTTTTCAAGAAATTAGTAGCCTGCCAGGTGGTGGTGGCACACGCCTTTAATCTCAGCACTCAAGAGGCAGAGGCAGGCAGATTTGAGTTCAAAGCCAGCCTGGTCTACAGAGTGAGTTCTAGGACAGTCAGAGAAATGACTGTCTCAAAAGAGAGAAAGAAAGAGGTAGGTAGGTGGATGAATGTTTAATCCTTTAATCTGGCAGCAACGCTGCTCTAGGGTAGTTGTACCTTTAATCCCAGTATTCAGAAAGAAGTGATGGCACACACCTTTAATCTCAAAATTCAGAAGGCGGTAGTAGCACACTCCTTTAACCCGCAAGACAGAAGCAAAGACAGGAAGCAGAGCTCAGAAGGACTCAGTGTCTGAGATGAGTCAGAGTGAAGGGCAGGCAAAGTGATGAATCAGAGGAAGAGTTAGCAGAGGACACGCCCAACTCTCACAATATAAAAGCAGGCTCTCAGCTCAGAGACAGAGTTCAGAGGCAGAGAGAGGACAGGACACAGAGACAATGAACACAGAGACAATGAAGCAGTCTGACTGAGAATAAGGCCGAGAAGCAAAGAGGCTAACTGAGGCAGTCTGGAGCAGTTAGAGCTCAAAGAGGGACAAAACACACAGGCAAAGAGGAATCTGTTAGAAGAAGTCAGTATCAGAAGGGAAGAGTGAGTCGGTTTGAAAGTGGAGCAGAGCAGTTCAGTCAGAGGCAGTCAGAGAATCAGCCAGAATTCAGTCAGAAACAGTCATCTGGCTCAGAAGGTCAGTTTGAAACAGTCATCTGGAAGCCTGAATAGTGCAAGAGAGTTGAGTTGAACCAGATTAGTCAGCTGAGAGTTCAGTACAGCTCTGAGTTCAGAAGGAGCTAGTCAGAGTGGCTCAGTCATCAGTAAACCTTAGAGGCTTACATTGTACAGAGGCTGAAATATTCCAATGCCCCAGGACTAACTAAGGACTGGTGATTTAATTAGAAAAAAAGAATAAACTGCTTTTGCCCCGAATCTACATCTACAGACAAAAAAACAAAAAACAAAAAAGAAAAAAACAATTAGTAGGCTTGCACGTAACATAAATGGCCAGTATTATAGGATATGATGGTGGCACAGCGTAGGAATGTGGGGAATGGCAGCCAGTCTCCAACTTAGTAGCTATCAAGTTTTTCAATAGGAGCAAAAATGATGTGCATCAATTTGTGTTATAAGCAAGAAATTTTTTTATCTGCATACAAATGGTAGCAAAAATGAGAGTAGAGAGATCAATTAAACCACTAGGGGCTGTAGCTCAGTGGTAGAACACTAGCCCAGCATGCATGATGTCCTAGGAGAAAGGAGGGAGGGATGGGGGCAGAGACAGAGAGGAGAGAGGGGGAGGAATGAGAGAGCTTGCACAAACATGCAATTAAGCTAGTCTATGAGACTGGGGAAGTGGTTCTTGCAGACACCTGGGATCAATTCCCATGGAGGCTTAAAACCACCTGTAACTCTAGTTCCAGGGACTCTGATGGCCTCTTCTGACCTCTGCAGGTTCCTGCAGACATGTGGTACACAATGCATGTGATCAAGTACATACACATAAAAGAAAAGTATTTTTTAAAAGCTAAACTATTAAATTAGGCAAACTTCTCTTTCCCTTATAAATCAAAACAAAGCATAATGAAGACAAGCACCAAAAAAAGCACAAGTAAGAATATTAAGAGGGAAAGGACTCTAGAGGCATATGAGGAGTAAGCGGGGAAACTATGAAATGACTGGATTTTTATAGAGCAGAGAACAAGCAGGCAGGTGAACATCTAACTCATGTCTAAAGGTGAGGATTTAAACAGTATCGGCATATATATGTACGAGTCCGACTGTGTCTAGAGACAGTTAAAAGGACAGACTGAAGGGCTGAGAGTGAAGCTAAGTGGTAACACACCTACCTAGCATCTGGGTTCAATCCCCAGATGACAATGGGAATGGGAAGGGGAACAGACAGACAGATCAGCAAATTTGGGTATGTCGAAGCCAAATGAGTAGCACTCTTTTTCTGTTTGTGTTATTTCAATTGTGAATTTATTTTGGTGGGAAGTAGGCTGTGGGAGGGCTATTTTAACTCCCCAGAAGAGTTTGTGAGTTGAGTCTGAAAAAATGAGTACTATCTTGGCCAGGCAAACAGAGAAGTGTTCCCAATAAAAGGAATAATATTTGTACAGGGACAGAGAGGAAGTAAGATTTGGCATGTGAGAAATTGTAAGAAGTTCAGCAAAGCCAAGAGCTTGCACAAGTTGGAAGGAAGCTGAAATTAGCAAGGTGGCAGATCCAGACAATGAGCTCAGTGAGCCCTACTTAGCAGTTTCCTTTTTTTTTGTTAAACTTTTGTTAAAAAATGTGTTCATATACACTTTAGAAGCAGAACTATTAATTACGCAATAAATATAGGTTTAATATAGTAAATAGATATAAATTATTTCTAAATATATATTCTTTATTTTAGGTAGGAAGCCATTAAAGGGCAGAAGTTGGGGAGCTTCAATTCACATTGTACTGTTGAAAGTAATCAGCAAGTTTTTGGCTCTAATTCTGAAGCTCAAGGGATAAATCTTTGATGGCTTAGATGAAATTTCCCAAGAATAAGAAAATATGAGTATAAAGAAGTCTGAAGAAGAGTTACATTTAAGAAGCATCTGAAAGAATAGAAACTAGTGGAAGTGTTACATTGCAATTAGGGTTAAAATGGTGCCCAGAAATCCAGGAACCATGCAGCTCTCAAAGCCAAGGTAGCCAACAGTGTCAAGAGGCTTGTCCTCAGCAGGAACACTCATGAATTTTCATAATCCAACCCCTGCCCACTCTTCAGAGTTTTCATCAAAAGTGATCCTGGCAAGACAAATTAGAAAATAAGTGCAAAAGCTGAATGCATCAAGAAAAAAATATCATCTGGTGGTAGCAGTGGCGCATGCCTTTAATCCTAGCACTTGGGAGGCAGAGGCAAGCAGATCTCTGAGTTCGAGGCCAGCTTGGTTTAAAGAAGTTCCAGGACAGTGAGAGCTACATAGAGAAACCCATTCTTGAAAAACAAAACAAATTTAGTTTTTTTCACATTAAAATTCTTTTGAATGTGAAAAAAAAATACTATCCTTCCCATGAAGTACCCTGACTCTCATTCATGAATGCACTAACATATATAACTTCACTGACATTCCATGTTTTTTCCTATCCCTATCTTAAGATAGTTACTGCTTTAAAATTTAAACAAATATACAGAGCATAAGAAAGTGAGGGCTGACAAGATGGCTCAGTGGGTAAAGATACATGTAGTCAAACATGACTACCTGAGTTTAACCCCTGGAGCCCACGTGGTAGAAGGAAAAAGCCAACTCTAGTTGTCCTCAGACCTCACACTTGCATGGAGTAATGCATGTGCCCCCCAGCCCAAATAGAAAATTAAAATTTAAAGTATAGAAAATGAAAGTTACACATTTTCTTAGCATTCCTCTACCTGCATGTCTCCATGGATAGAATCATTTCACAGCTTAGTGTTTTAGGGCTGGAGGGACAGCTCAAAAGTGCACTGGCTGCTCTTCTAGAAGACCTGGGTTCCATTCTCAGCACCTAGATGGTGGCTCACAACTATAACTCCAATTGAGAGTTTCAGATGACTTCTGATCTCAAGTACCAGGCACACACATAGTACATACACATACACATGTAGAAAAAACTTTCATACACATAAAATAAATAAATCTATCCCCCCAAAAAAGCCTAATTAAAAAAATTTTTTTTACTGCATTTCCTTATGGAGGTGGCAGTGGTGGCAAAACACTCATACCAAGGAGCATGTTAGAGGTCAGAGGACAACTTTCTAGAGTCGGTTTTCGCCTTCTACCACGTGGGTCCTGGGAACTGAATTCAGGTGTTAGGCTTGGCAGCAAATCCCTTTACCTACTAAACCATTCTGCCAGCACAGTTTAGTTTTCTACTCATCTTTCATCTGCTTATTATACTTAACACAGCATAAAATGCATTCTCTTCTCATTTCATCAGTAAGGAAAGTGAACACTCAGCACAGTGTGACATGTATTCCCTTGTCGTTTTGTCAATAAGGAAACTGCGGTACAAAGCCATAAACTTAACTTCTCCAGATAACAGCCAAGTTCTAGACTTAGGCTTGAACCTGGCAGTCTGGCTCAGAACCTACACTACTGGTTCTAACTCTAACACTGTTGCTTCCCACACATTTTAATGTCCTTATAATAGTTTAGCTAAGATAAGTACTTTCAAAAAATAAATTTAAATGTTTTCTTCCTACAAAATAAAAATAATAAAAATACCTTATTTATTTTGAATTTCTGCTGTGCTTGTATCACCATATCTTCATTGAATCCTTGCATTAACTTTTCCCGGGAAAAACAGGGCAAATCTTGACAAAGCTTCACAAGCACAAAGTCTCTTAGTTTCACATAGCTTTTAGATGGATCTTCCGCTAGAGAAATGAAAAACATAACATTACCCCTACCCAACACAATTCTACCATCATTTGTAATCTCAATAACATAACAAGGTAATATTCTGAAAAGAAAATTATATACCCAAAAGTTTCAATATTAAAGATCACTCCTGGTAACTATTATACCAAATAACATGCTAGGTATGCTTTTACAAAGGCATTTATGCTATTTTTTGAGACGAGAGCTGTTCATTTTGCTTATCAACTTTTGTCTGGACTGTTGTCACATTCATCTTTATTTTAACTATAGTCCAAGTAGCCATATAAATGAAATATTCAGGTTTGGGCAACAATTGCAAATGCATTCACTTTTTGGTAGATAACAATTCCACAGCCAGGCGCCAGTGGCACACGCCTTTAATCCCGGCATGTGGGAGGCAGAGGCAGGCTGATCTCTGAGACTTGAGGCCAGCCTGGTCTACAGAGTGAGTTCCAGGACAGCCAGAGTCATAACAGAGAAACCTTGTCTCGAAAAACCAGAAGAAAAAAAAAAGGGTCAGGCTGGAAAGATGGCTCAACAGTTAAGAGCACTAGCTGCTCTTCCATAAGTCCTGAATTCAATTCCCAGCAACCACAAGGTGGCTCACAACTCTCTATAATGGAGTCTGAAGCCCTCTTCTGGCATACAGGTATACATGCAGATAGAGTACTCAATTTTTAAGAAAAAAAATTCCAAGGTCCATCATAACTTTCTTTTAAAGGACTTTTTTCTTTTTTTATTGCTTGAGAATTTCATACATGCATATAATGTGTTCTGAACAACCCTTCCTCCTAATTCCTCTCCTATTCCCCAAATGTAGTAACTTCTTTAATCCAACAGCTTTTATGGTCCTCCATAACAACTCTTAGAGAATGTACTAAGGATGTGTATTTGATCCTTCCTTCATAATTTCTGAGTATCACAGATCTTTTATGATCTCCTATGGTGTAACAACATTAGATTAAGTAGTACTCCAGACAACATTGGAGCAAGATGGGTAGAAATAATGCTGAACAGTGTTGTCATTCATAGATGTAAGACCATACGGAAGTTATGCCACTTCTGTGTCCCCATTTCCTTAAGAGTTGAATTAATGCCGGGCTGAAAAGATGGTCAACAGGTAAAGGTGCTTATTGTACAAGCCTGGCAATCTCCCAGAATCCACTTAAAAGTGAAGACAAGAGGCTGGAGAGATGGCTCAGTGGTTAAGAGCACTGGATTCTCTTCCAGAGGACCCAGGCAATTGTCTGTAATTCCTGTTCCAAGGGATCCAAGGGATTCCTGTATCCAAGACATACATGCAAGCAAAACACCAATGAACATAAAAATAAAAACAAAGTATTTTTAAGAAGTGGAGACAATGAACTCCACAAAGTTATCCTCTGACCTCACACATGCCCGTGTACACACACACACACAAATGATAAATAAAAAAATTACATGTATGAGTGTTTGCCTCCATGCATATGTGTCCCATGTACGCCTGTACCCAAAGAGGCCAGAAGAACCTGGAACTGGATTACAGACCACTGTGAGCCACCTTGTGGGTGCTGAGAGTTGAACTTGAGTCCTCTGGAAGAGTAATCAATGCTCTACTCTTTACCGCTGAGCCATCTCTCCAACCCCTCAAAACACTTTCTAATATCAATATTACTTCAAAGCTACAATAATTTAACAGTATACCATGGGCATAAGAACAGATAGACAACTTAATAAAATTAAGAATCCAAAGTAAACCTATATATTATGGTTGTTTTCTAACAAAGTTGCTAAGACAATTCAGTATAGAAAGTCTTTTCATCAAACAGGTTGGAAAGTAGGACCTCTGCAAGAAAAAGAGTAAAGCTGGAGTCTAATTTCCTCATACCAAATATCTACATGTAACAGGTAAAACTCTTAGAAGCAAGCACACACATAAACCTTCATGACTTTTGCTTAGGCAATAATTTCCTAAGACACAAGAACAAAAGCACAAGTGAAAATAAACAGGTAAGCTGCATTTAGTACAACTTAACACTCTGTGTCTCAAATACCATTAAGACAATAGAGACAACATCTTCAAAACATATGAGATAAGGAGCATGTGTTCAGGCCATTAAAACTTTTTACTATTAAGTAAACGACAACCCCTCTATAAAAATGGGTATGGGGTAAAAAGATGTATAAACAGCCCATGGAAAGACACATATCACTAGCCACAGAGAAAGGCAAATCATAATGAGATACCATTTCACATCCAGCAGGATGATCAGAACTAAAAAGACAACACCAAAGTCAACACCAAGTATGATGATGTGCAGAAACTGAGATCCTGATACATTACTGATGGTACTGCCAAACACTGTAGTCACTTTGAACACAATCCAGTGATTCTCTAAAAGGTTCATCATAGTTATTAGGTTTTTCAGTTTCCACCCTTATAGACATAAAACAGAAGTCCATATAAAGACCATACACTTGGCAGGCATGGTGGTGCACGTCTTTAATCCCAGCAATAGAGGGTCAGAGCCAGGTGAAGCTCTATAAGTTTGAGACCTTGCCTGGTTTACACAATGTGTTCCAAACCAACCAAGACTACATGGTGAGACTGTCTCAAAATGACAATAACAAAACTCGGAATCAAATGTTCATATTATTCCTAAGAGCCAAATATTGGAAACAACCCAATTTCCCTCTCCCAACTAATGAATAAAATGTAATATATAATATAATGGAATATTATTTGGAAATAGGAAGAAATTAAATACTGATAGTCACTCTCAACATCACAGGAAATTAACAGCACTTTTTTTCTATAAATGAGTGAATTACACGCTATGTCAATAAGGCTTATAAAGGTCTAAGATGTATTGTTAATGAGATACATATATCCATTCAACCACAGATACAGAATATCTTACTTGTGCTTGTGGTACTTGGCTATTAACATCATCGCTATGTAGTTAACAGGTAAATGGTGTTTGACTGTGGCTTTAAAGCAGTAACTGAAATCCCACCAAGGCATTAGTCTGATAGTAAGAATGAAGAAACCGTGGTATTCCACTGGTGGAGCTCCTCCTACTCTTTGGAGTTCTCTCACTTTTCCGTAATAATGTAGATTAATGTAGGCATCTTCCCAGTGCTCCTTTTGAAAAAGTTATTAGAATATTTACTTTATAAGCACACTGTATTTCAGATTAATACTGAATTCTGGAATGAGCCGCACAGTCATCTTTCTCTTCTCCCTTGTGTCCTATTATATCTTTATAACTGTCCAAGTTTTCTTTTCAGATGCTGGAAATAAATCTAAGCCAGGGCTGCGGACTTGCTAGACATCTTTGAGCTGTACACTTTATGTCAGTGAATTTTATAGAAATTATACCTCAGTAAAGTTGTTTTAATTAAAAACTCTAAATAGCAGCACCTCAAGTGTTTTATAGTGTGTGGAAAGGGTTGTGGAATTCAAGTCTAGTGCCTCATGCATCCTAGATAAGAGATCTACTATTGAGCTATAGCTCCAGCTCTTAAAAATAATTAAAAAAACCAAAACTTTAATGTGTATGGGCATTTTGTCTGCATGTGTTTCTGTGTATCACATTCATGCCTGATGGGCTCAGAGGCCAGAGAAGGAGTTAGATCCTCTGAAACTGGTGTTAAGTTTGAGCTGCTGTATGGGTGCTGGGAATTGAATCCTGGTTCTCTGGAAAAGCAATCAATGCTCTTAACCACAGAATGATCTCTCCAGCTCTTCTGAAACACTTAGGAAAAACCAAAAATAAAAACAAAAAAACTGGGTATAGTAATGAAGGCCTATAATCTTAGCACAAAGGCAGAGGTGGGAAGATCATAAGTTTGAGGCCTGCCCGGGCTACATATAAGTTCCAGAACATCTAGAGCAGAGGTAGATCCTGATTCTAAAAAAATTAAGACATCCCACCAAACAAGTTTATTATCCAGTGTCAGCCAAGTATAAACAAAAAAACCAAAATACATTCTGAATATTGATTTAAAGTAAATTTAGTATGAATAAAAATTTAACTTATCTTCAGGAAAATTTGGAAAATAGTATCAGAGTAAAATTAATTAATTGAGAAAAAACTTAACCTACATTTTTATCTGAAAACGTTTATTCAAATAAGAAATTATGCCAAAACTTTCCAAGTAGTTTTAAACAGATAATTACAAACTGATGTTTTGTTTGCAGCTTAATAATAAGGGTCATAACACCACTCAACCTTTTAAGCTCTTTAAAGTATCAGCTTAAAAATGTTCCTAAAATGATGACATCCAATAATATGTGAGGTCCTGTGAGGTCCTTCAATCCTCTTGGTTTTAATTATACAAAGAAGTAATACATTGAGCTAGAGATGCAGCTCAATTAGTAGAGTGTTTACCTACATAGTGAGGTCCTGGTTCAATTCCCAGCACTGCTTAAAACCCAATGTAGTACATATCTATAATCCCACCACTTATAAGGAAGAAGCAAGGGTATCAGGAATCCAAGGTTATCTTGGGCTACATTATATGTTCAAGGCCTTGTTTTAAAAATAGGGGTGGAGGGAGGGCTTGAAGAGATGTCTTGGTGGGGAAGAACTTGCTACATGAAAATCTGAGTTCAGATCACATCACTGAAGTAAAACCCTAGTGCTGGCCACGTGCTTCTATAACTCCAGTGCTTTGGAAGGCAAAGGCAGGAGGATCACTGGTGCTTGCTAAATGCCAGTTTAACTTCAGAGGTTCGGTAAGAGGCTGTCTCAAGAGAATAAGGTAGAGAACGATGAAGCAGGACATTCAACATCCTCCTTTGGCCTCTGGATACATATATAAATGTGTATATACCATACATATATAGACCACGCTCACTCAAAAGAAATATATTTGAAGACAATATTTGCTTGAATATAAATCTATGGTGAGTTGGGCGATAATGGCGAACATCTTTAATCCTAGCACTTGGGAGACAGAGGCAGGCAGATCTCTTGGAAGTTCAAGGACAGTCTGGCCTAGTTACAACAGAGAAACCCTGTCTAGAACCACCACCCTCCAAAAAAAAAAAAATAAAGAAAATGAGATGACACAAATCACCTAAAGGACAAATATATTAGCTATTAATATACTATTAGCATATTAATTAATAATGCTGATATATATACTCTGGCCAGAATAAATTTCTACTGTACAATGAAATAAGCTATTGATTCTACCTATATTCTGAGAAGTATTCAAATACTATCTAGCTAGAACAGTGGTTCTCAACCTATGGGTCATAACCCCTTTGGAGGGTCTAATGACCCTTTCACAGGGGTCGCCTAAGACCATCCTGCATATCAGATACTTACATTATGATTCATAACAGAAGCAAAATTACAGTTATGAAGTAGCAACGAAAATAATTTTATGGTTAGGGTTTACTACAACATGTATTAAAGGGTCACAGCATTAGGAAGGTTGAGAACCACTGGTCTAGAAAATGACAGCCTCAAAATGAAGACCATGCATATAATAAGGAACTGTCTGACAATAAAACTGAAGCTAAAAAAAAGAAAGTGATGGAAATTACATCCCAAGCATGTATCCACTGAGGATAGAACCTAAGCTACCAATGATTAAATATTAATTATAATTATTTATAGCTATATGTCAAAGAAGCAAAGGCCACCTCAATGCTAACAGCTTGGATTTTAAAGGGAGACCCAAAGCCTACAGAAAAGTCATTAAGTTAAAAACATATAAAATAATGGAGAAATAAGATAACTAAATGACTAGAGTACAAAATTCAGTAAGGCTTTTTAATGCTTTTTAAGGACTGAGTATGAAAGTTAAGAGAAATATATTAATGAGAGCAGCTAATGAAGCAGTTTTAGCATTCTGTAATGCCAAGAAACGTGAATGCTGAAAATAAAGGTCGATACTCGGTTGTCAAATTCAGATGTCCTTTTAGCATGTTTAGCTTTTCTCTTTAAAGACTTCAGCTTCTAATGAATCAGAGCAATGAATAAAGGGTACTATTATTAATGACTCTTCACTGAGATTTAAGAAAGAAAATTCTTTATCTGCTAATTGGTGCTAAGTATCAAGGACTTTATTGGCTAGAGTAGACAGAAAAAAGTGGTTAAGAGGCTTCAGAGAAACAACCCCTGCTGGCACATTACCCACTAGAGTAGACAAAGACTACTTATGTGAACTCCAGATTAAAATCACCAAAAATGTCCCCTCATGTAGCACCAAGCCCAAGCTGTCAGTGAGCAGAGGCTGGCAACTCTGGCTCAGCTCCAAGCAGTGATATAGCTGGCTGCACTGTCTTGATAATATTACAGGTCATGAAAAGTAGTGAAGCTGTCTGTCCACTTATAACTTCTGATAGAAAGTAAGCTGAGTAATTATGCCCTTATCTTTGAAGTCTCAAACCCCTTTAACAGCAGTGAATCAGAGGAAAAGAAATTCAACACTATAAATGTGGAACTCCCTTTTAAAATGCTGAGCTGGATGGTAGGATGGTAGGTAAAATGCTGAGCTCAATGGTAGGAATGCTTGACTCACACACACCAGGCCCTGGATTTGTTTCTCAGCACAGCAGAGACAAAACCAAAAATCCCAACATGCTTTCTTTTTAGTTTATTAGTTTAAAGCATCTAAAGGCTACCTATGCATCAATTTCATGTAAAGTAAAATTCTCTAAACCATGGCGTGTGTGTGTGTGTATCTGTGTGTGTGTGTGTGTGTGTGTGTGTGTGTGTGTGTGTGTAGTTCTTAATAGAAGACAATTCACTGTTGTTGAAGCTCAAGATTTTTTTTTTTGAGCAAGCAAAATCAGCATACCATATGAAAAAGAAAATCTGCCCATTATGCCTGTTAGCTTATTTTATAAGCTTATAAGTCCTATAGTCAGTAATTTTTATTGTTGCTTTAAACAATTTGATAAAATTCTGAAAAACCATTTTAAAACAAGTCACCATTTTAGTGTGTGTTAGAATATTAATCGTAGAACAAACTTGTATCTAAGCCAATTGTGATGGTACAGGTCTTTAATCTCAGCATTTGAGGCTGAGGCAGGAGGTTCTCATGGTCAAGGCTTGCCTAGCTTACATGATAAACTGGAGGGCAGTCTGGGTAATAGAGCAATTAGCTCAAATAATCCAAAATATATATTCAAATTCTTTTATTTACTTATGTTGAGTCATCTGGGATAAAATCTCTAAGTTCCAAGCATCCTAGGGGAGCATTATACCATTGAGCTCTACAACACCCTAGCTCCATGTTCAAGCCTTTATAAAATAGATGTTAACATCTAACTTGGAGGTGAATGTCTTGAACAAGCTGAGCAGCTTTAGCTGAAATGGACGGGACTAAAAGTGTTTCAGAGTTTTGAGGATTTTTTGTTGTTCTGGAGTATTTTTATACACTTTATCAGTTGGAATCCTTAATTTGAAAATCTAAAATATTCTAGAAATCTGAAATTTTGAGTATCACACTGGCACTCAAAAAAATCTTGAATTTTGAAATTAAAAACAAAACAAAAAGTTTAGGTGGATTAGAGAAATGGCCCAGTGGCTAAGGAGCTTGCTGCCCCACCAAACACTCTTGAGTTCAGTCCTAGCACCCATGTCAAGTGGCTCACAACCATCTGTAACTCCAGCTCCAAGGGACCCAATGCCCTTTCCTGAACCTCCTGAACATTTAAACACGCACACACACTAAAAAAGTCCTGAATTTTGGACTTCAGATTTTCAGATTGAGGATGCTCAACCCTACACAGTACTCACAAGGGGGAAAACATGACTTCCAGTTTTCTTGTTTACTTTTAGATACTGTCTTCTTATGTAGTCCAGGTTGGTCTCACACTCTCAATCCTTCTGCCTCAGCCTCTTGAGTGCTGGGATTATAGGTATATGTACCATCACACCTGGCAGTGACTTTCAGTTAAATTAGACTTTATGAACAACAAATCTGAATGTTACTCAGGGTAAGAAAATGACATTAATGTTTCCCGGGCCACTTTGTGGGTTTTGTTTTTTTTTTTTTTTTTTTTTGGCAGTTTAGTCACATACTAAGATAACAGCACCTAGAATATCATCTAATGATGTCTTCTCTCTCTTATTATTTATCTATTTATTTAGGAGATAGGGTCTTACAGCCCAGGCTTACTCATAACTCAAATAAATAAATAATAGAGAATAAAGCATTTACACATAATTAAGAAATAATAAAAATAAATCTTTAAAAAAATGTCTTCTATTAAGGAACTACTTTCTCCTTCCCCCCACTATGATTTAAAATTAAGGCATGGGTATCTTCCATGATGCAAAGTTTGACAAATAAGCTGAACAAATAAATGATACCACACTTACAAATGCTGACACTCAAGATAGAAATAACACTATTAAGATGTTTGAGAAAGGCTCTTTTAGTAACAAAATGTTACATACCTGTAATATCAAGAACGGAAGGAGATGCAATGTAGTATCTATGAACTGTTTCAAGAAGCTGAGCACCATGGCCTTGACCTTGAAATGGAGTCAGTATCAGCATCTGACTATAGTAAAGAAATTATTCTAAATTAAAACATCATATCATATGATCAGTTAAAAAATTTCAAATTACTGTAGTATGAACATTAGTGATTTTTAAAATCCAAACTTGAAGAAACCAAAAAATTATCAATATACTCAAAATTGGTTTACTTTGCCACACAGTTTCAAAGAACAATAAATCAGTGCATAACCAATGAATGGTGATTTTTTTTTTTTTTTTAACAAATCAACACTACTATAACAAGTATTGGAAACTTTAGCAGTTCCTTCTGAAATAAAAGACAAGGCACGTGTTACACTGCCAATTACCTTACACGTGGCCGGGTTTTGTCTGGGTACACATAGTAATTATAGACTGTCATGTAGCCTACGGTCGCAAAGAGCGTAGCTCCATCCTTATTATACTTCTCAAACCTGCAGATAAAACAGAAAGCCAAGCAGGTCAATTACAGTCGCGCTCCCATGCAGTGTCCATTTTCTTTTCCATTCTCTGACTGAATTTTCAGTGTCAGCAAGCTACTCTGTGAGGGCCCAATGGGTACACCTGCTATGTTCTGAATGTACAATTCACTTAATTGGTGTGCAGCAACTTGGATAAATCAGACCTCTTTACATCACTTCAGTGCACTTGCCTATTATAAAGATGAATAGGTGGCAAGTAAAAGAAAACACAGGCAAAGCTCATTTTACTGTTTAAGCCTACGTCCAGGGCCCTAACGGACAACAGCATTTAATTCAGCTCTATTCTCAAAGTCCCCCAAAGCATAATGAAGGCAAACTCAAGCCCCATAAACAATAGTTTTTCTTTCCTGGGAAAAATATCATTATACTGTCCCAATAATTGGGCTGCCACAATTAAAATGCTGGCTTTGTGGAAGTAATAAGGTCCACTGTTGCTTTAGAGCTGTACTTACACTAGAAAGTAGTGCCATCTTTCATCATCCACGTCAATAAAGCTAGCAGTTTCAATAAACCACATCAAAAAGGTCTGAAGCCTTTCATGATATTCTCGAAAGCCTCTACATGTCATGTCAGCCTAGGGAAAAAGCCAGGAAAAGTCAGGTGAAACTCATCACAGAGGTAAGTGAAAGTCTGCAGAACACAAAACTATCCTGTGGGAAAATGTTTAGAAGTTCCAGATTAAATATGTATACAAACATACAGTCAAAACAGATCTGGTTTTAGTGTCAATAAAAACATTTTTTTTTCTGATGCTAGAATTACTGAATTTAAAATCCCATACAGATTCCAGACAATGGGAATTATTTCTTTTTACCTTGTATATCTGAAAAGTAAAGTTTTCTCCTCCTGTTGGACTAGGAACTGAGTATGTATGGAGTAGGGTTCCAAATGGCTTGAAATCAGATTCCTTTTCCAGCAAAGAAAGAAAATCATTTGTGTTTGTGCAAAATCCAGGTGGAATGATTTGTCTGATTTTGCCTTCAACATCATCTGCCTGAGGAATAGAGGATAAAGAACAAAAATTAACAAATTTAGTTTTCAGCTGAAAATGTTTTTATTTCTTTAAAATGGACAAAATTGGTTTAAGTGTATTGATTAATCCAGCACTCAGGAGGCAGAGGCAGGTGGATATAACGTGAGTTTGAAGCCAGCCTGGTCTACATAACAAGCTCCAGGCCAGCAGGGAGAGACCCTGTGTTTCAAAACAAAACACAATCTTCTTAATGGACAAAACTAACAAGTATCACAAAAACTTCACAATTAAACTAAAGAAGTAAATGATGCAGTGAAATAGGAAAGGATAGTTTTATATAAGCAAACTATTATCACAAATCTGAGGTGAGCATTAGCTAAGAAAAAATTAGAGAAGGCAGGTAGCCTAATATCAAGTGCAAGAGTAATGGCAATGTCATTGAGATTCCTAACATCATACAGAAAAATGATTATTACCTGCCGCTCTTCATGACAATCTTAACAAGCCAAAACAGAAGGCTGCTTATTATTTTACACATGTCAAAGAAACCGTATTATCCAAGACATGAAAAGATCACTAGCAGGAAGTGGTAAGGCTAGATAGTCTGATCAAATGCATAGAAAAGTAGACAGATAATATCCTCATGTGCTAAACTAAGACAATAATTTTTAAAATATCTCCACTTAGGAAAATACAAAAATCATATGAATGGATATATTATCCACTCATCCCCATAATGTGACAACTTTCATAGACTTGGATTTGTGATTGTATAAAAAAAGACTGGACAACAAAATTAAACTCAGAGATTAAAATTACCCTTGTTAAACAACCTCAATGAATGAAACTATCAGCTGAGCAGACTTCATAATCCTTTTCAAAACCCCAAAGACCACTTGATTGAATACATTTACTACTTCTCTTTAACCATGAATATTTGATGAAGTCTTACAATAAAGTATTACTGCTTCTCACCAGGCAATAAAACTTAATGAATTGGTCTCAACTTAACAAAACCTTATCCTTCAATACAGTCCCTAAAAGCCTGACATTACATTCAACAAAATGAGCTTGCATTCTATTCAAACTTTTTCTTGAACAATGAGGCCAGGTTTTTACTTAATGGAGTTTGCCGTGAGTTCAGCTGTAATGTTTGTATTGTATCTATTTCCACAAGGACTGACACAAGAACACTTTGTGTTAACTTACTAAGCAGCTCTTTCATACCGTTTACATGCATGATGGGTATTAGTTCTAAACCAAGACCCTTGCTACTTAGCATTCAAAACAGGGAAATTAAGATGCTTAGGACAAAATACACTACAAAAGGCTAATACAACATGCTACTAATTCCTGTCCTTTCAGCCATCTTTTAACTAAGGAAGGAGCAATGCACCTGCAGATGAACAGTACTTTATTATCATTCAGTTACATTTTAGGATAGAGATACAAGGATGAAGCTTATCTCAAACGAGTTTTATTTTCAGTGCTTTGGTACAAACATTTATATATGATTTGTTTATGGTCATAAAAATATACTATCATTTAAAATATGACTTTTCAATATTCTGCCTGACAGTTTACATCTAATGTATATACCAGTACTTACAAGTCATCCTCAATTGCAAAAAAACTAAATTTGATAATTATACTTTGCTTATTTTTAAAATACATTTTATTTGATATTTTTCCCTAAAACTGTGAATGTGAAGAGACACCCAATTTTCAATTGTCCCATAGGAAGTAGTTAAAAAGCAGGATACTTGCAAAGATTTATTATGCAGCATTTTTTTTAATGTAGTGATGGTAAAATAGCACAGTATAATTGTAGTTCTGTTTTTTTTAAATGTCAGGAAAAAAATTACAATAAAAAAATCACTACAGGCAATCTCAACATTGTGATTTTAACCTGTAACCTTCCGTGTCCCATCTCCCATTATACTACAGAAGTATGAGTCACTTTACTCATCTTGCATACAGAAATAGACTTCAAAGATTTCTGAACTGCTAGACTTCAAGTTATAATTCTGTTGAAAGGCAAACCACCCTCAAATCTGAGCTTAGCCAAGGTGAGAGAATATATAACTTTCAGTCTTCAAAGATATTTACTGTAATAAACATCTTCAAATAAAATATTTTGCTCTGAACAAATCTATGTATTATTTCAACAACTTATGAGGGAAAAAGGCTGATTTTTTTTTAAAGCAGGCAGTCTGTACAAATGTAAATAAGTGTCTGATTATTTATATTAAATTAAAACAATTTTTAATTTAATATAGATTAAATTTAGCTCTTTAATGGGCTGGAGAGAGATGGCTCAGTGAGGACCTGGGTTTGATTCCCAGCACTGACATGGTGCCTCACAACCATCTCTAACTCCAGTTCAGGGATCTGTACATAAATGCATAGGCAAAACACTCATACATATAAAAGTAAAAATAAAAACTAAAGTTTTTAAACCTGTAACTTGGAATTCTTTTTCATTTTTCTATTAAAAGGATTCGGGGGGAGCTTTTTACACTTCTTAGAGATCTATAGTCTTCTAAAATGTTTACTGGATAAGATCTTTTAAAATATTTACTATTTTATGTGTATGAGTGCTTTACATGAATGTATGCCTGTGTATCATGTGTGTGCCTGGTGTCCAAAGAGATAAGAAGTGACTACTCATGTTTCATGTAGCCAAGACTGGCCTCAGATTTACTATGTATCTGAGGCTGGCCCTGAACTCACAATTTTCTTCTTCCCATCAGTGCTGGGATTATAGGTTTTATTTTATTTTACTTTATCTTGTTTTATGTGTACAAGTGTTTTGCCTACATGTATGTCTATGCACCATATGTGCACCTGGTGCCAGTGGAAGTCAGAAGAGGTAACCAGATGCCCTAGAAATTGAGTTACTGGTGGTTGTAAGTTGCTATGTTAGTATTGGGAATGGAACTCTACAAGAGTTCCTTCCTCTACAAGAGCAGCCAACACTCTAGACTACTGAGCCATCCATCCAGCACCTCGAAAATATCTTAAAGGATGTATTTTCTCACCATGGCCATTTAGTACCAATGTTCTATGCTTTGTTACATGAGAAAATCTTCCTTATGGAGCAATTTTGTTTTTCTTCATCACTGCATAATTTGCTTTTAATTTATACATATTTGGAATACAATAATCTTTCTAGTACCTTATCTTAAACAATGCTGTTTGTCTAAGTTTGTTCTTAGTGAGTTATTTTTGAGGTTGCAATTAAAGGCGTGTTAAGGAAGTGCAACATATAATTCTCTACTTGGCTTAAGTGTCACAAGATTTAGCGTTACTGTAATTCTACAAATACCTATGATATACTACAAAAAGTAAAAAGTTCTGTGTCTTCTTGATTTGCTCATTCTCACATTGTGATATTTCAGCTTTAAATGTAGAAATCTTGAATACTATTGGTACTAAAATGTGAGCTTTTTCTTTAGTTTATGCTCATTTATGTTTACTGACACTGCATTAGTATTTTACTACTCAAACTAAGCAAGATGAAGTTGTCAACACATAAAATTACAACTTTTTGTGATATTTGTACTTTTAAAAGAGTATGAGTACATTAGAGTAGCCTGCTAGCTCAGTTGGTAAAGTGCTTGCCATGGACTTAAGTTCAATCCCTAACGCTTGTCTGTAAAAGCCAGGCGTAGCGGCATGCACCTGCAATCACAATGCTGTAGAGGCGGACACAGATCTCTAGGGTTTGCTGGTCAGCCAACCTAGCCTACTTGATAAATTCCAAGTCCCTGCTTCAAAATTAACAGAAAACAACAACAAAGGCTGACAGCGCCTGAGGAACACACCTAGACCTACATCACACAAACACGCACACAAATGCATTCACACATAGCTACACACCAATGTATACAAGAATATTTTATAAAGTATAAAGGATTTTCCTACAGCTGGGACTAGTACTACAGGCCTGTAACCAGAGTTACTCAGATCACAGGTAAGAGAATCTCACCATCAAGGCCAACCCAGGCTATATAATGAGTTCAAAGTGAGCGTGGGCCACTTAATAATACCCTGTCTCGAAAATAAAAATAAACACCTGGGCATGCAACTCATCAGCAAGCGTGTACTTAGTGTGTACACTACCCTAGACTCAGTCCTCAGTACTGTGGCAGAAGGTATTTTCCTATAAAGAGACTAAAGATTCCAGAAAAAAAATTAAATATGCTTTCATCTGTCAAATTCAGTTCTCATTAGTGGGACACAAGAATGAAATAATTGAAAATTCACAGATAATACAACCTACCCATGCATTTCAATGCTCTCTATCACATCTCTCCCAGAAAGGCAACTACAAAGTGAAGAAACTTAAGTTTAGATACTCCTTCATTAAAAAGCAATGAAATTCACACCAAAGGAAGGCAGAGGAATTAAAAAAGCAAAGGACAAATAAAGATGAACAAATCAGTATCTGAATAATCAAGTTGGTTTTAAGACAACAGTCAGTAAAGAGGCATCTTTACTAGCGTTTTACCTGTGCTACAGAATTTTAGGTACAAGTGAAGAACTCAGCTTGAAAAACAGAAGAGGTGAGAAAAGATTAATGTAATAGAGGCAGTGAGATGGCTCGGCAGGTAAAGGCTGCCAGCCACCAAGCCTGACGGCCTGAGTTCGATTTCCAGGCCCTACATGGTAGAAGGAAATAATCAAAGTTTTTCTCTGGCCTCCACCCATGGACCATGGCACATGTGTGCCCCATACGTAAATATACATAGGCATGCAGATGCACAAACAAAAAAATTTAGTGTAAAAGCAAAACTACAATAAGCAAATTAACTTTTTTGATTTGCTACTCATGCCTTAAAACCCCTGGCTGGCCTGGAACTATGTAGACCACGCTGGCCTCCTGAGACAGTTATACCTGGCAGTATCACTATTTCTTAGGCAATGGGTTATTTTTTTTTCCCTTCTTGTTCCCCCAAACATCACATCTACTTTAAATACAAACATACTGGCTCTACCAACAAATAAAAGTCTCAATCTGACAACTAATATTGTGTCTATTGCTTCAATGTTCTGGTTCCTTGTCTCCCTTCTTTCACTTTTACCCCCTACAACATGTCCTCAGCATATCACACAGTTTTTTGTTTTGAGACAAGGCTGTCTTCAGGCTGGCTTCAAACATGCCATGTAGCTAAATCTGGTTTTGAACTCTTGATCTTCTTACCGGCCTCCCACTTCCAAGATGCTAGGATTACATACATGCACATATGCCAGCCTATAATTAGCTTGTTTGTTTGCTTGCTTGCTTGTTTCGAGACAGGATTTCTCTGTTGTAACTCTGGCTGTATTGGAACTCACTCTGTAGACCAGGCTGGCCTCAAATTTACAGAGATCCACCTGCCTCTGCCTCCTGAGTGCTGGGATTAAAGGCATGCACCACCACCTCCCAGCCTAGAATTAGATTTTTAAAATGTGAATTATATTGTATATTTACCATCTGCTTAAAACCTATAAAGGCTACTAGCTATTCTTGCCTTTTACCAATACCTCATTCAGACACAGAAAATTCCAAGGCTCTACATAATCTAGATTTGCCCCTCTCTTCAACCATCCTAGCAAAATATTTCTAATACCCTCTGAGTTTATGTTTATGGTAAATTCTATGAAAGCAGAGAATGTCTTATTTCCTACTATATTCCTGGCATCAAGAGTACAGGAGGCCAGGCTGAAGAGATGACTTGAATATTAAAGGCAGAGGACCTGAATTCAGTCCCCAGCACCCACACTGAATGGTTCACAACTGCCTGTAACTTCAGTTTCAGGATATCCAAAGCCCTCTTGTGGCCTCTTTGGGTACCCACATTCACATGCCATACCCACATACAGACATAATACATAATACACATGATAAATGGGAGGAAAAGGCATAGGTAGCCCTGGAAAACGAGCAAAGTCACTGCAAACTGAGACAGAAGAGGGTAGCCCACTATGCCCCTATCAACTAAGAATCTTTAAAAAAAAAAAAAAAAAAAAAAACAAAGGAGAGGGGAATCTTTCTTTAACACTAAACAAATGATATTTGACTATGAAGCAAATAAGTAACCTTACAAAAACACTATGCAAGATTGATTGATTTCTTATACTTAACATAGTACTTCTAAATGGAAAACCCTGGTTTCAGAAATGGAACAATTAGAAGTTAGTGCAAATAGATAGCTATTTTCACTACACACAGTATTTGAAAGATTTATCAATAACTAAGTCAATAGTTCCTTTGGAAGAAATCAATTTAGCACTACCAGCTGCAACATTAAATCACACACACACAAACACACATACACACACACCTCAAATGACAGTGGATTTTGTACTGTACAACAGAAAACATTAGCTGTATTTGAAATCAGAATACTTAGTATGAAATATTTGGATTCTGAAGAAACTTAACCATATCTAATAAAAATCTCATTACTAAAAACCTCTATTTTAATAATTGATTTAATGTTGGTTTATACGGAATTCAGTTGCAAACATTCGCTTATCACAACTACATCATTATTCACAATCACCTTTCCAGCAGCAAAATTAAAAGAAAATTTCAAGAGATACAAACTACTAGGTAAAACAAATACTAATAAGTACAATTACATATTATTCATCTGTGAATCTTGGTAATTTTAAATATGACTGAGAAATACACAAAAACAAAAGAACAAGTAGTGCTCAAAATATTTCTAACACTAATATTAAATATATAAGACTTTTTTCTTTTTAAAAATAATTATTTTATGATTTTTCTGTGTATGGATGTTTTGCCTATATGTATGTATATATACCATGTGTATGCCAGGTACTCACAGACATCAGAAAAGGGTGTCAGATCTCCTGGAACTATAGAATTACAGACCACTGTGAGGTGCCTTAACTGCTAAGCCACACATTCAGCCTGAGACTATTTCTTCATAAACATTTGAGGTGAAGAATATACCAGTTACTCTGCACTGACCATTATACATTGTATGCATGTATTGAAATACTATGCTGTATCCTATAAAAATATAAAACTATTATGTGCCAATCAAAAATTATCTTAAAATTAAGACTATTTCAGGCTTTTTTATGCTGTATATACATTATATATCATTTCAATAAACATACCAATATACTGTTTTTATATAGACTGTTAAAAAGAAGCCCCTCACAATGATACTTAACTGATATTAAGAACATAAAACATGGGAGAAAAATATATAATACAGTCAACAGGAAAAAATCAGAAGTTAAAATAAGTTAAAAGCCTTCAGAAAGTTGGTAACTTCCATGTTTATAAGAAACCAAAAGTTGGTAAATAAAACTCTAATCACCATAGTGAAGGTTTTCATAAGAACAGGCTCACCCAGGAGATGAACAGACTCAGGACCATGAATATAGGATTAGAGAAAAGATAGCAAAAACCTCCCATACCTGAAAGACTGATTCTGAAGCAAAATCACCTTGAGTTTCCTCTTAAGAATCTCAACATTTAAGACCTCTCTTTCACTCAAGTGGTAAAGTTAAAATATGTGTTTCCATTCTTACCTCCACACAGTCAAAGTTCTCATCAACTTTAGATGCATATTCAACACGGAACATTGTTGACAGGCTACCAGCGATATAGTACAGCAGGATCTTCAGACCCTTATAACCAAAAGCAGTTTCACTGAGATGAAAAGGAAAAACAAAACCAATCTAAATGAATTTTTGCCAAAACACCAAAAAAGTATTATCTCTATACATACAAATTTAAAATCTTAAAATTACCCATGAAGTTAAACTATATTTACTTCTTTAAAAAAATTAAAGAAAATGAACAATCATAATGAAACTACTTAGCTTCATATAAAAAGAGAGAAACTAAGCGCCTAACTTAGGAAACTGTTCGGGTTCAATGAGTATGTTAAATAACTGGCACATTATGAGTGTTCATTAACTGTTTGACATTACTACCACTGTTACTATGCCCGCTGATGCTACTTTTACTAGAAATTTCAACTGAGGTAAATAGCATTAAACTAAGACCTAGCTAGGCAAACAGATAAGTCTTGGGCAGGTTTACTTAAAAAGGTTACCACTTGCTTTCATCACTAGCATCCATAGCTGTTCAAAGTAGTGATAATACTCAACTCTTCTGTGAATTCTAACTTTGTTCTCTACTATCACAAATCATCAATATTCCCTTTTAAGAATCTTGGGGGGAGGGGGTGGAATTTTAAAATATCTGGATCAGATGAATCTAGAGACAGAAAGTAGGGTACTGATTGCCTGAACTGGAGAGAATCAGAGTGAGAAAGGGGCTTTTTGGTGAGAGTAACAAAAACATTCTAAAATTGACTATATGAATTAAATTTTTCTCAATACAGCAGGTTTTTATTTATATTTAAAAATGAATTCCCTTGTTTTTTTAATTTGCTTTAATTATGTGTGTGCCTGTGTCCACACGCATGCCTGTGAGTACAGTACCCCAAGTACAGTACCCCAAAAGGCCAGGGAGAAAGCACTAGATGCACTGAAGTTGGCGTTAGAGGCAGTTGTGAGCTGCTCAAAATGTGTGATGGAAAGTGAACTTCTGTTCTTTGAATGAACAGTAAAAACATTCTCAACTGCTGAGCCATCACTCCAGCCCCTAAAAAATAAATTCTTAAAGAAAGAGTATATGTAAGAAGCAGTTCCAGATTCTGTCTAGGCTACCAAAATATGTACATTCCAGGGGTTCTCCAAGTAGAAGAAAGGAGTGGCAATGATGTTACCACGAGGACCCTGCCATGCTTGGGTCATAAGTACAGGATCATCACTATCATGAGGCTGCCACCTGTCCAACTTAGAATAATGATATGCTGTTGCAAAAGTTTATTTTTAGTGATATATAAATAATTGTTTATGCACTGTTGGGTGAGGGGCTGTCTAGGGTGTTTTGTATTGTGTGCAGAGGATGGATTTCTGTGGGGGTTGTTTAATTGCTAATGATCTACATGTGCTATTAGTAGAATACCTGAGGAGTTCTGAATCAATAAAACACCCGAGCTCAGATGCTCAGATTCTACTATAGAGTCTGGTGCTGGCAAGGATGGTGGTTCCCTCTGCTGAGGTCTGGCAGGGCTTCCACATATGAATATGCCTCTGTCCTTCCTTGCTGAGCCCTCACAACAGCCACACTACTACAAATGGTGCATCAATGTGGGGCAAGACATCTCGATATCTAATCCAACATGGAGACAAGATAGAAGAGAAAGAAATTCCAGACCTCGCAGAGTCCAGTAAATTACGCTCAGGGAAGCTATCAGAGGACAGAGATTAAGGTATTAATTGAAGGCTCCTGAAGAGGAGAGAGAGAGAGGAAATAAGCCTCTATGAAGAGAAAAGGCTGGAAATTAATAAATGAGAAAAAAGCTCCAAGGTGAGAGCCACAGATTAGAGATAAACAGTTCAGCTGGGAGCAGGAAAAAGCAAGGTTCTTACTGCATTTCCTGATCATGGAGCTGCCATTCTCTCCTGCCACAGGCTTACTGTTTCACAAACTGATAGCTGCATTGTATCTATGTGAAGCTCAAAATATTGTATTTGAGATCTATGAAAGGGGTTGCATTTTCCACTTAGCGTTGGTGAAAAACAAGGCCAAACTGCCAGAATGTTTCAACTGGAGATTCTTCCCACTGGCTGAGGACCCTCTGCTATCATGGAAGCCACAGCTTGGAGCCAAAAAGCTGTTTAGTTAAACCGATCAGTTTGTTTTGGTTTTTTTTTTCCCTGCAAACCTGACTAAGAGAAAGACAAGCAGTCCAGATATTGGTGATTGTGGTAAGAACTTCACCCCATGAGGGAACACTAGTGACCAGTTTTTTGTTTTTGTTTTTTTTTTTTTCCAGCAAACTAGACTCTATCTTAAAACCTGAAAAGTGTTTCCTCAGGGTCAGCACATAGAAACTGTTTAACAGAACTGGGCAAAGTTGCATCTCATGCTGGTAGCCAAACTTGGTACTGTAAGAGTCATTCAGCTGATGCTGGTTTTGAAGGCTTGAAAGGGTCATGGAAAGCTGCTGAGGCTTGGCACTATGAGAGGCCAGGAGATGCCATTGGTAAAAGTGCAGCCTCCACAGTAGGTGAACACCCAGATTGAAGCAATCATGTAAATAAGTTGAGGCTTGGCAACATGAAGAGAGTCCAGTAGAGGCCATTGGTTAACTGTGCAGCCTTGGTAGCAGCTGAAAGTCCATATTGAAGGGGTCATACAGAGAAGTTGAGGTGTGGCACCATGAATAGAGAGAGCCCAGAAGAGGCTATTGGTGAAAGTGCGGCCCCGTTGCAGCAGGGACCCCAGTAGTTTTTGAGATGTCAGTACCATGGGACAGCCACCAAGAAGAGCAGCAGCAGTGGTGTGAGCTAGCCAGACCCTGGAGGACAAACTGTGTGTGCTGCAGAGGGCAAAGATAGAGAAATGATCCAAGCCCTTTGGAGGAGCCCAGAAGATTGTGAGTGAATTCCAGATAATTGGACACTGACGTTTTTCTGTTGTCCAAAGACATTATGAAAAGCTTGATAGATGTTTGGTTTCATTTGGTCTTGTGCATTAGAAACTCTCGTGATTGTTTCTCTTGTAGATAGTTTTGCTGGTGTAGTGTTAAATCATGTTGTAAAGGTAATGAAATTTTTTCATACAGAAAGGGGGAATTGTTACAGAAGTTTATTTTTAGTTATATATAAAATAATTTTATGCACTGTTGGGTGAGGGCGTTTTGTATTGTCTGCAGGTGTTGGATTTCTGTGGGGGATGTTTAATTGCTAATGATCTGCATGTGCTATCAGTAGAATACCTGAGGAGTTCTGAATCAATAAAACACCCAAGTTCAGGCGCTCGGGGTTCCATTGTTGATAGAGTATGGTGCTGGCCAGGATTGTGGTTCCCTCTGCTGAGGTCTGGAAGAGTTTGTATGTATGAGAATGCTTCCTTGCCCTGTTTGCTGAGCTCCCACTACAGCGTACTACTACTACAAGCACACTACTTACAGTGATACTATACAATCAAATAAATGAATGTCAAAGCCATTAAGAAGCAATATCTAAAGCCAGTCTGTGGTGGCACATATCTTTAATTCCAGCACTCGGGGTGGGTTTCAATTCGGGTTAGGGTTAGGGATAGGGAGGCAGAGGCAGGCAGATCTCTGAGTTCGAGGCCAGAACGGTCAACAGAGTTCCAGGACAGGCAGGGCTACACAGGAAAATTCTGTCTCAAAAAAAAAAAAGAGAGAGGAGAAAAAGAACTATCTAGAAACTAGATTTTATCCACTGAGATATTACCACAGGAAGAGGATTTTTTTTTCTTTTCATTTATTTGGCCAGGAATCAGTCTACCACTAAACTACACTCTCAACCTTGGAAGAATTTTGGTTTTTTTTGTGTAGCTCTGGCTGTCCTGATACTAGCTCTGTAGACCAGGCTGACCTTGAACCCAGAGATCCGCCTGCCTCTGCCTTCCGAGAACTGGGAAGATTACTTCTTAATAGTAAAAAGGTGAGAGTTAAATAAATATCTCTGAAAATAAAAATCTAAAGGAACATTTTAAGTTTTATAACAAAGCCTGTTAAAAGTAAGAAATGTTGATATTTTAATCTATAATAAAATGTGATTATTGATATTTAAAAGTTCATAAAATTTTAAATTGATATTTAAAAGTTCATAAATATCTAATCTTTATTATTTGTTCCATGGAGAGACATTGCTAAAATACATTTAAAGAATTAAATAAAATAAACACATCAATAAATGTCAATGATACACAGAAGAAAATGTCACGAACAGAAAAATGTTTTAAATGTTAACTGTGTCCAAATATCACTCCTGACTCTAATAAATAGTTCTTTGGGGAACTGGTTGAGTTCAGAACAGGGAAAGTTCAATGTGAGACTGGGACACCTCATTATTAAAATGTCTCTAAACTGATGTAAACATATCAAAAAAAAATAAAATAAAATAAAAAACAATCTAAAAGTGTGGCCAGTTGCCAAATATAGACTAACCTGGGCACCAAAATTAGAACCAACAACACACCATAATTCAGCAAGTTAAAAAACATCTTGAGACTATCAAGATGACTCAGTAGTTAAGGGTACATATTGCTAAGCCTGCCAACCAATTTAATTCACGGGACCCACAAAGTAGAAGGAACAAACCAACCCCTACAGACTGTCCTCTGATCTCCATTTATCCACCCATTCAAATAAATACATGTAATTTTCTTTCTTTCTTTCTTTCTTTTTTTTCAAAGAATCTTCGCCAGGCATGGTGACATATACCTTTAATCCCAGTGCTAGGGAGGCTGGGGAGACAGGAAGATCTCTGGTGATTTTAAAGCTAGCTTGGTCTACATAGCAAACTCCTGGCCAGCCAGGGCTTACATAATAAGACCCTGTCTCAAAAAAAAAAAACCAGAAACAGAATCTTTGAATTGTCTAATATAACTAAATGAATACTAGAAAGTTCTTCCTTCTGTTAGATGCCAATTAATAAATGTAGATGGCATTGAGTTAAAAAAAATCTCATCTTCTCATAGTGAAATACTGACTAGACAGTTCGCATTAACACTAGGACGCTAGTGTTAAAACAAGGACGCTAGAACTATTACAAGGACATCTTCAGTCTTTTCTTTCTTTCTCTGTTTGTTTGTTTTTGGAGACAGAGTTTCTCAATATAGACTTGGCTGTCCTGGAACTCACTATGTAGACCATGAACTTCAACTCACAAAGCCTCACAGAGTACTGAGATCAAATGCACAACATTCCTGGATGGACATCTTCAGTCTTAAGAGCATCCATCGACTACTTATAAATTACAAAAGGAAAAGGTTCAATGGTATAGTGGAGAAATCCCCAACTCCTCTATGTTAACCATATTCCTGAGCCAACAATGGAACATACTACATTATAGAATACAATGGTGTATGTGACATTAAGGATACAATACTACCTTGGTTGTAAAATTTTAAAAAAATAAATAAATAAAAAAACAGGCACTATCTGAGTTTATAAGAAAAAAAAATCAAACTGAGGGTTTCTTAAAAATAGTCTATACAAAAATGCTTACTATATAAAACAAAGCCTAAAAGATCATTTCAGATGAAAGGAGAATGATAAAACAGAGCAACTAAATGCAATGAGATTCAAGACTGGATCCAGAAGGAGGAGACTGTTATAAAAATTACTGGAAGTTATATTTTAAAGTATACTGTATACTTTAAAAAAGTACTATATCAATGTTAAATATCCTAAATAATTTCACCATGGTTATTGTACTTTTAGGAGATGCATACTAAATTAAGGTAAGTCTCAAAATTCAGGATCAAGAGGCTAGAGAAAGAGTTCAACTGTTACACATACACACTGCTCTTCCAGGGGACCCAAGTACAATTCCCAGCACCTACTACTTCAGGTGACTCATGAATACCTGTAACTCCAGCTCCAGGGATCAGATGCCCTCTTCTGTCCTCCATAAGCACTGTGTTCATGTGTACATGCCCACACACATACACACACACATATATGCATAATTAAAAATAATATATATGTATGTAATTTTTTAAAAAATTTGAGACAGGTTCTCTTTATATAGCCCTGGCTGTCCTAGTACTCACTATGTAGACCAGGCTAGCCTTGAACTCAAGCTTCAAGGCTTGCTTCTGCCTCCTGAGTGCTGGAATTAAGAGGCATATGCCACCATGCCTGGCCCTAATATATTTTTTAAAAATTCAGGATCAAGTCTGCAACCTACTTTCAAATGATTCAACAATAATATGGTGATACATAATAAGAGGAAATTATTGAAGCAATTTTGGCCAAGAATTAAAGTTCAGCTGGGCCTGCCTATAATACTAGCACCTGAGAGGTAGGGACAGGTGGACCATGAGTACAAGGCCAGCTTCCACTACAAAGCAAGACTGAGGACAACGTGGGCTACATGAGATTTTACCTTAAAATAAAACAAACAAACAAAAATAGTTAAAGAGCTGAATCCAAATAAAGAAAATAGATTCATTGTATTATTGTAATTCTTTAAATAAGGAAAAGCAAAAATAATAACTGACTACACCAACAACACACATAAAGTTTAGGGAATCAAAGAATGTGCCAAATATCTCTGGCAAGGATATATCTTTAAAGTTATCTCTAGGGTCCAGGAAGATGGGTTAATAGATAAGAACACTTGCTGCATAAGCTTAATGAGATGAGTTTAAATTGAAGCACCCACATAAAAAGCCAAGTACCATCCATGCATGTGCCTCTAACCCCAGTGCTGCAGGGAGTAAAGAAAGGAACAAGTGAGCTGGAGCTGCTGTCATTGGCCTAGCCGCAGGGCAGTTAGAGACCTTGTCTCAAAGGAATGAGCTAAAGAGTGACAGAGGAGGACGCCAACATCTCTCCTCTGTATCCTGTGCACTCTCTCACATGATTTCTCGAATTGCTTATTTAATCATTGAGTACTACCTAGAACTTTATAAATTTAAGAGTTATGCTATACTGGAAGCAGTATAGCAAGAGGAAACCAAAATTAAAAAAATAGTAATGATAAATATAGACTCTGGATTGTCTGAATCTGAACTCCAGCCACTTATATGCCCTTAGGTAGAGATGCACAAAGTAGCAAAAATAATGGCTAATAATGAAATGAGAATTAAAACATACATGTTTGTAGTTGTAAATAGTATCATATACAAAGAAGTGCTCAATAATATAAACTATTATACTAAAATAAGCTACTTTAAGATAAGCTACATGAAAAATAAGAGCAAAGAAAATAAAATCTGACTTTCAAATATTAAAAGAAAAAGTAGTTTCTTGTCTGTTGCTGTTTTGGTTTTTTGCCACATTATCTTGGCATACAATTTGTTATGTTACTTACTCATCCCCAAAGAGCTGATGGGTATATTCAGGAAAGAAAGTTCTAATGTCATTCTCAAGATCTTCAGGAAAACGAACTGTTCAAAAGAATAAAATATATAGACATTAAAGGAGACAGACATTTCTATTTCAAGGACTCCACAATATGTGGGATACTACTAATATTTTTCTTACTTAAAATGTTTCCTCTCCTTATATAATTACACTAGAGTCTCATAAGACTGGTGAACCCTGAAAGGTAGACTGTACTAAAGCTTCGCCATCAAAACCCTACTTATTCTAAAATTGAGAAACTCAGTACAATAAAGGCATCTGATCCAGTTTTTACTTTTCTGTATTTTTATAGACAATGAAAAGTGTAAGAGGAAAACAAAACCAAAAAGGATATTTTGAAATGAAATGAACCACAGCACCTAGGAAATGAAAACAATACTGTATAAAACATTAACAAAGACAACCTGAGTTTGATGATGTTCTCAACATGACATCATTAAAAAGAGAGAAAAGAAAATGGTGTGTGTGTGTGTGTGTGTGTGTATGTGTGTGTTAGTCAGAGGACAGTTTTATGCAGCTGTTTCTCTCCTCCTTCCATTTTTGACTTGTGAGTATTGAACTCAAGAGTCTCAGGCTTATCCAGTTTAACCATCTCACCAGCCCTCATCATAGACTTTTGACTGAGAGATGACATTTAATTTTTTACTGTCATTTTAAAAATAACGCTGTTTGGGAGCTGGAGAGATGGCTCATCACTTAAGAGCACTGTCTGCTCTTCTGGAGAACCTAGGTTCAGTTTCCAGCACTAACAAAGCAGCTTACAATTGTCTGTTAACTCCAGCTTCAGGGGATCCTATACCATCTTCAGGCACAAATGTGGTACATATACATACATGCAGACAAAACATTCATACACATAAAACAAAAATATTTTTTTTTAAATTAAAAATAACACTACATGGACCAAGGGATACAGCTCAGTGCCAAAGAGAATGAGAGACCCTGGGTTTAATCCCTATGCTGCAAAACAAATAAGCAAATAATGTCGGAATGACACTCTTATATACATATCACTATACTTTTATGAATATGCAAAGAGGGGAAATATTTGGTAATAGAAAAGTAACAGAAATGATATTGCTTCCTTTTTCTTCCTTTTTTTCATGCCACCCCCCAACCCCACCCCAAGACAGGGTTTCTCTCTAGCCCTGGCTGTCCCACCCTGGAACTCACTCTGTAGACCAGACTGGCCTCGAACTCAGAGATCTGCCTGCCTCTGCCTCTTGAATGCTAAGATTAAAGGGGTGCACTACCACCACCCAGTGACCTTGTTTCTTATAAACATTATTTAGTGTCCAGGAACATCACCATCTACATTAAACTCCTATTTCCTAAAATCTTGAAAATACCCTCAACTTCTATTCCAACCAATCTTAAGACGGAAATGGGTATGTTTGTGTTGCTTTTTATTTGTATTTGTTATGGATAGTGATTTATTGGATACTTATACAATTTTTGCTATGAAGAAAAGTTTATCAAAAGTTGTAAAGCTAGGCTTATGACATGGCTCAATGGGTAAAGGTAGCTGCTGCCAACCCTGACAACCTGAGTTCAATCCCAGGGAACCACAAGGTAGAAAGAAAAAGTCAACTCCCACAAGGTGCTCTGAGTTTCACAAGCACCATGTCTCTCATATATATATATATATATATATATATATATATATATATATATATATATATATACACACACACACACACATACATGTAAAAAAAATTTTAAAGTCCTTAAGCAGCTGAAGAATGAAAGACACAGATGGAATAGTCCTCATGGTCAATGAATATCAATGAATATCACCCACTTTAGAGAAGAGGTAACTTTCACTCTGGTATCACCTTTTCAAGGATAAAACTTAAACCTCACTCACTGTGGGAAAGACTAATGTTCTGTGCCCACTGAGTCAATCCAATATGAAGCATACAGCATCAATGACTCATAAAGCTTTTTTACCTTTTCCTAAACCTAACCAATTGTTAAAATTTTACAACTTACAGAAAATACAGAGGACAGAGAAATAGGTTTCAAGAAAACACAGGTAAAGACAAATTCAGAATGCAGATTTATCTAATAATCTTATATACTAACATTATTCTCCTCCCAAAAAAATGACCTAGAGAAATTACATATAGGAATAATTGACAATTCTTAAGTTAAAGGAGATTAAGAAAGAAATTACAACACAATGCAGAGCATGGGACTGAGAGTGCAATTCAAGGCTGGAGTGCTGTCTATCAGGAACAAGTCCTCGGCACCACACAAAGAAAAATAAACAAAAATAAGTAGATGGTAGATAGACAGACAGTCAGACGGAGTGCCCTTGACTCTATCTGGCTTTAAGAAAATTTTGTGACATTTTGGTTGTGAGCTCAGCCTTTAACACCTAAGTCATCTTGCAAACCCAATTTTTTATTAGTAAAGGAACCTGAGGATAGTCAGAAAAACCAAGAAATTACATGCTAACTCTGATAATGGCATTATGATTATGTGTACATATGAAGACAAGTTCACAGAGAAGACATGCTATGACAAGTGTGTACAGAAAGCTACTTTCAGATAATTCAGAAAAAATACACACTAAAGCACATACAGCAAAATGTTAATTAAGTGTTGTATTTTATTCTTTCAACTTTTATTTTTTGAGACAGGGTTTCTGTGTAGCATTAGCTGTCCGGAATTCACTCTGTAGACAAGGCTGGCCTTGAACTCAGAGACCCTCGGCCTTCTAGAGTGCTGGGATTAAGGCATGTACCATCACTTCCTGGCTTATTCCTTCAGTTTTTTGATGTTTGGAAAAGAGGCCTATGTGAATACAGCCAAATGTTAAAATCTTTAAGGAAGGGCTGGGGATGTAGCTTAGCTGGTAAAAAGTTTAACGTTGAGTGTGACATGAATGCACACATATAAACTCTCCTAGATAACAAAAACATTAGTACTTTAAAGTCTTTAAATGCAGTTATGGCAGCACAGCAAGCAAGAAACCCAAATGAGCTCTCCATGACAGTAAAGACTCAATTTATAGAAGAGGAATACAAGTGGATATACAATAAAAAGCCCAAATTATAATACATACGGAGTTATTTATTGATGAACTATGGGAAACTTTTACTTTTACTCTTTGTTTTGCCCTTTCCAAGACTTCAGCAGAACATGTTACTCAAACAGAAAGTGTAATAAGATGTTGAAATAAGCTTGATGTGGCAAGTATGTCTACAGTCCCAGCACAGGGGAGACTGAAGCAGTAGTGCAAGTTCAGAGACAGGCTGGACTACACAGTGCGGTCTAGGTCAGCTTGGCCTATTCCATGAGATCCATCTCAAAGCAAAACAAAACATCCCGCCTTAAAAAAAGTTAACTAAATCACTAAAACTTTTTCTTCCCTGAAAACCTGTATCATTCATTATTGCTACACCTGATTGCTACAAGACCACAGGGCTTGTAACAAATCTTCCTTTTGAATATGTCTCACTGTTTCTAAATATGTAGCTTTTAAACTCCATTAGGACACAGAATCATTTCTGTACTTTTTATAGAAAATACAGAAAAGATACATTTATCCTATTAGCCACAGAAAAATTAAGCTGGGAATGGTGACACATCTCCTATAATCTCAACACTTGGGAGATAGAAGCAAGAGAATTAGGAGTTCAATACCAGAGTTGGCTACATACTGAGTTTCAGACCAGTCTTACATGTGTTCCATCTCACAAGTCCAAAATTAAAAAATTATCAAGACATAAATTCAAACAACTTTAAAGGTTAATGTCTACCATGGTTTGAATGAGAATGGCCCCATGGGGTTATATAATTGAATGCTTGGTTCTCTAGTTGGTGGAACTGTTTTAGGATGGAATAGGAAGTGTGGCCTTGCTGGAGGAGGTGTGTCACTGGGGGTGAGGTTTGAGAGCTTTGAAGCAGAAGCCCATACCAGGAGGTTTCCCCTCTCTGCCTCCACACTCTATGTAAGGTATAAGCTCTCAGCTACTGCTCCAGTGCCATGCCTGCCTACCAGCCTGCCTGCTACCATGCGTCCCACCATAGTGACCATGGACTAACCCTCTGAAACTGTAAGCAAGCCAGCCTCTAATTAAATGCTCCTTCCCCAACCTTCCTTCTTTCCTCCCTCCCCCACTAACTCTAGCCCTGGAACTCACTCTGTAGACCAGGTGGTCCTCGAACTCACAGAGATCCACCTGCCCCTGCCCCTGCCCCTGCCTCAGTGCTGGGATTAAAGGCATGCATCACCTTAAATGCATTCTTTTACAAATTGCCTTGGTTGATAGTTTCCTGTTGAAAGACTGCATTTCCCAGTTTTCCTTGTAAACTATATTAGTTATTTCTGCCCCTATAAGGCACCACATCACATCTTCTTTTGTAGGCATTTTGGCCATCAGCACACACAGTGACAAAGTACCCCCTCACAGTGTTATTAATAAAACACGGTCCCATCTAAGGTCAAACCAAACCTCTCTTTCTGTCTTCTAATAATCTAACATATGGTGCCAAAGGCCTGGGATGGAAAATCTGAGCCTACTAGTGGTTCAAGCTCACTTTATGGACAAACTTCCCTGGCTCCCAGATACTTCCAGGCCAGGAGAGGACCAGGTAGTACCACCCTACTCTCCAGTGCCTTTTCTCTCAGGTTAACAGAGTCTGACTGAGGTGAGAGGCCACACTGCATTCAACCAGAACAAACATGTAACACAGCAAAATGCCAGGACCTAACTCAGAGGCACCCTATTTAGGTTTTGGGGCCCACTGGAAGGTTAGCTCATAGGAGCTTTCTTAAGGCCCATTTGGTCAAAGGCAACAGAGATCTTTCCATCAGCTGTGAGAAAGTTTGGCTGAGAATTCTGAATTCTCCACTAACCTACCATTCAATCAGCCAAAAGCTAACAACCTTCCATTGGTGCTGCAGCTCCTTAAACCTGGAATTATTTATATAAGTTGGGGACACTCTTACTTTCTAGGCATAATTTGGTCATTTCAAGATTTAAAAGATGCTATGAGCAACTAAAATTGAATGCTGTCTGTACCTTGGTCCTGAGCCCAACCATGGGTTCTAAATTTTCTGTACCAAAAGAAACTCTTGATTTGTTTGAGAGCTAACTTAAAGATGCTCCAATTAGAATTAAAAACCTTTCAATGCAAACCTGGCTTCAATATACACTGGACAAATGGCCACTGCCCGCCCAAATTTGGAACTTTCCATTACCTAACCTGATTCAGATAACTCAATAACTAGGTCAAGGCCCTCCTCCATATAACTAACAGTTCACTTTAATCTTTCTCAAGGCTCTGGTTTATAACCACACCCAGAGACAGAATGCTTGACACTGCATCTGCTGGACCCCCAAACTTGCATCTTCATAGAACTCTTCTGCTTCTGCTTTTGACCTACTTGTGCGTCTGTCTTTCCAAACCTGGAAAATCCTGCTTGTATCTCTAACAGCTAAGAGGTAAAAGCATCTCAGGTTGTTTGCAGATACACAGATATACACTGATTAAGGGGTATGTAGATCCTGGGTTCAGTCTATAAAGATTCAAATGTCTTTTGGGTGTGGATATAGAAAAATGGTTTCATGCTGTTCTACTCTACTGAGAAGGCTGGCTCTGGAGTTTTATATTGGTTCGTCTGCCCCACACCCAAGCATGTTTCTTTAAAAGTTTCTTGAAAAGATACTTTGTACTTGAGAACAACTAAGAAGTAAACTACTTCCCATAGAGGTTACAAATGGCAAGGTATTAAACTCTCTGAATAGCTCCCTTTTCTTCGTTTTATTATATTACATTTCAAGTTTTTGTTGAAACTAACTTTCAGGTTTTTTTTAATTTGTAAGTTAACTGTGATTTTAAAAGCATGTATAGATAATCTTAATTTGCTATAACATACCCTGTATGTAACTTGGATGTAGCACTTATTTAGGAAAAGTGTGCCCCACAGCTCCACCTTAGAGTACCAGTTGATGGTACATCAACTCAGAGTTGATGACCCTAGGTGGACCCTAGGCCCACCTTGGAGTAAACAGAAACTATGTGGTTTGCTGCAATCTTGGCAGCTTGTTACTCAGCCACCACCTTCTCTAAGATTACAAAAAAAAAAAAAAAAGGACATGCCGCTGGGCAGTGATAGCATGTGCCTTTAATCCCAGCACTCGGGAGGCAGAGGCAAGTGGATCTCTGTGAGTTCAAGACCAGCCTGGTCTACAGAGAGAGTTCCAGGACAACCAGAGTTACAACAGAGAAACCCTATCTCAAAACAAAACAAGCAAACAAAAAATGCCACATGACTTCACCACCATCTTGGTTAAGGTGACCACGTGGTATAAATCTATTGTGGTTCCCTCTGCTGAGGTCTGGCGGGGTATACATGTATGACTACGCCTCCTTGTCCTCCTTGGTGAGTTGCCCCATAGGCATACTGCTACAAATGGCGCCCAACCTGTTAGGCAAAAAGTAAAGAAGCTCTGACATCACATCAGCTCATTCAACGTGGTGACAAGAAAGAAGAAAAAAAGAATACTCCGGACCTCATGGAGTCTCTTTTGTTTTGTTTTCTGCATACCTGTCCAGATACTGGTGAGGTGAGGTGGTCCTGACAAGACACATCTGCTATGGTGATGAGAATTCCATGGTTCCCCATGAAGGAACCATTCCTGCAGACAAGGTGATCAGTTATTTTTCCTGCAAACCAAACTCTAAAAATCTGGAAAGTGTTTCCTCAGCATCAGCACACAGAAGCTGTCTTCCAGAACTGGCTGAGGTTGTATCCCTTGCTGATTGCTTAACTTAGTACTGTTAAGAGTCACCCAAGTGGTGCTTGTTTTTGAAGGCATGAAGGGGTCATGGAGAGCAAATGAGGCTTGGCACTATGAGAGGCCAGGAGAAGCCATTGGTGAAGGTGCAGCTATAGTAGCAGTTGAAGGCCCAGACTGAAGGGATCATGAAGAGCAAATGAGGCTTTGCACCATTAAGAGAGCCCAGGAGAAGCCATTCTTGAAGGTACAGCCACAGTGGCAGTTGAAGGCCCAGGTCATGTAAAGAAGTTGAGGCTTGGCACCATGAAGAGAGCCCAAGAGAGGCTATTGGTGAAAGTGCAGCCTAGCTGTAGCAGAAGACCCCAGCTTTTTGGAGATGCTAGTACCATGGGTTGACCACCAAGAACAGCAGCAGCAGTGGAGAGGAGCCAGCTGGAGATTGTGAGTGAATTCCAGATAATTGGACATTGACATTTTTCTGCTGTCCAAAGACATTGTGAAAAGCTTGATAGATGTTTGGTTTTATTTAGTCCTGTGTATTAGCAACCCTTACGATTGTTCCTCTTGTAAACAGTTGCTGGTGTGGTGTTAAACTGTGTTGTAGAGATAAAGCAAATTTTTTGACTGGCTTTACAGAAAAGGGGAATTGTTGTAGAAGTTCATTTTTAGTTATGTATAAAATAATTGTTTTGTGCACTGTTGGGTGAGAGGCTACCTAGGCCTTGGTGTTTTGTATTGTCTGCAGATGTTGGATTTATGTGGGGGATGTTTGATTGCTAATGATCTGCATGTGCTATCAGTAGAACACCTGATGAGTTCTGGATCACTAAAAACAATTGAGCTCAGACACTCGGGGTTCCACTGTCCAGTATGACTCTGGCCAGGATGGTTCCCTCTGCTGAGGTCTAGCAGGGTATGCATGTATAACTATGCTCAGTGTCTGTCATCATTGGTGAGATGACACAGCAGGGTACTACTACATAAATCAACTAAGGCAGTACCCATAGAACAACTAGACCCACTGAGCCCTCTGCTTTCATGGTATCTCCCTTTGGCTTTGGTTAGACTAATGAGGCAACGCCAGCTTCCAAGATGATTTGTTTTGAAACTGAGTCATATAAAAACTGGCATTTTGTAAAAGTAAATATAAATGGATCAGGAAAATGATGTTCTCAGTCTCTCTATGGACTGTACTTATGGTTTAAATTTATTTTAATACTAAACAATCTTTAACTCAAGAATTGTAATTTTAAGGTTTAAACTAATAGGAATAAAATTGTAAAATTCTAATTTTATAAAATGTGCCAACTTGTTGTAAACTGGTAAAGAAGATTAAGACATGCATAAGGCCAGTCACCTTATAAATGATTGAATTATCTATTGTGCTCAGAGCTATGCTTGCAGTCATGCTATGTACAAATGTAATTTATTTACAGAGACAAGCTTGGAGGGAAAAAGCAATTTTTTATCGTCCATCATATAGTATTCTGTATATGTTGTCAAAGATAAGCCTGAAACAAGTAAATCAAAACAAGCTTAAACTTAAAAGTGTATTTAATGTAAAATAATATTCAAAATCAGGTTTATTTTAAAAGTTGGTTTTGAAAGATTCAATACTTGAGTAAAATGGGTTAACAGGGCACTTGCATGCCAGAAAACCCCCCAGGCTCAAGTAGCTCCCTTGGATGGAGCATCATCCCACCAAAATACATTGTAGGCTAGCCTCCTTATAGGACAAGAATGCATGGGAAATAAAACTTGCCAGAAATCTGCTTCTGCCACTCACTGCATAGGCCTGACCACCTATGGCTATACAGGCCAAACAAGAAAAAAACTTCCTCCCTGTGTAAAGATGAATTACTCTTCATGTCTCACATGACAGGGGGATGGATTCTCTTGCCTAATGGAGGAACTCAGAGTTTACATCTACATTCTAAATGTCTCAAACTAAGAGGCAAAATAGCAATTACTCTGCCCTCAATGTCTTCTGAACTAACACAATGTCTCCTGTGAACAGGAGAACCTTGTAGCTAAGCCTACTACCCAACTGGTATCGGACCTGCATGCTAGTTCAACAGGTCATGCCCTTTATCCTGGCATTCAATTCTTCCTCTTAGGAAAAGCTAATTCCAGGGCCCATATCCCAACCACCCATGTTCCCTCATTAAAGAAGGATGCTAGATATTCCGTCATCAAACTCACTGCTATGGAAAGTTATTCAGAATATCTAACCAGTGTCTTTGACAATTGGTTTTGTACCTGTAGAGTCAACAACCAATTCTATTAAGAGATATTCCAAGCCTTTATATTCTTCAGGAGATGAATTAGATTAAGACAATCTCTCCAACCTGGGCTCACTTGTGGTGCTTTGAGACTATACTCTAGTCTTCACCTAGATAAAGAACTCCAGGCCAGGGCCTAGAAGCCTAAAAGAAATACACAGGATTTAGCAGTGATGCTTATGGATACTTAAGAAATCCCAAAAGCTTATTGTTATTTGTTAAAGCTTATTTTAGTTTGGTTATCCTGCTTTACACATTATGCCTCTAAACAACCAGTCTATCTTTAAACAGAATGATATTAAGAAATATGCTCAGCTAAGCCATAGTGGAGCATACCCAGAGGCAGGCAATCTCTGTGAACTCGATTGAAGCCAGCCTGGTCTACAGAGTGAATCCCAGGACAGTCAGAGTTACAACAGAGACACCCTGTTTCGAAAAAAGCAAAAGAAAAACAACAGTAACAAAGAAATATACTTAATGCTGTTAGTATGTGATGACCTAGAGATCTGTCCCATCAACAAAAGTAGTACAACTGGCTTTAGCCTTGTTGATTCAGTCTATGATATAAATTATTTACTACAGATGTATTCATCTTTCATCTGTTGGTTGAGTGTACAGAATGAAAATTTAGACTTTTAAAAGATTCTATTAATAGGGTTAATTTTAGAAAACTGTGTAAAGTGAATCATTCATTCTTGATAAGGCAGATATATGTATGTATACATATGTATGTATACATATGTACATATCTATATATATACACATATACACACACACATTTTTTTTTTCTTTTTTGTGTTTTCAAGATAGGGTTTCTCTATTGTAACTCTACTGTCCTGGAACTCATACCATAAATCTAAGAAAAGAAAATGACAATTGAAGACACAGACAAATCTGTAACTATAATTATAGTGAATGGAATAAGCAATCATAATGTACATACATAACATTTCTATTTATTTATTTTTGAGACAGGGACTCACTATGTAGCCCTCATTGGCTTGGAGCTCATTATAGACCAGGCTGGTCTCAAAACTCAAATTCTCCTGGCTCTGCCTCCACACTTGACCTCATTTATATTAACATAAAGTTCTAGAAATAGAACTGGAGCAGTAACTTTAGTGGTGAAGCATATGGTTAGCTTGTGAGGCCCTAGGTTTGATCCCCAGCACACGAAGATGAAATTTTTTTAAAATTCTACAATAGGCAAAGCTAATTTGAGTGAAGCTGTTTACAACAATAATCAGCTTTCAGAGGATAAGTTCTGCCTGCTATGAGGACATACATATTCTTATTAATGTCAGAGCAACACTAACAGAATGAGCTTACTTAGCACTCAAATCTTAGCCTCAAAATACAACCCACTAAAAGAATCTAGGGCTCTATGGGAAATGTTAATTCCAGGACCTGAATTCGGATTCCAGAGCACTCCAAACAAGCCAGGCGTAGTCTAGTATATAACTGTAACCTCAGTGGTGCGGAGAATGAAGACAGGAAGATCACTAGGCTTGCAGGCTGGCAGAAAAAAAAAAAAAAATGAGAGCTGCATGCATAGGGAGAGACCCTGCCTCAAGGAATAAGATAGAGAGTGACACAGGTAGAACACTCAATAAGCATCCTCTAAGCGCATCTGTAGACACATGTGCATATGCCACATACACATATAGATCTCCCTTCACACTCACTACACATATAAAAATGGCAAACTATAATAAAAAAAATCAAAATAAATGTTGACAAGGATATTGAGAAATTGGAAATTTGCATTACTTGTAGGAATGTAAAAGGGTATGGTAGCTTTACAAATTACAAAAATGTAACTCAGTTGTTAGAATGTTTGTCTAGCATGCATGAAGCCTGGGGTTTGATCTGCAGCACTACGTAACTGGGTGGGATGGCATTCACCTATAATTCTAGCACACTGAAAAATGGAGACAGAAGGATCTGAAGTTTTGGGTAGAGCATCTGGTGTACCGGCATAAAGCCTCTATTTTGGTAAAACCTCATCCCCTCAAATACTGCCTCTATATATAGCCAAAATAACCCAAAGCTAGATTTTTGCAGAGATTATCTGCACAACTATATTCATTCACAACAGCTGAAAGGTGGAAGCAATCCAGAGTCTATCAATGGAGGACTGAACATAAAAAGAATGGACAGATGGGGATTCACATCGATTACACACATATACATATATATAGAGGGGAGGGGGGCAGAGAGGGGAATACTATTAATTCACCTTCAAAAGAAATGTCATACCACATGTGAACAAAACTTAAACTAGTTTCACATAAAGCAAATACCATATCTTTTCACTTATAAGAGGTATCATCAACAAATTCTAGGAACAGAAAATAAAATGGTGGTTCTGGGAGAAACAGATAATTAATAAGCACAGAATGTCAGTTTTACAAGATGAAAAAGTTCTAAAGATCTACCCATACACTTCAAAATGTTAATGATCAAATGCTTTTGTATGGTAATGCACACCTGTAGTCTCAGCTATCCAGGAGGCTTAGATAGAGGGATCAATTAAGCCTAAGGGTTGAGATAAGCCTGGGTTTCACAGCACAATCCCATCTCTAAAAAAAAACAACCAAATACTAAAGATAGTAGATTTTAAACTATATGCCTTTACACATGTAGGGGACAGTCAATGCAGAGACAACATAAACATGATCAAAAGAAAAAGTGCCAGTTATGGTAGTGAACACCTATAATTGTACCACTTGGAAAGTGTAGGCAAGGGGTATTCAAGCCCATCTTTAAAAAAAAAAAAAAAGAAAGTTAAAGAAACAAACAACAAATTATGTTAATCAGGAAACAGATTTTTTTAAATGTTGGTGATAGTATGGGTACTTTTGTGGGAGGCAATGTCAGCTGCTACGAAAAGATAGTATGTTCCATTCCCTTTCATCTGCCTTGAATTCTCTGGTTGTAGAAGTTCATTTTTAGTAATTTTAAAATAATTGTTTTGTGTACTGCTAGGTGAGGGGCTCCCTAGGTCTTGGTGTTTAGTATTGTCTGCAAGTGTTGGATTATATGAGGGATATTTGATTGCTAATGATCTGCATGTGCCATCAGTAGAACACCTGAGGAGCTCTGGATCAATAAAAACACCTGAGCTGAGATCAATAAAAACACACTGAGGGTTCCAGTTCAGTATGGAACTGGCCAGGATAGTGGTTCCCTCTTTTGAGGTCTAACACGGCTTTCACCTGTGAATATGCTTCCATCTCTTCCTTGCTGAGCCCACATAATGCCTGACTATAACACTCTCCAGTAGCTAAGGCTGACTTTCAACTCCTGATCCTCCTGACTCCATGTCCCAAGTGTTGGGATTACAGGTATACCACCAGGATTGGCAAAAAAATTATTTAATAGCAAAAGAAAAGCAACTCAAGTACTTTCTAGAGCCAGGCAGTGGTGGTGCACAACTTTAATCCCAGCACTTGGGAGGCAGAGTCAGGCCAACCTGCTCTACACGGTGATTTCCAGGACAGCCAAGAAAATAGAGAAACCTTGTCCAAAAAAAAAAAAAAATTCCTGGAAGGAAATACCTTATAATATAGCCATATGCCTGTAACTTAAGAGACAAATCTATATGTGAGGACAGGAAATAATCTTCAAGATACTATTACTGTGTGTTTGTGTACAAGTGTGACTGCAGAGAGGGCGCATGGCATCATGTATGTATGTGTGGAGGTTGGGATAACTTTCTGAAGTCAGTTCTCCCACTGTGGGTTCAAGAGCAAACTTGGGTTATTAGGCTTTTGAGACAAACTCTTTGAGCCACCTCACAAGGAACTTCAAGATATTTTTAAGGGGGGCTAGGGAGATGGCTCAATAAGTAAGAACACATGCTAAGCAAACATTTGGATCTGAGTTTCCATCTCCAACACCCACATAAAAATGCTGAACATGACTATGCATGCCTATAAAATCCAGCACTTGGTAGCAGAAATATGTGGATCCCAGAGTTCATTGGCCTGCCAGCCTATTGGAAACTGCCAGCTTCTAGTTCAGTCACAGACCCTGTGTCAAGAAAATAAGGTAGACAGTGATAGTGATGTCTTCCACTGGATTCTGCATATGTGTGCACAAATGTACACATCCACAACTTATGTGTATGCACCACACACAACACATGGATATTTTCAAGTTACAGAGAAAGCAACCTATTCAACAGAATACCAGTTTTAGAAAAATAATGTATTCACAAAAAAATACAATTTAGATTAGGAGCCTCTGTATAGTGAGGGTTCAGTAAACTATTAACTTCTCTGTCTCTTTCATATATTGGTTCTGGTTTCATTTCTGGTGCTGTGATAAAACACTAACTGAAAGCAATTTGGCAGAGGAAAGGATTTATTTGGCTTACAACTTCAGGTTCATCACTGAGAGAAGACAGGGAAAGGCAGGGCAGCATTATTTTTAACCAGGGATTCAGCCAAGAAAGTACAGCAGAAACTATGGAGGAATGTTGCTTTATGGCTAATCCAAGCTCATCCTCAGCTGGCTTCCTTATATGGCCTAGGACCAGTTGCCCATAGATTAGTACACAATGGGATAGACCCTCTTACATCAATTATCAAGACAGTCCCCCATAGACATGCCTACAGGCCAATCTGATCTGGGCAAATCCTTCAATTGAGATTCCCTTCTCAGACAACACTAGGCCAATGGTTCTCAACCTGTGGGTCTCAACCTTTGGGGGTAGCGGGACATTGAACAACCTTTTCACAGGGATCACCTAAGACCATCTACATATCAGATATTTACATTACAATTTATAATGGTAGCAAAATTACAGTATGAACTAGCAACAAGAATAATTCTATGGTTGGGGATCACCACAACATGAAGAACTGTGTTCAAGGGTCACAGCATTAGGAAGGTTGAGAACCTCTGTTCTAGGCTATGTCAAGGTGACAGTTAAAACTAAGCCAATGTTATTTTCATTAAGAATAGCAGCTAGAAATTATTAATATTTTCTACATGCCAAGTGTATTTGCATTGAACTTCGTAACTAAAGTTGAGTACTATTAACCACATGTTAGAGAGGAGGGAACTAAGGTATGAAAAGCAATTTAACAATGAGTCACAAACATGTCTTTATTTTTTCTACTTAAGCACACAATTTTAGTAAACTTAGGTTTGAAAGACTTCTATTGTGGACAAAAAGAAATTCCATACCTACTCTCTGTTCCTAAATTTAGCCTGGAGTAACGATTCTCTACTGTCTGTCATTATGGATGCCTTTTCTGAACATTTCATAAAAACGAAATCATACACTATGGTAACTTTGCCTGGCTTCTTTAGCATGTTTTTGAGATTTCTTCAAATTGTGACAGGTGTCAGGACTTCATTCCTTTTTACTGTCAGACAGTATTCCATCCAACAGAGCTATAGCATACTGTTCATCTGTTTACCTGGTGTTTTATCTGAGTTGTTTACACTTGTTGGCTATTGTGAAAAGTGCACCTAGAGTATTCATGTGTTTTTACATGAACAACATCTTCACTTCTCTTGCACAGACACCTAACAGAACTACTGGCTCATATAGATAATTTATGTTTGTTTTTTAAAGATCTACCAAACTAAAGTTAGATCATTTTAGACATCCAACAGCAATACATGAATTTTTCTCCACACCCTTCACCAATACCTGTTTTCAAAAGCAAAAAAGTAAGTATTGTTAAGCTGAGATCACACACACCTGTGACTTTTTGCCACAGTATCTCTCCCATGTGTTACACTGCCATCTTTCACCTACTCATTCAATTGCACACATAAAATCATTCTATACTGACATACATACCTAATTTCAGTTCGATTGCTGTATTGGTGTTACATTTATACTCGGCCAGTTTCTTCTCCACCGCACTCTTATATTCAACCAGAAATTTCTCCATTGCACCAAATCCTAGAATAGGTTTCAACAGGTTAAAGTGGTTTAAATACCTATAAGCAGAATTTTTATTAGAAGTGGGACAAGGATAAGATGGGAAACAAGCTACAACAGTACAGATCACTCTCCACGCACGCTTCAATAAATGTTCTGTATACGAATGTCTCATAACACAGAAAAAAATTCTGAGCCAGGAGGCTTATAATTCCATCATTCAGGAGACTGAGACAGAACTAAGGTGGAGGCCAGCCTACCCTGCATAAAAAATTACAGAACCTATTTCAAGGAATTTCTATGGTATAGAAATTACTTATAAGTAGATTCAACTCAGGCTAAGGGAGATACTTAATTGAAGGGCACCAAACCAGGAAGTGCTGGGACTCAGATGTGAATTTTGATGTCATTCTCATTATTCAGTATCTCTCTGGTGGTACCAGGGTACTCAAATATCCTATTCAACAACTTAGATCTGGTAGAACAATTCTCTCTTAAACATGTGTAAACTTCAAACTACATAGTTTGTTAATCCAGCCTCTCTATAAAAGTGGAGTGTTGGTACTAATGTGAAGGCACTATGAAAATGACAGAAGAAACTACTCGACACTTCCAAAGACAGGCAGCTGTAAGAAATACGTAAGAACAGTCTCAATGCAAGCACAGAGTAATAGCAATTTAAACGTTCTAAAGTGCTGAAGGCTGTGAGACGCAAATAAAGTTGAACAAAAGAATTCTACTACAGACAGTACAGACGTCCCACTCCGAAAGAGAAGGTTGGCAGCGTATAAACGATTTTCTCAAAGGGCATCTAAAAATGATCTCAGGAATCCTGAAGGGTAAGAGACCCCGAGTGTGCCCTGCACCAGGGCAAAGCAGCACTGAGCCCGCTCAGAAGTTGACTGGGGGGAAGGTGGGCAGGGCCCTGAAGAGAATCAGCTGGCGGGAACTGAACCCGACCAGCTACACTAGGGCAGCAGTGGGCAAAGGAGAACCGAGGGAAAACAGGCCCCGAGGCAGACAGTGCTTCACCAGATGAAATCGCGCGCTCTGCCCCGGGCTAGCCGACCCTCCGCAGAACCCCGCGGTCCACCAGAAGCGCGGGGAGCGAGCCCCGGGCACGGCAGCACCGAGCGCGGCCCACCAGGAACCAGCCTCCGGCACCCGGCGCCTCGCGGCCGGGAGAGGCCTTCTGGAACCCCGGGCAAAGCTCCAAAGTTCCAGGCGGTCACTGTCACCGCCGCCTCAACGTTCTTCCCCCCGAACCGCCTGCCTCCTCCCCTTGCTAAACTTTTCCCGGGAACTTACCCGCCATTTCCGAGCTATAAGCGCCCGCGGCTGAGGAAGGACAAATCAACCCGCGCGCTCCCGGGTCGGAAGTGACCTCAATGACTGACGCATTTCTCCCGCCCCTCCTCGGCGAGGCAGGAGCCAATGAGAATAGGAAGTTCGAGGCGGGCGGCGGCGGAAGTGCCTCAGGAGGCGGGGCTAGCACCGTGAGAAGGCGCGGACGGTTGCCTAGCCACCGCGAGTGCAGATGGCCCTGCCTCTGGGTCTTTATCTCTGGTGCCCGCACAGCTTGAGGGCGGCTGGAGAATTAAAGTGAATCCTCGGACACCTTAAAACAGCATTTCCTCCCGCCCTCCCAGAGGTTGAAAAAAACCTTCCCTTTGACCCGAACTCACAGTTTTATGTGGGGGTTTCATTCCAAAATTTTGTTTCTACTTCGGCCATAACCCATTTTAAATCGTTTTCTCTGTAAATTTTATTCCTATTTTGGTGCGGGGTTTCCAATTCAGAGTCATGCTTATGCTGGGCAAAGCGCTCCACCAGTGGCCGGTTATTATTATAATTGTGTCTTTTGTTTTTCTTTCGAGGCAGGGTTTCTCTGTGTAGCCTCGCTGTCCTGGAACTCACTGTTAACTAGGCTGGCCTAGAATTCGGCAAGAGTACAACATCTGGGATTTTTGATCCCCCTCCCCCCCTTTTTGATATATAGTTTTGTTTCGTCTTTGTGGATTTTTTTTTCTTTTGTTCTCGTAGGCTGTTTGTTTTTTCTTGTGTTGTTGTTGTGGTAGTGGTGGGTGGTGGTGTTTTACGAGAGAGTCTCTGTAGCCCTGAATGCCCTGGAACTCGCTGGAACTCAGATTCTCTTACCTCTGCCTCCCAAGTACTGGAATTAAAGGCATGGGCCACCACCACCCCAGACTAATCATAAACTCCCTTTACGCTTTCGATATCATAACAGTGTCATATTAATCAGGAACCCAAGATAGAAGACTCCTAAGAGTCGTGTTCTGATCACATGCATGCACACACAACCAGTAAAAGTAAAACTTAGAAAAATATACTCTACTTTTGTACTTAAGGTTTCTAGACAACCATTTAGCTCACCAAAATGGTTACTAACACCACCTCAGGTAGCTTGATTTAGTTCGGCTTGTCTGCGGTCCTAGTGCTTGAATTACATCACAGGATGCTATTCAGTGTTAATTACTGGCCTTGTTATTATTCAGTTGCTGTTGGATTTTTTTTTTTTCTGCCAGAGGATAATCTGCCATTTAAGAATTTGCATGTGTCTCCACAATGGTATCTAAGCACTAGACTCCCTGGTATCAAAACATTTGTTAATAAACTTTAAATGATGCATAATATATCTAAAATTGACCTTTGATGTATCGGGGTTCTCTAGAGAAAAGGAACCAATAGAATGAACAGAAAGTAAAAGATGATTTATTACCTTGGCCTATACAGTTCAATTGGAGAGGCCAGACAATGGTTGTCTCATTGCAAAGGCCAAGAACCTGGTAGTTGTTCAGTCCATGGGACATAGGAGTCTCAGCAGTCCCAATCTGCCCCTGAAAACCTGGAGGATTCCTGGAAAGCTGCTTGTTTTCTGCCTATGGAAGGAGCTGGTTCTAATATCAGCTGAACAATCAGCAGCACTTTGCAGCAAGAGTGAAGGCTAAGCAGGCTAAGCAACAAAGCTTTCCTTCTTCCTTTTATCTGGCCGCTACCAGAAGGTGCTACCTACATATAGGGTGAATCTTCCCACATCAATTAAGGTGAATAAGACAATCTCCAGCAGACATGCCCAAAGCAATACACACACACACACACACACACACACACACACACACACACACATACATACACCATCTATCAAGTCTCTCTTCAGATGAGTGATTTTTAAGTTGTGCCAAGTTGAGAGTTGAAACTAATCATTCTTGATAAGATACTCTAGAATTAATATGCTCTCTAGTTTTAGAGATAAGAAAATGTAGCCATAGTGGTGGATTATGCCTGAACTCATTGCACTTGGGAGTCTGAGGCAGGAACATCACTCATCAGTTTGAGGTCAGAGGTCAACCTCCACTACAGATTGAGGAGATTCTACCAAAAGAAGAGGAGGAAGAGAAAAAGGAAGAAAGGAATGAGAACCAAAGCTTAGTTGGACCAAGTGGCACACACTTGGAAGGTGGAGGCGGGAATCCAGGTAATTCTTGGCCAAAGAAGCTTGAGGCCAGCTGGGCTATGTGAGATCCTGTCCTTAAAAAGAGAGAGAGAGACAAAGAGAGACAGAGACAGAGAGAAACAGAGAGGGTTGGGGAAGAAAGAAAAGAAAAGGAAGGAAGGAAGGAAAGGAAGGAAGGAAGGAAGGAAGGAAGGAAGAAAGAAAGAAAGAAAGAAAGAAAGAAAGAAAGAAAGAAAGAAAGAAAGAAAGAAAGACAGAAAGAAAGAAGGAAAGAAAGAAAGAAGCCAGGCAGTGGTGTTGCACATCTTTAATCCCAGTGCTAAGGGAGCAAAGACAGGCAGATCTCTGTGAGTTCCAGTCTAGCCTGTTCTACAGAGTGAGTTCCAGGACAGCCAGAGTTACAGCAGAGAAACCCTGTCCCAAAAAATAACCAAAAAAAAAAAAAAAAAAAGGAGGAGAAAAAGAAAGGAAGGAAGGAGGAAAGAAGGAAGGAAGAGAGGGAGGAAGGGAGGGAGGGAGGGAGGGAGGGAGAGAAGATGGATCAGCCCAAGGAAGGGAACTTGCCTAAGTGCCTAAGTTCACTCTCAGTTTGCTACCAGTTCTGGAAGACCCGAAGTCTCCAGGTAATCAGGCCTGGTATTTATTTGTTAGCTATATAAAGATCCCTTCCTGAAGATAAGTATCAGAAATGGTACCGAGAACACTGAGATCCTTTTTCTTAAACTCTTAATTATACATAAGATTAAAGTCATAATGTTCATATAGAAAACTGAAATAAATGGTACTAATGATAGATCAAAAAGGGGAGACAGGCCGGGTGGTGGTGGCACACGCCTTTAATCCCGGCACTTGGGAGGCAGAAGCAGGTGAATCTCTGTGAGTACCAAGCCAGCCTGGTCTACAGTGTGAGTTCCAGGACAGCCAGAGTTACAACAGAGAATCCCTGTCTCAAAAAATCCAAAAAGACCTATTCTGTTCTGCCATATGTGAGCAAGACAGAAGAGCCATGTGGAATATTCAGCGACCCACGAGTCCATTTCTACTGTTTCATAGTTGACCTTGTTCCCTTTATTTATTCGGAGATAATAACACCATCCCAGTCATCAAACTGAGCTGTTTGTGAAAATCAAATGGATGTTTATAAACAAGCCTTGTAAATTCTGACATGCTGTGTAAACACGAACTGATAACATGATATCACTGAGTCTGGTAAAAGATCTGTAAAAGGCATCATATATATATCTATATGATGTGTGTGTGTATATATATATATATCTATATGATGTGTGTGTGTGTATGTATATATGTGTGTGTGTGTATATATATATCTATATGATGTGTGTGTGTGTGTATATATATATCTATATGATGTGTGTGTGTGTATATATGTGTGTGTGTGTGTGTATGTATATATATATGTGTGTGTGTATAGTGTGTATATATATATCTATATGATGTGTGTATGTATATATATATATGTGTGTGTGTGTGTATGTATATATATATATGTGTGTGTGTATATATATATCTATATGATGTGTGTGTGTGTATATATGTGTGTGTGTGTGTATGTATATATATATGTGTGTGTGTATAGTGTGTATATATATCTATATGATGTGTGTGTGTGTATGTATATATATATATGTGTGTGTGTGTGTATGTATATATATATGTGTGTGTGTGTATATATATATCTATATGATGTGTGTGTGTATGTATATATATGTGTGTGTGTGTGTGTATGTATATATATATGTGCGTGTGTGTATATATATCTATATGATGTGTGTGTATGTATATATATATATATGTGTGTGTGTGTATGTATATATATGTGTGTGTGTGTGTGTGTGTGTGTGTGTATATCTATATGATGTGTGTGTGTGTGTGTGTGTGTATATATATATCTATATGATGTGTGTGTGTAGACATGCATATACTACGTCTCACATGTGAAGGTCAGAGGACAACTTTGAATGTTAGTCCTTGCTTTCTATGTTATTTTGAGATAGAGACTATCTTTCTCTGTGTCTGTCTGTCTCTCTCTCATTCATACCATGTACATCAGGTTAGCTATCTGCCTCCCTTTCACCGTAGGAACACTGAGATTATAGGCACATGCTACTGCACCCTACATTATATATTCTGGGGATACAGACTCAGGCACTTGGGAGGCAAGTACGTTTACACACTGAGCTATCACCTAAGCCTCAGAGCACTTCTTTCTTCAGAGTAAAAGGTCTTATTACACTATAAGGAATTAACTAGCGACCATGTATTTGCTACAAGCTGAGTATATATAGTCAATTCTACCATCCTATCTTGAAATCTTTAAATAATTTTAAGATATAGCATAAAAAATACATTTGCTGGGCAGTGGTGGCACACACCTTTAATCCCAGCACTTGGGAGGCAGAGGCAGGTGGATCTCTGTGAGTTCGAGGCCAGCTTGGTCTACAGAGTGAGTTCCAGGGCAGCCAGGGCTACACAGAGAACCCTGCCTTGAAGAACCCCACCTCACCCCACCCCCGGCAAAAAAAAGTATGTGTGTGTGTGTGTGTGTGTGTGTGTGTGTATTCAAAAGAGAGTGAATATAGATTAGTGATAGACCAATTAGTAAAATATTTGCATTATAAGCATTAGGATGTGAATTAATCCCCTAGAAAACCACCCCCAACACACACACACAGAGCCAAGCTATAATCCACAGAAGGGAAGCAGAGAGGCAGATTCCCTGAGACTCACTGGCTAGCCAGCATAGCCTATGGGGGGGGGGGTGGTTTCTGGGCCGACTGAAGGCCCTGTCTCCAAAAACAAGGCAGACCGAAAATCCAAAGCTGTCTTTATCACAAGGAGCCATGGTTTTTAGGACCAAGGCATGCTGGTTGCATCATTTTGGCCTTCACACTCATGGCATATTCATACATGGGCACCCACACATACATGTACCTACACACACACACACACACACACAAGAAAGTGGGTACAGGAACTCTTCAGATCTAACAATAGGTGAAGTTTTCTAGCTAATAATTATGATATTTTTTAAAAGTTGGCAGTGCTAATGAGGATAGGAGTTACATGTTTCAGTTTGTGAATAATTATTCACTCCACATAGACGACTTCTAAAATAAAAACAGACCAGCTCATATTGGAAACTACTGTGAGAGGAGAAAAAATAAATAAATATTAGAAAAGGAAAAACTTAAAGGCATCACGAATTACTGATATCTGGGTGTTCTATTTCTTCCTTCCTTCCTTTCCCTCTCCCTTCTTTCTTTTGGTCTCATATCCTACATGTGCACATGGTCTACTACTTTCTTATTTGTTTGTTTGTCTGAGATATGTATCCTAGCTGGCCTGGAATTTGCTATATAGACCAGGCTGGCCTTAAACGCATAGAGATCTGCCTGCCACTGCCTCCCTCCTAACATAGGAGAACTATATTAGTTGCCTCAATGCTGTGATTTAAAAATATTGACAAAAGCAGCTCGAAGGAGAAAGAGTTTATTTTGGCTAAAAGCTCCAGGATGCAGTGTATCATGGCAGAGAAATCATGTCAACAGGAGCTTGTCATAGCTCATAGCTGGTCACAGTCTACCCAAGGCCAGAAAGGAGAGGGAGATGATCATGTGTGAGCCTTGTCCTTCTCATGTAGTTCAGGACCCGGTCCAGGGAACTGATGCTGTCTGTATTTAGGATAGTTCCTCCACCTAACTAGATAACCCCTCACAGGTATGCCCAGCGGTTAGCCTAACCTAGATAACCCCTCACAGACAAGCACAGAGGCTAACCTAACCTAGATAATCCCTTACAGGTGTGCCTGGAGGCTTGCCTAGTAGATGATTCTAGAGTCTGTCAAGTTGTGATGATATAAACCATCACAAGAGTATACTGTTTGTACTTGGTTACAAAATGATCACCCAAGATGACTACTTTCCTCTTTGAAACAGCACGCAATTCATTAGAATGACATTAATTCTGAACTTCATGATGTTAGTAATAACATAACCGATATTGCTCATCATATAGATAAAATGCCATTCAGATATTCAATAGCCTGTAGTCCTGATTTATTAATTAGTTAATTGATTTACTTACCTATTCACTTATTTTGCATGTTCGTGTGTGATTATGTGTGATCATGTGTGCTCAAGTGCTAGGACACAGTGTGGAGATCAGAGGACAACTTTCAGGAGGTGGTTCTCTCTTTCCACAACGCGTGTTCTGAACTCAGACAATCAGGCTTTGCAGAAAATGACTTTACCTGTTGAGCCGTCACCATCTCATATCTATCTATCTGTTTCATTTATTTATCTATCTTATTTATTGCTGCTGTTTATTTCTGTGTCTTATAGATGGGCTTTGGCTGGGTGTGATGGTGCGTGCACATTCCTCTGATTCCAGAACTCAAGAGTCAGAGGCCAGAGAGGATCTCTATAATTAGCTGCCAGGGCCTCCAGCCAGGGCCTCTAGTAATGAAACCTTATGCAGGAGGCTTTAAGATGTGTGTGTGTGGGGGGGGAACATAAGATTTTTATCAAAGTTACTTAAATATGAAGGAATAAGACTAAAGAGTGAACATTGTGACCAAAAAATATTGTTTTAAACTGACCTATCGTTTCAATGTCTTTGTATAAAATTGTAGTTTAAAAATTACTACTAATACTACATAGAGAGAGAGAGAGAGAGTTACTTCGTTATCCATGAGATCTGCCGTTTTCTTGTTTGGGTTTTGATTTTGAGATGGGATCTCATGTAGCTCCTTTGGCCTCAAATGTAACAGATGATGACCTTGGACTCCTGATTCTTCTTCTTCTACCTCTCTCAGATCTGGGATGACAGCCAGGTGCCTCCAGGCGTATCTTAAAATCTGTCATGATAACAAAACGCTTTTTAAGCCAACTTCTTTATAATCTATTTAGTTATAAAATAATGTACAATACTTTGGTTTTTTTGGTCTTTTTGGGGCAAGTTTTCGTTGTTGTAACTGGTTGTCCTGGAACTCACTCTGTAGACCAGGCTGGCCTCGAACTCACAGAGATCCACTTGCCTCTGCCTCCTGTGTGCTGGGATTAAAGACATGTGCCTCCACTGTCTTTAATTTAAATCTAAATCTCATTGTCTAAATCTCCACTGCTGCACGGGATTTTTTTAAATGTCCCCATGAAATGAACACATAAAATAACGAGTTTGTTTCAAGATTATATTTTTATTTTTTTTAAATTGTGCGTCTCTGTGTGTGGGTGTGTGACCATTAGTGCTGCTGCTCTAGGAGGCCCAAGTTCTTATATCCCTGCCCCACTGGAACTCATGTTAAGGGAGTTGTAAACAGTGTGTGCTTTTAACTGGTGAGCCAACTCTCCAGCTCCTTTGTTTCTCTTTTCCCTTTCTTTTCTTTTCTGCCTTTCTTTCATTCATTCTTTTTCTTTTTCTTTTTCTTTTTATGGGAAAAGATCTCATGAATCCCAGACTTGTCTCAAATTGGCCACATAGCTAAAGGTTACCTTGAACTTCTGATTCTCATGCTTCCACATCACAAATGCTGAGACTATAGGCCTAAGCCACTGTACCCTGCAGCAGCTGAACCCAGGGCTTTGTGTATGCTAGGCAAGTCTTCTACCAATTGATGAATTACATCCTTAGCTATTTAAATCTATGGGAAGGTTTTGTTTAGAATAGACCTTGATGAAGCTGAAGAGATGACTCAGCTGTCAAGAGCATTTGTGTCTCTTGCAGAGGATCTGGATTCAATTCCTGGCACCCACATCAGAAGACTCACAACTGCCTGTGACTCCAATTCCAGGGGACCCAACACCCTTGTCTGGCCTCTGGGCGGTGCTACAAGCAGGGAGTGTTTTCAGTGCTTGCAGACAAACACATAAATAAAAATAAACTTTAAGCTAAAAAAAAACTATAAAAAAGAATAGACTTTGATAAGGAATTACTTGCTATCGTAGAAGGTGCCGATTTTGTCAACAGAATCTCAAACTTGCTGTGTAAACAGAGATCACTGTCTTGTCCTCTCCTTTTGTAAATTAATTTTGATGAGAACCTGAACGTGATGATTATGGCAGAAATAGAATTCTTGAGTGGACTTATGTGCACCACCATGCCTAGTTTGTAGGGTGCAAGGGATGGAACCCAGGGCATATGCATGCTAAGTAAACACTCTCCCAACTGAGCGACATCCTCAGCCCCTGCAACAAACTTCAAACCAGCAACACAATCCTATCAGTAAAACACATGAAAAACGCCAGAAGGGACAAAAGGTATATCACCTCTGGACCTTTCCCTGTTGCCTGTTAAAAGCATGATGCTTGTTTTCCTTTCTCTTTCTTTCTTTCTTTCTTTCTTTCTTTCTTTCTTTCTTTCTTTCTTTCTTTCTTTCTTTCTTTTCTGTTTTTTTTGGTTCTTGATCTTGTTCTTGTTCTTGTTTTGTATTCAAGACAGGGTTTCTGTGTGTAGCCCTGGCTGTCTTGGAACTCACTTTGCAGACCAGGCTGGTCTTGAACTCAGAGATCCACCTGTCTCTACCTCCCAAGTGCTGGGATTAAAGATGTGTGCCGTCATTGCCCAGCGATGATGTATGTTTTCAACAGCTTTGTTATAAAACATCTAATGAGACACAAGGCCAAAATGTTTACAGAACAGAAGCCTCTTATGACTAAAGCAGGCTAAAACTAGTAGGGTTCCCAGATGACTGCACAAATGACAAAGACAAGGGGGGCTGTTATCAAAGAGAAGCCTAAGTAAACCCTCTAGGTTCACTTGTTCCTGGAGGACTTGGAGGTAACTGATTTGGAGGTCTCACAGCTGAACCATACAGTTATTTCCCACCAGTTTTGCTATAGACAAACCTGTGACATGTGTTATCATAACAACTGCCTAGTGTTCTTTGCACAAACTTTGGAGCTACTTACGCTGTAAGCAGTGATTCCTTTTTTTCCTTCTTTCTTTCAGTGTCTTATGTATCCCCAGCTGCTGTGGAACTCCCTGTGTACTCTGCCTTGTACTTTCTCAATAGCCAAGCAGGGAAGTCCTTCAACCTATCATAAAGCTGGGACATTAATGCAAGCCGAAGACGCCATCTATAATTTATCAGTTCCTGAACAGAGGTTAGTGTTGTTCAAAGCACCAAGTATAAGGTCCAGAATGCTTGTGAAGAAGAAAGAAACCATCTTTTAAACTGTCCCAGTGACCGATGGACAGTCTCTTTTTGTCCGGCAAAACAACAGCAGCAGATTTCCCCTGACTCAATGCTGTCTCCCTTTGGCCCACACTGAAGTTGGAAGCTCAAGCTCCTATCTCAGTAATGGAGTCTTGCCTGTCTTGTTCACAATATGAGATTTCATCTTTTTACTGTTCCCATGCCATAACATCCTGCCATCTGGCATCAGTTAGTTCAGTGTTTTCTTCCTAAATCTGTTTCTTAAATGGTGAACAGAAATAATTTCTTTTTTGAAACAAGGTTTCATGTAGCCCAGGCTATCCTTAAACTCACTATATAGCCGAGAACTACCCTGAATTTCTGATCCTTCTGCCTCTGTTTCCCAAGTGCAGAGATTGTATATACTACTGTGCCTGACTTAAATTAGTGAGAACTATAGGAATTCCTTCTGAAACTTCAAAACGATTAAGATTTATTTTTATGCGTATGAGTGTTTTGCCCTCATATATGTATGTGCACCATGAGCATCCCTGGTGTCCTCAGAGGTCAGGAGAGGGGGTCAGATTCCCCTGGAGCTGGAGTTATAGATGGCCGCGTGATTGGTACAGTGGGTCTAGGTACTGAGGGAGTCAAGGAATGCTACTGAGTGGTTGGTACAGTGGGTCTAAGTGGTACACTTAGAGAGTCAAGAACAGTGCTGATTGGTACGGTGGGTCTAACAGTCTTGTACCTCTTATCTCCGGGTTCCTCCAAGCGAAATTGAGATCATGTGTCCCCAAGCTCATGCCACATTTCACCTCAAATGAGGCTTTTGTGGTCTCTCATTTCTCCACAGTAGGCTTGGAGGCTAGCTGTTTCTAGGACCTACTGCTTTCACTTATGAAAGTCTACTTATCACAGAAGGGTTGCTTCTCTTCCTGATTTGTCCTTAGGTTAATGGTGAATCATGACTTTTTCTGCTCTCAAGTTATGTACTCCTTCTGTTAACTGAGGTTCTCTAGAGGAGTGGGACCAATAGAATTAATATATCCTATAAAAGGGGACTGTGCTGGCTAGTTTTATGTCAACTTAGCATACACTAAAGTCATTGGAGTGGAAGGAACCTCAAGTAAGAAAATGCCTCCATAAGGTCAGGTTGTAGGAAAGTCTGTAAGGCATTTTCTTAATTAGTGATTGACAGGGGACAGCCCAGCCCATTGTGGGTGGTGCCATCATCCCTGGGTAGGGGGGGTCCTTGGTTCAATAAGAAAGCAGGCTGAGCAAGCCATTAGGACCAAGACAGTAAGCAGCACTCCTTCAAGGCCTCTGTATCTATAGATGGAAATATTAATATCTCAAGTAGGTTTCAACAAAGAACAAAGATAATTCTCCCACATGCAAGCCTGGATACCATGTTGGGGTATATTTGAACTTATTCTCAGATATTATTGGAACCAGCTTCTTAGGAATGACCTCCTAAGGATACAGAAAACATGCTAATTTGGGGCACTAGCAATTGTCTACCCAATGGCCCTTGATTGGAACAATTGTCATTCTAATATTGTCTGCCCACTGAGATATTTGTGTTAAAAGCATCCGATTGTATTAACGCCAATGGAGGAAATTTACAGGGTCCTCACTCAACCTAAGCATCTTGCAGGGAAGACCTTGCCTGGGGAACTTGACTGGCTGGTAAAATGGCATCAGGTCAGCAAGGTGAAGTTGGGGGTTGGTGCACTGTAAAAGTTCTATTCATTAAGCATTAAGGGCTATGTAATGGTAGGCATAGAGCCTGTAAATCCCAAATCCAGTCAAGAATAAGACCACACAATTGAGCCAAATTTGAAACAAGCAAGCTTTAATTAAATTAATTAAATACTGACCAGGAAGATGGACTCTGATCAGGTCCATTATGAGGAACCCATGGAGTGAACCTGTCACCTCCAGAGCTCCCACATAATGGCCCCGAATCACAAGGCACAGGTGCTTAAAAACAGAATTATCTCACCAGAACAGCTCTACCTAGCATTCCAGGAGGTTATCTGTCTTTTTCTTTTAGAGATATCTTAGGCACAGTAGCTAAAATGTAAAACATAACTTTTGTTCTTACTCTTCCTCTCAATAAAATACCTAGAGGTCAGCCCCAGGAGAAGCAGGTCAAGGTCAGAGGAAGCAGGGCAGAGCCAGGGGAAGCTGAGGCAAGTAAGTCAGCTATGTGAGTTGAGACCCTCTGCCTTGGCCATCCAGGTTTTCTATCTCAGAAAGTTGTCATGGTTCTTTACTGAAACCTGTAGGAATTATTACTATTAATTCTTTAACAGGTCTCGCCTCTGATGGACTGACCTGGAACACGTGGCCTCTAGGTAATTTATTGAGGAAAAGTACTGCCCACTGATACAAAGGTCTTAATTGATTAATGAATAGAACTTCCACAGTGCACCAACCCCTAATTTTAGCTGGCCGACCTGATACACTTTTATCGGCAAATCAGGACCCTGAACAAGGTATTACTTGACTGGTGCTTAAGCTGGGTGAGAAGATCATGGGAGGCTCCTCCATAGAAACAAACATTAAAACAATTGGGTCCTTTCCACACAAAGATCTCAATGGGCGAAGTCAAATCTGAGCAACAGTTGTTCCATCCATGGGTATTTGAGTAGACAATTGCTGGTGCTCCCAACTAGCATTCTTTCTGCATCCAAGAAGGCTGGTTCTAACAAGCTAAGGAAGGTGAGCTTCTGGCAGTAGCTCCAGCTGCCAGACACAGCAGCTGTTCAAAGTTCATACTACTGCATAGAAGTGCATGTAGCTTTATAAGTTTAAATAAGTTTAAATATTCCACTACATGCAACAGCTCCCGCCTCCAGGTTCCTGCCCTGCTTGATTTCCTATGCTAGTTGACTTCAATGATGGACTATGATACGGAAGTGTAAGCCAAATAAATCCTTTCCTCCCCAACTTGCTTTTAGGGCATGAAGTTTCATCACAGCAACAGAAACCCTAAGACAGGGACTTATTGGGTTGGCATTCTCAATAGGGGCTAGGAAGCCAACAATGTCCATCTTAACTTTGGAGAAGCTGAGAACCCAGAAGTCCATGAAGCCAGATGTCTTGGCAGTCCCATTCTGGTGCCAAAAGTCTGGAGGATTTCTAGAGAAAGACTGATATTCAGTTCAGGTCAGAAAGATGAAAACCTCCAGGACATTCTTAACTTGCCCTACTGTCCTGAACATTCTACCCCAGAAAGAAGATTTTACAAATGTTATAAAAGGTATTATAAAAATTGGAATTGGAAGGATTGGGAAGACAGCTACAAATGCTTGTTGCTTGAGCATCTCCAGCGTCCATGTTAAAAAAAAAAAAAAAAAAAAAGCATGATCATGCGAGTGTGTAGCCTCATTGTTGGAGGGTGGAGATGGGTAGATAGCTGAGCTCACTGGCTTGCCAGCCCAGCCAACATAGCAAACTTCAGGTTCAATGAGAGATCCCGTCTCAAGTGCAAAAGGTAGAGAGTGAGAGAGAACACCTAACATCCTCCTCTGGTTTCTGCAGGTACATGCGTTCCAACTCCCACACACATGCACCCAGATATACAATATATGCACACACATACACACACAGATACACACACGTACACACCCACAGGAACAAATTGAAGTTGGAAATAGAATAGGTTGGGGTAGACGATTTTACATCAAGGTGGGCCAGAAAATCTTTACTGGATTGCTCAAAGACACGTTCACTGAAAGATCTGCAATATTAACAACTATATGTATGGACTTCCTGCAAACTGCAATGATATCTCATAACGGGAAAGGCATAGCATAATATTCAATTTTTTTGATGGAAAACAGAGTAACTAAGGAAACACTATTTAGCCTGCTTCTTTGAAGTACTAGAGAGTTGATCTCTGAAAAACACTGAAAAAAAAAAACCCACCCACAATTTCTATGTTCACAAGGGTAGCCAAGAAGCCATCATCCATGGTAGGTTTATGAAAAGCAACCATCAATAGGACTTACTGTAAACCTTGAACAAATAACAGAAAGGAGTGAAATAGTAGGTTTGGTTAGGCATCTGGTCAGTGCTGACCTCACATGAAATTGTTATTTAGAGATAATTCAATTATCTGGACTCTGCTTTGTCTAAAGTATTCAGATTAGTGGGTACATTTATACTTGCCACACATATATGATTTCAAGCTAGGATAAGAAGCTAGGTATCATTTTTGTTTTTCTGTGGCCAGGTTACTAAGGAACACGAGCTTGATAGAGATAGAAACACAAGGTCTTTTCTTTTTCTCTTGTAGATGCTGCCTCTGCACTGTATTGAATCCTATAGCCCTTCCCAGACACATACCCTGTAGATTTCACAGTTATTTAAACTCTAGTCTAGACTAATTGAAAACTTGTTTTGAAAGTTCCCCCATTGCTGGCCAGCTGTTCAGAACATATACTGCTCTTGCAGAGGACCCTGGATCAATTCCCAGCACCCAGATTGTGGTTCACAATGATAAGTAATTCTATTCCCAGGGGATCCCATGCTCTCTTCTGGCCTCTACAGGGAGGCAAAACACTCACATACATAAAATAAAAACAAATAAAATCTGGAAAAAAGAAAAGAAAGAAGGAAAGGAAGGAAGGAAGGAAGGAAGGAAGAAAGAAAGAAAGAAAGAAAGAAAGAAAGAAAGAAAGAAAGAAAGAAAGAAAGAAAGAAAGAAAGAAAGAAAGAAAGAAAAAGAAAGATTGAGCTTGGATTGAGAGGGAGTGGGGCATGGAGGAGCTAGAGCAAGACCACAGGCTGGTAACCGAGGTCAGTAGCCCTGCAGACCAATCCCTGTGCTTGCATTGTTCTCACAACAGAAACTCAAAGCTTGCAAGTGCATGTCAATGTTTAACAATTGCTTTCTAGCTGAGTATGGTGCCACACCACATTTCTTTAATCCAAACACTCAGGAGACAGAGGCAGATCTCTGTGAGTTTGAGGCCGGCCTGGTCTATATAGTGAATTCCAGGACAGCCAGGGCTACATAGTGAATGTGCTAGACAGTTTTATGTCAACTTGGCACAAGCTGGAGTCATCTGAGAGGAGGGAACCTCAAGTAAAAAATTACCTTCATAAGATCATGCTGTAGGCAAGCCTGTAGGATATTTTCTTAATTAGTGATTTGTAGTAGTAAGCTAATGTGGTGGGTCAGCAAGGAAGACAAGGAGGCATATTTTATAACTGCAAACCCTGCCAGACCTCAGCAGAGGGAGTCACCATCATGACCAGTGCCATCCTCACAGTAGAACCCTGAGCACCTGACCTCAAGTGTTTTTATTCTTTCAGAACTCCTCAGGCATTCTACTGATAGCACGTGGAGATCATTAGCAATTAAACAACCCCCACAGTAATCCAACACCTGCAGACAATACAAAACACCAAGACCTCGGCTAGCCCCTCACCCAACAGTGCATAAAATATTTTATACATAACTAAACTTCGACTGGTGTGAGAGGGCCTCGCCCAGTGTGAGTGGTGCCATCCCTGGGCTGGTGGGTCTGGATTCTATAAGAAAGCAGGCTGAGCAAGCCATTAGGAGCAAGCCAGTAAGCAGCACCCTTCCATGGCCTCTGCATCAGCAACTGCCTCCAGGTTCCCGCCCTGTTTGAGTTCCTGTCCTGACTTCCTTTGATGATGAACTGTGATGTGGAAGTGTAAGCCAAAAAAACCCTTTCCTCCCCAACTTGCTTTGGTCATGGTGTTTCATCACAGCAATAGAAACCCTCAGACAGTAAGACCTGTCTCAAAACAAACAAATGTAAAACAATTGCTTTTTAGTACATTCATGGCTTTGCTATTAAACCAACCAACCAACCAACCAACCAACAAATACAAACAAATGAAGGGCTTTGAACACATGCCCAGCTGTTTTCTCTGAGCCACAGTCTCCTCGCCCATTCTGCTTTGCTGGGTCACACTCAGCTGCTCCCTTTGAAGGACCTGATGAATCCACACGGCTGCTGCAGCCACAGGGCTCTCACGCCTTTAATCCCAGCACTCAGGAGGCAGAGGCAGGCTGATCTCTGAGTTTGAGGCCAGCTAGCTCTACAGAATGAGTTTCGGGGCAGTCAAGGCTACACAGAAATCCTGTCTCAACCCACCCCTCCAAAAAAGAGTGTTTACAGTTCTTGCAACAAATTTACTTATCAGCACCCACATCAGGTGGCTCACAACTACCTGTAACTCTAACAGGACCCTTTTCTGGCTTCCAAGTGCAACCGTGAATGTACAAATATACAGAGACACGCATATACATATATAAAAATTTAAAAAAATATATTTTAAAAATATTTGACACAGATAGCCTGGAACTCACAGAGATGCGTTTGCCTCTGTCTCTCAACTGCTGGAATTAAAGGTGTACACCACCATGCCTGGCCTAAAAGAAACCTAAAACCAACAATAACAGCAAAAACTCTTCGCAGATAATGCCGCACTGACGGTTGGGATGACTAGAGGAATTCCATGTAAGAAGTCACCACGTCACAATATGAACTTCTGACTTGTGCTTTATTTTCACTCATGGTGATAGACAGCATACCAGGAGCAAGCAGACAATACTCATTTTCCTGGGGCTTTGTTTTCAAGCATCTAACCCTGGTACTTCAGGGTACTCTGTCACATTTGACTTCAGTTGGAGAAGAAGCAGTTAGTATTACTAAGATGCTTTCTCGAAACTCCTTTTGTGCATAATTGTGTGAGTCGAGATATCTTTTGACACAAACACTCCATGGGACATTTAGAGGAGAGTTTATCCTCACCCTTAATTCCTGTTTACCTTCACTTTCATCTACTTTTTCTTATACAGTGCCATTGCCCTGAGGTGGGGCCATATTGTCAGGACAACTGGAAACAGAATATGGAGAGCTCTGACGGAAACCTTAAATTCTAGTTCAGTTTGGCCTTTGCTGTCAGCTTCTGTTCTTTCTGGTTAAAAGGACATTAACCACTTCACAGACCTGTCTTGTCTTCCTTAGCCACCAGCTCTAATTCACTATTCACGTGCTTTATCCTGCTTCTCTAGAACATTCTAATTTCAATACTCTTACTTATTATTCTGATCAGTACAATTTGTTTTGTTTTCTTTTTTTGAATTGAAGTCCCATTGCCCCAGACTGGCCTTGGCCTTAAACTTGCAATACTTTTAGTTCAATTTCCAGAAAGCTAAGATTACTACAGGCACATGCTATTGCACCCTGCCTGATCAGTACAGTTTGATAGGGATTATATTACTGTTCCAATGTAATTTTTTTTTTGGCAGGGTCTCATTGTATCCAGGCTGAACTTGCTATATAGCTGAAGATGACCTTGAACTCCTGATTCTCCTGCTTCTACCTCCCAAGTACTGTGAATTACACAATATTGGGCTCATTCTTATGTCATACTTAAGAAAGAGTATCGGCTCCTATGAGATGGCTCAGCAGATAAATATGTTTGTTGCCAAGCTTGGCAACCAGAGTTGAATCCCTAGGATCACATGGTGGATGAAGACAACGCCTGTAGATTGTCCTCTAAACTCCATATGAACTTAAACACACACACACACACACAATAATTTTTAAGACATTTCTTATTCAATTTCAATTTCAATTTCATTTCAATTTCTCCTTCTTTTTCTAAAAGTTTGCTCTCTCCTGACCCGTGTGTGTGTGTGTGTGTGTGTGTGTGTGTGTGTGTGTGTACACTGGTTAGTTTTTGCCAACTTGACATCAGCTAAAAATACCTGGGAAGATGAGCCTCAGTTGGGGACTTGTCTCTATTACGTTGGCGGTAGGCATTTCTTGGGCATTTTCTTGGTTATTTTCTTGATAGGGATTATATTACTGTTCCGATGTAATTCCAACTGATGGAGGAAGACCCAGCCCACTGTGGGAGGTGCTACCTTCAGGCAGGTGGTCCTGGGTTGTATGAAAATGGTAGCTGACCATGAGCATAGAATCAAGCCAGTAAGCAGCATTCCTCTGTGCTCTCTGCTTTAGTTCCTGCCTCCAGGTTCCTGCCTTGGCTTCCCTTGATAATGAGCTGTTTAAGTCAAATAAATCCTTTTCCAAGATGCCTTTGGTCATAGCATTTATCTTTCAACAGAGAAGCAAACTAAAACACCTTCTCTTTCTCTGGTAGACTTTCAGGTTTCCTAGTATAAATCTGGGAAATTTCTTACTTAAAGGGGTTGGTGTCATCTTATCATCTTTCTCCTGGCTGAGCAATCCAAGGTCACAATGCTTCTTGCAGAATCTTGCCTACCAAAGCCTGAGTTTCTTGCTCTAGAATTACACTCTGGGTACAGTCCAACAGGAAAGCTCCAACTTAGGCTTCAGAGAACATGCCTGGCTCCTCCCGAGGCCATGCAAATAAGATTCTACAAACTTGCTTTGGTTTTCCTGTGGGTCATGATTAGACTAAACACACACAGCGGCCCAAACATTCCCAGTGCCCAACAGCATACAATTAGTGTCTGAATCTGTGGGAAGAAAAATACTTTCCCCGCTTGATGCAATATAATCTTCACAGATTCCCCTGCCCACAAGAGGGTGTGTTGTTTGCCAGGTAGTTTCAGTTTTATTTCCCTCCTCTGCAGCCAAGCTAGCGATCTGTCAGTGGTTAAGAAATAGGTCTTGGAGCTGGAGTAATAGCTCTGTGGTTAAGAGCACATACTATTCTTTCAGAGAAGCTGAGTTCACTTCCCAGCACCCACTCACAACTGCCTCTAACTCCAGCTCCAGGAGATCAATGACCTCTTCTGGATTCAGAGGACACCTATATACACATATGTACATACTCCCAACACAGACAGACACAAAATTTAAAAATAAATCTTGCCGGGTGGTAGTGGTGAACACCTTTGATCCCAACATGTGGGAGGCAGAGGCAGGTGAATCTTTGAATTCAAGGCCAGCCTGGTCTACAGAGTGAGTTCCAGGACAACCAGGGCTATTCAGAGAAACCCTGTCTCAAAAACAAAAACAAAATAAATAAAGAAAAGAAAAACTAAAAGAAACAAGGAGAAATGGGAAGGAAGAAGGGAGGGGGAGAGAGAAAAAAGGGGAGTTCAAAGATAGGCAGGGCTGTCTCAAACAAACAAACAAATAAGTCTTAAAAAAGAAAGAAGTCTTATTGCTATTTCTAGCTAAAATAACAGGAGTATGTTATGGCTGGTCATGTAAAGACATGAGACGATTCCCCTGACACTTTATTATGAAATTTTCCATAAAGTTAGAAAAATAGGACAAATATTTCAGTTAACTCCTATATGCTCTATCAGTTAGCTATGCCTCATGTATCTATCTCTCTACTCATTCATAAATACCTCTCATTTCTTTGATGCATTTCAAAATAAATTAATGACATGGTGGTTCAAGCCTTTAATCCCTTGATATGGTGGCACATGTCTTTAATCCCATCACTTAAGAGGTAGAGGCAGGTGGATCTCTGTGAGTGTGAGGTCAGCCTGGTCTATATAGTGTGCTCCATGTCATCTAAGATTATATAGTTGAGAGGACCAGATTCCATTCTACCCCTCATGGCGAACAGGTCCTGACCTCTGCTCTTTGGGAATCCCCAATAGGGGAGTTCTGAAGTCCTGAAGCCAATCAGCACATCTGCACATCTCTCTTTCCTCTCTTCCCCAAGAGCTCCCTACTTCCCTGCACACATCTCGTCAATCCAGTAAGGACCAGTGCTCAGGTCCTGATCAATCAGAGAGATCACCTAGCAATTGCCTGTTTCCGCTTTAAAATGCTGAGCAAGTGCATTTCATCATCAACATTTTTTTTTTTTGAATGGTAGATCCCAGCATGCTGGTCTGTGTTCCACAGCAATAAACTGCTGTTTGTATGGCCATACATATCTCTCAGTGTCTACTTGAGCAATTCCAGAGACCTAACATCTTTCTTGAGCAATTCCTGACCTAAAAGTGAGAACCTGTCTCAATAAATAAATAGAAATAAATAAATTTAAGACACACTTCACAGAACTGCTATGCTATAATTCAGTAAGTGTTCAATGTTTTTCTCTTGAATAATTTATGCACATTTGTAATGATGTGTGTAAGCCTTAAGCGTATGCTCTATAAGCTTTGAAGATTGTATCTAAACCCTAGCTAGCAAAGCGTAGACTTCTGCCATCGCTCCAGATACGTCCTTCATGCCTCTGTTGTCAGTTCCTCTCTCCTGGCAATCACAGTTCTGATTTTTCCACCATACTTTAGTTCTGATTGTCTTAGAGCCTTACGTGAATGAGATCATTCAGTGTGGCTCTTTCGTACAGTATGTAAAGCTTTTATTACCACTGATACAATGATTTTCCCTCATCCATGTTGTTGTGTGGATCAACAATCTGCTTCTTTTTTTTTAAATTTCTGGACACTATTCCATTCTGCAAATGTACCATACTCGGGCACTTAGGCTATTTCCAGTCTGGGGTGATTAAAAACATTCTTGTACAGGTCTTTAAACAATTGTTTGAGATAGGATCTTACTTCTCAGTTTGTGCTGCTTTTAGATTTCACTCTATAGCCCAGGTTGGCCTCAAACTCATAATCCTCCTGTCCCAGCCTTCAAAGTCATGCATATACCACCACACCCAGCAGGTGCAAGTCTCTTAATGGACATATATTTTTTATTTCTTTTATTTAAATATTGAGAGATAAAACTAATGAACCATAGGGTAGGCAAATGTTTAGTTCTTTAAAAAGATTTTATTAATCATGTTTGTGAGAATGAATGTTTCCCTACGTGTACGTCTATGCACCACGTGCATGAGCGGTGCCCAGAGAGGCCAGAAAAGGACATTGGATCTCCTGGAACTGGAGTTACAGATAGCTGTGAACCACAATATAGGTGCTGGGAGTCCAACCCAGGTCCTTTGCAAGAGCAGCCAGTGCTCTTAACTGCTGAGCCATCTCTTCAGCCCACACACTATTTTTAAAGTGACACTTTTTCTTTAGTTTGAATCAGGTCATTTGTCTCTTGGAAAAAGAGAGCAGAATCTAAGTAAATCCCCAGGAGTAGGAGGGGATAGGTGGCTGAAGGACTTAGCAGGATGTTTGTTCTACTAGCTGTACAGTCTTTTTTTTTTTTTTTTTAACTAGACTTGAGAACATTTACCGCCTATTTTCATTTACTCTGTGGTTCTGAGAGTGTAACCCAGGCTTCTGAACATGCTATCCCATCACTCTACCACTAAGCAACATCCTAGCCCTGCCCCACTATTACCTAAGTGCCTTCCCACTTGGCACATGGCAAAGGGTCTTTAAAAAAATATTTTATTTTAAATTATGGGGTGTGTGTGTGTGTGTGTGTGTGTGTGTATGTGTGTGTGAGTGCTAATGCCTGGAGAGACCAGAAGAGAGGGAGGGATAACAGGTCCCCTGGAGCTAGAGTTACAGGCAATTATGAACCACAAAATATGTGTGTTCTGGGAACTGAACTCCCAGTGTTCTTCAAGAGCAGCAAGCCCTAAACCCTGGGCCATCTCTCCAGCTCCTAGAGATTTATTGTGAATGGAGAGATGGCTCAATGGTTAAGATCACTTGCTGCTCTTCCAGAGGACTTAAGTTCAGTTCCAGCAACCATGTTGTGTGGTTCACAGCCGCCTATAACTCCAGCTCCAGAGGTTCAACACCATCCTCTGGCCTCCTCAGACCCTTATTTATTTATTTGTTTGTTTGTTTGTTTTTTTGAGATAGGGTTTCTCTGTTGTAACTCTGGCTGTCCTGGAACTCACTCTGTACACGAGGCTGGCCTTGAACTCACAGAGATCTACCGCCTCTGACTCCCAAGTGCTGGGATTAAAGGCGTGCATCATCACTGCCCAGCCAGACCCCAATTTAGATGGCACATACAAGTAAAAAATTTTAAAAATATATGTTATCTATGATTTAAACAAAAACTTCTAAATTACTGTCATCATGTGTAATTAAGAAATCATGAGGACTTTGGGGGCTAGAGAGATAACTCAGTAGTTAAGAGTACTTGCTGCTCAAGCAGAGGACCCAAGTTGAGTTCCTAGCACTCTCATGGCAGCTCACAACTGTCTGTAAAGCCAGTTCTAGGGATCTATCTCCCTCTTCTGGTGTCTGAAGGCTCCTGCATACTTGAAGTGCTCACACATGCAGACAAAACTCCTATTCACATAAAATAAAAATCCTTAACAAAAAGAATTTCTGAAGAGTTCTGAATTATTTTTATCTCCTTTTTGCATATATTTTGTGAATTTTATCTGACAGGTTTGTGCTTTGATACACTACATACTGGAAGGCTTCAGCCTCTGTACAATCTAAAACATGTAAGTCTTCACTGCTGACTGAGCCCTCTGATTTGCTTCTTCTGAACTCTGATTCCTTTTGCTCAACTCACTCACTATTCTGGCTCAAATTTTTCTCCAAATTGACAGGTGCAAACTGACCTTCTGAGCCAGCTTCCTGTTTCTGATTGAACTCTTCTGACTTTGGCAGATTCTGGCTGACTCTGCTGAATTGCTCTGCTGGGCTTCAAAGTGACTCACTCTTCCTGTCTGATACTGACTGCAGAGGGAACCAGCCTTTCCCACAAATGGGTTCATGAAAACTCTATGCAGGAGGGAGTACGAGTGCAGGAAAAATGAGGAACGACAAACAGAGTAGTTCGTTCTTTTATGGGACCCAAAGAAATGGCAAGCACAATCTCACTTTGAAATGACACATGGAACACACTTTAAAAGAAAACACAGGAGTGTTTTTAATAGGGGAATTAACAGTATACATATTAAGAAAAGAAAGGGGCAAGAGAGAGACTGACAATGTCTTGTCAGTTGAAAAACCACACCAAAAAGAAAAGGAGGGAGAGACTGACAATGTACATTACCAGAGGAGAACCTCACCAGAAAAGAAAAAGAACTGCTCTGGCAAGAAGTTTAAAAAGCCAAATGCAGTTTTTTTTTTGGTATGCAGATGTTGCTCAGGTCTCCAGAGGAACTGGTTTGATACGCAGATGTAGTCGCTGGTAGCAGTCGATCAAGCCCAGGGAAGAGTGTGTGTCCTTCCTCCTGCGACTTACAAACTTTAAGGTTATCTGGTTTACTATGAAAGAACATTTGACCCAATAACTCATAATTGGTTGAATGTTACTGTTAGCTGAATAATATCTCCATCTGCCTCAGAGCAGAGCAGGGTGCCACGTAGGCATCAAAGAAGGTTTTTTTTTTTTAATGGTTTTAGCTCTTTGGTGCATATTTATTTTTTCTCTATCTAGGTTCTTTTTGCTTCTATCTGTTAAAGGCTTGTCTCTTCCTAGGAGGGCCAACGCCCACTCTAGGAATAGCCTTTACAATGTTCTATCAGTGTGCATAGATAGCTCTACACATGCCAAGACTTAGAAGCCTGCAAGGTATTTTACAATGACATTTACTTTTGAGTAAAAATGGCTATGTCCCCTTCTCAGCTAACACCAACCAGCTCAGGTATTACTAGGCCATTCAGACATTATTATTATTGATAAAAGTCTTTTTTGTCACCATTACAGAGAAGAGGAGAAAGGGACAAAATGGCTGGTGAGCCGAAATTCCCTGGCCAGGGAGTCTGGAACCTTGTCATGAAGACTTCATCCCTGTTACCAGGGTATTGAGGCTCCCAGCAACTGACTTTTTCTGCCAGGGTGCTTCTGTGTCTCTGTGTTTCTCCCTGAGATCTCATTGCCCCAGACTGCTTCAGACAGCCTTTCTGCTCCTTAGTCAGACTGCTTTATTGTTTCTGAGTCTTGTCCTGCTACTGCCTGCTTCAGACTGCTTGCCTCATACTGCCCCTGTAACTGACTCTTTAACTCATTCATCACCTGACTATTTAATTGACTTCACTCTGAGCTGAGAGCCTGTGAGAGTTGGACACATCCTCACTCTGACTCACTCTTCCCCTAATTAGTCACTTTGCTGTACTTCACACTGACTCATCTCAGATACCACTTCTTGTGTGACACTGACTCCTTCAGAGCTCTGCCTCCTATGTCTGCTTCCACACTGTTTTTCTTAGGAATTAAAGGTGTGGACTACCATTGCCTTCTGAATACTGGAATTAAAGGTGCGTCTACATTCCATCCAGACCACATAGGCCTCTGAATGTAGAAGCCTGGAATATAGACCCTTCTTAGCTTTCACATAGGCCTATTCCTCTACTAAGGGCACTTGTTGCTCTTATAGAGGACCTGAGTTTGATTCCCAGTACTCATAACTCATAACTGCCAAACTCCAGCTCAGGAGATCTGATGCTATCTTCTGTAGCATATGGGCACTTGCACTTATGTATGCAGACCCACACACAGGTGTGCGCATGCGAGCGCGCGAGTGCACACACACACACACACATATATACATATATATATAAATTGAATCTTTTATCTCTCTCTCTCTCTATATATATATATGTATATGTATACACACACATATACATATATATATAAATTGAATCTTTTATCTCTCTCTCTCTCTATATATATATGTATATATATGTATATGTATACACACACACACACACACACACACACACACACCTTTTTAGAAACAGGGTCTCACTACATAGCCTTGGCTGCCCTGGAACTCTCTTTGTAGATCAGTCTGACCTCAAACTCAAAGAGATCCTCATGCCTGTGCCTCCTGAGTGCTGGGATTAAAGGAGGTAAACTTAGCCTTTTAAAGAATATATATATATTTGTTTGTTTTTCAAATCAGAGTTTCTCTTGTAATTCTGGTTGTTCTGGAACTCTCTGTAGACCAGGTTGGCCTTGAACTCACAGAGACCCACTTGCCTCTGCCTCCGGAGTGCTGGGATTAAAGGCATGTGCTACCACTGCCTGAAGAGGCAGAACAGACTCTACCTTAGCCTCAGACTCCACTCCACTCTGGGCCCTAGGCTTCATCTCAGCTTGCCCTGGGCCTGACCTTGAAAAGTCATAAATTCTAAGAGAAAGCCATAAAAGCTCCCCACCCGAAGGGTAACCAATCAAAGATGAGGGCAACCACAGGGTAGCCACAGGAATGCAAGAAGGCCTGATCTCAAGGCTGGACATCTGTGCCTGGTACTCCCACTTGCCAGGAGGTATGTGAGTGTCTTATCTTGAAGTTAGCCAATCACAAAATTAACCCATGTAACTGTCTCACTGACCACCAATCATGTTCCCTATTACCTCACCTGTGCTGAAATTCTTCTTACAACCTATAAAAAGGCCAGTAAGCCTTTGTCTGGGGACCCCTTCACGCAGGAATTTTCTTTTGAAAAATAAACACACTCTTGCTGACTGCATTCGTGAGTGGTAGTCTCTGTGCAGCAACTTCAGACTTAACACCGTCCAGCTTTATGCTTTATCTTTAATCTAAGGTCTTGCTTTTTTTCCTTTTCTTTTCTTTTTTGAGTCAGAGTCATCTTACTATGTAAACCAGGCTGGGCTGGAACTCACGTAGGTCTTCCTGACTGCCTCTGCTTCTTAGAGGCATATACACTAGCATACCAGCGTACCTAACCTGCTCTTCTTTTCTTTTCTTTTTCTTTCTTTCTTTTTTAAGATTTCACATATACATAAGATTTTCCATTTTATTTTTACAATTTTGTTTATTTCGAGACAAGGTTTTACTCTGTAATCCAGGCTGCCTCAAACTGAAGGCATTCTTTCTGCCTCAGTCTCTCCAGTGCTAGGGATAAATCAGCATAGAATACACCTAGATACTAGATTCTTAGCACAAAGATGTATTTGCCCAAGAGGTACAAAGGACAAGGACCAAGGCAGGGGCAAGGGAGGGGGAGGAGGAGAGGGTAAGGGATATTTTCCCCAGAGGGACAAAGAATTGCTTCTGGATATAGTAGAGACAGACTGTGCCCTGGCCCATGTGGCAGGTTTCAAAGAGTCCTAGACAGGAAGGGAAGAAGGGAGAACTGTCAGAGAACAATTAAAAGGACTTTTTGAGAGGTGGGTGGGGGCTGTGGAGGGATTTCTGAAAGATGGGCCTTTGTGTGTGAGGTTGGAATTTAAGTTTGGAATTTAAATTTGTCGTTTGTAACCCATCACCATCTTAGGGTTATGAGAGTTTGGACTAACCAAGTCACCAAACCCAGGTTTTAATTTGTTTATTTGTTTGTTTGTTTGTTTGTTTGTTTGTTTTGGGCAGCATCTCATTATATAGTCTAGGCTGGTCTTGAACATCCAGCCCTCCTGTATCTACCTCTTGAATGTTGATCTGTGTTACTACTATCCACCAAGTCTATTTGATACTGTGTGTGTGTGTGTGTGTGTGTGTGTGTGTGTGTGTGTGTATGCCAAAGCACCCTGGCAGGTCCCAGATTGAAAGAGTCTATGAGAGTGAACTAGACTCTCGGGAGAGGCTATCAGAGGAGCATAGCTCTCTCATTCATTAAAGAGAGGATGGTTACACTTATAGAGTACAGGCAGGGGAGGATCTTTGGTACCCAGAGTTGGGATCCATTGGTTAAGACAAGGATACTGGAATAGCCTCATTTGCATGTGGAGCTCAAGTTTAAGCATCAAGGTCTTGCAAGGGCACCTTCTGCACAAGGGAAAAGAGGAAGGCATCTTATCAGTCAGTGGACCCATCCCTAGGCTTCCAGCTACAGAGCAGATAAGCACCAACCAAGCCATATTTCTGTGCTAATAACCTTCTGTGTAGCAGGCAGTATTTAATATTTAGCTGGGTTCTGGCCAGGGCTAAAAAGTGAGGAGCACTTAGGATGAGAAAATCCGGAGTTCAGGGCGAGCTTCAACTCACTCTCGGCTCTAGGGCAGCCCCACAGGCAGGCGTTCTGCTGTTGAACCACAGGTCTATCCTTCTCCTTTTATGATGAATGATATTAACACAGATACCTATATCGAGTTTTCTTTAGTCATTTACACATCGATGGACACCTAGGCTGTCTTCATATCTCAGTTACTATACATAATGCTGCAGCAAACATTGTTTTACAGCTTTTATTTGCATGTGTGTGTGTGTGCACACGCGTGCTCGCATGTGTGCTATACACCAGCAGCAGCCAAAAGAGGGAACTTAAAACTGCAAGCACTGTTAACTGTAGAGCTGTCTCTCTCTTTCTAGCCTCAAACATTAATTTAAATAATAAAGATCTTTCCAGGTTCAGTTGAGCGATGCATTGAGACAAATTTCAAGTGATCCAAGAGCACCCCACAACACATTGAATACAAAGCTGTGATCAGAAAGCTAACCCTATTGTCCCACACCATCCACAGGGCTACATGCTGGGTGTTTAGCAGTTTAGGAGAGGTACTAGACTGTATATAAGATGTGGCTGATCCGCTCTGCAGGACCGCCATGACCTGCCAAACAGGAAAGTGGTCATTTCATGTCTTACTGGTATATGACCAGAAGTAGGATCTAGACCACACATATACATTTTAAATTATGCATATACGTTTTAGTTGCACATATACATTTTTAACATCTTTAGGAATCTTTGTACTGGTTTCCATAATGATCGTAAATTCCAAGAATGTCTTCATCACCACACCCTTGTCAGCATGTGCTGGCTTTTATTCCCTGCCTCCTTTATTTTTCCTCTGACACAGGGTTTCTCTGCTGTAACTCTGGCTGTCCAGGAACTCATTCTGTAGACCAGGCTGGCCTTGAACTCACAGAGATCCACCTGCCTCTGCCTCCCAAGTGCTGGGATTAAAGGTGTGCACCACCACCGTCCAGCAGCTTTTATCTTTTTTGATAATAACAATCTTAATCTGTGAGAGGTGATAACTCACATTGCTTCTTCATTGACCTTTCCCTGGTGATAAGTGGTCTTGAGCTCTTTCTCTGGGTACCCACTGACCATTTTTGTACCATTTTAGAGCAATGACTATTCAAGTCCTTCATTCCCTGTTCGGTTGAGGTATATTTGCTACTGCGATGTATACTTTTTCTCAATATGAATCTTAGATATTAACAATTTGAAAGTATTTTCCCCTACTTGTAGGCTGCCCTTTTCACTTGGTTCTTTACTTTGTTGCACAGAACCATTTTAGTTTGATGTTGTCCCACATATTGTTGCTTTTGTAACCTGAGCCTTGGCTTTGGTGTGATGATCAAGAAATTAGTGCCAAAGGCAGTGTCATTGAGCTTCCTCCATGTGTTTTCTTCTGGTAGTTTTATGGCTGTAGGTCTTATGGTCTGATACTTAGGCTTTAAAAATACATTTGAGGGAAGATTTCGTGCATGGTATAAGAGCCCAACCTGGTTTTCCATCACTACTTAAGCCTTTTTAAAAATTTTAATTTAAAGGAGCATGACGCATTTAAGAAAAAAAGTAATCCTCATGTGGTTAAGGCGTGGATAAATACTTATGATCTCTAAGTGTCAGGAGAAGCAGCTTTTACTTGGCACTATATTTTCAAATATCACAATGTTTATTGGTAAATGCAAGTGTTCAGGGCATGGACATGACTTCATGAATTAAGTAGACTTAATTTTAACTCTATATCGAGAAGAACCAATTAAATCTCATCATTTGTTTCCCACTCACAAAAAAAAAAAAAAACCAAACTCAAGTGCATTAATGATCAGTTTTGAACAAGTAAACTCTGTTCTGTTTTTGTTTTTTTGTTTTTAAAAGAAGACCTATGCACTTGCCTGGCTTCAAAGACATTAAAAACCACCATAACTAGGGGGTGGGAATACAGGCAGCATACTACTATAGACACATCAACATTTGTTCAAATTCTCTTGTAACAACCCAGTGGGTAATCAAATACTGCTCTTAAAACAGTTAAGTATGACTGAGCAAGGTGGATATCTACAATTTTTAGGATTGCTATTTAGTTTTATAACTTAGTCTATGGAAACTGGTGGCAAAGAAAGTTCTTACAATAAAGTGCCTGTCTTTGTGTGTGTGTGTGTACACATATATGTGCACACATTTATACACACTATATGTATATATATATATTTATATGTACACTTTACTAATAAGACACATGGAAGATTTCAGTACCTGTTTGAGTAAATATCAATATGTGACCTACTAGGATCTTTTCTTTCTTCTCTTTAATAATTTAAGATTTTTTTGTTTTATTTACTAGCATGCACACATGTGCCTGCCTAGCTGAAGCGTGGAAAGGAATTGGTTATCCTTCCATCTTTAATAGGTTCTGAGGGTCCTCAGGCTGAGCTATTGCCTCAGATCCCCCTTCTCTCTCTCTCCCTCTCTCTTTCTGTCTTTCTCTCTCTCTTCTTTCCTCCTTCCCCATTTCTCGTTTCTTTTAGTTTTTATTTTCATTAAGGACACATCTTATGCATCCTAGGCTGGTCTCTAATTCCTACGCAGCCAAGGATGACATTCTGATCTTCCTGCCTCCATTTCACAAGCGCTGGGATTATAGGTGTATATATACTATCAACTGTACACTACTGTGCCAGTTTGGGCTTATGTGGCGCTGGGGATGGAGCCCATGTTAGACTCATTAATGTTAGGCAGGTACTCTACTAATTAAGCTACTTGCGGGTAAGTAGTAAGCTACTTACTCAGATATCTTAATGGCAAGACTGTTTTAGAGACATTACTTTGGCTTAAGGCAGAGCTGGATTCGATGAAGAATTGTTTTGTGTTCGTGTAGAAGTGAGAGCCAGCACAGTGCCAGCCTCAAGATAAATGAAGTTGTTTTCCATATACATCGCACAAAGGAGTTGGGTGGTTTAGAGAGTGAAGCGCGCCTATTAATAAACTATTAAGGGTACTTCAAGGAGTTGCCAATTCAGGAGCATACTTCTGAAGTTATGTTTTCTTAAGTTTCCCCCTAAAAATTACTAAGTTGGTAGTTCTTTTTTTTTTTTTTCAGCATTTGTCACTGGCTATCATTAACTCATTATGAATGCTACAAGCTCTCAGATGCTTCCAAGCCTTGCTCAATACAGGCCCCAAGTGTTTCTTTAAGCCCCAAGAGGGAACTGACTTTGGCTGAAGCCAGTGCACAAAGCCACACCCATTGTCAGACCTTGGCACTTGGGGCTGGCCCCGCGGCGTGTCTGCGACCGTGGAGCATCGGAATCCCACGGCCCGAGGGCCGGTGTCCCGGGTTGGCCCACGGGCGGACCCGGCGAGGCCTCTCGGTGTGCACCGCCGCGCCCCAGCTCATTTGCATACAGACGGGCGCGGCGCCGCGGCAGGAGGGAGCGCGGGCGCGGGCGCGGCCCCGGGCTGTGGCGCGCGCGCGCCCTGACAGCTCGGCCCTGCTCGCTCACTCGCTCGTTCCCGGCTTCCGAGCACAGCATGGCGGTCAAGGTGACTCCAACTCTCTGCTGCTGCCTTTATTGCATAAGAGACGTCCCAAGGGCCTCGAGTGCAGCCCCCCGCCTCTTTCCGTTGCTTTCTTTGCGTGGTTCTCGGCCAGCGCGTCCCGGGGCTCTAGATTGCGGGTGGAGATCTGTGCGGGGCTTGGACCGAAACGAAGAGGATGCCCGGCTGGGGGAGGGGAAGGAGGAGGGATCGGGAGTTGGAGGGGCTGGTGAGGACCACCGTTGGAGGAGGAAAAGAGTAGTGTTTTGCCCTAGGTACATGGGATTGCGAGCACAGAGTTGAACAGCATCGGAGAGGGAGCGAGAGCAAGTGGACAGGAAAGCCGGGGATACCCAGGGCATCTGCGGTGGGGGAGGGGGTGGATGTTGTCATTTGGGGCCTCAGTACAGCCCTGGGCACGGGTTGACATTTGTGTGGCAGGTTGCAGGATGTTGAAAGTGTCCGTATTTGTGACAGCTCTCAAGGTTTACGCTGGATGGAGAAAGGATCGCCGAGATGACGTTGTGCTATTACTGCTTCCCATAAGAAAGGCTGCTAGGCCCGGCTATTAATTTGGGTGTTTTACCTCTCCTGTTGCTCTACTCTTTAGGCTGTCTGGATTTGCATGTTGATAGTTACTACTATTGCTAGTAGATGTGGAATAAAGTAAACGATTATATTGCTCGTTTTCCCTTTCCAGTTCAGAGGAAGTACCGCCTATAATTTTCTCTGTCTTGGGTTATTCACACCCATTTTTCCCACCCCTTAGCCATAGATCTCCAGTTCGACAGGTGTTATCAGCAATTAGGCTTTGGGGTTGTTTTACACTTACTGCCCTTATAAAAGATAAGCATGTTGTTAACATGCTTATAGATTATAGTAAACTACAATCTAAAGAGATTGTGTGGTTTCTAGCCAAGCATTAACCAGTCTCCTTCCCTTTGTAGGTGCATACAACCAAGCGAGGTGATCCTCATGAGCTGAGAAATATATTCCTTCAGGTAAGTAAAAGAATTTTATATCAAGGAAAGAAAGAAAAGAGCATGATCATTATTCTTTTTCAAGCTTTAACATTGGGAAATATTCTATTTCCATGTATCCTCACAAACATGAATGGAGAATGTAGTTTGTCCTCTATTTTTGTTCTTTTTGTTGTTTGTTTTTCAAGACAGGGTTTCTCTGTATCGTCCTGCCTTTCCTGGAACTTGCTCTGTAGACAACGCTGGCCTTGAACTCAGAGATCTACCTGCCTCTGCTCCTGCCACCACTGGCTGTACTCTTTTTAACAACTGATTGAAAGATTTCCTTTATATTGGAGATTGATAAGAGGTTTTCCTGGAGCTACTGTTTTTGTTTGCATGACCTTAGATGACTTATAAAGATTTCTTCCTTGTGTCTGTCATTTGTTGCAAAGATTATAATACAGCTATTATAGTTGTACTTTCCCTTCCATTTATTATAACCATGAATGCGCGTGGGGGGGGGGGTTGATACAACATGTTTGTTTTAGATTTTTTTGCAAGAAGGCTGGTGAGTTGGTTGGGTGGATAAAGGTGCTTAACCCAGAACCCATGTAAATGTGGAAGGAGAGAACTACCTTTGACTTTCATATGTTTGCGCGTGTCTGCATACATGCCTGCGCACACACCTACATCTCATGATAATAAATTATTTAAAAAAATAAGGGCAGGGGCTGGAGGCTCAGCAGTTGAGAGCACTGTCCTATAAGACCTGGGTTGGATTCCCAGCACCCACATAGCAGCACCCACTGTCTGTAACTCCAGTTCCAGGGTCTCTGACATCTACTTCTGCTTGTGGTACACAGACATACACACAGGCAAAATATCCATACACATTTTTTAAAAAAGCAAAAATTGTTGTAAAGATTTCCCTTATAATACCTTACTTATATTAAGCTTTTAGTATTAGTGATTTGACTATAGACTTAATAAAAAAAATCATTTCTCAGTTTTTTTGTTTTGCTTTCTTGAATTTCTAAGGTATTTTACTAAAGACTGAGTTTTTTCTCTGAAAAACTTCTTTTGAGAATTTTGTGTTCTGGATGTAGGTTCTGTGTAGACACTTAACCTTGGGCAGACTACTGGGTATTATGTTCTTCTGTAAAATGAAAGGTGACCTTCAAGGTTCCCTCTGGTTCCAAAAGTCTATGACTCTATTAGGAACAGATTCTATCATCTGCTAATGAGCCGAGGCTAGACAGCACTTCTGTCAGAGACATGCAATTTCCTTAGGCTGTTGCTGGGGAGAGGACCTGATAGGGGACCACACTCAGTGGAGTTCAGGAAAAAGAATTGGTAAAGACAGGGGTGTAGCACAGGATTTACCTACCTTGTTTGAGTCCCTGGTTTGAGTATTAGCACAAAAACAAGAAAGAATTAAATTTTAAATTTTTATTTTTTAGACAAAGGCTCACTATGTAGTCCAGCCTTGAATTAATTAATTGGTTGATTAATTTTTTAAAAAATTTGTTCATGTTTCTTTGATGAAATTCATTCCAACTTCAGTTTCCCCTCCCTCCACGCCTCCCAGTCTCCCCTCCCCACACACACCTCCCTTCTCCCCCAGATCCACTCTTCCTCTCTGTCCCTTCAGAAAAGAGCAGGCTTCTCAAGGGTATCAGTCAAATACAGCATAACAAGATACAATAAGACTGGCATAAACCCTCATATTGAGGCTGGAAGAGGCAATCCAGCAGGAGAAAAAGGGTCTCAAGAGCAGGTAAAAGAGTTAGGACCCCCCCCCACACACACACACAGACACATGCAACATAAACTCCCATTGTTAGGAGCCCTACAAGAATTCTAAGTATATATATGTTGACTTTAATATATATGGGGATGACTTAGTGCAGTCCCGTGCAGGCTTTATGATATCCTTATTTATTTATTTATTTATTTTGAGAAAGAGTCTTACCATGTAACTGGCTAGCCTGGAACTCAGAGATCTGCCAGGTACCCCTAAGTGTGTAGAACCAGGCTTCTTGGGGGCCTTAAGATTTACAAAGTATATTAAAAGAGGAAGAACCTTTCTGGGACAAAACGAATTATAATAAAACTGCACCATTGTGCCCTAAGACTTTTGTTCCTGACAAGTATTCTTTAGGACACACAAATATGCCAGTTTAGACCCTGTCATACGATTAGGTCAGTTGTTTTGTGAAGAGTTCATTTAATATAGTTAATTTGATTTTCCGGTTAAGGAGGCATGGAGGGAATCAGTTGAGCTGCTGTATGATATAGTCTCACCATTTAACTCTAGCTGTCCTGGAACTCACTCTGTAGACCATGCTGGCCTCGAACTCACAGAGATCCTCCTGCCTCTGCCTCCCGAGTGATGGGGTTAAAGGTGTGCACCACTACACCTGGCTTTTTTTTTTTTTTGAATTTGGGTTTAATTTCCAGACCTGTGTCTTTATGGCTGCTTACCCTTAAGCTAATTATCTAGCTCTCCAGGTTTCCTGGGTTTTATCTTCTCATGTGGGACTCAGTGGAACATACAAAAAAGGGAATTGAGGTCTTTTCCAGATTAAATTTTATATGGAAAAAAATCTGACTCATTATAGTGCTGTGGAATTAAACCCCTCATACATATTAGTCTAACATTTTACCACTGAGTGAAAGTGTGTGAAGTTTATTAATTTATATTCAGCACTAAACATAAAGCATTAACTCAAGATTTATTTAGTTTTTTCATTTTTCAAGTTAAGATCTTGCTATATAGCCCTGGCTGGCCTGGAACTCATTATGTAGCTCAGGCTAGCCTTTGATTCAGTGTTGGGATTACAAGCAGGAGGCACTATACTCTGCTTCAAGCAGGACTGGTAGGCAACAGAGAAACAGTGTAAAGATGCTTAATCTCCGGGAAAGCATAAAGCCGCTGGAAAGACATATTGTATCTAGTTGGAGCAACTTTTTGTTACCTTCTAGCGTATTAGGATTTTATTAACTTCTTCAAACCATAGTTACTTAAAACAGTTGGGTACTTTTGTAAAGTTTCATTATAGATCTGTATGGCTTATTAACATTTTAGGTATAATAAACAAAATAAATGCTAGCTATATTTTTCTTTAGTATTTAACATGTTCATCACATATATTTTGTTTTTGTTTTGTTTTTCAAGACAGGTTTATCTGTGTAGCCTTGACTGTCCTGGAATTCACTCTGTAAACCAGGCGGGCCTCAGCCTCCCAAGTGCTGGGATTAAAGGTGTGTGCCTCCGCCACCCGGCTTAACACATGTATTTTCAATTTTCAGGACCCAGTTCTTTCCTTTCACAGTGAGTTCTAGGCGTGGAAATGCAGTTATCAGGCTTGTGTAACAAGCTCTGTTACCTGCTCAACCATCTCACCAGCCCTTCAGCAATTATAAGGACTATTTGTTATGTCCCATGCACTAGTATTTTATTTCACCAAATTAAATAATCGAAACAGAGAATTAAGCTAAGACTGAATGATGGCAGATCTTTTCTTCTCTGAGGCCCACTCCCTTTCTAATGGGCTGTGGTTGAGGAAGTCAGGACCCATGAAGGTGAAACATGGCCTGATGTAGAGCGGTTACATGGTTCGTCTAGAATAGAGAGGGTTCACGGAATAATGGCAGTGGCTGCTGGCATTTTTCGATCATTTAGAGTATAGTATACATTAGCTCAGTGCTCTAAAAATATTTTGATAATGTTCTTACCGCTCTTATGAGATAGACTTGGTAGGAATGTTATGTAGATTAAATTAATTGACTTGGCTAATGTCACTGACTTCACAAGTGATAGAGACCATCATCAAATCAAATGAGTTTCAGAATCCATTACACCTCCCCTCCCTTTTTTTTTTCTTTAAGAAGAGCAACTTTAGCCAGGTAGATGGTGGTGGTCTTTAATCCCAGCACTTGGGAGATAGGGGCTGGAAGATCTCAGAGTTCAGAGCCAGTCTGTCTACAGAGTTCCAGGACAGTCCAGGCTACACAGAGAAACCCTGTCTTGAACACATTACTCCCCTCCCTCATCCCCCCCAAAAAAGAGCAGCTTTAGTGGGCATGGTGTCTCACACCTCTAATCCTAGCATTCAAGAGACAGAGGCAGGCAGATCTCTGGGAGTCCTAGATCAGTTTGGTCTTCCTGTGGAGTTCCAGGTTAGCTTGGGACTTGGGGAGAAAAAAAGAGCAGCTTTATGCAGCATGCTAACTCGAACAGCTAGGTTGTAGAAGAATCTAAAACTCGCCCCTCCTTCTTTTGAGACAGAGTCTTACTATGCAACCCTAGCAAGCCAAGAATGCTGTATGTAGTCCAGGATGACCTTGAACTCATAGACATCTACCTGCTTCTAGTGCTGGCATTAAAGACATACACCAACACGTCAGGGTGAAATCCCTTTTTGACCCCATTTCTATTCACCTCTAAGACCTTTTATTTATTTATTTTTTTAGATTAGGTCTTACTCTATAGCCCAAGCTGACCTCCAACTTGCGAGCCTCCTGCCTCAGTCTCCCAAGTGCTGAGTTTACAGGTAGTGCCGCCACACATAGACTCTTAACATATACTCTTAACCCTTATATTACGTGCTTAGATGATTTTGAAATAGGATTTTTGAAAGACAGAGTTATAGTAGGGATTTTGGCTGCTCTATTTTGCTGAGACTACTAAAGACAAAATAATCTGGCCATATAGGAGATCGAATTTTTTAAAAGTGCCTTTGTGCTGTCACTGCTTAGAAATATTGGCTGAGGTGTTTGTGTTTGAAACAGTAGGTGGGCTCTGTGGGTTTCCAACTGGGCAAATTGGAGTGGTGAGCGCTGGCAGCTCTTTGTGTGTGTTGGATAAAGTGTGGGGAGATCGGAAGTAAGTGAAGATGTCAGACTATTGGAATAATCCATGTCGGAGTAATCACCTGGAGTGACTGATCTCTGGGGAAATGGAAAGGCAAGTCAACACCAGGGACTTTGTAAGCGCAGAAGCTGTTGGATTGTTAACTGTGGAAGGGTTGGAGGAGCCATGAAACTTGCATTTTTAGGATAGATGTCAATTACTAAGAACTAACTGAATACCAGGGCAGAGAACTAGGAGCCAGTTTGTGGCTGACATTCCTAGTTGAAGAGGGAAAGATAACTTGAGCTAGGTTGAATATTGCCGTAAGAGTCTGAAGTAGGAGTTTCATAAAAGGTGAAGTCAAAAGTTAAAATATCCATCATTCTGTTAGTGTGATCTGGTTTGAGTAGAACTTTGAAGTAAATTTGAGGTCAGTGTCATTTGAACTTGCTGCTTGAAAGTCTACAGAGGGCTGGGGAAATGGCTAAGTGGGTAAAGGCTTGCCACACAAGGGTGAAGAGCAGCGATGCCCCCCCCCCCCCCGAGAAGCCAGGCAGGTGTGACAGCTTTAGCCTGTGATCCATTTACTGGGGAGGTAGAGTCAGGGTTAAGCAAGAGACCTCATCTCAAAATTACAGAGCATAGAAGAAACATAATGTGAATGTAGGGCCTACATATCCACATGTGTCCACATACATATGAACACACATGCATGCATGCATACAACACATACACACATATCCAGAAAATATTTAGTTTTAAATCTTAGGACACAATTGAGAGCATAGCAACATACACCTACAGTTCAGTACTCAAGAGGCTGGGGCTCACCAGTTCCAGGTCAGCCTGAACTACACAGGGAAAACTTTTTCTCAATAAAAACCTTAAAACAACAAGCAGATTGGAGAGATGGCTCAGTGGGTAAGAGCACTTACCGCTCTTGGAGAAGACCAGAGTTCTGTTCACAGCACCCACATTGGGCAGCTTACAACCAGCTCCAGGAAATAAAATACCTTCTGGCTTCCATGGGCATACCCATAAACTTATACCTGAATATGTACACACACACATACACATACACAATTAAAAATAAGTTGTTAAGTCATTTGTTATGTAAAATAATAAAAGATTCCTTTTTAAAAATGCAGGCATGTCTGTTCTTAGTGAAGTCAAGTGTGTAATTCATGAAGGACTTCAGAAAAAGAAACATCAATCCAAGTATAGAAAAATATTCCTTTTCTTCTCATGTGTTTTCTTTTCCTTCCTTCCTTCCTTCCTTCCTTCCTTCCTTCCTTCCTTCCTTCCTTCCTTCCTTCCTCTCTCCCTCTCTCTCTCTCTCTCTTTTTATATATTTATTTATTTGGTTTTTCTAGACAGGGTTTCTCTGTGTAGCCCTGGCTGTCCTAGAACTCACTCTGTAGACCAGGCTGGCCTACTGCCTGCCTCTGCCTCTTAAGCGCTAGGATTAAAGGTGTGCTCCACCATGCCTGGCTTTTTGGTGTGTTTTATCACTTCTCAAAATTTGATGAGCTATTTTTTGTTTGTTTCCTTTTTCTTTCTTTTTTTGAGATAGGTCTCGTTTTCCCAGGTAGACCTCTGATTCACTAAATAGCTTGGGATGATCTTGAACATCTGGTCTTCTGCCTCCATCTCCCTAAGTGCTGGGATTCTAGGCCCGTACTCTCTCTCAGGGCTGAGATATGGTGCTGGGGCTCAAAACCAGGCCTTGCTGTCAGGCAAACATTCTGCCACTCAAGCCACATCCTTAGCTCATGTATTTTCTGTTAGTTAATAAAAAAAAAAAAAGAGGTATTTGAGGCTGGAGAGATGGCTCAGCAATTGTGAGCACTGGATACTCTTTCAGGGTTTGATTCCCAGCACTGACACAGTGGCTCACAACCGTTTGGTAACTCCAGTTCCAGGGGATCCAACAGGCATAAATGTGGTGCACATTCATATACTCAGGCAAAACATGCATACACACCAAGTAAATAAATCAATCTAAAACACAAAGCAAAACAAAAGACATTCTCTAAGACTCCACCTCTTTCTTCTTCGACCTTTCCCACCCACACGCCATCTAAGACACGGGATTGTCTTGCTAAGTTGACAATTGGGGTAACGCCATCATTGACTCTGTTTTTCTACATTGGAAGTGTGCGTAGCGAGAGGGCGCAAGTGCTGAGAGGCAGGCGAGGTGGAGACGAGCATCAAGGAGAGGCAGCCTTCTGTCTTCTCTGACAAAGTAGACTCAAACACATTTTTACAATTTTCAAAAGCTCTCTTAATTATTTATTTATTTATTGTTTGTTTGGTTTTGGTTTTTTTTTTCTCCGAGACAGGGTTTCTCTGCTGTAACTCTGGCTGTCCTGGAACTCACTCTGTAGACCAGGCTGGCCTCAGACTTACAGAGATCCTCCTGCCTCTGCCTCCCGAGTGCTAGGATTAAAGGCGTGCGCTACCACCACCGCCCGGCTCTTAATTATTCTTAATTAGTAGACTGGCTCTCTGTGTTTGTTTGTTGGTTTATTGTATGCTGAAAGGAGCACATGTTGAGACTATACAACTATGCACGCCAGATCAAAGTTTGCAGAGACATAAAACTTAAATATTACTTTGATTTCTATTCTTTTCTTCATTAGCACCAATGGGCAATGAAGGTCATATAATACATAAATATACTTTTTGGCCTTATGTGTTGTTTACTTAATTGCTGTGCCTTGAGCCCGAGACCTTGCTCGTGCTGGGCAAGGTTCTCTTACCACTGCACCACGTCCCCAGCCCTGTCTTGTTTATTTTAGGCTGAAGGGTTAGTGGAGAATGGTGATAATGAAAAGCAAGAATTCGATTATATCCTCAGGGTTTTGTGGTAGCATGAATGTTTAGTGGAAAGAAGTTTGCTTTGGATCACTAAATATTTGTTTACGTACTATGTTGCTGATTTATTTTCTGAATATTTATGTACTTATTTTGGAAGGAAGGCCGAGGAGGGACTTCCGCAGGGCTCTTAGCAAAGGCCCCTTGTGGCCTGTGTCGTCCAGTGTGGGAAGTGTATCGCTATAGAGTTACAGCTGAGACAGTGAGAGCCTGAGGTGGCGGTAGTACAGTGCTCGCCACACAAGCATGAAGACCTGAGTTTGGATCCCCAGCACGTACGAACGACCCGGACCTAAAAAAGCTCACAGAAAAGAGATTACTACAAGCACTATAAGTACAGCAAGGAAATAAAAAGAATGCCGTAAGGACCGGTATTTGTCACCATTTTCAAGATGTCAGTGAAAGCTACTGAGACTATTATTGTTAAGAGCTGAACAGTAACTTAAGGGGGAGTGTGGAGAGGAGTTCAAGCACATGGCTCACCTCTGTGTGGCTTGGATGCAGAAAGCGAGCGGTTCGCTGTGCTCGGAAGCATCGGTGAGTGAGGGCTAGCAAGACGGGTGGCGAAGGAGGCAGGTCCAGCAGGCCTGGGTGTCTAGGCCATGCCCAGCAAGATAGAAACAGTGAAGGCCCCTTTTCTTTCACTTTGGAATGGTTGAAATTACAGTTTCAACAGACTATATTTAAATAGGTCAGATTGATATGTAAACTGGTTTTTTCATTGCTGTACTTCCTTGTGGATAGCTGCTTTGAGTTGACTCTGATTCTTCGAGTTTAGTTTCCTTCTGTCTGTCAACAGTGATCTGAGAACATGTGAGCTGGGTAGAAACACGCAGGAGTCCCCGGAATCCGGCTGGAGCCGACCTGGGAAGCAGAAAGTAGCATGGGCTTTGTAAACTGATACGGGCTTTGTATGCTCAGTGCTTTCTTTTGCTTTTCTAACTTCCTGTGTGTTTGGTTTGGTTTGGACTTTTATTTTTTGTTTGTTTGTCTTGTTTTTATGGACTGGATTTCACTAGGTAGCCCAGGTTGACTTTGAACTCACTATGTTGCCTGGCTGGTCTTGAACTCTAAATCCTCCTTTCTCGCACTCCCTGTGACGGGTGATAGACATTGACCCATCTTGGCTTTCACATTGCTTTGAATCCTCCTTTAACCCTTTTTAAAATGTGCCTTAGGTATTTATACTGCCCTTGGAGTCCATTTTCTCTATAAGGGCTGATTCACTCAGTGCTGACAGGCGTTGCAAAGATTAAATGAGGTGGCTGCTAAAGCGTGCCCGGTACACTAAGAACCGACTCAAGGACTCAAGCTTAGTGTCTTGTTCAGTTCTGCATCGAGACAAAGACTCCTTTCCCCGCTGAATGCTCTCTTAAATCGTCTAAATAATCAAGGGACTCTGTTGTTAGCACATGATTACCATTATGTGTGAGTGATCAGGTTACATTCTTAAGACACGCACCTGAATATCTTCACAAGACCCCATGCGTAGATGTCTCGGCCTCAGCGTAACTCCCCCGTACAGTTCTGCCCATGTGTCTGGTCACAGTCTGAGGCTGGGCGACCTGAAGCTGTGGCAGGCAGCAGCTGTTTCCTTCTGGACCGTCAGTTGCTTAGAAAATACAAGTTTAATTATAAACTGTCAGTACATTCAGCATCACTCTGTTACTTTCTGCTTTAAAAACATCTTTTGTGGGGCTGGAGGGAGAGGTGGCACAGTGGTTAAGAGCACTGGCTGCTGTTGCACAGGACCTGAGTTTGGTTCCTGGCACCTGTTGGGTGGCTCACAACCACCTGTAACTAGTTCCAGGGGATTTTGTGCCCTTGTCTGTCCTCTCTGGGAGCATGTGCGCACACGCAAAACACACACACACACACACACACAAAATAAATGTTAAAAAATAATCAGATCCAAGCTATGTTCATTCGTTGCACGTGGTTGATCTGTCGCTCTGATCTTGTCAACATCTTCTGCCCTCTCAGGATAAAAGGCCTTATTTTTCTGTGGCAGAATGTTGGTCTTAAATCAAGCCTTAACAGCATCAAGGTCTGCTATCTCCTGAGGAACTGTACCTCCATTGTCGAAGAGACACAATTTGCTCAGGCTTACACGCATATACACTTCTCGTATGTTCCCATGGGTTACTTAGAACAAGAGATCGAAGTATTTATTTAAAGAACAATAAAAATTAATCATTCAGTTTAATCTCTCCTGGGAATCTTCCTGGTTCCAGTTATTGGGTTCTCTGAGGTCACTATTTTATCTCCAAGGTTTCTGGTCATTCTGAGCAGAACGTCGTTTTGGAAGCCTAGCTAATGTCCATGCCAGTGCTTACAAGGCTCTTGAGTCCTTCCCTGCTCTGTGAGGGCTTGCGTTGCTCTAGCTGACAGTAGGGCTATTTACAGTGGACAGCGAACACATATGCATCATGTTTTACAATCTTTTAAAAAATTAATTTACTGTTGTAAAGTTGCCTCTCTCCTTCCACTCCACGTGGGAGGGTTTGGACTCTGGCCATTAGGCTTAGGCCTACATCATCAGGTGGCAAGCTCCTTTACCCATTGAGCCATCTTGCAAGCCCAACTTTGAAATTTTTTTCACCTTTTTGTCTCTCTTTTATTTATTTATTTTCCCCAAGACTTTGTTTCTCTTGTAACGCTGGCTGTCCTGGAACTCACTCTATAGACCAGGTTGGCCTCGAACTCATGGTGATCACCTCCCGAGCCCTGGGATTAAAGGTGTGCACCACCACTGCCGGGCCTTTTTGTCTATTTTTATTGCATATATATGAAGTGTGAAGAAAAACAAGCACTGGCATTTATGAAAGCATTATTCTGGAGGATCTTGGTGCAAAAATCAAACAGATTTTGTTTCTGTTGGATTTGAAGGTTATATATATAAATTTAATATGTAATTAAGCCTAGATGTATGGGACTGGGGATGTAATTTAGTTGGTAGAGTACTTCCCCAAGAAACACAAAGCCCTGGGTTTGATCCCCACACCTCATAACCTTGTGGTGGCACACGCCTGAAATTCTTGCCCAGAGGAGGCTGAAGCAGGAGCATCACCACAAGTTTGAGGCCAGACTAAACTACATAGCAAGACCTTGCTTCAAAAAGCCTAAAACTGGCTGGTGAGTTGGCCCAGCAGGTAGAGGTGCTTCCTGCTAAGCCTAATGACCTGAGTTCTGTCCCTGCGCCCACCCCTTGCACACAATAAATAAATGGAAAAAATGTATTTTAAAGCATATAATTAAATACTTAAAATTCAATGGGTGAAACCCTTTTTCCCTGAAACCCGTGATTTTAGGAATCTTGGAAAATTTCATATTACTCACTAAATTTTTTTGTTTTAAAGTGTTCCCATACCTTAAGTTCTTAAGTTAAAAAGTCAATTTGGCCTTTTTGTGTGTTTGTTTTTGAGACAAGATCTTTTTGTGTAGATCTGGCTTGCCTGGAACTTAGTCTGTAATCAAGGCTGGGCTCAAATTTATAATCCTCCTGCCCCAGTCTTCTGAGAACTAGGTTTACAGAGATGAGACACTGCTGGTCATCTGTGTAGAAAATTATTTCTTTCCCCTTGAAAAACATTCTATTTGTGATAGAATAAGCTTTTATCTCCATTGACAGTGTTTCAAAATAAGGTTGACCCCACATCCACTGTTGTGCAAGGCTGTGTGTCAGGTGTGTGCAGTCTTTGCTCCTGGTGCAGACGGCGTGTACAGTGAAAGGGCATGCATTCCTGACTAAATTTGGCTTCTGCCGGAAGCACGAGCAGTCGTGGTGGACAGGGAGAGCATTAGCTTCATGCTTCAGCTCTTACCCTGGTACATGATGTCCTCTTCGATTGTTCACATAATTCATTTTCCCACACGAGAATTGCTCTGTGTGTTCTCTCCGGATACCAAACTCAGTGATGTCGTCGCTGGGGCCAATGACATTGGGAGGATGTTAAAATCTGAAAGGTTCGTTTATCTCAATTGGAACAGTCATGGAGAAACTGTTTGTATTGACTCATATTTCAGCCGCATACTGGATATGCAGAGAGAGCTGCTTAGAGCAGTCACAGTGGATCTGCTGGCAGGCCAACCCCTGGGCAGCTTGATTTGTAAAGAGGCGAAGAGTGGAGGCAAAGAGTTCAGAAGAAAAACTCCGAGTTTGGGTAGATGCAGGAAAGTTCTGTAAGGAGGGACTGCGATCCTCCCCTTCCCTGTTTCCAAGCATTTCAGAGCGGTGACTCCAGCACTCAAGTATTCCCGTTTCCAAATACTTTGGTATCGAAGACCTCTCCTTCTGCCTGACAGCAGAACAGCTATTTTGCTTGTGACTACTTGTCAGAGAAGAAACTGCGAGAAGTGGTGAAGACCCCAGTGAGCTGCTGGCCTGGGGTTAGGAGCCTAGGTTCTGACTCTGGCTTTGCTCTCCAACCTGCCATCCCCTTCCTAACAACGTGGTGTGTCTTACTCATCTGCAGGAGACCTGTCTGTTCAGGCATCAACGGTCAGGCCAGCGCCCAGCATGGGCTTATGATGAGAGGACAATAGATCTGATTTCCACAGATTTTTTTGGCTTAAAAAGTAGTTTTTCTAGAGATATGACCTCATTTTTGGTATGCATACTTAAAACAAAAAAGTTTGATCTTGATCTCTGAGGTCGAGGCCAGCCTGGTCTACATAGTGAGTTCCAGGCAGAGGCGGTGGATCTCTGTGAGTTCAAGGCCAGCCTGGTCTACAGAGTGAGTTCCAGGACAGCCAGAGTTACAACAGGGAAACCCTGTCTCAAAACAAAACAAACACAAAAACCCCCCAAAAAACAAAAAAAAATCCCAAAACAAAAAACAAACAAAAAACCCAAAAAAGCAAGGCAAAACAAAATAATTAATATATATATATAGTGTGTGTGTATATATATAATATTTTTCTATTTGTAATACATCACATTTTTTAAAATTATTTTTAATTTTAATTATATAATTATATATGTATATTATATGTGAAATAACTATGCGTGTATAATCATACGTATGAATATTTATACATATGCATGTGTATGTGTGTGTATGTATGTATGGGTTATATGTATGTGAATGTAGTTGCCAGCAGAGGCCAGAAGAGGACATCAGATCCTTTGGAGCTTCCTGACGTGGGTGCTGGAAACTGAACTCTTGAAGGGCAGTAAGTGCTCTTAACTGCTGAGCCATCTTTGCAGATCCAACATCTCAATTTCCATGTTTTGTTTTTGCAATTTATTTACCTATTTATTTGTTTTTTGTTTGAGCCAGGATCTTACTCTGTACTCTACACCTACCTGGAGCTTGCTATTTAACACAGGTCGGCTTCAAACCTGTGGCATTCTATCTGCCTCAGCCTCCCTGAGTATTGGGATTATAGGAATGAGCTACCATCTGGAGCATTTGAATAGATAAGTGTGTCTATATATATTTATTTACTATACACACACACATATATTTGAACCAAAATCATCAACGAATCTGTTTTTTTTAACTTAACGCCATTCAAGCAGACTCCATTTTTATTATTTTCAGACATTTAAAAAAATGTTCTTGTTATGAATTTTTGAGATAGTTCTTTTTTCCCTAGAGTAGAGATTTAGAGATGTGTGAGTGCTCTGTAAGCTATAATTAACACAGCTAGCTTCTCAGGTAGGCGTCATGTATTTGAAAGGTCATTTAAGGTTAATGTTACCAAATTGCAAGGGAGTTACGACTACTCGGTTTACACTGATCAGGTGAGGTCTTGGTATGTATTCATCTTCGGGCTTCAAAAGGCCAGCGGTCCCTGGATGGCACAATCCTCTGGCCTCAGGCTCTGATAGTTCAGTGTAATCACAACATGTGTTTTTGTATATGTGACCCTGCCAGTTTTAATATGAGATTTTCATTACGTGTACGAGGACGCCAAGCTCTTATAAGGTCTATTCTGTTCTTCAAGCTTCAGACGGCCAAGGCCTTCTCCAGCACATGTGAACTATTACTTCATGTAAATGTTTCTGGAAACGTCAAAAGCTGTGTGCTCAAAGTAGTGCTTTCTGAATACCTGAGCTGGGCGGAGAAAGTCTCATCTAGAAACTAGATCTCTTATTTTTGCTAGTTCCTCCCAGCTTCTTCTAGTCAATGTCTTTCTTATGCCCTTGACTTCTTGCCCAGGAGGGATTTACAACCATTTAAGCAACATCTTTAAAATGGCAAATGATTAGCTCTAAAGTTATTTGGCCTAAGGATATAATATTTGGCAACTTTATTTAAAGTCAGTTTAGGTTACTCTTTGAAATGATAAGAACAAAAATGGAAAAGACTTCTAAAACTATTAAATTACTTAGCATATTAAATCTCTATATAAACATCTAATGTGATGTTATCTTGGAAGACTCCAAACATCAATTTTAAAGATTTGATTTTTTATTTTAGATCGTGTGTGTGTCTGTATCTCTGTCTGTGTATGCACACGTGAGTGCTGTGCCCTTGGGGACCAGAAGTCAGCGTTGGACTCCGAGGAACTGGAGTTACGGGCTGTGGCTGTCTGACTTGGGTTCTGGGAACTGATCTCTGGTCCTCTGGGAGAGCAGCACAGCTCTTAACAACTGAGCCCTCAAAATATTATTTTAAGTCTCTATTTGCCATTTTTAGTGTAAGCATTCAAGACAGTTTGATTAGCATAGAGAGAAAGCTTCAATAAGGCCCTTAATATTTTAAATTTTTATTTCCTTCTCCCTTTCCCCCTTTTCTCTCTGTGGTGTGTGTGTGTGTGTGTGTGTGTGTGTGTGTGTGCATGCATGTGTGTGTGTGTTTGAGTCAGACCTTGTTTACTATGTAAGCTGGTCTCAGACTTCCTATCTTTACTTTCTAAAAAAATAAAAATACATGTACAGCATTATTACCAGGCTGTGTATAGTGGTGCCTGTGTGTAATGTCACCACTTGGAATGTCTGGGCAGGAGGATTAGGAGTTCAAGGTCATCTTTGGCTATATAACATGTCCAAGACCAGCCTGGGTTACGTGAGACCCTGTCTCAAAATCACAAAAGAAAAAAATAATATCCGAAACCCAAACTTACTATTAGCAGACAATTAAAAGAAGCATTAAAAGTAAGTCATTTAAAGTAAGTGGTTTGTACTTACTTTTAAAATTATTTTAAAAGCACTTTGGGTTTAAACATCACCTGGTTTAAACACATCATCTCTGGTGCTCCCCCCTCTCCCCGTTTTGTTGCTGAAGACTGTACTCAGGGCCTCAAGCAGAACCTCATCCTCTAAAGATTTATGGTGCACAGGTCCGGCCAGGTGGCTCAGACTTTCAGGGTGTCTACTTTCAGGCCTGATGGCCCGAGTTTGGTCCCTAGGACTCGTCTGGTGGAAGGAGAGAAGAACCCACTCTTGGAAAATTCCCTGTGACTTTCAGTTCACATGTGGGCACTCTTTGACAAAGAAATAAATGTTAAAAAAAAAAGATGCGTGTGTGTGCACGTGCGTGCGTGCGTGCGCACGCGCATGTGCGTGTCCTCGTGTGTGCAGAATGGCCTCTGCAGCCTCCGTATCACCTGCTTTTGTGGTGCCAGCTCTCCTCCGTTAGTTCAATACCTAATTCATTTCAGCATTTTAACTGACTCTGGGTAGATTCTAGTTTCCATTCAGAACTCTCTTTGGTTCTGTCTGTTCAGGCAACAGGGTTTCTGACATTGCCAAGTAATTGTCTCTAATTTAATGGGTTAATTAGTTCCCTGTCTTCTGTAGAAGTCAAGTACTGACTCCCTGCGGATGAGAAGCCTTAGCTCCCCCCCCCCCCACCTCCTTCAGCTACACACTCTATCTTTCCGTCAAAATCAAGTTAAAGCAGACTGGGGAAAACACTGGCAGAGCACCTGGGGGAAGTTGGTCTCTGGCACCATTTATAACCCTAAATACTGGCAAGGTCTGTGTCAGCTCACGACAACAGAAGCATTTGTTTTCCTTGTGGGCTGCTGTGTCCTTGGGAGCTTGTGCTAATGCTGCTGTTTCCTGGGTTTTCGAGTCGGGGATCCTGATGGCTCTCTGGGCGCTACCTGCTTTCACTGTGTTCTGGGTAGCAGTGTGCTTGTGCCAGTACTGGAGAATACACATCTCTCCATCAGAAGGAATGACAAGTAATTTGTTACTAGCAGCTCTGACATGTGTTCATATTCTCTTCTCACTCCTGAGAAAGCAGCATCCACAAAGTTGTGAAATCGTCATCGGCAGTGCTGGGCCCTTGGGATGTCTTCCATTTTACTTCTCCGCTCTCCTGCTGGCCTCGGGGACTTTCACCTGGACCTGTGAGGTGGACACTACATGGTCCCCTTGTCTCAGTCACTTCCTCTGCCTTCATCCAGCTGAACAACACAGGATAGTTTCTTCTCTAAAATCTTCATGGTACAGCACGCCTCGCAGAATAACATCTGTTACCCGTTCAGCTTTCACAGCCTTCCATAACGTGGTCCCAAGGACCTTTATCAATCTCACCCCCTGCTCTGTGCCTTTGTGTGTCAGTTGGACATTGCTATTCCTACATGTTGGAATCTGAAATGATCCAGAATCCAAGTTTCTGAGCACTGACTTGATGACATACGTAGAAAGTTCTATACCTGTATCATGGGTTGAGGTCAACATATAGGCATACTGAAAATCCTGTATTAAAGTCACCTCCGGACATGCAGAGAAAGGTGTGTGTATTAGTTATTTTTCTGTTGCTGGGATAAAACACCATGGCTAAGGCAACTTCTAAAAAGAAGAGTTTATTTTGGACTTGCGGTTCCAGAGAGACGGAGCAACATCATGGCAGAGAGCAAGAGACATGGCTGTAGGAGCAGGAAGCGGAGGGCTCACATCTTCAAACAGAAGCAGGAAGGATAAAGAGGGAACTGGAAGGGATGGGAAGCTTTTAATTTCCAAGTCCACCAGTGACACACTTCCTCTAGCAAGGCTGTACCACCTAAACCTAAACAGCCACTGACTAGGGACCGGGGGTTCAAATACCCCAGGCTTTGGGGGGCAGTTCTCAGTTAAACCTCCAGAGTGTGTATGAAACAATGGGGCTTTGTGTTCAGATAGCTCACTAAGGAGCTAGGTGAGGCAGTGCCAGTAACCCCAGCTTTGGAGGGGTGGAGGCAAGGGGATCAATTCAAGACCAGTGTCTACTACATAGTGAGTTTGAGGCCAGAGATTCTGCATAAAAAACAAAACAAAACAAAAACCAACCAACCAACCAACCACACAAACAAGCGAAAGTAACAATAGCGAAAAGTTTCCCTTTAGGATATGCACATATTCCAAAGATAATCTGAAATTAAAAATACTTCTGGTCCCAGGCATTTGGGAGTAGTTAGTCTGTACTCATCCATCCATCCATCTTCTCTCTCTGTGTTTGTGAGTGTGGTGTATGCTCACTAGGGGGTGGTATGAGGGTGTGTGCAAGAGCCTGGGTGCACCTTCTCACACTGAACCTGGGGGTAGACTGGCAGCCAACAGGTCCCAGCGATCCTCCTGTTGCCTCCTCCCAAGTGCTGTGTGTGGTCTCAGGCACTTGCATGGTCGCCCACGGCTCAGGTCTCATGTTTGCACTCCTACCCTCAGAGCTGTCTGCTGCGATACACCCTCTCCCTGCCTCCCTCTCATTTTCTTGTCTCTCTCTCTCTCTCTCTCTCTCTTTTTCTCCCTCTCTCCCTCTCTCTCTCTCTCTCTCTTTTTTTTTTTTTTTTTGAGACAGGGTCTCTCTGTTGTAACTCTGACTGTCCTGGAACTCACTCTGTAGACCAGGCTGGCCTTGAACTCACAGAGATCCTCCTGCCTCTGTCTCCCGAGTGCTGGGATTAAAGGTGTGGGCCACCACTGGCCTGCTTCTCTTGTCTTCCTTAAACAGGAAAAGAGAACACACACAGTTACATGCTTAAGACAGGACAATATTAAACTGTTCCCTCATTTTTGGTGGTGTTAGAAATCAACTCAGGGCCTCCTTTAAGCTGTGTAAATGCAGTGCCGTTGAAGCTTATCCCCCAGCTCCACACTCTTTATTACTATTTCTCTTTCCAAGTAACCCCTCTCCCAGAAATGAACAAAGATTTTTCTTGTTTCTACAATTATTCCCAACCCCAGGAAGAAATCTTTTCTCTGGTTGAAATCAGATCTTTCGGTCTCCCTCCTCCCTGCCCCATCGCACCCACCCTTAGAGTGGATACCCCTTTGGTTTCCATGGCGTACTTCTTACCCCTTGGCAGTTCTTGGCAGTCATATTCCAGTCAGTGCGTGACTCATCAGGCTCCTTAAATTCTGCTATCAGATTTCTTTGTATTGACCTCCCTTGCTACTTCCAGTATCCCTGTGACTCCTGTGTCTCTCTCCACTCCTGCCTGTCCTTAGCTCTGCTGACTTTGTGATCTTAGTGAGACCTGTGCAGGGACTGAGGATGTAGCTCAGGTGGTAGAGTGCTTTCCCAGCTTGCACCAGGCCCTAGGTTGGTCTCCAGCTCACATGGTAACTCACTCATGTAATCCCAGAACTGGGGATGGGGCTGGGGGATGGAGAGTAGAGGTAGGAGGTCATTCTCTATATAGTGAGTTTGAGGCCTGCCCAGAACGTAGGAGACCATGTATTTTGTTTCAAAAACAAAAACAAACATAAAATCCACATGTGTCCTATTAAGCCAGATGTTGAAGAAAGAACAAGGGAAGAAATGTGTGACAAGAACTGGTAGAATACACTTACTATTTAATTATCAGTGAATAGAATTTGTTTACTGATATTGCTAAGATCTCATACAGTTTGCTTTTTCTGTTTTTTAAGGTTGATTTTTATTATTTCAAATTGTGTGTGTGTGTGTGTGTGTGTGTGTGTTTGGGGTATGTGTGTGTGTGTTTGTGTGTGTGTGTGTGTTTGGGGTATGTGTATGTGTGTTTGTGTGTGTGTGTTGGTGTGTGTGTGTGTGTGTTGGGTGTGTGTGTGTGTGTTTGGGGTGTGTGTGTGTTTCGGGTATGTGTGTGTGTGTTTGTGTGTGTGTGTTGGGTGTGTTTGTGTGTGTGTGTGTTTGGGGTGTGTGTATGTGTGTTTGGGGTGTGTGTGTTTGGGGTGTGTGTGTGTGTTTGGGGTGTGTGTGTGTATGTGTGTTTGGGGTGTGTGTATGTGTGTTTGGGGTGTGTGTGTGTTTGGGGTGTGTGTATGTGTGTTTGGGGTGTGTGTGTGTGTTTGGGGTGTGTGTGTGTGTGTTTGGGGTGTGTGTGTGTGTTTGGGGTGTGTGTATGTGTGTTTGGGGTGTGTGTGTGTGTTTGGGGTGTGTGTGTGTGTTTGGGGTGTGTGTGTGTGTTTGGGGTGTGTATGTGTGTTTGGGGTGTGTGTGTGTGTTTGGGGTGTGTGTGTGTTGGAGGTGTGTGTGTGTGTGTTTGGGGTGTGTGTGTGTGTGTGTGTGTGTTTGGGGTGTGTGTATGTGTGTTTGGGGTGTGTGTGTGTTTGGGGTGTGTGTGTGTTTGTGTGTGGGTTGTGTGTGTTTGGGATGTGTGTGTGTGTTTGGGGTGTGTGTGTGTGTGTGTGTTTGGGGTGTAATGTGCATGTGAATGTGAGTGTCTGAGGAGGCAAGAGGCATCGGATCCCTCTGGGGCCAGAGCAACAGGCATTTGTGGCCCGGAACTCAGGTCTTCTGCCAGAACAGCAAGTGTTCTCACGTCAAGCCGTGTCTAAGCCGCGGTTTGCACTTTCGTCTTGATCCTTTGTTTATAGGCCCACTCTTTCACAATATCAAGGATTTACTTTATCTTCATTGTACAGAAGTATGCGTGATCCAGAGTCCTAGGCACAGAATGAGCTCGTCCAAGGGCTCCCGTGAGCTGATTTGTAGCAAAGCCAGGATTAAAACACAGGACTGCCTCAGGAATGGCTGCTGTGGTCATGTGTCCTGGGCCCGGTTCATTTGGAGACTGATGCTTCTCTAGTGATAGCATCAGCTAGTAAAGTCCGCCTTCGTCTCCTTCGCCTGCAAGTTGACACAGCACTTGCTTTGCCCTTTGCTGTTTTCAGAATAAGACAAAGGAAACCTTTCTGGTTTAAATTCCCTCCCGGTGGAAAGAACAGATGATTTGGCTCACCCAGTTCACAGGTCTCTGAAACAGTGAACCAAAGAGCCAACCGACTGCCCTTCGCCGGGATCCTTCCCCCTCTCTCCGCCCAGTGGCAACCGCTCCGACCTCCTTTATTTATTTTGGTATTTCCTCTCACATTTTGATACTGATGTTTATAGGCTTTTCTCTTTTCTTTAGTACCAAGGATTGAGCCCAGGGCTAGGCAAGGGTCCTTACAACACTTGAGGTTTCTACTCTGTTCTTCTCAATAAACTTACAATGTTTGATTATTATTCAGTATTAACATTATTCTGACTATAAATATTGTTCACTTTGAGCTTTTGTTGTGCTTTTTTTGATTACTTGAAAAAGGATCTTGTTATATAGACCAAGCTGGTCTTGAACTAGGGATGATCCTCCTGCCTCAGCCTCCTGAGTGTTGGATAACAGGTGTGAGCCCCACCCCAACCCCAGCTCCAGTCATTAATTTTGAAATTTCCTATTTGGTCCCACAAAAATACATTGTCATAGTTAAAGATTATCATACTTTTTGTTTCTTTGTTTGTTTTTGAGACAGGGTTTCACTATGTCTCTCTGGCTGTCCTGGAACTCACTCTGTAGACCAGGCTGGCCTCAAACTCACAGAGCTCCACCTGCCCCCTCACCCCACCTCCCCACCAGTGCTGTGATGAAAGGTGCACCTGGATGATTATGGAATATTTATTTGCTTATTTGTATGCCTACTACTGATTCACTAATTTAGTGGCTGTTTCTTGAGTACCTACTATGTGGCAAGCACTGTTTTTGTTGCTGTGGGCATCTTAGGGAACAAACTAGACACAGTTTCTCCTCTGATATTTTAGAGATGGTAAACCACAGGGCTGGAGGGGCTGTGTGTGAGAGGGAAACAGCTATGTTAAGGATAGGGGGTTGGGGTATTAATTAGGTGAGAAAGGTCAGTCTTAGAGAGGAAGTGGCAGGGACTAGACTTGCGTTCTTCCCAAAGTCCCTCTCCTTCTCACTCAGTGCCTTGGGTAATATGGCCTTTGGTTTTTCCTGGTGGCTTTGCTTCCCGCCCCAGTCAGGAGCAAGTTCCCTTGAGGGCTGCAGCATCAAGGTCCTGGGGGTTCCCATGCTCATTTCCTCGATGGATCACCTGCCCCTGGATCCAACATCTCTCTTTGATTTAGTTCAATTTTCTTTAAAAGAATATATTCTACTGCGGCCAGAGAGATAGCAGGCCCTGGAAAGTAGCTGTCTCACCACCTCACTGTGGCATGGGTGGCATGGGTGGCATGGGTGCCCACCCCAAATAAACAAATGTAAGGAAGTCTATAGTTTTCCCAAGAAAGGGAACTCAATGGCAGAAAAGGAATGTTGAAAGTATGGATATCTCAAAATAGTGTAACTCACCGTACATTGGATGAAGTGTTTGGCTCAGTTTGGAATTCCTGATTGGAAGTAATTTCTCTCAGAGTTTTGGGGGCCTCCAAAAACTGTCTCTAAGTGTTGCTCTGATACTTGATTCTGACCTGGTGTTTCTCTCTGGGAACTTTTAGGATTATTCTTTATTTATTCTGCTGTTCTTCAGTTTTATGAGAGCTTGGTGAGAATTTTTACACTAATTTTCCTTTTTAGCCAGGCAATGGTAGCATGCATCTTTAATCTCAGTACTTGGGAGGCAGAGGCAGGCGGTTTTCTCTGTGAATTCAGGGTCAGTCTGGTCTACAGAGCAAGTTCCAGGAAAGCCTGGGCTACAGAGAGAAACCCTATCTAGGAAAAAAAATCGTGTGTATGTGTGTGTGTGTGTGTGTGTGTGTGTGTGTGTGTGTGTGTGTGTGTGTGTGTGTGTAGGTGTATTTGTGTGTGTGTGTATGTGTGTGTGTGTACGTGTGTGTGTGTGTGCGTGTGTGTGTATGTGTGTGTATATGTATGGGTATGTGTGTGTGTATGTATGTATGTGTGTGTGTATGTATGTATGTGTGTGTGTGTGTGCATGTATGTGTATGTGTGTGTGTATATGTATGGGTATGTGTGTGTGTATGTATGTATGTGTGTGTGTATGTATGTGTGTGTGTATGTATGTATGTGTGTGTGTGTGTGTGCATGTATGTGTATGTGTGTGTGTATATGTATGGGTATGTGTGTGTGTATGTATGTATGTGTGTGTGTGTGTGTGTGTGTGTGTGTGTGTTTGTGCTTGACATTTAACGAGCCCTTCTAGTCTTCAGTTTGGGAAATTCCCTGATCTTCTTTGTTGGTAATTAGATCTGCTGTGACTCAGAGAAGGGCTCTGTTGATCCGTGGTCATGCCTCAGTGCACTGAATCCTTGGAATGATAAGGGCTTTCTTTGATAAGCATACTTTAGAAGACTTTTTCTTTTCCCAGTGACTGGGACTTGGAACAAATGGAAAGTCTTATTTAGAATACAGTAATTTCATTTTCTGGTATCTCTTATTTTACCAAGGCTTTTATTTTCATTTATTTTTATTTCTTCAGTGCTGTAGATTAAACTCATATAAGGAAAGCTTTGTTTCCCAGACCATGTATTTTTATACTCTGTGTGTGTGTGTGTGCGCGTGTGTGTGCGTGCGTGCATGCGTGGTGTGTACATGCGTGTTATGGCATGTGTGTGGAAGTCAGAGGACAGCTTTAGGAATTGGTGCTCTCCTACTGTGTGGTTCCCCAGGCTTGAACTCAAGTGTCTTCACCTACTGAGCCATCTTGCCAGCCCCCATGTGTTTTATTTAATTAATTAACTTATTTTAAAAAGTATCTATTTTTCTGTGTGTGGATGTTGTGTCTGTGACCACATGGTTGCAGTGCCCTAGAAGGCCAGAAGTGGGCGTTAGATTCCTTGGAACTGGGAGTTACAGACTGCTGTCAGCAGTCATGCGGGTGCCAGGAACCCCCAGGTCCTATGGAAGAGCAAACAGTACTCTTAATCCCAGAACCATTCCTCCAGCCACGGCCCCCCACGTATTTTTAATTGAGATAAAATAGTCCCATAATATAACAGTTCCTTTTGTGATCAATTTAAAGTATACTGCTTACTAGTTTTTATTTTAAATATTTAGAATGTCTGACCTTCACCATTGTGTAATTGCGGGACAGATTCATCATTCTCAGAAGCTCCCGCACTCACTAAGCGGTTAGGGCCTGTCTCCCTCTTCCAGATTCTGGCAGTCATAGTTCTGTATTCTCAGCAGTGGACTTGCCTTATGGACATTTCATGTAAAGGGGACCCTACACTCCGAGCCTCCTGTGTCTGGTTCATTCCACCTAGCAGATTTTCGGGGTTCATCATTGTTTACTGCATACCAGTTCTTTACGGTTGTGTTAAATGGTTATCTGGGTGTTTGGTTTTTCACCATCCAGAAGCGATATCCACGTTCATAACCCTTATTTTGATGTCAGCACTGTACTTTGGTTACTTTCCCCCAAGTCACTGCTAGTCCGATCACCCTCCTTTTCTCATGTGCTTTATTTATTTATCTTTCAGTATGCCAGTACCGAGGTGGACGGAGAACATTACATGACCCCGGAAGACTTTGTTCAGCGCTATCTTGGCCTGTACAATGATCCAAACAGCAACCCAAAGATTGTACAGCTCTTGGCGGGAGTAGCTGATCAAACCAAGGATGGGTAAGAACTCGTGTACTTGTTGCCAAAACTAATTAGATACTTTATTAAAAATATAAAACTGTAAAAATTTCCTGTCTGTCTATCCATCTATCATCTATCTACCTATCTAACTACCCGTCCGTCTATCTATCTATCTATCTATCTATCTATCTATCTATCTATCTATCTATCTGAGAGAAGGTCTTACTGCATAGGCCTGGCTGTCCTAGAACTCAGTATGTAGATCAGCCCAGCCTGAACTCACAGAGATCCTCCTGCCTCTGTCTCCCCAAGTGCTGGGATTAAAGGTGCATCCGTATGACCGGCCTGTATCTTGAATTGTTGTATTTATTTTTATGCGTGTGTTTTACCTGCATTGTATGTATGTGCACTGTGTGCATGCCTGGTGTGTGAGAAGGCCAGAAGATGGAATCAAGTCTCTGGGTATTGGAGTTACAGACAGTTGTGAGCTGCCAAGTGGGTGCTGGGAACTGAATCTGTTTCCTCTGTAAGGGCAGCAAATGCTCTTAAGCACTGAGCCATCTCTCCAGTCCTGTATCTTTTTTTTTTTTTTTTCCGAGACAGGGTTCCTCTGTGTAACAGCCCCGGCTGTTCTGGAACTTACTTTGTGGACCTGTGGACCTGGCTGGCCACCACCACCTGGCCTAGAGTTTTAATAGTAGTCAATATCTTTTCTTTGAAACTTACAAAAATGGTATTATTTACTGCAATTAACAAGCGTGCTATCATTTCTTATTTCCCAAAAAGATATAAGAGAAACCATATTTTATATTGGTTAATTTGATCAGGATGAGCTACTGATAACTAATTTCATTTTCTATATTCATTTATTTGAAAAATCTGAGTACCTGCTAATGTGTCAGGCGTTATTCTTAGTATTAGAGTGTGTCTGTAAGCAAGCTACGAAAGATAATAAAGAAAAATTTAAAAGTACATTATAGCACGATAGGAGGTTATAAGCTCTATACAGAACTTAGGGAGCGGTCCATATTCATCTGTCTACTTATTTAGTCGGAAAACATTATGGTTATCGCCACAATTTGCCAGGTACTATTGGGCTCTATAAATACAAGCATGAGTAAGATAAAGTTCCTGACCTTAAGAATAAGCTCATAGCTTAGCGGGAAAGAGAGGACCAGGCAAAGAAAAAAACAAGTCAGTATTTCTGGGATAAGACGGAGTAATGATATATAACATATGGAAAGAAGAAGCACCCAAGAAAGCTTAGTCAACCCTTTGAGTAGTTAAGTCAGCACCATAGAAGAGGTGACACTTGACGAAAACCACGGGAAGCTCTCTGGTAAGGAGGGAGAAGAATTCCAGGGAGGGAAAAAGGAGTGCCGTGTGTGCGCGCGCGCGCGTGTGTGTGTGTGTGTGTGTGTGTGTGTGTGTGTGTGTAAGCAGTGGGGAATTTATGTTGTAAGTCCTTTGGCGTGACAACTGTGGTGTCGCTTTGTTGCTACAGAAGATGTAGTTGGACTGGATGAAATTGGGGACTTTGTGTGCTGGGCTTTTGCTATACCTTAAACTTAATGACTTGAAGTCTTGGGGCAAAGCCTGGCAGTGTGTGTGAAGTCACAGAAGCAACAAGATTCATCGTACAGTGAAATTAGTCTATTCTTCATGGGAGCTGTTAACTTTATTAAAATTACATGTGGCTGAATTATGGAGCAAATGTGATATTTATTGAATTACATAAAGAAAACAGTTGTTCACTATGGCAGTTTTCAGCTGTATCCCGAGATCCCTAGGGGCCCAGGATCTTTTCCCTAGCTGTAGAGGTACTTTTGTGAGAAACTGGGCAGTGGAGAGTCTTTATCCATCAATATAAATGTGGTCAGACTTTAGAAAAGAGGGTTGGAGAAGGACATGACTGTCTCGTGCAATCCAGTCGGCAGACTACTGTAATGGTTGAAGTAGCAAGTCTGTTGCAAGAGCTTCTTCCTGCCAGAACTGATAGTTGTTCGTTTTTATTGTCCCATAGAACTTGGCACAGTGAATGAAATTTGGGACATTCAACAAGTCTTTACCCAGTGTGTCTTTAATGACTTGGAAAGATGACTCATTGTGAATGGCAGGTGCTGGATAAAATTTATACGTTTTGTCTAGTGTTGTCAGATCAACTCCCAAGCTGCCAATCAGGTCATTTATAGATCCTAAGTAGTGGTTCTGTGGAAATGAACTTATTTAATTAGAATTCTTCCTTCTGAATTAATAAAGTTAACACATACATTTTTTTTCTCCTTTAGAAAATATCAACATGTTTGTTGTTCATTGGGTCTGAAACCTGGTTTTATATTTATTTGTTGAAACAAGTCTCTCTATGTAGTTCTGGCTGTCCTGGAACCCACTATGTAGACCAGGCTGACCTTGAACCCACAGAGATTCACCCGCCTCTGCCTCCTGAGTGCTGGCATCCAAGGTGTGCGCTGCCACACGTGACCCTATTTTTTCCCCTTTATTTTTATTTCGTGTTTTGCCTGCATGTATGTCTGTGCATGCAGTGCCCAAGGAGGCCAGGAGAGAGCATCAAATCCTCTGGGGCTGGAGTTATAGTTGGCTGTGGGCTACCATGTGAGTGCTGGGAATTGAACCCAGGTCCACTGGAAGAGCAGCCAGTGCTCTCAAGCTCTGAGCTACCTCTCTAGTTCCAGACCTGGATTTAGAATGCCTATGTTTTCACATAAGTATCTCATGTCTTTGTGACCATCTTGTTTTATTTCTCCTTTGAAACTTTACGTGATTCTTGTAGGCTGAGGTGTATTGTGTTTTTAAAAATAATGTGTGTGTATCTATACAACACACATACACACATGTATATTTAATTAATTTACCTATTTTTATTTTATGACATTGGTGTTTTACCTGCATGCATGTCTGTGTGAGGGTGTCAGATCCCCTGGAACTGGAATTGCAGAGAGTTGTGAGCTGCCATGCGAGGGCTGGAAGAGCAGCCAGTGCTCTAACCACTGAGCCACCACTCCAGTTTATTGTTAAAGCAGGACATTTTTCATGTGGTCAAGTAGAATCCAAATGTTAAGTTGGCCGAGTGTGTCAGTATTAGATTTTGTGTAGTGAAGAATGTAGTAATAGTGAATTGAGTTCACTATTTTTTTTTTTTTTATGGTTGTGAGACAGGGTCTTTCTGTATAGCCCAGGATGGGTTTAAACTTATAGTAATCCCCCTGCCTCACCTTTCCAAGTGCTAGGTTACAGGCATCTCCACACCTGGCAGTGCCTTTAACTTTTTTCTTTTTTCTGAGACAGACTCTCATTTAGCCCATAAATTATTTCTAGAAGCAGAGAAAAATAGAATTTTCTAGAAACCTTGGGTTTTTGCCTATTTGTTGATGAAGGGTGTTTAGAGGTTGTTGAACCTCCTGATTTGTATTAGCATTTTTCTAAGGGAGAAATCTCAGGTTTTCAAGAAGGCTAAGCGAGTTATCATACGTAGGTAAGGGTTTTACATTTTAATCCAACAGCATCAGTTACTGAAAATGTGTGACGTACTCAAAGTAGTCGGCCTTTGCTTAACAGTTAAGAAAAATGAGGCTCAGGACAGTTGGTTGGCTTTCTTGGTAATACAAAATTAGTTCTCTTAATATTTAGTCTTCTTTTCTTCTTATAGTCTATAATCATCAATTTCCCGTCTCTGTCTCCATACCCAGGACAGTAAATGAAGGATTGGAATGAAATTGTTACTTTGACACGGGCCTCAGTTTAGGTTCTGTTACAAGGTGTAACTTGAGACGGGAGCAGTGATATTACTTAGAATCACCCAAGACGCAACGCATCGGAGGGAATGAGCAGAAGTGACTGGGTTAAGTGTGAGCTAAGAGCTGGTTTAGGGGTGGTCAGTGTTCTTCTTTTGTTGACTGGCTGTGAGATCACTTGTTCGAATAGCCACACTTTTCAGTTTGTGACTGTTTTTATATTGCTTTTTGGAACTTTATGTGCACAAAAAAAATGTAGTATTGCAAACACATGAACTACTCTTTCTTACCATCTCCTGTCCACCAGGTGGTAAAATAAGGTGCTTGATATAGAGAGTCCTGCAGAAGTGGCATCGTAGGGTATAAATAGCCTGACGGACTGTCTAAAAGTCAAGCCATCAGCCAAGTATTATTTGTGAGACTGTGGCTTAACTCACGAGTTCTAGTTGCATAATGAAAAGCAAAAAGATTTTATGCATGAAATGCACATCACGGAGACTATTATCATGTGATCTGATCTAAAATATTTAGACAGTTGACTCTTTGAAACTGCAACTTCTAGGATGGTGGTTTCTATATTTAGTCTAGTCAGAATTTCATCTGGAAGTTCTATCTGGTAAGAGACGCTGTAGGGAAATGTACTACACATTCACAAAATTTGTTATTTCGAAGTTATAAAATACATATTTCAAATAAAAATTCCCAGCACCCAGGAGGCAGAAGCAGGAGGATCCAGAGTGCAATGTGTCCCCTTCCTAAAAGTACTTTAAAAAAAAATAGATGGGTCAGGTGGACCTTGGCCAGGGATGGAGTACATGTCCTGCAAAGCTATCCCGTGCTTGAGTTCCTCCTGTGGATGGACCCATAGGAAAGCAAATGGCTGTGGCTGTGCCCCAGTCCAATTCCCTAGCCACTCAGTAGTGTGCTGGATGTCTGAACATGCGGATGGGCAAAAATGTATCAATTTAGCAGATTCCACAGACTTGCAATTTTAAACAGGGACTGCTTGCTGCATATGTGAGTCCCCGGGGTCCTGAGGCGCAGGCAGCCAAGGGCTACAGCTGTCTTTCTGGAGGCAGTTCCTGTTTGGCACCAAGCATTACCAAGTGTCTCTTGGGACCAGAAACCTCCTGTTGCCCAAGCTCGAAATTTGTCAAGGGAAATCAGAAAACTAGATAATTATATGAAATATTAGGATTTCCCAATGTTGCCAATAAGTGTATCTGAAAAAGTAATTTTTTATTTGCCAAGGAAAACACATCTGTGGGACAAATCTGCTTGCCAGCCAGCAGCTCATAGCCTTTGCTGCACAGGGAGCTAGTCTTTGATTTTTCTCTCATGAAAAAGAAAATTTTGTTATTGAGCATGGAATATTTTTCAAAGTGGTGTATCCTATGTACCAAGGTTACTTGTGTTTTGATGTCCAGTTCTGGAGACTTAAAAAACCAAGTTGTTACAAGCTTATTGTGTGTTTATATATATATATATATTTATATATATATATATATATATAATATATATGCTATCTATATTATTATTAACACATCAGACATCATATGATATGTAGAATATATAATATATGTCATATATTACATGTATATAATTATCTCAACTTTTTAACTTTTAGAATTATATTTTATACTCAGAAGAATTGAGGCTGGTCATTCTTCATTATAAAAGTTTCAGGCATTTTAAACTATGTAGTTAATAAATGCTTCTTCACCCCCTGCCTTATGCCACTGTTGCCCCTGTGTTACATGTTCTAATCAATCCAAGCAACAGCATTCTTGGCTGACTCTCTGTTTCATTCAAGTTCAACACCACACATTGATTCTGTCTCCTCTCCTTTATTCCCTCCATCCCACTCTCCTTCTTGGAGTTGGATATGGCATCGGGGCCCCACATACGTTTAGCTATACCAGCTTGTTGCCTTTGAGGAACGTGTGGTTGGTCCTGGTATGCTGCAAGACCATCTGTTATTATGTCCCTAAAATTATGCTTATCAGTAACTACACTTTCTTAGTTCCTCTGTACATTTTGGTAGCAAAGTGGCCTGATAGGCAATTTTGATAGTGGATTGTTCCTCAAGGACTTCATCTTCCCACTGGCTCTTTAGCATGAACAAACTAAAGTAGCTTTTAGGTTCAGTTAGCATGAGAGTATCATCTTCATTGCTTTGAAGCTTTCCCTAAAGGATAAAGATGTGAGATGCATCATTGCTTTGGGTAGCATGAGTTTTCATGTTATTATTAAACACATTTTAGAGTGATTTCACTGATAAACAACAGTGTATGTTTTAGATGAAAGAAGGCATGGGAACAAGTATAAAATTCTCAAGCCAGTTTCCTAATACTGTGTCAGGAAATCCAGGTTTCCACAGATGTATTCTAAACTGAGTTTGAGAGTGTATGTGAGTTCTTATCCTGAACCAAGCCTGTTCTCCATGATAAGCATGGCTCTTTTGAATAAAATATTATCCAATTAGACTTAAATGGTGAGTTGCATTCTTGCTTTAATAAGAATTGTGTACAAGGCTCTGAAAAAATACCGTGTGCTACTGCAAGAGCGTGTGATGAGGAACCTGGGGCTCTGGGGTCCTTCTGCTGAGGACGTGGTATTGGAGCTGGGCTGTGTGGGGCAAACTGAATAGACAAAAGCCTGGAGGTGTGTGTGGTCATTCCAAGGAGAGTATGTTGCTGGGTGATGGCCATGAGTGGAAGGAGCATGGGTCATTCCCACTGTTGAGAGTGAGTGGGTTGGGGTAGAAAAGAACGAGGGAGGAATGCAGGTTCAGATCTTGAGTACTACAAGCCACATTAAGGCTTAGATCTTGTCCTTTAGATTACACGTTCCCATAGAGTGTGGTCCAAACCAGGCCACTTGAGACTTGAGGAGGGCATCTGACTCCTCTTCTTTAAAGATGACCAATGAATAGTTACAATATTTTAAGGAGGAACTGACTTGATTAGATTTGCATTTGGAAAGATTCCTCTGATTAACCAGGTCACAGAAAGACCAAGTCCCTTTGTTCTGATTCATATGTGGAAGCTTTTAGGGGATGGTAGCGTTCTGACATTGAGCATGGCGCTGGCCAGACACCCCTGCGCTGAAACTGTCATTGGGATTGCACACCTTAAGCAGGTGACTTGTATGATAAGTGAACTAAATTGCAAAGCTTTTTTATTTTGTGAAGAGTTTAAAAATCCCTCTGGCCACAGTTTAAAGAATGATGGAGGAAGGGCTGAAAGGATTCAGGACGCACAGAAGGCCATCGTAGCTGTTGAGGACGAGTTGGTCCATGTTGGGAGACATATTTTTGGAGATAACCAGTTTTTATTCTTGTGGAGAGCTGTCCGGCACCTGACTTTCTCCTGTTGCCAGAGATGGAGGAAAATAAACAGCCACAAAAGCTATGGTGCATTGAGGGCTCCTGTGGTCTGTTGGCTCCAAGAGCCCAGGTCTGTTAGTGAGGTCTGTGTTAATGGCACCACAATTTTCAGGGAAGAAGGAAGGGAGGTTGCTGGTCCACCTCTGAGCCTGGGGTGCTGCCCTTCCACAGACCTGGATCTGATGGTGCCTCGGGAGGTTTATAGCAGTGGTGATGGTATAGTGGTATAGCAGCTACACCTCAACAGAACTCGTTTGTGCGGTGCATTGTAATGGTTGCTTTTTCATAAACTTTATATCATGGATTTCTCAAGAAAGCTTGAGACTTAAATGTTAAAAGTTTTACATATAAGGAGAGGCAAAGGAACTTGTCCAGGGCCATCCGCAGTTCTTGCTACTGTCCCCTAATTTCTTTAAAGTCACACCGTCTTTGACAAGCTTCTGCAAGACCTAGGACGCTGCTGGTTTTGCAATCTGCCAGTCACAGCCTGTAGTCCTAGCACTCAGGAGGTGGAAGCAAGAAGATCCGGAGTTCAACATCATCCTCTACTACATGGAGCCTCTGAGGCAATCTGGACTACATGAGACCCTGTCGTGTGTGTGTGTGTGTGTGTGTGTGTGTGTGTGTGTGTGTGAGAGAGAGAGAGAGAGGGAGAGAGGGAGAGAGAAAAACAGAAACATGGAATCTCTGTGGCAGACTCAGCTGACAAATGCGTGTTCCATGAGGTCACTAAAGGCAGTTTCTAAGATATTTTGACTATTGGTTTGTAGTTGTACACCTACTGTGGCGGCTTATCAAGAAGACATGGAAGCATTTTTATGGGTGCAAATCCTGCCAGACCTCAGCAGAGGGAACCACTGCCGTGGCAAGCGCCGACCTGGACAGCGGGACCCTGTCTCATCTCAGGTTTTTTTAATTGGTACCTAAGCGCCTCAGGTGTCCTATTGATAGCACAGGCAGATCATGAGGATTCAAACATTTTCCATAAAGTCAACACCTGCAGACAATACAAATACCAAGGCCTAGGCAGCTCTTTTCCCAGCAGTGCACAAAACAACCATTTTAAACATAACTAAAAATAAACTTCTACAACATCGGTTCATTTCAGAACGCGTACTAAATACAATCTTAGGACTCACTAAGTTCTAGAAAGTCAGTAGTGTGAGATTCTATCTTTTGTTTTGAGGGTTCATTAAAAATATATTGTCTTTTTAAACATGTAAGAGAATAATATAGTGATTTACTGTTCTCATCACTTTTGAAAATTATCAAGGTAATTTTATTGAACTTATTCCATTTACATTTCTGTCCTTTGGTTTGTTTTGCCGAAAGCTCCAGATGGCATAGTCTATGTACAAATATTTTTTGTATTTCTAAAAGATCCCTACCCTCCCATCTTGTCATGTAGCCTAGGTTAGCCTTGAATTCCTTTGTAGTAGAAGTTGGCCTTGAATTCTCCCCAGTGCTGGAGTTAGAGGCATGTGCCGCCATACCTTGAAGTCATGGTGCACGCGTGCACGCACACACACACACACACACACACACACACACACACACACACATTATTGAGAAAGAGATGATTTATTGTACCTCAGTTACACTTTGCCACACGTGAGAACAGAGAGAATGCCGCAGGCCCAGGGCGGGTTCAGTCAATGGGAACTGCATTGGTTGTAAGTAGGGCAGTGTTTCAGGTGATCTTGGTGATTAGATGGTAAAGTTTCAGACCCATCGAGGTGAGTTAGCGACAGAAGCATGCAGTCTAACAACTTGCGCTAGCATCCCAGCGGACTTCTGCTTGTTGCCTCCGGGGCTGCACAAGCTAATTCGCGTGGACCTCATCTTCCCAAGTGTGGCGCAGGAGTTGCAAGGAAGATGCTCTGATGCCGAGAGAACGTCTTTCCTAAACTTTATTTTCTTGTAAATCTGTACTATCTTGTGGTTTCCTTTAGGCAGTGCTTAACATGTTCCTTTGTGCATCCCATTTCCTCTAAATTGATGATTAGTTCCAAACATTGGTTCTCAATGGGATAATTTTGTTTTCTAGGACATCTTTGACAATATCTAAAGACATTTTCAGTTATCACAACTGAGAGATGAAATTGACGTCTCTTGTTCAGAACCCAGGGAAGCTGCTAAATATGCTACAAATCATAGAAGACCCAATGACAAAGGGTTATCCAGCTAAAAGTGTCAGCAGTGCTGGGGTTGAGAGACTATTGATCAAATTCAGGCTTATTTTTTGGCCGATCTATCTCTGTGGTGTTAGGAGCTATTGATTAATGCTCATGTTTGTTAATTTGTTAAGGGCTTGCAAAATGTGCTATTCCTTCCCTTCCATAAATCCATCTACCCGTCGTCTGTCACCTGCTTACCCTGAGCTACAGTTCATACAGTAACACATGGTAAATGCCTGGTATTGATGACTCTCTCTTAAGGACCTGGGACCCAGGGTCTGATTTCCTTTCTGTGACTTTTGTGAGAAACACACACCCACACTCTACCGTTATGCTTTAGCGTATCTTTATTAAACCCCAACCCTGCTTCGTAAAAAAGTCTAATATTTTCCTACTCTCTACTAGCTAGTAATTAAATATTTAGTTTATTTGTGTTTATGTGTGTGTGTGTGCACCCACCTGTGTGTGTGAGTGCTTGTGGAGGCCAGAAGAGAACACTGAATCCGCGTATGATTGTGGGTGCCGAGAGCCAAATCTGGGTCCTCTGTGAGAGCAGCGCACACTCTGAATGGCTGAGCCATCATCCCTCCAGCCCTAGTAACGCTTTACATTTTGTTCCAGGTTGATCTCCTATCAAGAGTTTTTGGCATTTGAATCTGTTTTATGTGCTCCAGATTCCATGTTCATAGTGGCTTTCCAATTATTTGACAAGAGTGGAAATGGAGAGGTGACATTTGGTAAGGGGAAACAAAAAAGATTATACGTAATAAGTTCCTAATGCTGGTCCAGTTTTGCGTTCTCAGGTGTAATTACTGAATGTCCGTCGCGGCTTATTTAGGGTCCAGCCAGTGAGTGCGGTAGTAATTTACTAAAGGGATTTATACAGGTGAAAGTGGCATTGCTTTCTTTAGAGTTTCAGACGATTGCAAAAGGTGAAGGAATTCATGAATGACGTTGTTTCAGCTCAAACACTCATATTATGACTCCCTAAAAGAATGGGATGAGCTTTTTTTTATTCTGGCCCAGCTTGGGCAAAAATTCTTCATGACGTGAAAGTACAGATGCCATGCGTGTCCTCTCCTTCTTGAAGGGCTTTTGTCTTACTTTATTTTTGAGTAGGGAGTTTGGAGCTTCTCTACAGCGGATTGGAGAAATTGCTCCTCCGCCCACAAGGGGACTCGGGGATGATAGAGTTGAGGCAAGAGTGGAGCGTTTTCCAAACCCCCTCCCCATTTTAGAGCGTTAGTTTTAGAAAACAAGGCTAGAAAAGTAGAGTAAAAACAAATAGCATATAATTTCCCATCTTGGTTATTTTTAAGCATTCAGTTCAGTAAGGTTCAGGACATTCACATTTCTATGAGAAGATTTCCAGAACTTTTCATCTTCCGCATGTGAAATTGACCTTTTATGGTGTAATTGCCACAGATATTTGTAGAAAAACCCTTGGAATTCAGGCTTTCCCTAAATCACTGTTTATCCCGTCTAACGCTTCAGTTATAATAGAGATGTCCTTTATTTACACATAAAGGGAGGCCGGGCGTGCTGGTGCACGCCTTTATTCCCAGTACTTGGGATGCAAACAGGTGGATCTCTGAGTCTGAGGCCAGCCTGCTTTACATAGTGAGTTCCCAGACAGCCTTCTCTCAGAGACCTTGTCTCAAAAACAAAACAAAGCAAAAACCATAAAGGAAGCAACATCACCATAATTGTAAGAATGATGAGAAAGTACAAGTTTTTCAGAAGGACCAGTGGCACTTTGGTGGGCACATTGTCTACTTTGGCACTTTATTTTTTTTTTTTTTCTTCTCTTGATTGGCTCAACCCTCCTCTGTGAAGAACATTTTCGATTAAAAATACTCCGCAGAGCTCTTTACACTTCATATATAACTGAGCACCTTCCCAGCTTTGTAGCAAGCTCTGGCCATTCGCCTCCTGGAGAATGGTGACTTTCTGCACGGACCCCCAGAGCTACTGAGAAAGCCAGGAGTCTCTGTCTCCCCTTGATCAGCATCATCCCTGCATGGGAAACGGTGCTGTTGGGAACCTGGGACTCGTGAGTCTGACTTAGTGACAGTGTCCCCGTGCTCATGACAGTGTACATAAAGAATTAGGCGTCTCAAAATCAGATTCGAATTTATTTTGTCTCCTACCTTAGTGTCGTGTCTTCTCCATTTGGTTGCTTCCCCCCAACTTGTGTGTATATGTGTTTTTTAAAGTGTCACTGAAGACGCTTCATCCAGCAGGCCATCCACAGATGCCTGTCACTGCTGAGCAGGAGACTGAAACGAATGTAGGAAGCAGCTGAGTGGCGGGCACACACCTTACTTCATGAAGATAAAAGCTCATGGATGTTAGGCCCTAACTTTATTATTTTGTTGCTCATTTGTTTTCCCCTTAGATTATGATTTATGAGTTAGGATTTTAAGAAAATCAGTCAGGATGAAGAAAATACTTAAGTTTTTAATAAACACACAATCCGAAGGACACATGAACCTCCCACCCCAGAGTCTTGCTATCATTTTTCTGCTCCATAAGATACAGATAAGATTATTATGGGATAACAAAAAGTTCCTGGGGTCCTTGCCCAGCATGCTCTGGTTCTCCTGCTTCTCCTTCCCCCTCCCTCCCCTCCTCTCACTCTTTCTCTTTCCCTTTCTCTCATCTGTCAGGGCTTCCGTCACTCCCGCTACCTGTCCTCCATCCCTAGTTTTGAGGATCCTCTTTTCGATAACTCTTCTCTTTCTATTTTTTGGTTCTGGGAGTTGAACCCAGGCCTCAGGCCTCATGAGCATTCTGCCACTGGCTCAAGCCCTTCTCTTAGACCAGCTTTCTCAACTAATCTGAAAGGAATGATAATAAAAAAGAGAATATTTGACATGTCTTTAAGAAAACAAGCATTGAAACTGTTACTTACTGCAAATGCCATGTAATAAGATTTTTACGGCCCACTTATTTCAAGACTCCAGATTCTCTGCATAAGGAAATCAACTTGAAGTTTATTTTTATAGGACTTTTGGGTATGTGGTGAAGGTCAGTTTTTATGTTTGTATCCATTTAATAAAATGGATTGTTCTTATATATTTATAGACACGTTTATGGAAAAGAAATTTGATACTCACTTTAACCATGGTTAAACTCTTTGTACCAAATGGCCTTTCATTTCTTAGTTGGAGCTTAAGATACAGTTCTCTTCTGTGTACATGAAGAAGGTAATTAAGGAGAGAGGTTGGATACAACTGTAATGTAATGGAGACCAACACTTTGCCATTGCTATATTCTGTGGACTCCGACAACAATGTTGGTGTTATCTGTGTATTTGTACATACTGTTCTTATCTGTGCTTTTGTTTTAGATATGATTTTTATATACATCAAGCTATATATCTAAACTGTAACATCTTAGCAAGTGTTTATATACATAGCATTTAGCTGAGTGCCTGACAAGGGGGTTTTTGTTGCTGTTAGACATGCCTCCATTCTGGAGAGAGGGCTTATATCAAGGCCTTGGTGATACATTTCAGAATGAAAGCTCAGGAAAGGATTTTGGAGTTCTGCTTCTGTTTTTGTTCTAATAATAATAATAATAATAATAAAATAGAGGGTTAGTTAATATTTTCCTCTTTGAGATCTTTAATAAACTTTTAATGCATGCTGTGGGTAGTTACTTAATGGCTTGTATCTCTGTAACTGCCAGATGGCGTGAGGCTTGTGGAGACCATTGCATGACTGGTGTGTGCTAGATACAGTTTCCATGTGCCTGTGTCTCACTGTTACCCACTAGTGTGCTGGTGTCCTGCTGGGTAGAATTAGATAGAGGTAACCTAACCTCCCTTCAGTAGTAATACTGCATTGTACTGTTATTTGCTGCCATGCATTTATCTTTAAAAAAAGGGGTATTTATTGCTTTAACAAAGATTTAATTCCAAAATATAAACCCAAACAAACAAAACCAAAGATACAAATATCTAGATTTTCTATTAAACACTCGTGTACATTGTACTCCTAAATGTGTTCGTTCAAAATGAACGTTCTCAAGGACACACCCAAATCAGGGATGCCATTTGATATAGTACTGTGTTGGCTGTCAGGATGTACAGCATACAGCGAGCAAAAAATGTGTTCCATTTGTGCTTTTAAAATACAAAAAAAAAAAAAAAGGAATGACTACCAGTGTTATTTCAGGCAGTAGGACATGGTAGTATAAATACAAAGACCCTGCGTGTGCCCTTTCTCTGTGGAGACCAAACTGTACACACGGATGATGTGAGATTCTAACAGCCATAAATAACTAGTATAATTTGCTATGCAGTAGAGGCACATGGGTGTTTGATTAAATCAGGAAGAAATTTTAAGGTTCTTTATATTGCTTTCAGACATTGCAGAAAGGACCATTAAAAAAATATATGCGAGGCTTCTAAAGTAAAGCTTAGAGTCTGAGGTTAAAAGAGAGGACTCTCTGGGTTTTATACCACTCGATGGTAGACTGTTACGGCTTGTAGCTTCTGTGATGTTCTTTAACTGTGAACTCATCTTTCCTGAGAAACGAATCTTTACGTATATTTGGCAGCAGGACTCCTCTATTTGACTGATCACACAGTAATCCCTCCTGGAGGTAGGTAAAGGGCTAATAAACACCTTTCCCCAGAGTGCCGGGGGAGTTCACCCAGGACACTAACACCTTCGTGGAAGTAGAGCCGGAGGCCGAGAGAGTCTGCATGCTGCGGTTGGGACTTCCGGTCGGGACTTCCTCCACCAGTTCCTGCTGTTGATCTTTTCTGTTGTTATCATTGTTGCTGTCTGTTTTCTTTTCTGGGTTCCTAGTTGTTCCTCTTCTTTCCTCCCAGTTTTTCCTTCACTGAAAAGCACATCCTCAAGTCTCACTGTTGTGTATGTTCAGTTGTATACAAGGATAGTCACCATTTACCACGGGTACCCTAAGGTCCTCTCTCACTTCACCCCCAGAAATTGTGCAGGTGAAACTCAGCTGTTGAGGAAAAAAATTTCCCCTGGCAATAAGACTGCTTGGTCTCAAGCCTTTACCTACTGGGCTGGGATCCATGAATCAGAATGTCAATCAAGCTGGGCTGATGGTAGGTGGGCTGTGTCACGGGGCTGATGGCTTGTATACCTACAGGAGGAGTTCTCTGGCCACACCGTTGGTACAGCAGCTCCTTCCAGGCTCATTCATGGAGCAGGCATGGCGGCAGTCTTGGAGAAGAGTGCCAGCCCCGGTCAGAGGTAATTTTGTACTGCAGAAAGGTGATGAAGACCCTGTAGGAAGTGCCCATAAGAACCAGGGGAGGGGTGAGGGTGGATGAGATGGGGAGACACAGCGTGGGCTCTTGGGAAAATGGAAGCTTCTGTTAAGACATATTTACATACTATGCTTCGATGTGTATTTCATCTAGTCCAGTCTTTATACGTGACTGCTAGCCCTAACTGACTAATATACGTCTCTGAACATTTTTAGTCACATAGCTACCATTACCTGCCCTCCTGACAGATCACATGCTCCTCTCCTTTTGAGGAAAGAGTTCTAATGACAAGCTACTTTTATCTGGCCCCAATTCCCTCTTCAAAGGAATTATAAAGCATCTCTCTCCTAAGCCCATGCTCTCTGCAGGAAGTGAAAAAGTGGTCTATTGTTTTCTCTGTCAGAATCACGCATGGACTCCGGTTTTTCTTAGTAATGCCAAGCTAGTATAATGTCCGGGATCATGATCTTGCTGCCATGATGTGACAATCATGCCAGGCCAGAACTGTGGCCACTGAAATAGTGCTCGTAAAGAGTGCTATTTAGAGCTAAAAGATCCTTGTTTGGCACTGGAAAGAAGGGATTCTCTCTGGGTGGGAAACTTGTTATGTAGCACAGTGAGATGGATCAGGTATGCTAGGGATTAACGATGTCCTCCCTTCCCAGGTCATGCAAGACCTGGTGACACAAGGAGGATGAGCAGCTAGTTGAGCTACTGTCTCATATCAAGTATAAGCTCCTTAGTTTTAGAACTTTTTCTTATTTTTGGTTTGTAAACACGTCCCAGTGGAAAAACAATGGTGATTTTAAATTGGACTTCTGTAGTTTACTATTTATCTCTGTGACATTCCTGAGCCAGCTTCAGGCAACAGGTCATGGATAGTAGCAGATTAATAGGTTTACAGTCTTATTAGCTGTATTATTATTATTAGTAACTTCAGTTGAAGCCTGGGATGTGATGGAGAAGACTGAAAGTATAATGGAATAGTTAGTAAACCAGTGGACGATGTCATCCTGAAACCATGTACAGAGCGGTCAGGGGACCATTTGAGAAGAAGTAGAAAATGTCCAAATACTACTCATGGAAAAAGTTACGTCTGCAGTTGAGAGCTTGCTATGATTAATTTAGACCATTGTTTTAATTGCTTGAACTGCATTCTATGATTTCAGAGAGTCCTAGGAAGTTAGTAAGAGAGAGTTTCCCATTAAAGCTTTTGTTATAGGGCTGGAGTACACCTCCATGGCAGAGTGCTTGCTTAGCATCGGTGGGGCCTGGGTTTGATTGTTAGAGCCATTTTAGCAAAGAGTTTTTAACTGTAGAGATTTTTTTTTTTCAAATATGCTTTATAAATTTAGTTGTGAGTCCAGTGTGGTAGCTCATGCCTGTAATCTCAGCCTTCAGGAGGCTGAGCAGGATTGCCAAGAGTATAAAGCCATACTAGGTGACAGTATGAAACCCTGTTTCAAAGAACAGAACCTAGCCAAACAAAACTATACTGGGTCCAATAATGTAGGCTTGTAATCCCAGCTACTTAGAGGATGAGACAGGAGGATTGTAAGTTCAAGGCCTGATTAGGCTTTAAAGTGAGGTCAGGTTCAGCACAAGCTGTTTAGACCCTGTCTCAAAATAAAAAAATTAAAAAGAATTGGGGGAGAGGAATAAGAATGCTTATCTAGCATGCTCGAGGCCCTGGGTTCAATACCCAATACCACAAATAAATACATACATAAATAAAGATAGTTTAGTTAGTAAATATCCTTTTGGTAATATCAGAAAAAATAGAGATGATTTTTTTTTAAATTTAAAGTTTAATTCTATGTGCATTGATGTGAGGGTGTCAGATCCCCTGGGATCTGGAGTTACAGACAGCTGTGAGCCGCCATGTGGGTGCTGGGAATTCAACCCAGGTCCTCTGGAAGAACAGCCAGTGCTCTTAACTGCTGAGCCGTCTCTCAGCCCCCAGTTGATTTTTTTTTTTTTAATTTGAAGGCTTTTGAATCTTCGACTTTATTTGAGGCTGTTTCACACTTAAGATTCTAGTATTTCCAAACCATATAAAAGGTATTCAGTTTTGTCTACCATTACATAAAGTTATGCAGATAGTTTTTCTTTTCTTTTGTTTTAGAGATAGGGTCTTACTAAGAAAACTCAGACATGCTCTGTAACAGTATGTACAATTTATATTAATAGTAATGTAGTGAGTTTTACAACCTTTAAAATAAAAGCTACTACAAAATAACTTATTTTCTTTAGCAATCTTAGTATTACTTCATATATGAAATGATTTAAGTCCCATTAGATTTTTAATCTTTTAATTTAATTAAACTAAAATTAATTTGATTAATTTTTGTTAGACTTTTTTTTTTTTTAAACAGGGTTTTACCATGTAGCTCTAGCTAGCCTGGAACTCCTTATGTAAACCAGGCTGGGCTCCAGCTCACAGAGGTCCTCCTGCCTCTGCCTCCTGAATGCTGGTCTTAAAGGCTGGCACTACCGTGTCTGGTGTGTTAGACTTCTAAAATAAGAAAAGTCAGTTAATTTGGGAACAGAGTGACTAATTATATTAGGTGGATCCTAAAATTTTTTTTTTACTAGTGTTCCATATTTTAAACTCTAAACATTTTTTACAACTCTTACTATTTTAGTTATTTTATAAGCTTTAACATATCTTACAACCTGAAATTTCATTTACTCGTCCACCCCACCCTCCTGGGTAGAGGATACTGGGAACTGAACCCATGATCTCATGCATGATAGGCAAGCATTCTACATAAGCTACATCCCCAGGGCCTAGTTTTAAAGACGATATTTTATGTCGATTTAAACTAGAATCTCATGAACTGATATTGAAGTCTTTTCAGAATAGAAACTCCATGTGGTGTTTATCTTTATTTAAGGTGAACATACTTGACGTAGGTTGAAAACTCTGAGGTCCTGTTGCTACTTAGCTAAGAAACAAATCCTACATCCATTTGAAGGAGAAGATGAGAATCCCATCTCCCCAGTGGCATCCAATGCCTCCTTGCAATTCTGGTACGTCCCGTAAACTGGAGCTGTTAACACCGAGTCCAGACTGCTGGGAGAGTCCCAGTTCAGAATTCCACTCCAATGTAGCGCTTTCATTAAGAAAAAGGGTATATGGAACAAAGGGAATCCATTACACCATTGCCAGTTTTGAGATCAGCGTTTTATTCAAAGACTGTCAAATTCAGAGAACATAACATAGTTAGAGGTGATTATAAAACATTAAAGCTATGTTTACTAATTCTCTCGGATAATTGATAGCTATTGATGGTAAAACCCTTTCACTAATAAAATTGGCTTGAATTGGAAAATGATTTAATTCGTAAGACATTAGTAAAAAGACTTCCTGCTCTCTTAACTTTGCTAATGATTTTTTTTTTTGCATGAGCTTCTAAATTAGTCTATACAGCGTATGCTTGTTAAAGTACCAGTCACTTGTGAACTGATTTTCATAATAAACTGTAAAACTGTAAGAAAGTGAACGATCTCAATAGTGCATGCAGACAAGCCGCAGTGTCCTGGTACCCTACAGCGTGACTGGTATCTATCGGGAAGCTAGTGTGCCGTGTATGATTCTTCATTGACAAGCGGATCACTAATTACACTTATCTTAAAATAGTGTAATAGTTCAGACTAATAATCGGGGATTTTAGGGGGATTCCAAGTCTTTGTGGCAAGACCCTATTTTTGACACTACCAACCTTTAATAAGGTGCTTTACTGCTGAGCTAATGATACGCTGTTGGTAGTATTTCTTATAGCTATCTTCAATAGTCATATTCAAGCTAGTGTGAATGTAATAATCATGCCTCCATCAAACCATACTTAGTATGACAAATATTGCATTATACTGTAATTTAGGTACTCACGCTCCTGATAAAAAGCTTAATTCGACTCCTTGAGGAACCAGAAAAACACTATTGATTTACACTGGAATGTAAAGTAGCAGCCATTTATATTGCAAGAGAGAAATCGCTTCCTAATTGAAATTAAATCAAGAGAAATTAAGAATCTCCTGGCCTTATATGTAACGCTACACAATCTTAAGTGTAAAATTATATTTTGTATCAGTTGCGTTCCTGCATGGGTTTCTGAGCACAAAAGAGAGGTTTGCAGTTCCTCTTAGTAGAAGCAGACGGTCTTGACTTTTTTTTTATAAACTCTTCTTAATTCTTCTCTGTAGGAGCGTTGCAGTGGATTGGATGATTCATTTTAAGCGTGACTGATTCATTTTTCTTTTCACTTTTAAGAAAATGTCAAGGAGATTTTTGGACAGACTATTATCCATCATCACATCCCTTTTAACTGGGACTGCGAATTTATCCGGCTGCATTTTGGGCACAACCGCAAGAAGCACCTGAACTACGTGGAATTCACGCAGTTTCTGCAGGTCAGCGCCCGTCCTGGGCACATGTATTGTCTGGTATTGAGACAAAAGAAGTCTCCATCTCACCCCATTCTTCATTTCCCTCCCGCTGAAGCAAGCTCTTCAAATTCTTCCAGCCATTTTCTTTCAGTGTTACTTCCATTTACTTAAATAGTTTTCTTACATTTTCTATTTCCAGGTGTGTTTGGTTGAATTCTAGCTACACGAGATTAGGGATTCTTTTACCTCTCACTACCAAACACAGAGTTGGACATTTCCCTTTCTATAATTACATCACAAGTCTGTTTAGATTGATAGTCATAGGAATTACCATAATTTCATGAATATAGCCCTCCTGTGGGCTCTTTTGTCTGTGGAGCCCCCCCCCAAAAAAAAAACACAGATAGAAAATATTTGGAAAAAGTTGCATCTATGTTGAACATGACAAGAACATTTTCTTGTCCTTATTCCTTGAACAATAAAGTGTTACAACATTTACATAGTATCGGCATTGAATTGGGTTTTGTAAGTAGTGTAGAGATAATTTCGAATATATAGGAGGGGCTGCTGAGATAGATCAGCGCGTAAAGGAACTTGCCACCAAGCCTGGTGACCTGAGTTTGATCCATTGTTAAACCCGTGTAGTAGAAGGTGAGAACTGGATTCTGCAAGCTGTTCTCTGACTTCCTCTTGTACACCATGGCCCATGTGCACACACACACATCACACACAAATGCATACACACAGACACACACACTAAATAGATAAATGCAAGCAATGCAGGATGCATGTAGACTATCTGGAAGAGATGACTTAAAGTATCTGGGGGAACATGAGTAGACTATCTGTAAATAGTGGACCATTTAGCTTTTAGTGTCCACTGGGAGAGGGCCAGTGGGGTTGGGCCCTGGAACCAGATACTGTACAGATGCTGAAGAACACTTCTAATTAATGATTTGTTTACTTTTCTATTAGTTAACTCATGAGATAACTAACTCATGAGTTAACTCAATGTTAACTCATCCTGTCATTACTATCATTATTAAAATCTCTTTGGTACATTTAAAACACAAGAGGTTATCTTATCTTTTATATTAGTCAGACTATTCAGGAGCCTTCTTTCTTAAAAATCAAGGGCCAGGTGTGTGGCTTGGTGGCTGGCAAGCACGAGGTGCTGAGATTGATTCCTAGTTTAGCAGAGGGTAAAGAAAATAGGGGAGCCAGGCAGTGGTGGCATACATCTTTAATTCCAGCACTTGGGAGGCAGAGGCAGGCGGGTCTCTGTGAGTCCAAGGATAGCCTGGTCTACGAAGTGATTTCCAGGACAGCCAGAGACAGCGTTACAACAGAGAAACCTTGTCTCGAAAAAGAATGAAAAAGAAAATAGGGGAGGGGGAGGATAAATTTTCACATAAAATACATTATAAAACTAACCCTTTAAAAGTAGACAGTTTACTGACTTCTAATACATTAATGGTATTTTGTAACCTCCACCTTATTCCAAATGTTTTCATTACCCCAAAGAACAGCCTGCAGTTTTTAGAAGTCACTCCCCATCAATACTCCTCTCTCGGCTTCTGGGAGCTACTGATCTGCCTTTTGCTTTTGTGGACGTAACTATTCTAGACAATTCATATGAACGGGATTGTATGACAGGACTTTGTGTCGTTTTCTTCCTCTTAACATAATATTTTAAAGAATTTTATAGAATAGGCCAAATGTGTTAGTGATAATCCCACTGGTTAAGAATGAGACCACTACTACAATTTTTGAGCCAAATTTGAAGCGAGTTTTAACTAAATGCTGGACAGGAATGTACTCTGGCCATGACCATTCTGGAGTTCTCAGAAAATGTTGACAAGTCACATTTTGCAGAGGCTTAGAAAAGCAGAACCCATATGAAGCTACCTATTTCCCACCAGGTCCAATCAGGGGCAAGCATATATACTGACATGCTTCTTGCCTGTGTACCTCTCTCCTACGTCCAATCAGGAGCAAACATATATCCTGATGTATTTCCTGCCTATGAATGTCCTGCCTACATATGATCAGCACATTGGATTAACCAAGCTTCCTTAGAGAATCAAAACACATGGTTTGTTGTTTTACAAGAACAGCCCCATCATTCCAGGAAATAATTTGACTTTTGGCAAGTGGGGATTCCAGGATTATCTGTCTTTTTGCTTTATAGATTTCGTAGGCACGGTAATTAAAAAGTAAAACATAACTTTAGCTCTCACAATAGCCCACATCTTTAAACCCAGCACTCAGAAGGCAGAGGCAGGCAGATCTTTTGAATTTGAGGTCAGCTTGGTCTACAAAGACTATTCTAGGTCAGCCAAGGATACATGGGAGACCCTGTTTCAAAAATAATTAGCCATATTGAGAGTGGCGTGGTATCTCAGTGGTAGAGCACTTGCCTAGCATACGTGAAGCTCTGCCAACTTCAATTCCCAGTACTGCAAAGCAAAATGACCCCTAGGCTTTTAGCTGGGTGTAATGAATGGTCCACGCCCGTAATCTTAGCACTTAGGAGGTTGAGGCAGGGGTATCAGGAGTTCAAACATGCATTTGCATCAAACCTGGGCCATATAGAAGACCTTGTGTCAAGAAACAAACAGACAGAACAACAATAGAACTATCCATATTTGATCATGTAGTAAAACTCCATTTATTTCTATTTTTGACTTAATAGTATTCATTGTGTGAGTATATTTGCATCCATTCATGAGTTCTGACATTGTGGTTCTTGTGCATATAGCTCCTACAAACATTCATAGATAAATATTTGTTAGATTACCTATTTTCAATTCTCTTGTGTATATACCTAGGGATGGAATTACAGCCACGCGCCCTGTGTTAACTCCCCTTTGCTTCCCTCTGTTCCTTCCCTCTTGGGGTGATGAGCATAGTACCCAGGGCCTTGTGCATGCCAGATGAGTGCTATCATGGAGCTGCGTCCTGACCCCCAGGTTTAACCCTCTGAGGAACCGCTGGAGTGTTTTCTACAGCAGCGGCACCATTTCCTGGTGCCGATACAGTCTAAAGGTGAAACTGAGCTTTTTGTGCAACTGCTGCCGTCTGATAGCCATCCCCTTCATCCCGAAGAGCCAGTTTGCCTTTCTGTTACGTCGAATCTCCTGAAATTCCCTGGATTTCGTCTTTCCTTCATCGTGTTTTGCTTCTTTTTTGATGGACTGTTTCCTGTATTGGCTCTCTGAGGAAAGTAAAATAAAGAGTTTTGAGGCTTTTCTCATAGGAGAAGTGCTTGAATAGTTTGGCTGGTTGTCTCTTGCATGCTTTCTGCATTGTTGTGTTGACATCAGGAAGCCCCGTGCATCCTCATTTCAGATTTCTCTTGCACTCCGGAGGGTGTTAGGATTCTCCTTCTCCCTCCCTCCCCTCACCTCCCTCTCTGTCTGTCTCTCTGTCTCTTCTTTCATTGCCAGTGGTCGTTTTCTTGACTGGTTCTTTCCAGGTCTTAATCTCTTATTCAAGAAATTGAAATAAGGGCGCACTCAGATTGCAGTCTCAAGGAAACTTTATTCAGGAGCAAAGCGATGTACGGATCAGAATACATGAAAGCAAGCAGCAGGCTGCATGAATGACTGAGTGATCACAGGCCCCAGGCTATCACAGGCCTGGACTTCCTTTATGGGGTCTAAAGGAAGGAGGGACTCATTACTAGGGGACATGATATGGGCAGTTCTCTATTTTGGTTGACAAATTTTATATAACCTTTGCTGCCCCTGTTCCGTCCCATAATGCACCTGTTTTAATCAAATGCATATTCAAGTACACATAGGTGTAAGTTGGTAAATAGCAAGACCAGCAAGATGGCTCAGTGGCACTTGCCACCAAGCCTGATGGACTAAGTTCAATCCCTAGGATCCACATGATAGAAAGAGAGGGCTCACTATCATGATTGTCCTCTGACATTCACATGCATGCTCTGGTGCCCCACCCCACATACAAATTTTATAAAGGAAAAAAATTTTAATTAAAAAATATTAGAGCTGGTAAATAGAGGATTTTCCTTAAAAGCTCACTTAGAGGACACAATTTGCTTTGCTGTCCATGTGCCCAAAACCAGTTCATGCTGGATTGGCTCCCCCAACCCTCCTACAGAACATATCTGGGAATACATTTGAATAGAAAGCATCCATGTTTGATTGCTGTCGGGGAAGAGACCTTTCTCGTTATTCGGAGTAGGATGCATATACAGCTTGATGCAGGCACAAGTCCCAGGTTACTCACAGGTTGCTAGGTGCCTTGTGCCTGGCCCACGCCCAGTAGAACCCCTGGCTGATAAGCCCTTCCCCATGCTTGCCTGTCTCGCCTTCATGATGATAGTTATGGATGTGAGTTTACTTTTAATCACTTTGCTGGGCATTCGGTAAGATCATCTTATAAGAAAACTTTAATTCTTGACCCGCTTTCCTCTTTCGCATTTTTCCTTTAGTTTTTATTCTATTTTCCTTCTGGTTCTTTGAATTTTTTTAAATTTATATTTGTTGTACTTGGAATCTTTCAGGAGGTTTTTTTTTTTTTTGGTTTTCTGAATATTCCTTTTTAAAATTCATCCGTTCATTCTTTCATTGATTCATTTTAATGGTGTGGCTGGTGTGGTGGTATAGTCTGTGGGCTAAGTCGGGGAGAATATTCCAGATTGGACGTTAACTTGGGGTGCACAGTAAGATTTTGTCTAAAAAAACAAAACAAAAAAAAAAAGCAAGAACAAACCAAACAACAACAGAACCAAACAGAAAGATAGCATACTGTTCTTATTCATGTGTTACACTGTTTTCCCCCCACCTCTTCAATGATTCTAAAGATGTGGTGTTTGGTTTTGCAACTTGATTTTTTTTCATTTTCCTCAAAGTGTGTTTGCTCCAAATTTATTTTTCCCTTTGTTCTCCTTCCTTTCCTTTTCTTTTTAAAAAAGATTTCTTTCTTACTTACGCACGTGTGCCTATGTGTGTTCACGTGTATCAAGAGTGTGCAGATGCCCTCGGAGGGCCAGAAAAGGACATTGAATCCCCTGGTATTGGAATTACAGGTGGTTGTGAGCCACCCAGTGTGGCTGCTGGGAACTAAGCTGGGGTCCTCTGCAAGAGCAGTGAACTCACTTAACTGCTGACAACTCTCCAGCCCCTTTCTGTTTTTGCTGTCTTCATCTCTTGAGTGTTGGAATTATAGATACGTGCTAACACACCCAGCTTCTAAGTTTCTTCTTGTTTGGGTCTCTGTTTTTCACATCAGAGGCTTTTTTTTTGGGGGGGGGGGTGTCTGCTCATATTTAAGACCAGTTGTGTAAGTTACCTTTGCTGTGACGGAATACCATGACCAAGACCGTGTATAGAAGAAAACATTTTATTGGGCTTATGCCCTCAGAGGTTTAGAGTACGTGATAGCAGAGCAAAGTCATGATGGCAGGAACAGCTGAGAGCTCACATCTTGATTCATAGGCAGGAAACAGAGAGACACCTCTAGGCACTTTGAGACCTCAAAACCCTCCCCCAGTGACATACTTCCTCCAACAAGGCCACATCCCCTAATCCCCCCCAAATAGCTACTCACTGGTGAGCCTGTGGAGGCCATTCTCATTTAAACCACCAATGTAGTGTTTGTTAACTCCAGACCTGGCTGTAAAAAGCTGTGGTAAGGCCATTTCATTGGAAGCCTGTAATGTCTCTGTTAAGGCTTTTTGGATTAGCGAACGAGACCATCTGGTCTATTTAAGAAATGGCTGCCTGAGCTGTGGGGATGGCTCAGCATGCAGAGTGCTTGCTGCACAAGTATGGGATCCGTTCAGTCCCTAGTAATCACTCCACAAGAGGGAGGCAGGCATGCTTACGTGGTCAGACACCTGTAATCCTGGGCTGTGAGGCCGAGACAGGAGATCCACTGGGACTTGGTGGCTGCCGGCCTGCTCCAGGTTCAGTGCGAGACTCTATCTGAAGGGAATAAGGTGGAGAGTGATGTAACAGGACATCTGATGTCCTCCTCTGGCCTCCATGTCCCACACACACACACTCTTACACACACACACACACACACACACACGCACGCACGCACACCAGTTCTATCCCATCAGCCATCAGGACAGCCTCTGCCTGCCCTTTACCAACCCTGGCAGAAGACTTAAAGGCTGACTGTCTGGAGAGTTTAACAGAGGAACCCGAGGCTGATGGAAGCCAGCGCAGAGTACTACCCCGAAAGAAGGGAATAAACTTCAAGTCTGTGTCCATAGCAACGGTGGAGGCCTCCAGCCCCATTCTCTACTCAGTAGCCAGAATATAAAAATACCAAGTCTCCTATTCTCTGGGTAGTCAAGGCTGGCTTTGAACTTCTTGTCATTCAGCCTCTGCCTCTGGCATGCTGGGATCACATGTGTGTGCCTATAGATTTTGCATTTCTAACAGAATCTCAGTCTCTGTTTTTGATTCTCACCACATAGCCTCAAGGGCTCATACCACCTCTGCAGAGCCATCTGGAGCTCTTGATGAACTGAAGAAGGTTTAGAGGGTTTGATATTTTGATATACTTGTCTTTAACTCGTCACCCTGCTAAGAATTTTTACAATTTTATAGTGAAATCTCACACACATATAGAAAACCACATAAAACAAATGTATAGTGTAATGAATTATAAAACTAATACTTGCTAAGCTAATTTTAATGACTTGAATTACCATGGAGATATCAAAAGTCCATGGGAAAATTTAGTTAAAACCAGATGTGGCAGTGCATGCCTATAATCCCAGTACTTGGGAGGTGAAGTCAGAAGAATCAGGAGTTCAAGGCCAGCTTTGACTACACAGAGAGTTCAAAGCCAACCTGGGCTACGTGAATTAGGCCTTGCTTTTTTTTTTTTTTAAAGATATATACACATGTAAAAAAGATATATACATATGTAAAAACAAAAACAAAAAAAACCCTTATTTCTCCTATCTGTCTATCTATCCATCCATCCATCCATTTTTGGTTGCTGGGAGTTAAACTTAGGCTTTGTGGATGACAGATAAACATTCTATCAGTGAGCTCCCCCCAGCCTCCCTGAGTATTTTAAGTATCAGGAAAAGGTAAGGCAGTGTTTGGTGAATGAGTGACAATGACAACGATAATATTTAATCTGGCCTTTGGGTGATATTTGAATTTGACTGTAGTTTCCAGCTGCATGGAAACGCGCATGACGTCTGAATACATATGAAGTGTTGTGCCAGCACAGCCGTGTGGATTACATCATGGATACCCGACACAGAAATGCTCTGGTTTTGACTTTTGTATCATATCCTGTTTTTATTAATATTGCTTGTTAAAACATTTGGCTTTACATTCGTTCAACACTTCAGAGAGTTTCTGGTTCATTTTACGGCTTGAGAGCGACTGTGCCCAAACCCTGAGCTTTGACATGAACACAGCTCGTACAGTTTCCCATCCCTAGCTTTCATTTTAGAATTAGGAAGTATTGCCTTTGCCATTGGGTAGAGTTTCACACCAAGTTCATTTAAAAAGAAAAAAAAAGAAAAAAGTCACTTGAAAAAGAGGAGAGAGACTGACTGGCTCTGATTGCAACATTTAGAAGTGAAAAGCTGAAAACGAGCATAAACTCTTAATTCGGGAAAGTTCTCACGGGTGGCAAGAAAGTCTTCAAGCGGGAGAGAGTAAACCATTGTGCCTTGTAGCAGCAGGAGGAAAGCACTGAAAACCGTGTCCTTTGTCTTCATCGATGGAAACTTTCCAAGTAAAACTCAAAGGTTCCCTTCCCCCCCCTTGGTTCCTGCCAGCTCTGATCCGTTCTCTTTCCCCAGGGAGCACCCTGTACATGTCTATCGGGAAGCCTGTGCCTCTCAGAGCAAATCAGAAGCTTTGTTGTGAATTCAGAGCTGCGTTTTGCTTCTCTCTGTAGTAAGGACATGCTGGGGAAGGCTGTCCGTCCTTCCTCTGCAGATATGCTTGGGATGGGCTCCAGCCATTTCAGTGCTGTTTCTCTTTTTCCCCCGCAGGAATTGCAGTTGGAACATGCAAGGCAAGCATTTGCATTGAAAGACAAAAGCAAAACCGGCATGATCTCAGGTCTGGATTTCAGTGACGTCATGGTCACCATTCGTTCTCATATGCTCACTCCTTTTGTGGAGGAGAACTTAGTCTCAGTAAGTAAGGTGAAAGATTGCTTTCCATTTCCTGAAATGTTTGAACCGCTGGGCCCTGGGCCGCCTTCTTGTGTCCTCACGACTCTTATTTAATTAGGCTGTGTGTGTGTGTTGGAGGTAAGGAGAGTGGTCTTTCCTCAGTTTCTAGCTTCGTTCAGCTGAAGTCCACTCTGGCTACCATCTTGCTCTCACGTGTTCCCAAACTGTTTATTCCCACGCCCATTTATTTATTTATTTACCGTGTCCATTGCGAGGGGCAGGAGAGTTTGTAGACAGAGACGGCGATCCCTGTGTTTCCCTGTATTCATGCCTTCGTCTTGATTTTTTTCGTCCCTCACCTCAAGCTCCGGTGGTCTAGTTAGGATGACTCCTCCTTCTGGAGGGATGCCCACCGGCTTCTGCACCAGTTTAATAACTATGCTCGTGTCAGGGGGGGACATGGAGGAGACGTGGGGCCGCCAGCCTCTGGAGTCATTGCCCTCTGCCCTTCACCTGCGTATTCAGAGCGTATTGCTGCAGACACGGGCCTTTGTTCTGTCAGAGTGCAAATCTCCCTCAAGTAATTGTGTGGACCCCCAGCAAGCTCATGTCATCCACCTCCTCACACGGTGGCGGAACTCTCCACACCTGCTTTCTTGTCCACACATCATGTTGTGTGTGAGTTTTTGATTACCGCGTGTTTGCAGTGGAGGAAAGCCAGTGGACGCTAGTGTTGTTTCAGCTGAAGATCATTATCGCCGACTCAGACTGGGGTAGAAAGATCAACTTCTGCTCTTTCTCTTCAGTGAATGTGGACATGGGGCATGTCACCTCCCTGACACCCATCCCCCTGCCTCTGTCCCTTCACCTCACACCCCAACCAGAGATGAAAGGAAGGCAGAAAAGGAGTTGGTCAAGGAGGGAAGGAGAGGAGAAAACCCAGAGGGAAGGATTCAGTCAGTGCCCGCTAGGATGGAAGGGTCCATTTTTGTATGTTTCAACTGTGTTAGATCACAACCCTCAGAGGAAAATATTAAGAAATCTGAGAACTGTATTTGGTATCCAGGTTGGCATTAATAAAAATACAATCTGTATAGGGGCAGACATATTTGCCCATTGTTACCTACACTGTAGAAAGTGAGGGATTTTATGTCAGGGAGAAACCAGAGTGTTACACCGTTTGTAAAAGCCTCTTTGACTGGGGTCGTTACACTGATATTTCTATTAGCATTTCTTCCATTCGCTTTAAACAGTGACAATTTTTGATCACCTCTGACTTATAACTTGGAAATTAGACTTTTGGAAACTGAAAAATCAAACAAACAAACAAAGAGAATACAAAAATCCTTCTCTTTTGAGACTATACCTAAATATGGGCGAAAGGTGGAGTTACTTTCTGAGGCTCCAGAGGTGATGAAGGCCACTACCAGTGTTCCCGGGTTCTGTGCTTGTGGAGGTACTGAGGATGTCACTTAGTAGAGAGTGGACCCTCTTCAGATAAGTACATTCTGGCAGCTTCTGGCAGCTGCATTTTGCACAACGCAGGTTCAGAGAGCCACACAAACTAGGTATCTTAAGTATAACAATGGCTTTTAAAAATTTGAGATAAGGTGATGTAATAAAATAGTCTCAGGACTGGGCAGATGGCTCAGCAGGGCACTAACTGTTCTTCCAGAGGACTTGGGTTCAATTCTCAGCACCCACATGGTAGATCACAACCACCTATAACTGCTGTTCCAGGGATCTGACTCCCTTCTCTGGCACGAGATACACATGTAGTATATCATACACATGCATATATATATATAGGTGTTTTGACTATATATATATAGAATATATATATATATAGAATAAAATAATAATACATTTTAAAAGGTCTTTGAATTGAAGATTACTAAGACTGGAGGTGTGGCCCAGTGGTACAGTGCATGGTAATGGTGAGTATACAGGAGGCCTTGGTCTTAATCTACAGCATGGCAAAAATAAAGTTACTGCCTGGTTTTTGTGTATGTGCATAGGAAAAAATAAAGTTTAGGGAATATTCTCTTATATAATGCATTGCTATTTTTCTAGGACTAGCAAGCATTGCATAGTTGAGGGTCTTGAAGAATCCTGTTTAAATAGCCACGTTTTGATCGGCAAGAATTATATTTGTTGTTTCTGACCTTAGCGGTGGATGAACCATGAAGTCCAACTTCCAGATGTTGCTTTCTTCCTTTAAATCTAAATTGCATGGACTTCCCTAAGCGTACAAAGTGCACTGTGTTTTAGTCAGATAGCCCCTTTATATTTATAGGCCGGTAGTTAATTGTTATAATGATGGAGATTCCTTCGAGTTCACTTTGAGGAAAAAAATGAACAGAGTTCAAACCACGTTTCTTTTGAATTTTAAATGTTTTCCCCCTTCTGTAGATGATGATGATGATGATGATGATGATGATGATGATGATGATGATATTATTATTTTTGGTTTTTTGAGACAGGGTTTCTCTGTTGTAACTCTGGCTGTCCTGGAACTCTCTGTAGATCAAACTCACAGAGATGTGTATGCCTCTGCCTCCGGAGTGCTGGGTTTAAAGGCATGTGCACCACTGCCCAGCTGAGTTTTAAATGCTTTGTGCTGTCATCTCCTAGGCTGCTGGAGGAAGTATCTCACACCAAGTTAGCTTCTCCTACTTCAACGCGTTTAACTCCTTACTGAACAACATGGAGCTCGTGCGTAAGATCTATAGCACTTTAGCAGGCACGAGGAAAGATGTTGAAGTCACAAAGGGTAAGACTTAAAAGTTGATTGGAATCTTTGAAGTTGTGCTTTCCATCGGATAGACGAACTTTTGTTTTTCATCAGATAGAGGCGAGGCCAGTGTAAGTCCGCCTCAGAGCAGCCAGATCTGGAAGGTTGCTGCGTGCATTTGCGTGTTTCACGCATGCGCATGCTTCGTATGCCCTGGAACCCCTGGTGCATTCAATGAGACGCTGAGGTCCGCAATGCAAAAATGTCTCTGACAGTTTTGAAAAGAGCCTTGGCCTGATCTGTCAAACAGGTCAGTGGCAGTGTGGCAGCAGCTTGTTTGTACTGGGAACGAGTTGCACAGAAAAAAGAGCACGCCCACTCCTTTTGGGTGAGTGGCGATGGGACGTTTTGGGAGACCTCAGAGCAGCCACCTTTATTTTGTGACTCTGGAGACCAAAGTGAAAAAACGAGAGAGGCAAGAACTAGGAAGCGATTGTGTTGTCACTGAAGTTGCTTTATCTGTTCCTGCACATTCATCCTGCTTTATTTTATCACTAGCTTTCAGAGTGCAGTTATAAGCTGAACTTGAGTATTTAAATTTAGATGTTTAGCGCAGTGCTAAAATGTCCTTTGCTTTCCGCTTATTTAGACTCTTGAGATACTAACCTTTGTTTCTTTCTCTTCCAGAGGAATTTGCCCAGAGCGCCATCCGCTATGGACAAGTTACTCCACTAGAAATTGATATCCTGTACCAGCTTGCAGACCTATATAACGCTTCGGGGTAAATCTTCCCATGACTCTTCACAGTGCTCGGTACAGGGTGGATCACAGGGTGGATCTTTTGAGACGTGACTTGGAGCATTTCCTTTTACCCACATCCTTTTCAGTGTTTAGATTCTCAGCGAGAGAAATAGGCAGAGAGAGAAGACAGAGGGCCGGAGAGGCAGAGGAAGGGAGAGAAAGGGAGAGCAAAGGGCAGAAGCTAAGAGAGAACCGTTGGAGCAAAGAGCCAAGAGATGGAGGGGGAGGGAAGAGAAGGGCTTCCGGGTGAGAGGGAAGAGGGAGAAGGAAGAAAAACGAGAAGAGTAGAGAGTTGGAGAGAGGGCAAAGATGAGTTTAATGTAGGCTTATCTTGAAGTGTTCTGAATTTACAGAGATTTGTAGACATTTGATAAAGTTTGTAAAGTCATGAAGATAGGGTTGGGGTTAGGGTTATCTTCTTAAGATAATGCCTGATACAGCATCAGGCTTCCCACCAAAAACAAGATCAGATGTTTATGTCTTTGTTTTTTTTTTTTTCATAAATTAAAAAGGAAGGAGAGCGTAGAGGGCATCTAATCTGCAATGGTGCAAATCCATGAAAAGCCTTCATCTACAAGTGCCCAGTGGACAGGGTTAAAGAGGCTTGTGGTCTGTTAAAAACCTGGCTTGCTGTTTTCAGTCACCTGTGGTAGTTCTTTAAGTAATAATACGAGAAATACTGGGCCTGGAGAGATGTCCTTGCAGTAAAGGACACTTGCTCCTTTGGCAGAGGACACAAGTTTGTTTCCCAGTACCCACAATGTGCATCGCACACCTGCCTGTAACTTCAGCTCCGTAGACGGAAATATTAATAACTCAAACGGGTCCATTCAGGGAACAGGAGACAGTCACAGTGTGTGAGGCTGATCCACCTTGCGGAGGGTCAAGCCTCTGATGGACTGACCAAAGCACGTGGCCTCCAGGTAATTTATGGAGGAAAAGCATTGCCTACTGAGTGATACAAAGGTCTTAACTGCTTAATGAATAGAACCTCCACAGTACAACAGCTCCCAACTTGAGCTGGCCGACTTGATGCCATTTAAAGTCAAGACCCCCTGGCAAGGTGTTCCTTTACTGGTGCTTAGGCTGAGACTGAAGGAGGTATGAGAAGTTTCTCTATATTAGCAATAATACAGTTGGGTGCTTTCAACATAAAGATCTCAGTGGGCAAAGTAAAATCTGAACAATTTTCAGATTTGCTCCATCCATGGATAATTGAGTGGACAATTGCCAGTATTCCGAACTACCATTCTTTCTGCATTCAAAAAATCTCTTGCCCATCCATACCCAGAAAGTGGTTCGAACAGCCAAGGAAGGTGACCTCTGGCAACAGCTCTAGCTGGCAGATACAGCAGCTGTTTAAGGTTCATATAACTACACAGAAGTGTATGTAGCTTTACATTGTTTGAGAATAAGTTTAAATATTCCACTGCACAGCTCCAGGGGATCCAGCGTTCTCTGCTGGCTCCAAAGGGCACCTGTACTCACATGCTTACACCCCCACATACTCCACCCCGCAATACGAATAATTAAAAGTAAACTTAAAAATATCCGGGGACTACAGAAGTTGGATATGTATGTGTGATTTATTGCCTTCTTGCCGTATAGCGCACTGACGAGAGACGATATTTAGTCTCTCAGCTGCCTTGTTTGCTGATTGACACAAACTGCCAGGGCCGTGTCTCAACCTCTACATCTACAAGCCTCACTCTTAGAGCAATGTTTTGAGCCTCCTTCATGTAAATAAATGGTTTCTAAATGTCCTTCTCAAAACTATATCTGAAGTAACCTTTTTAGCTGGCTCCTGGAATGTACTTATTTTTCAGTTTTGGTACCCATAATGCTGCATTCATATGATTCAAAGCTCAAGGGCTTTGAAGAAGAATACCATAAAATCCTACCCTGAGCCTCTAACCTTCCGGGACACTGGGCCCTCCTGCCTGAAGGGCATATGGACCTTTATCTAGGCGTGAATTACTCTTCACTGTTATTGTCCTTCACTGGAGTTCCATTAGATCCATTCCCTTCTTGGTTTTTGCTTTTGTTGAAAATAAGATCTGAAGGAGTATTGTTTTTTCCTCACTAAAGTAAAATGTCCCCTTTAAATGCTAGCTCTTCTGGGTTGGGGGGGAAGGTGCACTCCATGTGAGGAGTCTGACAGTGTCTAACAATTCTTTGCCATGTTTCTCCCTTAAGGCGCTTGACTCTGGCAGACATCGAGAGAATAGCCCCGCTGGCCGAGGGGGCCTTGCCTTACAACCTGGCAGAGCTTCAGAGACAGGTATGAGCAGTCTCGTGACTACAGTCGGACAAAAATGCTCAAATGGGGTGAACATAACAAGCCTAGACATTTTGATTGGCATGAGTATTAAAGACTCTAGAGGTCTGAATTATCTCCCACATCCTCACAAGGTCCTTTAATGTGATTACTAGTTTTTGAATTTCATTCTTCTAGCTTGTTAAGATAAAGAAAGAGTTCAAACACTGGTGGGCGTGACCTCCTTTCTAGTCATTTGCCAAATGTTGTTGCTGTTGTGAGACTGGATTTCTCCGTTACAACTCTGGCTGTCCTGGAACTCACTCCATAGACCAGGCTGGCTGCAAACTCACAGACATCCTCCTGCCTCTGCCTCCCGAGTGCTGGGATTAAAGGCGTGTGCCATCACAGCACAGCATTTCCTAATCTTCTTTAAAGATTAGTGTTCAGGCTGCTTTGTATGGTTAAGCTGATATTTACAGGTGTTTTTGTTGTTGTTTGTTTGTTTTGTACAAAGCATTTGCAATTAAAACAAACCATCATTGTGATTGTGTCTAACAGATTATAAGAGGGAAAAAGGAAATGTATCTAACTAGTGAACCAGAAAGAAAAAAAAAATTCTTTAATGTTAAATATGAATATTAATACAGCTCCATTTTGGATTTTTCAAGTGTTCTCAGTAGAAAAAGCCAGAGCCCTGAGATGACCCCCAACACTGAATACAACCTTTTTTTTTTTTTAAAGTCTTGTCTTAAATGGAAACCTGGACTTGTAAGCAGTTGAGCAAGCTTCAGTTGTAGCAGAAAGGGCTGAGGATAATTATGTAATACAGGCTAGCCTAAAACTCATGAGGGTTAGGGGAGCTGGCCTCTTCCTCCTGATGTTTCACTGGGCTTATCTTTGAAGAACCTCTATTTCCCATTGTTCTTTATGAGGCTGTGTGATGATGTACAGGGAGATGGGGAGGGAATGTGGCTACCATATCTACCTTCTCCTGTGGCTCCTTGGTGAGTAGTCGGGGGCGGGGGGTTGCTGTTATCCACCTTTGACAGGTTAATGAGAAATCAAAGTACTTAGCCAGACTTGGCAATGAGTGCCTATAAACCAGCATTCAGGAAACTGAGCCAGAAGGATTGCTGTGGGTTCAATGCTACCCTGAGCTACATAGCAAGGCCCTGTCTCCAAAAACAGCAACAACACATGTCATTGACTTTGGAAAGGCTTGTCAGAGAATATTTCTTTTGCTTGAGTTCCATAGCATTGGCTTCTGAAATCAATAAGGATTTCTAATTCCAGCTTAATAATAAATAGGAACTTTTGGATTCAGTTAAAGCAGAAAGAAAATGGAGAAGAGCTCTTTGGTGGCTGTGCTTTCTCTGGCACGCGGAAGACTAATGGTGCCCGCAATGCACTTCGGGCTTTTTTGTTTCTCCTTCCCTCAAATACTTGCTTTCTGCTATCAAATGTTTTTATTGTTTGTTTATTTATATATTTATTCATTTTGGCTTTTCGAGACAGGGTTCCTCTGTTGTGACTCTGGCTGTCCTGGAACTCGCTCTGTAGACCAGGCTGGCCTTGAACTCACAGAGATCCCCGCCTGCCTCTGCCTCCCGAGTGCTGGGATTAAAGTTGTGCAACACCATGACCTGGCCTGTTCTTTATTTTTTTGAGACAGGATAATTATGTAGTACAGGCTAGCCTAGAACTCATGTAGCTAGCTGGGGTTGGCTCTGACCTCCCGATCCTCCCCTTCCCAGTCACTGGAATCATGCTGTCTGACATCCTAGTGAGCTGTCAGAAGTGACTGGCCCCACCTCCCTTATCTTGCGCTGGTGTCTGTGATGTTCATTCATGGCATTCTGTCATTGTCTGGCATGGACTCTGTTCTACACCACACTGGCAGTGGTGTCAATACTTGGGCTTGAGGTACTTGCTCCACCTTGAGATCCAGAGAGATCCAGCCCTGTCGCTCATCACTCAGCAATGTGTGAGATTCTGTGCAAATGTGCATGCAAGATTCAGCTTGATAGGCTTAGTTATTACCGCTTCCTCCCCATCCTGCACCCTCTTCCCAGCTCTGTGATCTCCCTCAGCTTCCTCGTCTGAAATGAGGATCAGATTTCCTGCTCCCAGGGTCGATGGGCAAGCACACCAGACAGGAAGGCAGCCCTCACTGGTCCCTGCCAGGCCAGCCCACTTTACCCCAGCTGTGTTAGTCTGAGTTCTCTAGAGGAACAGAACTGACAGAATGAATATGTGGGTTTTAGCAGATAGCTTACAGGTTGTGGTCCAGCTTGTCCAACAATGGCTGCCCATCAATGGAAAGTCCAAGAATATGGTAATTGTTCAACCCACGAGGCTGGATGTCTCAGCTGGTCTTTAGCATATGCTAGAATCCCAAAGAAGTAGGGTCCAGTGCCAGGGAAGGAATGGACAATGCCCGCACAAGGCAGGGCAAGCAGGCAAGAGCAAGAGCTTTTTTTTCCCATGTCCTTTTTATAAGCTGCCACCAGAAGGTGTGACCCAGATTAAAGGTGGGTCTTCCCACTTCAAATAATTTAATTAAGAAAAATCCCTTGCAGATGTACCCAGCTGCTTGGGTTTTAGTTAATTCCAAATGTAGTCAAGTTGACAGACAACCAAGAATACCCATCAGGAGGGCTTGCTGCTGAGTTTGAAAAGAGAGGTTGTAAGTTTCTTTTGTGTTCTGGGGGGTTGAACCTCACCCTCCTCCTACATAAGAGGCAAGAACTCTACCCCAAGCTGTATTTGCAGCTCAAAAATGAACCCTGCCCTGCCACTGCCGACCTTGAACTCACTTTGTAGCAGGGGCAAACAAACCTCCTCTTTTTTCTCCCTGGGTGTCCCCACAATTACTCATTCAACTGTATGAGAATCTTCTCAGGTATAGAGCTGTGGGGTGTGTGTGTGTGTGTGTGTGTGGTGTGTGTTGTTTCTATTATGTTAAAGCTCTAAACAATTTGCTCAAACTAAGCTGAGTTGTGCTCTGCCTAAACATTCCTGGGGTGACTCCATCTTTATTTTACGCATGCCTTTTCTTAGTCTTAGGACTTTGTTTCTTCCTGTAGTTTGTAGTCTCATGGACCATCTTGATCTTGGATTCAGGAATACATGGAAAAACACCATTACAGTTCACTGAGTAGTTACACAAAAGTGAAACCTGTTCTCGAAAAGGAGGAAATCAGGTTTACACCCAAGCTATTATTTACTTTTTAGTCACTTATCTCAAAGATTTTAGATAGGAAGGAACTGCCGTATCTAACACATCTGAACTCCTTTATGCTGGGAGGAAAACGTACATACATTCTCTTATGTATTCCTGTATAGAAACAAGAAGATAATTAAAATCTATATATTTTCCCTCTATCTGCTTGGTCCTTCTGTACTATCATGGCTTTGGGTTTCTTCTTCTTTTTTTAATAGATTCTTTTCTCGTATGATATATCCTGATTACAGTTTCCCCTCCCTCTATTCCTCCCAGTTCCTCCCCACTTCACCTCTCCTCGGATCCATTCCTTCTCTGTCTCTCGTTAGAAAAGAACAGGTTTCTAAGAGACAACATCCAAACATGACAAAATAAAGATGAAGCGAAAACTATCATATTGACATTAGACGCAGCAACCCAACAGGAGGAAAAAGAGTCCCAAGAGCCGGCACAAGAGCGAGAGACCCACTCGTTCTCACCGTCGGTAGTTCCATAAAAATGCTGAGCCGAATAGCTGTAATACATGCAGAGGACCTGGCGTAGACCCGTGTGGTTAGTCTTACGTTGTAAGGCTGAAAATATTGAATTGCAATGGAAGGCTGAGGAGGTTGTAGGTGTGGCTTGGCGTGGCTTTGTTCTGCGTTCCCTTGCTCCTCTTACCACAAGTTTAGCTCGTGTAGACCCCAGCCTTGTTGTTGTTCTCAGACACTTGCTGTAAAATTCGCCTGTTGTTTTCCTCCCACATTGGTATGTGCTGCTGGAAGAGGTCTTCTCTTCATTGGGTTGCCCTGCGACATAACGCCCCTTGATGTAGCTTTGGTTCATTAACTGACACAATCCCATCCTATCTAATTCTCATCTATGGGCTGAGATACATTTAACAACAAGGAAAAAAAACAGAACCTCTCTTCAAATGAAATCTCCAATTCCAGAAGGAGCCAGTTAAAAATCATTTAAGAGTCTCAACTCTGTTTTGCTTTGAAAAACACTTAATTAGCCTCGTTAAATATCAACCTTCATGATCATGATCATAACCTTACAGGGAAGGGTGCCTTTTCCTTTGGCCCATTTGCTCACGGCAGGTGATCTTCTTAGTGCAGAATATTTTCTTTCAGCCTAAATGCTAAAAATTCAGTACATAGTCATTAGTAGAAATGACAGCTATAGGGACATTGCCTTTATGAATATTCATGATGTGAAATCTATAGTATTAATTACCTTCATTTGCATAGCTGAATACAGGGGAACTGTAAGTTGTAGTGATAACTAAGCCTTAAGAAAAAACATCTCTGTAACCCTACACTGGTGCGTTTTCTTACAAATGCTATTTAATAGGAATTAAAGTGACATTTCTGTCAAAAAAGACATTTGGATATTATAGTTTGAGATGTTTTAACTAAGAATTAAAGAACAGAATAATCCTTCCGTTTTCATAGGATTTTGCAGGGCTTATAAACATTCTTTGAAGAAAGGGAGATGAGAGAAAAAATCTGTGCTGTTGAATACAGGAGAAACCTCCCATGTGAAGAAGAGAATTAGTGGTCACTTGATGCTTCTTTGGGATTATAGACATATTGCTTTATAAAAAGAACCTTTTCTTTTTAAAAAAAAAAATTTATTTTATATACATGGTGTCTTGCCTGCATGTGTGACTGCATGAAAATGTCAGATCCTGGAGCTATAAACAGCTGTGAGTTGCCATGTGGGTGCTGGGCATTGAACCCCATGTCTTCTGGAAGAGCAGCCAGTGCTCTTAACCACTGAGCCATCTGTCCAGCCCCTCTTTTTTCTTTTTAAGATAGGATCTCACTTTGGACCCAACGTTTGCCTTGAATTCATATTTTAAATTTTATTTTTTATGTTTACGGGTGTTGTACCTGTATGCTTGTGCATGCGGGGCATGTGGAGGCCAGAAGAGGGCACCCCTGGAGCTGGAGTTTCAGGTGGTTGTGAGCCATCATATGGGTGATGAAAACTGAACCTGGGTCCCCTGGAAGAGAAGCCAGTCTACTGGCTACTACTGAGCCATCTCTCCAGCCCTTGGCTTTGAACTCTTGAGCCATTGTCTTTTGCCCTCTGATAACGGATAACTACCCACGCTTAGCTTTACATGTTTTAGTTCAACTTTGTGTTCTTGAAGTAGAGTCTCGTGTAGCCTAGACTGGCCTTCAACTCACTATGTATCTGAGAATTACCTTGGCTCACTACGTGCCTTAATTTTTAACCTTAGCTTTGTTTATTATTACCGTATTTAATTGTGTGTGTGAGCGCAGGTACACATGTGTCAGGCCCACATGTGGGGCTCCGAGGACATCGTTTAAACTCTCTCCTTTCATGGTGGGTTCTGAGGATCAAATCCAGATCATCAGGCTTGTACATCAAGCACTTTAGCTGCCGAACCATCAGTCCTCTCCTCCTCATTTTGAAAAGCTTATTATGACAAAGTAGATGTTTTATTCCTTTGTTCCAATCTGCTTATATAGCATAGTGGATATTTTCGTAATGAAAATGCTGAGTTCCAGACTGACACGTTGACGTAGACAAATTGCTCCAAGCGCACGGCCTCTAGACTAGCATCTGTTCAATCTATCGATCTATCTATCAATAGATGCTTTCAATCAACAGCATGTACCAATCATAATGAGATTTATTCTGTTGCTTTATTTCACTGTTAGCGCAGACTTTATTAGAAGTGTGAATGTGGGTAGTTCAGTAGTCATTAAGAGGTTTTGGATGTGATCGCTCTCCTCTGGCCTGAAACTCAAGAGATCTGCTGGCCTCCGTCTCCTGAGTGCTAAGTTTAAAGGTCTCCTCGACACAATGAGCAGTTTTGATACATTTGTAAAAGAAAGATTTTTTTTTTTTTTTTGGTTTGGTAGTACATGCCTGTAATTCCAGCACTTGGGAGGCAGGAGGGTCGGTGCATCCTTAGCTACACGGCAAGTTCAAGGCTAGCCTAGGGTTTGAGACTTCTTAAAAACAAAACAAAGCAAAAAACCATAGTGAAGGGGCTTATGAGATGGCTCCGCGTGCACAGGCGCCCGCTGCCGAGCCTGCCGATCTGAGTTTGATCCTTAGAACCCACGTGGCGGGAGGAAAGAACTGATTGCCGAACCTTGACTTCTGACCTGCACACGTGAACTGTGGCTGCATGTGTCTCCCCACCTCAGTGCACACACAGTGAATGAATAGATGATTAAATGTTAAAAACAACAAAATGTTTAGTTTTTAAACTTAGTTAAAAAAGAGGAAATGTTATATGCTGGTATATTTGCTTACCTCGAAGTTTCACTTCTGGGAGGGCTAGAAATGGGTCTCACCGATGCAGCGCTTGCCCAGCTCCCACGAGGCCCTGGATTCAGTCCCCGGTACTGCAGATACAAGCAAACAAACACAAACGTCTCAAGGCTAATAATGTACTCCCTAATAGCAGTCCATATGTGAACATTCAGAAAAAGCTACTCTCCATTTTGCAGGGTATTTTTATTTATCTATTTAATGTTTTTAAGTGTTCAGAGGGCATATATCTCAATGTGCCAGTTGCATGCATGGTGCCCCTGGAGGTCAGGAGAGGGCATCAGATCCCTTGGAACTGAAGTTACAGGGAATAGTGCACCACCATGTTGGTCCTGGGAACCCAAACTGGGTCCTCTGCAATAGCAATGTGTGTTCTTAACCACTGAGCCATTTCTCCAGCCCCAAGTTATTTCTTAAAAAAAAAAAACGAAAACAAAAAAACACTATTATCCTATTTCCTAAAAGATTTTCTTTTTCTTTTTCTTTCCTTCCTTCCTTCCTTCCTTCCTTCCTTCCTCCCTCCCTCCCTCCCTCCCCCTTTCTTTCTTTCTTTCTTTCTTTCTTTCTTTCTTTCTTTCTTTCTTTCTTTCTTTCTTTCTTTCTTTCTTTTTTTGATTTGAAAAATGCCAAAGTATAGCTTTTTTCACCAGTGGAATACTTTTCAGACTTTTCTGTTCCTTCTTCCCCACAGCAATCTCCCGGCTTGGGCAGGCCTGTCTGGCTCCAGATCGCCGAGTCTGCTTACAGGTTCACTCTGGGCTCGGTTGCTGGAGGTGAGTGGCACGTCTGTGGCTATTTCAGGCTGGCCTTGCTGTAACATTATCCCAGCAGTTTACTGTTCCTGGGGGGTCAGGGCTGCGGGGCTTTCTGAGCTTCTTTCTTTTTACCTGTGATCAGCGGCTTGTCCTAGCATGGCTGTGGCCCTCTGGCTCCAGGCTGTCTTCAGTGTAAAACCTCTGTAATGATGGGAGACTCTCAAGCGCATCGCTGCACTCACCTTAATTACATCAGTTAAGGCCAGCGTGAAAAATGGAGACTAAAAACCGAGTTTATGGGGTCAGGCTAGGGGCAGGGAGGAAGCCGAGATCTGAGACACAAACTCAGAAACTCGTGAAATAAAATAACCTCTCACGGAGAACCACAGTGGCTGGCTTGTATTTTTTTTTTTTCTTTTCTGTCTCTGGCTTAAGAGTGTCCAGATATGTTTATTTGCTGTAATGAACGTCTCCTCCCCTCTCTCTGGTCACAGCAGAAATTAGATAGTGGTTTTTTTTTTCTTTCATTTTTGTGTGTGTACGTGTGAGCGTGTGTGCAGGCTGAGGTCAGAGGACAGCTTGGCCAGAGGTGGTTTTCTCCTTCCATCGTGTGGGGTCCAGGGATTAAACTCAGGCTGCCACACTTGATGGCGGGTACCTTTGCCTGCTGAGCCAACTCACCAGCGTGTGACTATTTTTACTTAAATACTCTGCAAAGAAAATGTATGGAACCTGAAATTACTTTGTGCAGAAGAACCCCCAGCAATGATTAAAATACCCCTAAATTTTCAACACAAGCTGGAATTGATTGGCAACTGGTCATTTTTCAGCCTCAGTTTTAGAAGGTGCTACGCACGTTCTGGTTTTCCACAGCCAAAAAAAATAGAGCACTCTAGATCCTGGGAAGTATTTCAGTCCCCCGGAAATTCTAAAGCATGACTTTAGGTTTTTGTTTGTTTGTTTAATTTTTTCAACCAAATTCTATATTGGATCACATCAAGGACTTTTTCCCCAAGGGATGGTCGTAGCTTAGATTAATTTACCAAAATGCTTCAGTGAACTAAACATGTGCACCATCATTTCATAGCTATGAGGCAGGAGCAGGTGTAATATTTAGGCATATAGCAGAAAATATGGTGAAATCGTTCCATACGCAATAGTTAGGGCCTCTCACATGCTAGGAAAGCGTTCTACCACTGGCCTGGGTTGTTCCTTGAAGCAGCTGGTTTGGGCCCTCTGGTTGCCGCTCCTTCGGTCATTCCGACTCCATCAGTGAGAGAGAGAGAAGTGTAATAAGATGACTCTCTTCCGTGAGAATAGACACTGTTTTATTTTTCACCTGTGGAGGTGAGATCTGATGTCCTTATGAATGCCCCATCTCATTATGCTCCTTTCGTTAAACCTAAAAACTGTTCTGTTCGTAGCTGTGGGAGCCACGGCAGTGTATCCCATAGATCTGGTGAAGACCCGGATGCAAAACCAGCGTGGCACCGGCTCAGTGGTCGGCGAGCTGATGTACAAAAACAGCTTCGACTGTTTCAAGAAGGTGTTGCGTTACGAGGGCTTCTTTGGACTCTACCGAGGTGCGTGAGCAAATCCCGACCGCTGACGCTGGTGCTTTTTCTGTCACCAACAGCCGCTTTTAACTCACTCGTTGTGGAGAAGGATTAAGGCTGTTTCCTTTTCTCTACCCAGCACTCCACCTTGCTCATTTTCCCGCGTTGCGTTCCTTTTGTGACTAGCCACGTTAGTCTGCAAACAGGTGTTCCTTTCTCCTTTCTGCTGCTTTTAATTCCAAATCCTGTGCCTCTCCCCTTGTGAGTGTATGTGAGCATGCTCTTTGAGGGCGCAGGATCACCGATAGCGCCTTTTCTAATTCCCTGTGAAATCAAAGGCAGGTGAGTTTGCCTTTTCTGTTTCTGTGGAAAGAAATATCTTTTTTTTTTTTTTGTCTTTTCCAAGGAGACCCATGATAAGTCTTTTTCAGTTGAGTCATCTGAAGCTTTCAAAGGCAGGAAAACCCCAGGGCCCTAACCTTTAGCCAGGTCCCCTTTCCCCAGCTCAGGCAGAGCACAGGGTTCCTCTCTCCTTATAGTGACTACTACCAAGCTTGGCTGTCACATCCCAGGCTGCAGCCCTGCGCAGAATTCTTCCCCACCCCGAAGGGCTTTGTAGGAACTTGTTTCTTGGCGAGATGATGGCTTCCAGCTACATGTTTTCGCATTAGAATTTCGGGTCCCTTTGCGGGGAGATTAATTTTTTAATCCCTTTGGGCGCCACTTGGAATTCTTTGAAATACTCTTTATCGTGCTCCAGTTCTGGCATTTATGTAATTTACCATACGTGTTTGTTTGCATCCCCAGGCTTATTAATCCCCAGCTCATTCCGAGCTCCGTCCAACTGCTTGACTTAGAGCTTTTCCTAGGAAAGAGAGACTGGGATTGAACAAAGCTTTATGCTCACGGGCAGGAGAAGAAACACTTTATAGTTGGTATTGCATTCAGACATTTGAGTGGGCACCATTGCCATGCTTGATGTGGGCGTTCGGTGTGTGGAGTGACTGGGCTCAAATGCCCTGCTTCTGAGAACAAGTAAAATGCAGTTTGCTCAAATATTCAAAACGCTCTGACACTGTAAATCCCAGCTACATAACTTGTATTACACGGGAAACAGTGGCCACAGTCCCAAGTCTAGGGCTAGTGGTGCAAAGACTTGTTTTAAATGGACTCAGCTCTGTGTAATTAGATCTTATTTCATGGGGGATCATGGTTGAGTGACACTAAGGTTGTTTATTTCTTTGACATCTCCAATCTTTCATTATGGAATAATGACTTTTCTCTTAATTAGTTTGGTTTTAAGTTACAAAGGGAGTCTACAGAGAACCATTATGTTAGAAGGACTCTAGCTAGCTATGCGAAGTGTATAGCCTTCTCAATAGATAGATAGTTCTAGAAGATTCAGTTTGGGAGAGATACCATATTAATTAAGTGGGTGCAATATAGCAAGCAGGGGAGGATGCTGCTGCTGTCTTTATTCAGGATCTAAGCTGATAAAACGGGTCCTTTGAATGAGAGACTTTTGTATCAGGAAGATGATTGTAGGAGCCCTGCCTGGGAGCACAGTGACTGTTTAGATTGTCATATATTGCTTAGAACTGGCCCATTATTCTGTCAGATGATTGACAAAGTTGTTGACAGATTAGCTAAATTTCTTTGCAGGCAACAATGATAAAATGACACAAATCAGGACTTTATTAACACTCCACAAGCTTTAGGGAGGGAAGTTGTGAAACAAATACACACGCCGCCACCATTGTTCTGGAGCTAGATTAAAAGTAACAGGGTCTGAGAATCAGGAAGGCAAGAAAGTGACTGCCATCTGCTGATGGGTCTGTGGCCCTGGGAAGGTGTGCGCCGGTTAGCGTTTGTCGTTGATAATTCAGTTTGACTGGCAGCAGCCTGTATGCACTATGACTTACTGGCTCTCAGCTCCCAGAAGATCACTCATCGGCATCCTCTGAGGAGGCTTAAGATGAGAGCATGGAGCGTGCATGCAGACACAAGCATCACTCCCCCTGGACTGGCTGGTTTTAAGGCTCTAAGATGGATTTATTCCTAGCATCTTTAAAAAGTGTATGCAAAAGAGAAAGTATGCCAGCAACTTGGTAAAGCTGCATGTTCTAGAAAGCTGAGCCCTGTGGACATCTACGGACAGAGCTGTTTACATATGACTGTTCTTTTCCAGTTTAGCCACATGGGAAATGCAGCTCTCTCTAAGCATAATGATTTCTTTTGTTTTGAGAAGAGTCTTTTTAAATGCCTCAAGCTTGACATATATTAGTAAATAAAAATATAATTGGCATATGTTTTCGCTTATTGGAGATACGCACGAACTGATACAAAAAGCAGCATTTTTCTTTTACATAGCTTTCTTGTAAATAAATGAGTGCCGAATGCCGGGCTTCTCTGAAGGGAAGATAATGGGAGCAGATAGTCAGTAGCAGGCATGCTGCTTTGTGCTGCAACGAGGGGTGGCGCCTGCAGCCAAATCTGGCTGCACTGAAAGCCTGCCGCCCGGAGCTTCCCCAAGCCTAAGGCACTGGCCTCTGTGAAGTGTCTCCGTGTTTGTGTGCTGCTGGAGGAAAAAGGGAAATTCAGTTACAGAGCAGAGAAAGCCCATAGGCTCCATTCTTTCCTTGTGTACCTTTGAGAAGACATCGGATAACTAGGCTGTACCTTCCATCTTTAAGGATGTTAAAGAAAAATATTTATAGCTTCAAGAAAAATGACATTATATTTGACTGTTAAATAATTGATATCTATGTATGCACACACACACATGACAGCGTTTTTATGGATGATCCCTTCTCATTTAGATGAAAACCTTGAGATACTTGGTGGCTAACTGTGAGAAAAGCACTTCCTTATTGGGCTGTATATTCCCATAAAGACATCTGTTTTGCAAACGATTCTCTCCTTCTACCTAGGTCTGATACCACAGCTTATAGGAGTTGCACCAGAAAAAGCCATTAAGCTGACAGTAAGTTTCTTTCTCACTGAACTGATATCCATTTACTTAGATCATCATGAAGCCAAAAATAAGATCAACGCTGTGCTACCAAGTCACTTGTAAAAACTTCCACATATATGTAGACATTTGGCAAAATTTACTTTTATCATGAGGCAAGTATTTTGATAATTTGGAAATATATCTGTATGTGCTGGCAGAGGAAATGATGGGAAAGTCTGATTAACTGATCTTGTCTTTCTAATTAGGTTAATGATTTTGTCCGGGACAAATTTACTAAAAGAGATGGCTCCATCCCCCTTCCAGCAGAAATCCTGGCTGGAGGTTGTGTAAGTATCAGTTCTGGGTGTTGGTTCTCTTCCTTCCATCATGGGGGTCCTGGGCATTGAACTTATGACTGCCGGCTTGGCAGTAGGCATCTTTACCCACTCACTGAGCCATCTTGCTGGCCCAGCATTTAACTCAAAGGGTTGCCTGAGAAAATTTTCAAAGTGAATGATATTCTAAAATGAGTGTATGTATATATGGACAACCTAGGGCATCATCCTCCAGAAAGCTGCCCACCTCATTTGAGACGGAATCACTTCATTGGCTTGAAGCTCAGCAATTAGGTGAGACCGGCCGAAAGTGAACCCTGGAGATCTTCTTGGCACCACTGTGGTTCCCAGGACAGGCCACCATTTTGGCTTTATGTGGGTTGTGGGGATTGAAATCAGATCCTAGGGTTCGCCTTGCTAACTGATCCTTCTCCCCATTGTATAATCTCATTTTGAGTATTATTTTCATCGGCTTTGTTTCTTTTGAGCTCCTGAAGTTCTATTTTCTAGACTTTAAAAAAAATATATATTTTTTAATTTTTATTTTATGTGTGTTTTGCTTGTAAGTACGAAGCGCACTATGTGCATGCAGTCCCTGTGGTGGCCAGAAGAGGGTTTCAGATCCCCCTGAAACTGGAGTTTTGATGTTTGTGAGCCACCATGTGGGTGCTACAAACCTGACCCTGGATCTTCTGCAAGAGCAACAAGTGCTCTTAACAGCTGAGCTGGTTCTCTAGCCGCCTTTTAAAATTTTGAAGATTTTTTTTTTTTTAAGTACCAAAAGAAATGCAATAGCAGGTAGTGTTACTATCCTTGTCTCTCCCTGGAACTTTAGGTGTAAGGGGACTGTTTAATTGGGCCCTTCAGTTTTATGTGTAGAAATGAGTGTGCCACTGTAGTTTAATTAAGCCTTCTTATGGGGCCGCAAGGGGCAGTAAGAGATTATAAATATGTTGTAGCTACTGATAAAAGATTCCAAAAACCAGAGATTCCAATTGTGATATTTTAGAGTTTAGATGCTTCTTCCATCTTTAAAGGGTAAGCATTACATTGGCTTTAAACTGGTAGACACCCCTAAGTTTTCAGCTCAGCAAAGGTTATGTGTGGTGTCTGTTTCCCAGCTGATAATGTGATTTGCCTGAGATTTTCCTAATCCATTTTGGTCCTGAAAAATGTTACTAACTTCTGGTTGAACTGGCTGGAGGTCTTGGCAAAAACCTCACTTGCTTATGGAGCCTGAGATGATGAGGTCAACGACCTTAGAAGTTTTAATTCAGAGAAGATGTCCCTGGGGTCAGGGGGGGCAAGTGCTCCAGGCTTCTCCATGATGAGACCTGTCAGCTGGATCCATACTTTAGCCCTTGCCTTGTGTGTGGGGTGAGCCAGGCTCGCATGTTTGCATTTGTGCCATGGGTGTGTGTACTTTCTCTGGAAGTAGACTTATTTGGCTCAATTTATTTTTTATGAAAGATAAATGATAGACAAGAATAAGCCTGGTGCCTACATGTGTCAGCAAAGATGTACTTGAATTAGATGTATAATTGTCTCATTTCTTTGCAGATGATAAATATGTTATGTTGGTGGTTTTAGTTTCCATTTGGTTAGGAAGCTCCCTAATTCATATTGACTACAGCGTACACAAACCTGTAATCTATTGAAAGCTAGGCATCGTTGGTGGTGGTGGTGGTGGTGGTGATGGTGGTGGTAGTGGTGAGTGCCTGTAATTCCTGCACTAGGGAGGCTAATGCAGGAACACCAGAATTTTGAGGTCATTTTTGGCTACATGATGGGCTCAAGGCTAGCCTGGGCTAAATGTGACCCTGTCTGGGAAAAGAAAAAGAAACAAGAACGTTATAAATTTTTCTTTTCCAAATAGCTAATTTTTCTGTGCTCTGTAGAGGATTTTGATCATACACTGGCCTGTTCTCTTGTCTGACCTGTGACCTAAGTGGTTATGCCATAATCAGACATGTGATTCCTTGTTCTTCCTAAGTGAGGGCTCTTGTTTACAGGCAAAGTCTAAGATGCCTTTAGGGTTTGGCTGACACTGAGTCTCTCCTGTTAATCATGACTTATTTTTAGATACTTAATCATGACTGATTTTTTGATTGTCTGATAGCAGAAGAAATAGTGATGTTGAATTCTGGGCAAAGAGGAATGAAAATGTGCATTATTGAGTTGTGGAGGTATTTTTATTTTTTATTTTTGTTTTATTTTTTTGAGGCAGAGCCTCACTATATATATAGCCCAGGCTACCTTTAAACTGGTGATGCTTCTTCTTTAGCTGCCTAGGTGCTGGTATTATAGGCATGCACACTCACAGAGCTTGAGTTTTCTACTGATGAGCCCTCACACTACAGGGCAGATGATTGCTAAAGCATATTCTACCACTTCTCTCAAAGTCACTAGACTACACCAGGGGATAAAGTCCTAGCCCAATGGACAGGCCTCTGTTTATAGACGAAGGCACTGTGGGATAGACGATGGAAAACAGCTTCGCAGATCCAATGCTGGGTTCACACCCTCAGTGCTAGTGATCAGATACACTGAGAGTCCCTCAGGGTGCTGGCTGGGGGCTGTTGCCACCCCTGAGCAAAGCTTAGCTGCTCTCTCCCAGTTTTAAAGCTGTACCAAGGAAGGGATTAGTGAGGGCCCAGGCCAAGTTTTCTGTAGACGTGGGAATGCTATCCCCATGAGAATAGCACAAAATGTTCAGTTCTGCAGGCACGTGTTCTGTTCTGTGTTTTTCTTTGCTTTTGTTTTGAGATAGGATCTCACCATATAGCCCTGGCTAGCCTGCAACTCTTTATGTAGAGCAGGCTGGCCTCCAACTCCTAGAGATCCACCCAGCTCTTCCTCCTGAGTGCTGGGATTAAGGTGTGAGTCACTGTGCCTGGCTTGAGTTTTTGTGTTTTTAATCATGGTGTGTGCAAGGCCCCGCATAAGGAAGCAGGGTGTCTACCACCAGGCAGCCTTCCTGGCACTATGATCCATTTAACATAAGTTTATTGTTATATCATTATTATTATTATTATTATTATTATTATTATTATTATTATAACATTCAGTGCATGCATGCTTATGTGTGTGTGTGCACAAGTGTACACCTGATTCTCAACTTCTACCATGTAGGCTTCAGGGATTGCAGTGGGGCCAGCAGGCTGCCCACAATTCCCTTTACGTGCTGCGTCACCTTGCTGGCCCACTACAGTCAGTTTTCAAACATGTATGGTAAGGCTGGGTATGGTGGCTCACACCACTCCCAGTTCTTGGGAGGCAGAGGCAGAAGGACGACTTCCAGTTCAAGGCCAAGGCCAGGGCTACAGTATGAGACTTTGTCTCACAAAACAAAAAGATACATGATTTTTGGTACATGCAAAAAATCCAATCAACCCTAATAAGTCAAAAGCCTATGTTACATAGAGATAAAGTGAACATCGTTATGCTGGCCACTCAACCTAATTAAAATACTACTTAAAGCAGTGGAGGCTTTTTTGTCCTCAACTGTACATTTTGGTGACTATCTCATCATTCCTAAGTAGAGTTGACCCAAACCACGTTGTGATTTGCAGCAACTGGCAAAGATGAAATCCAAACCACGTCTATCTCCAAATCCACAGTCTCCCATTTGGAATCCCTTCTGTTCTTTATTTCTTGTATTTCTTCTCCTCTCGCCATGTACCTGCTGTGTCTTTCAGGCAAACGATGCCTGGTTGTCAGGTTGATGTCCGGGATCAAACTCAGGGCTTTGTGCACGCTGTGCATGCAGAACGTACACTCTACCAGAGCTGCGCCCCGGCCGCAGATAGTGCCGGTACCGATACTGAAGTTGCGCTCCAGTGCCCCATTCAGTTGTCCAATTCAGTGGCTTTTAGTATATTCATAGAGTACATACAACCAGCATCGTACCGCATCCTCAGCAACCACTAATAAAGCTGTCTCTACTGGGGCTAGAGAGATGGCTTAGCGGCTAAGAGCACTCACTACTCTCCCAGAGAACTCGAATTCGGTTCTCAGTATGCACATTGAGCAGCTCACACCACCTGTAACTCCAGCTCCGGAACCCCCAGCACCCTCTTCTGGCCTCCTTGGGCACCCTCACACATGTGGCACCCATACACAGATACACAAACATAAATAAGATAAATCTTTTATTTATTTTTTACTTGACATGTGTGTATGTGCACCATGCACACGCAGTACCCACAAGGCCGGAAGAGGATGTCAGGTCCCGTGGACCTGCAAGATCTTCTGCAAGAGCAGCAAGTGCACTTAGCGGCTGAGCCGTCTCTCCAGCCCCTAAAAATAAACAAGGCAAAAACAAACAAAAAAGTAATGAAACGGTCATTATCTTAAGCTATTTAAGAAAGAAGTAGTATTTCCAGCATTTTACTAACATACCAAGGATGGCTGTTTGTTGTTTCGTAAGGCACAGACTTTGTTCCCGTTGTCTGTCCTTGAGACAACTAATTCTTTGACTTTTTTTTCCTGGTTATTTTAAATGCATATTTTGTACATCTGCTCACGTTGCCGGTATGGCCTAACAGAAATCTAAGTTGGGTTTTTTTAAGACTCTAGTGAGGGAACTGTAAAGCTTCCAGAGATTGGCCACTGTGGCTGGAGGGAAATGGTTCCAAACAACTGGAGACAATATTCAAAGAGAGAAGCAACAAGGGGCTTGGCCTCACGGGGCCAGTGCCCAGCCGTTCTGCAGACCCAGCCCTTGGGGTGGGATTGTGAGGGCAGAAGGTTGAACAGGACTGATCCTGTGTGCAGTCCCTTAGCCTCGGGCATATGGGAGGCCCAGTAACAGTTACATCCTTTCCCAGTAACTTCAGCTGTCAGCTTGAGCTGGCTCATTTTTTCATTACAGAGGAAAAGGGGAAGAGGGAGAGCCCTGTGACTTTTATATTCTCTTTCTGTTGTGTATGGTTAATGTGCATTCCAAATGGCATGTGTCCTCTTTTATATATATTTCAGCATGATCCTTGAACAACAAAGCACAGATTAATACTGAAAAATAAGACCTCTAAGCTTGTCCTACTATTAGTATATCTCAGAGAAAAACAAGCGCAAACCTGATGAGGAAATTAGTAATTAGAGAGCTAGAAGTTAGTTTTGGTGAGTTAAAAAAAAAAAAAAATCACCAAAAAGATGACAGAAGTTGCTTCATTGGGAGATCCAGCGGTGTGTCAAATTAGGCAATATCAGTTTAATTCTAGGTAGTTGTATATTAATTTTTTTAAAGATCTGTTTTATTTTATGAGTGTTTTTGCCTGTAAAGATATATGTGTTCTATGTGAGTGCCTTGTCCCCTCAGAGATGAGAAGAGGGCACCAGAGCTCCTGGAACTGACGTTAGAAATGGTTGTGAGCCACCACGCAGGTGCTGGGAGCCAAACCCAGGTCCCCTGCTGGAGCCGCAGGGCTCTTAACTGCTGAGCCCGCTCTCCAGCCACCCCCCTACCCCCCCACCCCACCGGGTTATGTATTAGGACTTAATTTAAATTTTTGTTAGTTTGTATCTATTCTTTCTGATCACTAGCTACATTTTTAAAAATATATATATAAGCTTTTTAAAGTTTTGGATTCATAGTATCTAGTATCAATTCATTAAAAAAAAAAATCCACGGAAAGTGTGCAAATGGTCCCACTTAGACAGGAGGTCTGGAAAGGGGCCAGATCCGCGAATCTCTGGTGCGTCCCTGCGGCTGAGACTCACCTTCTCTTCACAGAATGCAGCTCATCGTGTTTTCATCGTGAGCTACATTCTGATAATCTTAGGTAAATTTTGACATAATCAAATGTATAGCCAATACTTTATGTTCATCAGCGACATGGCACTTTTTAAAAGCCAAATCAGAGTGCTTTATGACATGGTTTTTTTGGTTTTTTTTTTTTTACGATTTTCTTATTGGGCATTTGATGTTTTTTTCTTTGTAATTTCATTGCTATTAAAGACTACAAACTGTATGTTGTCACAAATACAGGTGGATTTTCTTCATTGAGAAGTTGCTGTTCTTGTAGAAATGTGTGTATTAGATGTGCTGCAAGCAGAGCTTTTTTCCTTTGGAAGCCGTTTTGCTGTCTCTTAAAATCAGTCCTAGCATAAAAGAAACACCAGTTAAAGGGAGTGATAGTGCACGGCCCTCATTCTTCATACTAGTCTCCTTATCAGCCACAAAGTTTAAAAAAGGACAGTGCATATTCACAGTGTATGTTTCTTTTTAAGTGTTATAAACATCTAAAGTTTCGTTGTTATTCATATATATATTAATTTTTAATTTTTTTTTGAGACGGGGTCTCATTATGTAGCCCCGGTTGTCCTGGAACTCACTATGTAAATCAGGCTGGCCTCAAACTCAGAGATCTGCCTGTCTCTGCCTCCCAAGTGCTGGGATTGAAAGTGTTTGCCACCACATCCAGCCTGTGTTACAATTTGTGTGTGTGCGCACGCGCACATGTAGTTTGTGTGGTGTGGTATATGTGCATGGGTGTGTGTGTCTGTGTGGTGTAGGCGTGTGTGTGTGCAGAGCCCAGAGGAGGATAGGATCTCTCAAAGAACCTGAAGCTAGACTGGTGACCAGCAAGTCCCAATGACAGCACCCCCCCCATCTCTGCTTGCCACAGCCTTGGGGTTCCAGCTATACATAGCAAAGCCTGGATTTTTATATAGGTTCTGGGCACTTGAGCCCATGCCCTCATGCTTCCAGAGCAAGCACTCTTACTCACTGAGCCTCTCTCAAGCTCCATCCAAAGTTTTAGACAAATTAAATAGCAATCTTATCATTTCTAAAAACTGTAGAACTGTAAAACGGAAGAGGAAAGGATTCTAGGGCCAGTTCAAAGTCAAGGGTGTTGAGTTCCAGGATAGCCAGAGCTACACAGAGAAACCCAAACTACCAAACAAGAAAAAAAAAAAAAAAACAAGAAAGGACTTTGTATTTATTTGAACACAATATCCACATTTAACACTTGGCACTCAAAGGCTGACACACTGGTGGTGGTAAATCTGGGGGATTATAATAAAAATGTATAGTTCTTTTTCTTTTAATCTGCTTTAGCTTAGAATATAAAGCACGTTTCCCCAAAGACAGTCTTTGCAACCATTATTTAAACTAGCGATTTCAGAGAAACAGTAAACTTTTCAATTGGTTTGGTCTTTAATTCTAGCTACAGGAGTAATTACTTGGATTATCATTTTAACATAATTTTTCACCCAGCAACCCTTTTGAAAGTATTGTTTGCTTAGATGGAAACACTGAAATGCTTCCCTCTGCCTGCCGAGCAGGAGATTAAAACAGAAAGAAACACAAGGAAATCAACATGTAAAATTGGGTCAGTACATCCTTGTAGGGGGTCCTGTGTCCCTGCTGGTGGCCTGTGCTGGGTCAAGACAAAAGGGGATTAGTCCCCCAGGGAGCACAGGACAGTCAGCTTGCCCGGAAGAGGAAAGGATTCTAGGGCCAGTTCAAAGTCAAGGGTGTTGAAGGGCCAGGACTTAAACCAGAGCGGTTGGAGATTGGTGAGTCCCCAGGGTAAGGTTTGGAGTCACCTCGCTGCCCTTTGGAAGGGTGTTTGAGTAGGTCCTGGGTTTAGGCAGCTGTGGGGAAGTATGAGACAGAGAGGGTGTTTGGACACCTGTGGAACGGCCCTGCCCATTGAGGCACACACTTCTTACTTTACGGTGACACGTGCTACAACTGAGTTACTTACAATTGTATGATGATTATGATTATATGAATACTATTCCAATTATGAATATTGTATGAATATAGTTTTGATTGTATAAAGTAAATAGCACAGTTTAAGACAAATACGCACAAATGAGATTTCTCCGCTTCATGAAGGGAGATAATGTATATTTTATTTGTTCTTACATATACGTGATCATGCACACATGATCGTCTTTAAATTACAGAAACCAAAAAAGAAGTTGTAACAGCTATTTTAAACATTCTTTTCTTTTTCTCTACTAGTTTGCAGATTTCAGACGCAAATACACCCTGATCATTGAAAATCAAATCTGTCACTCAGCACCCGAGTATGGAATGTGCCTTTGGTCTGAGGGTGTTGCACTCTGGGTCACTCTAGGTGACCTGAAGATATTTTTTTTTTTCTTGTTTCGTTTTGAAGTGACACTGGAGTTTGTCTTCCCAAATTCCTTCCTTTTGTGTGGGTGTCACTGGTCCAGGCTCAGAGCTGTGTGCGGGCTCCCATACGGTGTGGAATCTGGACCAGAGGAGATGAGTCTGACTCTAGAGGCATCTCTGTGGGACTCCGTGTTGGTTTTTCTGTGCGTTGTTGGGCTGAAGACAATGCCTTGTGAAGAAGAGCAAAGACAGTAGGTCTGAATTTTAGATCCAAGCATATGAAACTCCCAGTTCCTACCAGCTTCCCTTTCACCCAGAGCCCACACCACATCTTGCTTTGCTTTTGTTTTCCAAATTGGGTTGATTGGTTTTGCTGTTTTGAATATGCATGAGGTTGTTCTTGACATTTCAAACCTGTAATCCCAGCACAATGCTGAAACAGGAGGATTGAGGTGAATTCTAGCTTAGCCAGGCCAGTTTGGGCTACAGACTGAGTGAGACCTTGCCTCAAACAGACTCAAACCCAAACAGAGACTGATGTGAGGAGAGGCGTCTTTAGAACATCTCCACGAGACCCTCTCTTACCGAGCACACCAGTGTCCGCTCCTTCCCCAGTGAAAAGTAAAAGAAGTCTTCTGAGGCTTTTCCCCAGTCCTGCTCAGTATGGAAAGAGCTTGTCTGTCTCCCTTGTTTGCAGGCTGGGGGCTCACAGGTCATCTTCACCAACCCTCTGGAGATAGTGAAGATTCGCCTGCAGGTGGCAGGAGAGATCACCACAGGACCCAGAGTCAGTGCTCTGAACGTGCTTCAGGACCTGGGACTTTTTGGGCTGTACAAGGTGAGCTGCTTGACAGGCTAACTGAGGGGAGGAGGCGTGACATGTGGTATAAACATGAACGGATTCGGAAATGAGATGACACCCCCACCCAACTTGAGAAGCAATCTTATCCAGCAGAGTGACCTATGGGATTAAAAAACCCAGTGAAATCAGGACCCTCGGGTAAAGGCAGTGGGGCATACACACACGCTCTGGTTGTCATTTTTAGTCTTTATGGAGCGGCTGATAGGATTCTGATCCATCGACCCGCTGGCTTCAGGCTCACGGCCTTCATTCCGTGGGACCTTTGAGAAGTTTCCTTGGTGCTCTTTGGATGCGCTTAGCATTGCAGGATAATCTTAGCTCACTTGGAGTCAGAATACGCAGGAGGGGCTTCTCTTGTCTTAATCATCTGACCGTGGTTTTTAAAAAAAGAAAAGAAAAGAAACGGTAGTGGAATTTGGCAGGATTCGGGTCTTTAAGAAGTTAAGTGGGAGGATTTGTCAATAATGAATTCCATTAAAAAAATAACAACAGTTACTGTACTTTCACAAAACGCCAGTCACCGGCTTCCTTCCCCGCAGGTATACTTACTGCAGTCATTACTGATCAGATGTAATGGAGCAGAAGCTAGTATTTTCCTCTAACTTGGAGAGCATTTCTTTGGTTCCTGAGCCTGGTAGAAGGGAGAATACGGAAATTTCACCTCTATAGGGGACTGTGTTTCCACAGCAGTGAATTTATTTATGGGTCCATAACCCTGGAATGTGTAAATTCACCTCTGTAACTGCAAATTAGAAATTAGGAATGTCTAGATTAGAGCCGAACAGCCACGGGGTGCTCTGGCATGGGACTGCCAGGCACGCCTGTCTTTACAGAGTGTTCGGCTCAGCTCCTCCTGCCCACTCTCTTTGGCCTCCATTGAGATTCCCTTGGAGAGTAGAATTTATAAATATTGGTTCTGTCTGTATTACCTTATACAAGTCCTTGGTTGTTTTTGTTGTTATAAAAACAGCCTGGGGGAACCCAGTGCTTGCATTTGTCTGGGAAGTAAAACTTCAGGCCTGGACTGGCATGGGTCACTGGCAACGCTGAAGATGTTCACTGCCCCCTCCGTAGCCAGGGCAGGCTGTCCTGAGTGGGACGAGGGAATGAGCAGGGCTCTCGTTTTTTTCCTCTGCCTTCTCTAGAATGGTTTCCCTTCTCCGCTACCTCTGGAGCCTGCCTGACACTCCTGAGGCTTGAGATTGACTTTGTAATTTGTTAGGGTTTTTGGGAGCTTGGGAATCAAGCCATTCATTTTGGGATCTGAGTCTAACATCTCTCCTGTTTCCCTTTCCATCCCACCCCCACTCACAGTCCCCACCCCCACCCCTAGCAAGGTCAAGCACCCTGAGCAGGTCAAGCCACCCGGGAAGTTTGAGAGTCCATACGAACCCTAAGACGTCGCCATGCTTAACTGCACAGAAAGTTCCAGCTACACGTTGACAGAGACCCGCAGCAGAGCGTCCTCGGAGTTAATAGTGCACTGCGCTTTAAAATATTTAGGAGGCTACATCTCGTGTGATTCCCACGCCAGAAAACAAATTAATTTTAAAAATCCTAAATACAGCATTCCTAGAAATGCTAGAAAGTTCTTGGCTGTCAGGGTGCTGCAGTCGCCCGGGGTTAGCCTGGGCATTCACTTCTTTTGGAAAGCTTTCCGCCGTGCGCGTCTGCTCTGTCCCACCATTCCCCATCCCCAGCTCCGCTCACATCGCTTCTAATGTGGTTTGAAAGACATCTCAACTTGTCACTGAGCCCTGCCTGCTTCCCACTGGGGCGCTTACACACTGTTTTGCACTGTTTCCTCCCCATGTGACAGGGTGCCAAAGCCTGTTTCCTCCGAGACATTCCCTTCTCCGCCATCTATTTCCCTGTGTACGCTCACTGCAAACTCCTGCTGGCCGACGAGAACGGACGCGTGGGAGGTATCAACCTCCTGGCAGCTGGAGCCCTGGCAGGTAACTACAGACCGCAACCGAAAGAGTTCTCTTGGGGAAGTACAGACTCTCTCTGACTTTGCCCTTTATTTTGGAACTTATTGTTGGGATCTGACTTAGCTGAATATAGCCGCCTTTTCTCCTTTGTGGGATGTGCTGTGATTCTGATGAGAGTTAATTACATTTGCATAATGTGGATAAACAACTTAATGCAGCTTAGCAACTTGGAGCCAAATTAGATCTGCCCATCTAAATTGGGCTTTCATCATTAACACGTTTCTTAGCCTCCTGGGCTCCTGGAACCTTGGGTGCAGCCACTAAAGTGGAAAAGTTCTTTGCTAGATCTGTTGCTTTGTTGACATAGCGCTGATGTGCAGGCCCTGTCTGCCTTATCCCTGCCCTGTAGGGTGGAGTGTTCCTGCTTTGGCTCAGAAGCTGAGCTTCACAAAGCTATCTCTTCTTGCTACTGTAGCTTCCATTAGACGGAAACAGCACCTGGCAGCAAACCACCCTCAGCCCTCAACTCCACTCTAATCTCTTTTCTGACCTTAGCCTTCAGTTTGGTTAATGGTCGCTTGTGTTGTTTTCCCCCTCTGTACTAGGCTGGATGCTTCTTGAAGGTAGGGGTTTCATTATGTTCATCCTGCCTTCCCTGTGTGGCCAGCATAATAGCAGAGGCTCAATACAAGGCAGCGGATCACATGTAGATCTTCAGCTGGTCTGAGACACCAGATAAGACCTAGAAGAGAATCCACTAAAGAGGAGTCTGGCAGTCAGAAAGAAACCAAGATGCTCCTTCTGACTCACAGAGGGGTGTGGAGGGGGATAGAGCGTGTGTGTGTGTGTGTGTGTGTGTGTGTGTGTGTGTGTGTGTCTGTGTCCTTACTCTTGAGTTACTAGGGAGCTGACTTGGTATAGAAGGGACCAACCAGGCACCCTTGGAAGCAGCAACACACAGAAATGACGGCAGAAGGAAAAGGACTGTCTTCCTTCCACACAGCCAGATGACCCCATACAGAACGCAGTCTCCTGGTCCCTGCATGGGTCTTTTATTTACAAGTGGGAGGCAGAGACTCCTCTGTGACTTTGAGGCCAGCGTGGTCTATATAGCGATTTGTTCTAGGAGCTACATAGTGAGTCACTGTCTCAAAAAACCAAAACAAAAAACAAAAGAAACAAAAGGATTTATTTTTATGTGTGTTTGCCTGCATTTATGTATGTAAGCCACATTCATGCCTGTTGCTGGAGGAGGCCAGAAGAGGGCACCAGATTCCCTGGGACTGGAGTTACAGATGGTTTGTGAGCTGCTGTGTGGGTGCTGGGAATCAAACCCTGTCCTCTGAAAGAGCAGCCAGTGCTCTTAACCACTGAGCCATCTCTCCAGCCCTACTGTTTGGCTCTTAATTGCTGGGTTACCCTCTTTACTACTTGCCCTAAGTATGGTGTGTTTAATATTGGGAGCCCTGGGTTCTGAGCGTGTTGAGATGGTTGCATTGTTCTTGTTTGTGATGACAGGAGACAACTTGGGTTTTGTTTGTTTGTTTGTTTGTTTGGTTTAAAAAACAAAACAAGCTTTGAGCCTTTATCTGGGGCCCAGCAGATGCCTTGGCCTCTGGGATTTGTAGTCTTGGTTAGTTGAATGAAAACAGCCTGTCAAGTTACTTTTCTAACCCAGAACCAAGTGCCCAGCTCCTTTCTTGTATTCAGACTCTGTTATGAAGGGGGTAGTATTTTTCTTTTTTTCTTCTTAAACTGTAATCTCTTTATTTATGAAATAGAATTTTTTCTCTCTCCCTTTTTTTTTTATTGAAAATAAATTCTCTCGTGCAATACATCCTGACCAGTTTCTCCTCCCTCTTCTCCTCTCAGCTCCCCCACCCTCCTCCCCTCTCCCCTTGATCCACTCCCCCTTCCATTTTCCTTCAGTAAAAAACAGGCCTCCAGATGATATCAGCAAAACAAGAAACAAAAAGGCAAGGCACGAGCCCTCATATTGAGGCTGGACCAGGGGACCTAGCGGGAAGAAAAGGGTCCCAACAGCAAGCAGAAGAGTCAGAGACAGGGGCTAGCATTTTCCCTTCAAACCTTTCCTCGTGTTTTCTAATCATCAGCAAAACCAGCCAGAGAAAGTCTGTCTATTCAGGCACAGCCAGGCATTTTTGCCAGTGGGCAACAGAACCAAGTGAGCAGTTCCCAGCTTCTTGCTTATAGTCACTTGATGTGTTTTCTGAAGGAGACGAGTTTTTCTAATTATTACCAGTCAGGCTTCGCCAGCAGGTTCTGAGAGCGAGCGTTTGGAGACCTGCCTCCCTCGGAAGGCAGGCGATTTACCTGCTTTCATCTGAATAGGGTGCTGGGCTGATCCGAGGGAAGCAGGGCATCTTTCTCTAACAGAGCTCCCTCAGGCCCACCAGCTCCGTCTGCCTGGCGGTGAGACGTGATATTTAGACTAAATTGAATTCCTTCCCCCTGGGGAAGGTCATGCTGCTCCTTCAAGGTCTGTTCTGTTTGATGAACAAAAGGTATGCTTGAGAAACCCATCTTCTGTGCCCTGCTGCTGCTGCATCTCAGGTGGCCCCAGGGAGCTGAGGCCTAGGAGGAAGAGGGGCCTTTGGATGATCGGCTTCCCTGCTGCTCTTTAACTGGCCTGCTTTTGCTCTGGTTGTAATGACTTCTGTCATGTGAGCAGGTCTGGAGGGAGGCTCAGTCAACTCTCCCTGAGCTCCTCAAACTGGCAAGTGCTTGATGCTTTTGATACTCAACCCCACAGTGTGGTTAGTAAGAATCAGCCAAGACCTGGGTTGTGGTGCCACGGACGTTCTGTGGAGCATTAAATCAATGTCGTCTCATATTATACATGAAAATATTTGCATCTTGCTTAAAGATGGAAAATGTAAACATAGCTGAAACTGGAAAGGAAACTTGGGAATTATCCTGTCACCGTTACTGAGTTTCTCTTTCGTAGTTCTTTGGGATGGTACACTCTAGAGATTCTCCTAATTCAAAAAGAAAAAAAAAAAAAAAGAAAAAGAAACATTTTCTCTCTACTGAAGCCACTGGCAAGCTTGTGGATACTTCCTCTTCCCACGTGTGCCTGGGTCCCAGCTGTTTAAGGGGCGCTGAGTTCCCCTGGTGGGTACAGTTGTGGATTGTCTTGTGGGATGTTAGGATGGGTTAAATGTGGCTTTCTCCTCAAAGGTGTGCCTGCCGCTTCTCTGGTGACCCCTGCTGACGTTATCAAGACAAGACTGCAAGTGGCCGCCAGGGCTGGCCAGACAACCTACAGCGGGGTCATTGACTGCTTCAGAAAGATCCTGCGGGAAGAAGGACCGTCGGCCTTTTGGAAAGGGACTGCAGGTAGATGCTGGGCACCCTCCAGAGTGGCCGTCTGGCTTCCGTGTCCACTCTGAATTAAAACAGGGTTTTAATTTGATGCCTCTGTCACTCGGCGGCCGCCTAACCACCGCTATCAGATGTTAAGCCTACCCACCTTGTCCGTCTTTTCCAGCTCGAGTGTTCCGCTCCTCTCCGCAGTTCGGCGTGACTCTGGTCACCTACGAACTTCTGCAGCGGTGGTTTTACATCGATTTCGGAGGGCTGTAAGTGCTGCTACTTCTCCTTACAAAGACGCCACCGACCCCAGACGAGCGCTTGTTCTGTTCCAGGGCCACTTTGGGGAAAGCTGAGAAAAAGGGTGCGGCAGAGTCCTTTAAGAGCAGTGCGTGGGGAGCAGTGGGCTCTAGAAGCTCTCGTCTAAGAGAGTCAGACCTTTCCAGAATGACGCGTGCACCGCTGGTTCTCAACCCTCCTAGCGCTGCAACCCTTTGATACAGTTCATGTTGTGGTGACCCCCAAACGTAAAATTGTTTCCATTGCTGCTTCATAACTGTAATCTTGCTACTGTTACGAATTGTAATGTAAATATCTGATATGGAGAGGGTCTTAGGTGACCCCCTGTGAAAGGGTCGTTTGACCCCAAAGGGGTTGAGGCCCACAGGTTGAGAACTGCTGCAGTATATGGTATAAACAACTGTTTGAGGACATTTTAGGGAGGCATCAAATTAAAACCCTGTTTACAGCCAGTTTACACACACAATTTCAGAGAGGTTACGCCAGTGGGTCAGTCACTGTAGGGTGCATGCCCCAGCGTGAGTTGCTCCAAGCTTAGCACTCAAAACTTACCTTGGGGAAAAGAGCAACCGCTTGTTGAATCTGCAGGGAAGTTGTACCCAAAGCAAGCAAGCAATTATTACTTATTGGGCAGAAAGAAGCCCTAGGAGTGTTCTGAGTCTTGACCTCAGAGCCTGTGAACCCACCTCCTGCCAAAAGTCTCAGTAGAGAAATAGCTATTGAAACAAGTAGCAGAGAGGCCTACACATAGGAAAGATGCAAGCACAGCGATTTTTATCCATCCCATTGTACAAATGCTGATATTTGGCTTTTCTGTGCCTTCGGGGATTGTAGAAGAACTAAACCTGTTCCTCTTTTAATGATAAGCTTTATGAGTCCACTAATTAAGAAGCCTTTAAATTATATCAGCATATATTCCTTTATGATAGATTTCATGCATGTTTCCTGCATAAAGTTAGAAATTAGAAAAACCCACACATAGCCAGCTTCACAAAGACCATTACTAACCGCATTTTCTCCTGGTCTTCCACCTGCAAGTCTGTTCATGGATTTTTTTTAAACTATTTTATTTATTTTTATTTTATGTGCATTGGTGTTTTGCCTGCATCTGTCTGTGTGAGGGTATTGGATCCCCTGGAACTGGAGTTACAGACAGTTTGTGAGCTGTTGTGTGGGTGCTGGGAATTGAACCCAGGTCCTCTAGAAGAGCAGCCAGTAAGTGCTCTTAACTGCTGAGCCACCTTCCAGCCCCCTCATGTATATTTATGAGCACTGAGAGGGGGGGCCACTTTCCTTCTATATGAGACGTGCGGAAGCAGTATTGTGGCAGGACTAGAAATGAGAACCGATGCAGAAGAGGCGACATGAAGAGAGCAGAAGAGCCTTCTTCACGGTGTGTGGGTGCCACTGACCATGCTCGGAGTGTCAGCCTCTGCCATCAGCCCTGAGCTCACTAACGTGTGCTTTTTTCCTGTCCACAGCAAACCCTCGGGCTCAGAACCAACACCAAAGTCACGCATCGCAGACCTCCCTCCAGCCAACCCTGATCACATCGGTGGCTACAGACTCGCCACAGCCACTTTCGCTGGCATTGAAAACAAGTTCGGCCTTTACCTCCCTAAGTTTAAGTCTCCCAGTGTAGCCGTGACTCAGCCCAAGGTGGCGGCGGCGGTGGCTCAATGACAGGGCAACCGCAAACCGAGGCCCAGGAGAACAGCCGGTACCGTGGCCAGTCAGCTGCACGGTACTGCCTGCGCTGGGGTCAACCACTCTCTATACGACCTCTACGTATATTGTTTATAAAGTGATCATATGCCCAGGGAGAACCGCAGTGCAGTTTCAAGCTTTAGTCTCATTTGTTGAAATGTTTCCTGAGCCTTGGCATGAATCCCGTGTTCTAGACTCTGCTTCGCACAGCCTGTACCTACCATGACTGTACATATTGTACATCTTTGTACAGAGACACCTTGGCACCTCATCCCACCAATCACATTTATAGAAACGTAACGCAGTTCTGAGTGGCTTGAAATGTACAGACTGTTTTGAAAGTGTTTTATTAAGAATCATGTAAGAATAAATGTACTTATGGAAGTCAAGCATCAGTGTTGGATGTATCCAATTTCGGTTTGTTTTCCATTCTGGAACAGTAAGGTATTTGCTGATAGAAGGCAGAGCGAGACTTAATGCTCACAGCATTGAGTGAGAGATGCTTTGAAAAGCTGTGTTTGTGTGCCGGTGGATGCTGGAGGACCAGCCGGTAACTGCGCGTGCTGGCGTGTTTCCAGTCGTTTGTGGCTGAGTGTGATCTTCCTGTCACCCTCACACACACAACCGGGTGGGCTCTGGCACGGCTCGCTTAGTTTTGCTTTCCTCCTACGCAGTAAGGTAGAGGCCAAGTTGTTGAAAGAGTAAAGTTTGGAAGTCTGCCTTCATATGGTATGATGCGAATCAAAAATAAAAGCGCACCAAAATATCTGCATGGAGTCGATTTCCTTCGTGAGCATCCTCGTGGTGCTCTCCGTCTGATTCACTGCTGACTCTAAGTAACTGTCTGTGCCCCTGCTGCTTTGGAAAGAACTGGGGTGGAGTGAGGGAAGTGAAGAAGGAAAGTCCCGTGTGGTGATTTTGTGGGCCTAGGTCCTTAAAAGGAGTTCGGATGGAGCGATTCATTCCGAAAGGCTCACTTGGGGTGCTCTTACTCATCCGAGCTGCAGCCACACTTTGCTGTGGCTGTTACTGGGCAGGCAGCGACATCAGGACTTACTTACTTTAGCAAAATGCTCTGAGAAAACACACCTGTGGTCAGTGACCAGGATGCGAGGATGTGTGCAGGTATTATTGGGGGCCAACCTGGAGATGGACAACATCATGGAGTGTCCTACGTAGGTGCTTATCAGTTGGTGGCTGACAGCCCCATATCTGCAGTTCTGAGCTCTCTTGAAGTCCTAGGAACAAAACATATTTGAAAGCAGGATATTTCTAAATGTGTTAAATTAGTCCCATTAGAACTAAACACATAGCATAATTGCTCTCTCTGTGCTTGTTAAAGCTATACTAGTCCATGGATATATTTAAAACCAGGGTTATGCAATGTTTTTTTGTCTTTCTTTTCTTTTTTTTTTAAGGTTATTTTAGACAGGGTTTCTCTGTTGTAACTCTGGCTGTCCTGGAACTCACTCTGTAGACCAGGCTGGTCTCGAACTCACAGAGATCCACCTGCCTCTGCCTCCCGAGTGCTGGGATTAAAGGTGTGCACCATGAGGACTCAGCTAGGGTTATGCAATGTATGTGTGATTCCATGACTTGCTATATATATATTCTTAGTATGCATATCAGATCTTTCCACCGGTTTATAAAAATGTATCCTGTTTCTAGTATTTCACTGTGTGGATCATGAAGCCTTTTTAAAATAGTCGTTTTGTTATTACGAATAACACTGAAGTTAGAGGAGAGTATCTTCGTGTGTGTGTCATGATCAGGAATGTCAGTATTCCGTTAGGGGAGTACTAATTCATGAGATAGATGAGTTTTATATTTCTGTATACACATTTCCATATTGCTCTTCACAAAGGTCTTAATCTCCTTTCCTCCAGGGTGCAGATCATAAACACTGGTCACTGTTTAGTTTTTACTTTCTAATTGCTAATGGGCTTGAATGAATGTCTTTTTAGTCTTTGTTTGGCTTGGTTTTTTGAGAGTGTCTCACTCTGTAACTTCAGACTCTGGGGACTCACTGTGTAGATCAGGCCGGCCCTGAACTTGTGGCAACCTTTTATCTCCCCTCCCAGGTATGGGCTACCACATCTGGCTGTCTTTTCATTAGTCATCTGTATGTTTTCTTTTTGTGAAACAAACAGAAGGCATATGAAGTACATGTATGCATAGATGCACATAAACATGTGTCTATACATATGCTAAAATAACACTCATGTGGTGACCAGGTCAAGAAACAGAACACTCCCAGCACCCCAGAGGTCACTCGTGCAGTCCTTCCCATTCTTTCCCTCTGCACAACATCCTTGCCACCCATTTCTTCATTTCTGTTTCCTGCTCACATGGACATCCCTAAGTACTATAGTCCCACCCCTTTTTTTGAGACAGGATCTCCTATTGTAGTCCACGCTGGCCTTCAACTTGTGATCCTCCTGCCTCAGCCTCCATAGTGCTGACATTGTAGATCTGGACTGCTATGCCTGACTTATTTATTGTGTGCCGATGACCTGTGTGTGAATGCTGGGGTGCAGGTGCTTTATTGTGTGTGTGTGAAGCCGGGGTGCGGGTGCTTTACTGTGTGTCAGTGGGTGTGCGTGCGTGCATATGTGTGTGTGTGTGTGTGTGTATGTGTGTGAAGCCGGGTGCAGATTCTTTATTGTGTGTCAGTGTGTGTGAATTCCGGGGTGCAGGTGCTTTATTATGTGCCGTGTGTGTGTGAACACCAGAGTGCAGGTGCCACAGCACGTGTCTGGAGGTGAAAGGACAAACTATGTCGAGAATTGGTTCTCTCCATCCTCCATGTGGCACCTGGGTATTCGAACTTGTGCAGCAAGAGCTTTTACCCACTGAGCCATCTTGTCAGACCCTGACCTATTATTTTTGAAATTTATGTGATTTTATATATATATATATATCACTATTATTTTTATTAGTGTGTGTGTGTGTGTGTGTGTGTGTGTGTGGTGTTAGCATATGTAGTTCCACAGCACTTGTGTGAGGGTCGGAGGATCGCTTTACGGAGTTGTTTTTCCACTTCCACCTTGGGTTCCTGGAATAACATTCAGATGATCGGGCTCGTGCGGCACATGCTTTACCCTCCGAGCCATCCCTGAACCTGTCTACAGTGTGCATTTTTAAGATGATATTCGGAAGCACAGAGATGCAGAGTTTGCTCTACTCTTTATCAAGTCCCACCAAACTGTTCCCAAAGATTCTTGTTCTCAGTTACATTTCTCTCAAGGTATTTCTATTTATTTATTTATATTTAGTTTAAAAACTGGCTGGTATCATGGCAGGTTTTTGTTTTTGTTTTTGTTTTTTTAGCTAATTAAAGAGAAAGTCTTACTCTGTAGATGAGGCTGGCCTTGAACTCTCAGAGATCAGCCTGCCTCTGCCTCCAGAGTGCTGGGTTTAAAGGTGTGCACTAACATGCTCGGCTATATAGTGGTTCTCATCAGTATCTTCTTTACATGTTGGCCCATTTGGAGTTCATCTTTGCTGAAAGAAATATGTTAACATCTTTGCCTAGCCTCATGAATTGGCAAGCTGTTCTTTTTTTTGTCCTTTATAAAGATCCATCCTCTCCCTGAGCACCCTCTGCCGTGTGTGGTGTGTTGCATGTGCACAAGATGTGTGCCAGTGCCCCCAGGTGTCAGGAAGGGCCACCTCCTGGAGCTGGAGTTACAAGTGATTGTGACCTGCTCAGTGTGGGTGCTGGGAAGCAAACTCAGGTCCTTTGTAAGAGCAGAAAGTCCTTTTAACTGCTGAACCATCTCTCCATCCCAATGATACTCTCCATATGTTTTGGATGTTACTATGAGTTTGTTCTACACATTTTCCTACTTTATGCTTTATCGTTTTATGATGGTTTTGGTAAATTAACATTTTATTATGTTTCAGTGTATTGATATCTTTCTTACGGCTGGCTTGTTGAGCATCTCATTTAAAAATTATTCTTTTATCGTTCTGAGGATGTTGCTCAGTGATAGAATGCTTCACGAGACCCTGGGTTCACTTCCCAGAACCACCAAAAACCAACAACAAAAACAAAACCTTGAGATAAAAATAAGGTACACACTTTGTAGTGTTGCCTTTCCCTTTGGAACTGTCTCTGTGCCTCTGGCAATGTGGGGTAGATCTGTTTCTCAGGGTGGCAGCCAAGCCGGCACTGGTTATTGAAAGCCTGTCCTTTCCCAGCTGCTGTGAAGCATCTTCATTGCTGTTCACTAAGAATCAGTGTGTGTTTCGCTGTCTCTGGGCTTCTTGTTATGGGCCTCTCCCTATGCTGATACACACTCTCTTCTGTCTGCTAATTTCTGTATCTAGTATGGTACGCAGTGTAGCACTCCTTTCCCACTGTCATTTGAGAGCTGTGAATCTTCTTGGTTTCTTGCTCTTCTATGTATATTTTATCAGCTTATCAAAAGCCACTTAAAAAAAAAAACCCACTGGAAATTGAACACTAATGAATCTGTAAGCTGCTTTGGAAGAATTTGTATCATAATGGGGGCTTCCGATCTGGGAAAATATATCTATATCTCTGCTTAAATATTTTTCACATCTTAATAAAAGTTTATACTCATCAAAGAGGCCTTGTACATCTGGTGTTATATATGCCTTTAGACTCCTCATGCATTTGGATGCTATGGCCAAATCTGCATGTGTGTGTGTGTGTGTGTGTGTGTGTGTGCTGGTGCACGTGCATGCAATGCTAGGGGTTCAATACAAGGTCTGCCATGTAGGCAAGCCCTTCTGCCATTCAGTCATACTCCTGGCCCTGAGTTTTTGAGCTGGGCTCACTGTGTGTCCAAACTGGCCCTGAGCTCTCACTTCTGATTCAGCATCCCAAGTGCTGGGAACTGTAAATGTGCGCATCACCGTGTCCAGCGCTACAAGTTTTAGGTCTTAAAAACGTTATTTCTGCGAGGCAAGAATCAAGTATTCTCCTGTGTGGTAGTTACAAAAAATTTCAAACCCACAGAAAAGTTTGAAAGAGTAAAATGAGTAAAAAAGAGTAAAATTCAAAACTTTCAACCCCAACTATATGATCTTACTTTTACTTGATAAACAAAAACGTTTTTGCTGACCCACTGGGAAGTTACTTGGAGACACTATGCTGCGTGCCTGTTTTAGTGCGCATCTGTCTCCTCAGGAGGATAGTCTCTAGCTGGACAACAGGAAAAAAATCAATGAAGGGTTGGAGAGCAGGCTCTTCAGTTACGAGTGTCTGCTGCTCTTGGAGAAGACCAGATTCCAGTTCGCAGCAACCACATGGCAGCTCACAACCATCCATAACTCAAATTCTAGGGGATCTGGAGCTCTCTTTTGGTCTACACAGGCACCAGGCACACATGCAGGACATTTACATTCAGGCTAAAATACTTATAAAATAAGATCTTTTTTAAAAAAAAAAATCAATGAAAACTTCATAATATCTGTTAATCAATATAACCCAAACTCCCCCAACCACTGTGTCCCAAATGCCTTTGTGTTTCTGACCCGAGAGTCAATGAGAATGACTACCCTGGGCTCGGTGGTCTGACAGTGTAGGATCTGGCTCTGACATGATACAGTTCCTGTCGCTTTGCTACATATTGACTTTCTCCAGTACCAGAAGCTAGAAGCCAGTCTAGCAGTGCAGTTTTCTTTTTAACAGCTTTCCTCTGAAGTATTCTTTAATTCCCCTCCAATTTATTCTCACTCTGTGTATGCTTGTGGGCACGTGTGTATCCACAGTGCCTGTGCGAGTCAGGGGACAACCTTGGAGGAGGGGGTCTCTTTCCTACAAGTGATGCCAGGGGCGGAACTCAAGTGGTCAGCTCTGGCAAGTGCCTTTACCTACTGAGCCGTCTCTCCAGCACTGAAATATTAATCACAGATCTTTGTTGCCAACATCACCATCCAATTTCCGTACATTTCCGTTACTCTTTAAAATGTAAAATAGCATTTTACATTCACGCCGGGGATGGGTCTGTTTCTCTACAGGCCATCAGCACTTTAGCTTTTCTTTTGGCTATTTCGTGGGTGTGATGTGATCCCACACTGCATCTTGATCTCCTGATAATGTATCCGAATTCCCCTAGTGACAGACGATCATCTTCTCAGACGCTCTAAGCAAGTGTTCTTCCGCTCTGTAACCCATGTTTAATCTGAAGCCTGCCACGTCTTGTCACCGCGGTGTGTAGTCCTTAATACATCCCGGATGTTGAATCCTTTATCATGTTTACGGATATTCTCTTCCATTCTGTTTTCTGGGTCTATCTTCTGAAGCATGAAAGTTAAAAGTTTTTTTATCATACATCCTTTAAAAGTATTTATTACAATTTATTAAAATTTGTTAATTTAGGGAGGCATGCACATGCTGTGGCACACACCAAAGGACAACTTGCAGGAGGTGGGTTCTCTCCTTCTACCGTGTTGGTCCTGGGGATCAAACTCATGTTGTCAGCTCTACTTTCTCCCTTTGCTATTGTGCGTATCTATTGTTACATATTATGACCCCACCCTTCACATTATTGCTCTTTGCAGTTATATTTTAAATGTATTGTGGAAAACATGTAGTCTTTAATATTTCCCTATTGTTTTTCCTCGACTTAATCTGAATTACTCTCTTACTGTTACTTCTTTTCAGATAGGATTTCTTTTAGCCACTAAAAAGCAGGTTGGCTAGCTAGCTATATATATATATATATATATATTTTTTTTTTGTCTTTCTCTTTATTTTTGGAAGATGGTTTTGCTGGATATAAAATTCTTTGCTGACAGGCTTTTTCTGAAAACATTTGGAATGTGGTCCTGTTTGTGATATTGTTTTAAATAAGAAACTGTTGGTTGTATCATGGTTTCTCTCTGTGTTTTAAATATGATTGGTCTAAATTTGCATCTCTTTTCCATGTTCTTACTCTGGAATTGCAATTATGCTTGTCAGTTTCTGGAAGACCATGTTTTTTGTTTTCCTTCTGTCAATTCTTCAGATTTTGAGGACTTTGGTTCTTGGATTTAAATTCAAAATAAAAATCCATCTTGATTTTAGATTGTATTTATTGGTCAATGTCTAGGTCATTTCAGTTTCTTCTCACTTCTGGTATTGATTTGTGCCTTTTGGTTCTAATCTGATATCCAAATTTTTGCAGAGTAGCAACTTTTAGCTTTATTCTTTTGGTTGTATTTCTCTTGTATTGACTTCTGATTTTTTTCCTTTATGTTTCTTCTCTCATATAATAATACATCCTGGCACCTCTCCTCCTTCCTTCCACTCCTCCCAAGTCCCCCATTTTCCCCTCTCCCCCAGACCTAACCCCAGCCCCGAAAAGAGCAGTCCTCCCAGGGTTACTGCTCAAACAGGGAACAAGATGGAACAAGGCTATTCTTAACTTTTATTTCTTGGATTTATTTTGCCACACCACCCCCCCACAACTTCTTGAGATGAATCTCTATCTCTATTTAACTGTTTTTTTCCAGTCATTTGCAATAACCAGGAGAGTAAGGGGTTCTGGGATCACTTTCCTGGAAACCAGAATCATAATAATCCCTCACTCCTGGTCCCCCACCCTTTTAAGAGTCTCATATGTAGCCTAGATTGTCCTGAAACTTCTGATCCTCCTCCTTCAACCTTTTAAGACTTGGGATTACAGGCATGGTCTCCCACACCCGTCTCTATCACTCTCAAACAGAGACGCTTTATGGCAGACAGGCTCATCTCAGTAAAAGGTGGTGGAAATGTGACTGTAATCCCAATTGCTCAGGAGGGTGATGAAACATGTATGGAGTGCTTGAGGACTCCTACCCCCCAAATAAAATAATCGAAGAAAACTTTTACTTTAGAAAAGTGCAGACCTCCTCCAAATCTATTGACCCTCAGTATACTGACAAATTTGTGACTTACATTTAGACATTATGGATGTGAAACCCACTAATAAAAGCCTCGTCATTATAGCAAGGTTCTTGTTCAGATATGTCAGAGTCAGCTTCAGCTATCAATCTGACACACCTGGGAAGGAGCCTTAACCTTAGAATTGCCTCGATTGGACTGGCCTGGTGGTATGTTTGTGGTGATAATCTCTTAAATGCTAATTGAGGTAGCCTTGGATATATAAGGAAGGTAGCCAAGCAGTCAGAGCAAGGGAACCAGTGAGCTCCCGTTCCTGCTTCAGTTCCTGCTTTAGCTTCTCTTGATTATGGACTGGAAGCTGGAAGCCAAATAAACCCTTTCCTCCCTAAGTTGCTTTTGGTCTGTGTTATATCACAGCAACAGAGACACGAACTAGAACAACTGGTGTTCATTATATAAGGTTTTGAGCTGTGCCTGGAGATGTTTTGGATAGGACAAAGCAGGGACCTGTCAGTCCAGGAAAGGGAAGAGCTACTCCTACAGGACTTATTTCAGGGCTTCCTCTATAGCTGACAGCCACACACAGTTCCTTAAAGAACAGAGCCCCTTCTTGTAGAGAACGAGTGAAGTCCTGGGTGAATGTGTACTGTTTGATGTGGGGACAGCTACATCAAAGATCCCAAAGCCTCAGCCCCATGGGAGTGGCACAGCAGGCCGAGGGACAAAGCTTTCCTCCCATAGTATGAATGTTGAGTGTTCAGGAAATGTCCATCATAGCCTCCCCAACATGGTTACAGCTTGAAGACTGCTCCCTTCCAAAGACTGTTTCTAACAAGATTAGCTAAACCTGCCTCAGCTGTATGCAATAACCCCGCCTCCCTGTTCAACTGTATGTAACAAACACACTGGGCTTCCAGGATACTATGGCTTCTCCAGCAGAAGCCCAGCCTACCTGATCCCAGCTTTTCTGTGTCCGGTATTTCTTTATTTCCTTGCTGCTCCAGTTAGGTCAATCCCTGGGAGATGTGCAGACAGAGCACAGTGCCTATCTACTATGTCATGGTATAATCTTCAAACACGTTTGTTTTCTCACTCAAAAAGGAGTCCCACCTCCTTGTTTTAAGGTTCTAGATGTCACAGTCCATGCTGTATGTGTAACTTCTCCCCTGGCTCACTGCTCCTTCTCAATATCACGTGACTGTGAGGGCTCACTCTGTGATGACAGCACTCAGAGTAACTCCTTTTGGACACCAAGCATTCGACCCTTTAAAGATGAGCTACTACATCACACAGAGTTTTAAAATACGGGCATGGGAGACAGGCAGGGGAATCTCTGCGAGTTCAAGGCCAGCTTGGTCTATATAGTGAGTTCCTGGTTACCCAGAGTTATAAAGTGAGACCCCGTCTTTAAAAAAAAACAAAAAACCCCCAAAACTTTAAAATACGGCCCCCTCTCCATTCTCGTATTATTTAACAAAGGAACTAAATATAAAATTATTTGCACTGTAGAAGTCTTCACATGTGCCTTCTTGCACAAAGTTGTCACAGAAAGCAATTTTCATTTAAGAAACACTGCTCCTATGTGTTCCAGACTATCTTATGTATGGAGACAAGCAGGAATGGAACTTCCAGCAAACAGGCTTCTGTTTGGGGATGGGCTCTCACCATGCAGTCCAGGCTGGCCTTAACTTATTATCCTCCATCTTAGCCTCCGGGTGCTAGGATCACAGGCAAGTTCCACCATGCCTGTCTTGGAACCAGTCTTTGGGGCTTGATATTCTTTCTCTTACATCAGGCCATTTTAAATATAAAAAACTTTTGTTCCAAAGCATTTTCATTACTTTGCTCAGGAAAAAAAAAAAAGGTACTCAAAAATCCAGTACAAAAATCCACAAAAGATAAAATTACTTGCTATCAGCGTCTTCCCGGTGGTATTCCTGATTTCCAGTCACAGGGTCAGGTCTCTGCATGCTCAGTGCGGTGCAGGTGTGTTCTACACCCCATACAATCACTGCCCCACAGCTTCCCAGCCAAATCAAGTACATTATGAGAGAGACAGGATAATACATTACCAGAGACCTGAATAAGTGACCTCACAAAGTGAAACAGACCTTTCAGAAAGCTTAGCTGAGTGCAAGCTGTTCCGTACTCTAACTGGAAACTGGTAATGGAATATTAAGAAGCCCAAACTGAGATTCCTGCTAGGAAACTAACAACACGAAATACTATAATTTTATAAAAGTTTGTAAAAGATTGCCGATTGGCTGTAGTGAAACTCTCTGCGGCTAGAAGCGACACACTGAAAACTTAAATGCCTGACATCCATTCGGACTTTTAGGTTGAAGAACTGGGAACATGGCAAGCAGGAAGGGAATCTGAGAGCACTGGCTTACTGTGAAAAGCATCGTGATTATGCAAAGTCTTGCAAATGGCATTCTGTTCTGGCTCAGGACTGGGGAATCTTTTTCTAAAACCGATCCCACAACAGTTCCCAAATATCAAAAATGGATTTTAAAATCTATAATACAGTAAAAAAGTTACTACCATATTGGGGCAACGGACTAAAGATATTACTTAAAAGAATATTATTTAATTCTTCAATTAAAATACTGAACATGAGTTTAGACTTTTTCATGTGTGTGTGGTATGCATGCACGTTTCCTGTGCTCCAGGGGGACCCTGTCTAGACTTCTCAAATTGCAGGTAAGCCACCCTCCCCAGCCAGCATTATGTTGGTTGGTTCTAGGGATCTGAACTCTGGTTGTGCCACCTTCTAGGCAAGGACTTTAACTGCTAAGCCACCTCCCTGGCCCTATATGTTCTTTTTGTCAAAAGGTTTCTTTTTAAATTTTAAATTATGTGTATATGTGTATGTCTATGTGTGTACAGGTGCCCATGGAGGCCAAAAGAGGTGTGTCAGATCCCGTGGAACTAGAGTTACGGGCAGTTGTGAGCTGTGAGGTATGGGTGCTGGGAACTGAACTCAGGTCATCTGTAAGAGCAGCAGGCATTCTTACCCCATAAGTCATCTTTCCAGGCCTATGTTCTTTTCATAATGCCTTTAGGACATCACTCTAGTTCCCTCAGATCTCTAAGCAGATGTCTAAGTAGATTATTTCCCAGCATTTATAGTGATAATAAAAGAATTAGATTTTGTGTGTGTGTGTGTGTGTGTGTGTGTGTACACACATATGCACGTATGAGAACAACTCACAGAAGTGATTCTCTCTTTCTACCACATGGCCCCAGAGATCAAACTCAGGTCAGGCTTGGTGGCAAGTGCCTTTATCTGTTGTGCCATCTAGCCAGTAGTTTTTACATTTTTAAAATTTTTATTTTTTAATGAGTCAAATATAAGGTTCTATTGGGGAGAATTTTCCCCAAAGCTGTAAGGTCCCTGCTACCTAACAGTCAGCAAGATGACAGCTCAAAAGGAAGAACTACTTCTTGCTGGGCAGTTGGTGGTGGTGCACATCTTCTGATCCTAACACTCAGGAGGCTGAGGCAGGGAGATCTGAGTTTAGGACAGTCTAAACTACAGAGTGAGTTCCAGGACAGCCAGGGCTACACAGGGAAACCCTGTTTCAAAGGAAAAACAAAAACAAAAACCCTTTCTTACTGTTATATATCTTGGATTAAAGCAAGAAACAAAACCCCACCTCAACCGGAACTCTGTAACTAAGACATCAAAAGCATCAGTGCTGTTGGCTCTTAAACCCTAGGTGTCTGCTGAAGATTGGAGACTATACCTTGGATGCCCATGAGCAGTGCACAGCGGGAGCTGTAACGGAGCTCCACTCTAACATGTATCTAATTATGCAGCTTTTCCAGTTAGGAAAATCACTAAAATATCAACTGAAACACTGTGATTGTGAAAGAAGACATTTTCAATTGTCTGAAGAAAGAAAGTGGGAAAACAGTGTGCCCGCAGACTTACCGAGCCTCTGCATGGTGAGTGGTGAAGGCTACAGCCTACCTGCTTAAGTACAGAGCAAAGGGAGCCCTCCGAAGACTCGGACAAGCCAGCCCTGACACCACCCCGCTTAGCTCTTCCTCCCCCATCCCTTCGTGATAGTTTCCAGCACGATTACAGACACATTTTCTACATGGTCTTGCCAAAGTTTTCACAGAACTGTATCTGTTATGAGGAAAAGAGATTCTACTGGTGATCTCAGAGATTTATTGCAAGTTAATTACTATCTGAAAAACTTGAGTATACTTTCTCAACACAAATAAGGGTAGTAATCTTGAACTTCCCAGTCAAAAGCAGAGAAACAACAGAATCTAGGAAATCAGTTAGAAAGCTGTAACTTGTTTCTTGTCTAGTGAAAAGTGAAACTGATCAAGTAAGGTACAATTTATGTCACAAGATATTTTTCAAAATTACAAAGATCTTTCACACCTAAAAGTAAAAAGTGCACGACCCCTCCACCCCAATTTAATCTCGTCAGTCTTGCATGCCAGTTACAAACAAGAGCTTCAGAACTCTGCTGTCAGTGAACCTTATTCTTTGAATTATTACGGACTTCGAAGATAATTCTTCATGGTAAATGCATGTTTTTCTAACAGTGCACATTAAAGTTAATTGAGCAAAGGGCTACATTAAGTTTTTCTGAGGGTTGGGGAAGAAATTATTCTCCTAAAACAAAAACTCTTTGGCAGTAAGTACTTTACAAATACTTGCCAACTATCTTTTTTTTTTTTTTAATTAAAAAAAAATTATGTGTATGGGTGCTTTTGCCTGTGTATCACATGTGTGCCTTATACGCAAAGGCCAGAAGAGGGTGTTGCATTTCTTGGAACTGGAGTTACAGATGGTTGTGAGCTGCCATGTGGATGCTGGGAATAAAACTCAGGTCCTCTGGAAGAGGAGCCAGCGCTTTTAACCACTGAGCCATCTCTCTAGCCCCTTTGTTTTCTTTTATAAAAGAACAACTTGAGCCAAGTGACCATTTTATTTGCCACATGTCAATTTTCCAACCTCACTCAACATTATATTTTAACATTTGTATTTTCCCTTTTTTCCTAGTCATTTTTACAAACTAAGGACAAAAGCATAGTACCTGTGAGTACATGAATTCTTCTACAGAATGACAGTGGGCCACTGCTGACAATGAACTTTGGACTTAGACATTATTACCAGCAGATAATCTGAGATGTTTCTCTGGTATGTAACAGGCAACTAGGAGGTCAACTTCCCAAAACTCAACACTTAAAAGTAGAAAAGTAACTGATACAATTAAGGTTAATAATCTTAGAGCCAGGAGGCAACTTAGAAAAAACGTAATTGACAATTCGTAAATATCAGAATAAGGTTCAGGCTTAGCCAGCATCCCATTTCTCAAATGTTTTTGTGATGCCAAAACTGGAACTACAGTTCGTGTCTAGAATTCCTGGCTAATTATTCCTTACACACAGACTTAAGAGTGAAGAAGTTCTGTTACACAGAATTTCTGTCATGTAGAAGTTCTGTTTCATAGAATTATCTCTCAACAAATCTTTGTTACTAAAACAAAATTAAAAAGTTCAAATTCTGATTTCTAATCTTTTAGTTCAAGTTCTGCTGAGTGAGAGAGTTGAACTCAGAAGAATTTAAAGGTAAGGACCAAGAAAAGACAACTCAGAGTGTGTAAAACTTCAGGATCCGATTCCAGCCCTCCCCTCTAGTCTTAAGACAGGTAAATCCCACATTAATGCAGATATTTGCCACCTGCCTTGCAGGTTTGTAAAGCTGTGCTAGCAAATTCCAAGATGTAGAGAGGATTTAATAGCAGAGTATGGGCATTTGAGCACAGTTCCTTCATGACTGCTGCACCATGGGCAGCTTCTACCAAGGTGGCTTACTCTCAGAGTGCTTACATGCACAGTGGTCTCAGTGCAAATAAAAGAAATGTACATTTATTCTTTAGAACAAACACAGATGGAAGGAAAGTAACAGTCAGGCAAAAGCTAACCTAAGAGAAAGTTTCTGCTGACAATTTACCCAGCATGAGTTTACAATGTCCAGGGAGAGCTACGTCATCCCTGGGTATGTGTATTTAAGGCCTCACGGGACTTAAGGTGGCTGTTTGCATCAGGAGCTTAAAAAATTAAGGAGCTTAAAAAAAAGCTTTAAAAAATCTGAACAAAAATTTATAAGAATAAATTTCAAGAAGTAAAAATGAAAATTTGAAAAGTTAACACATATTTGCTTTTGTTTTTATTTATCGATTACTACCAAAGAACTACAGAGAAGGGAAAGGGCACCAGAATGAAACTTAAAACAGGAAGCCGAGTGCATGCTAGGACTAACAATGTTCCTACACAGCTAGGGCAGTGAGAACATAAGGGACAAGGAACTATATACTGTATTTCATAATAATGAATTGTGATTATTTAGAAATATGCAGATCTTAGTCTGTGCTTTAGAAATAATTATATATAGTATTACAATCTGAAAAGAATCCAAAAGAATAATTAACAATATACACCTATGTGTTAGAATTCAGAAAAAGCTGCATTCTGTAAAGTTGTCAGCTGTATTCAAAAGGACATCAATCCAAAACAAAGTGAATATAATATAAAAGGGGCATTGTAAGCTTTGCTTCCTGCATTAAACCCAGTTTATCCAAGGAATTTCCTTTTAATACTCATTTAATCAGAAGCATGCAAATAGTTTAGGGTCTACTTAATCATCTTTGCCAAATTTGCTGAGGCCACAGGCCACTTTTCAGGCCTAGGCAGGGATTCGGGTAGCTGCCTCTTCCTCTGCATCAGCTCGGTTTGCATTAATTTCTGCGAGTGTTCGGCCAAATCTTGCCCATTCATCACTGCGGGGAACAGCAATCTGCTGTTTAAAAAAAAAGAATGTTTGATGAGCAATGAAATAAAAGATCATCTTACCTACTATAACTCTGGTTTCAAATAATTTTCCCATTAAAAAGTAATAATTGACTTAAAGGGCCTTTCCATAATTACAGAGACTGATATAACAATGATTTACAACATTTCAAAACAAAGGACAGAGTTAGTGAACCATGTTGTGACAGCCTTAGAAATGAATTTGCTGTTAGCAGCGCCAGTGCAAGGACAGCAACAAGGATGTTTCGTAAACAGACTTCCTGGCCCCTCTATGGATCTTGCTGATGGCGAGAAAGAAAATCCTCCAAAAATTTTTATTATTGTACTCTTGCGCCACTGCTAGTAAGAAATAGTTATTTTACTGTTTTCTTTTCTGAGACAGGGTCTCTCTGTGTAGCCCAGGCTGCCTCCAATTTGTGATCCTCTTGCACCAGCCTCCTGAACACAGGGTTTACAGGAGGCCATCTTGCCCAGGATGAACTCATTTTCAAAGCATGGTTCCTAAGCTTGTTTCTTCTAAGTATTTATGTTTGGAACATAAGGTATTCTTTCTTGATTCTCTTAACTCCTTTGTCAGAAATGATACTGCTAGTTAGAATAGTGTTGAATCAAGAGCAAAGAAGAAAAGGAAGTTTATGGTGCTTTGTTTCACAGAGGCAACCCAAACTTCCCTCATTGCTCTTCTATTATCGCAGAGACTAACACAATGACAGGGCACAATCCATCCAACGTGGCAGCCAGTGGAAAACCTGCTTCTCAATCTAAAATATCTAATAGGGAAGTTACTAGCCAAGTGTAACAATATACTTTAAGTTAATTAAAATTAACTAAAAAAAGAATTCACTGTTGAGTTTGACTAACCACAGCTTTTCAACAGGGGCGTGCAGCTAGCGACTACCTATCAGCTATTGCAGACACAGAACATCTGTACACATTGTCCAACCAGCTGTTCTAAATGATCCAGTCTCTCTTCCCCAAGATCTGATTGCTACAGCCACAAAGAATTGGGACAAGATAGGGAATAATGAGAAAGGAAAGGTTCAGAAGGCTCTATTCAGGACCAAACAGGAAGAACTGAGCCCTGGGCACTGTGTCGGATCAAGCAGAGTAACAAGAAAGCTCAACTCACCTTGCTGAATTCCATTTCACAATACCCTGGCTGAGTTACCATGATAGCTTCACTACAGTCACCAAGCAGATTGTCAAAATTACAGGCAGCAAATCCCTTACCTCTCCCACATCATATATGACAATCTGTCCTTCAGAATCGCCCACGGCAATCTCTCTTCCTGAGTGGGTCCATCTCACACGGTTAAGAGCAGGGTTTCCCTCTACAGAAATGCTGGCAGTCGGTACCTACGTCATTAAATACAGCAGAGTTAAAAGTTTCATCAAAGTTTCTAAACATGTAAAACAGCAATTCTCCTCCAATCTGTGGTTTTAAAAAGCAGCTGAGAATAGATAAATAATTTCCCAACCTTCCTCTCTGTTCAGAGATGTTTTATGATGACATTACCATCAGCCCTTGAAGACGAGTTGGGAAAATATCAAGTCCTTATCTAAGAGATTCTTACATGGCTGCACATATGTCCTTAGTAAAAAGCTTCTGTGTGTAACTTCTTTAAGTAGTCAAGCTTTTTAAAAACATGAGACTAAAACCCATTTTAAAAAGAAGATACTTCAAATGCCCTCATAAACAGATCACAGTTTAATTTAGAGGACAGGAGTTACTCCTGCAGCTTATACCTTTACCAGCTGAAACTGGTTTGTTTGATGGACAGCAGCTCCTGGAGACAGTTCATATTGTACAATAAGCTTTCCCAAGCTCCGATCCCAAGGGAGCAGGAGATAGCATCAAAGCAACGACAGCAGGTTCTGGGGTCCAATTGCACCTCTGCCACACTTGGGAGTAACGTATGCTGATGCAGACTAAAAAGCATAATTAAACTGAAAAGTTCTGAAATATGACCAAAGTAGTCCTTATGTTTGACATCAGTCTTTCCACAATGATTAGTCCAGTATATCAAAGTATTAAGGGAAAGATCCTCATTTAATTATAGCCATAAATTGTTGGTAGCAAAATCCAAACTAAGGCAGTAAACTTGGGCAAGGCATCGTGGTGCATGTCTTTAATCTCTGCACCAGGGTTGGGGTTGGGGCCGGGGCAGAAGCAGGCAGACCTCTGTGAGTTCAAGCCCGGCCTACCTACACAGTGAGTTCCAGGGTTATGTAGTAAGTGTATCAAACCAACCACAAACAAATAAATAAACAAACAATAAATAAAATAAATTGGTACCATTCTATAAAATGCACAATCAAAATTTAATTATGTAGCTTACACTTTTTCCTAGCAGTATTTGAATGTTCCTCCCCAAAATCCCTAAACCAGTAGATAACGGTATTAAAATTCTTACATTTCCAATCTATCACTCTTTTCCTCATCTTTGTATAACCAAATACTCCACTTCCAGGACAGATCAGGAAAGATGCCCCCAGGTATTACAAGAGACAAGAAGACACCAGGACTGTCCCTTCCAAAACCAAAACTTCTAAAACCACTGACAAGTAGTGCAGATGCTTTGCTAGCATCACTTCTGCTAACAGAGCAAACAGGGACCTAAAAACACTAAGTCTTGCAAGCTGGCTAAGGATAATTCATAGACGCAGTTCAACTGCATTACCAAATTTAGTATATCAAATAGCATATGTGATGGTTTCTACATTATTATTATTTGTGGTACTGGGGATTAAACCCAGGGTCTTGCACATGCTAAGCAAATGTTCTACCTCTCAGTTACATGTCCAGACCTTGGATTTTTGAGACAGGATCTTGCCACTATGTAGCCTCTAAATCATGATACTCTTGCCTCTGCCCAGCTCCATATTCACTTTATAGTTAATGGTACACTGATTTTAATCTTTCATGGAAAAAGGCCATCAAAATATATTTTCCTTCCTTTCCAACAAATCAGACTAAGACTAATGTTTATGGATGATACACATCCTATCAAGGCCAACAGAGAATTCAGAATTAAGGTTAACATACTTTGACAATTTGCAGCTATCAGTTTTCTAGCCTAAGAATGAGGAAACATCCTGAGCCCCCACGGAGCCTTCTGGACAGTCGACCCGCAACGCTGTCTCTCAGAAGAAAATGTGCCAGTGTTCCCGGTAGTGCCATCCCTCCCTTCAGCACTGCACAGCATGCTGCTTGTTATGTAGGGTACAAAGCTTATTTGCTTTCTTTGTGATGAAGCTACAATCACAGAGCACTTTTTATTCCTTGGGATAAAAGAAATTTCACAAATTATTCAATAAATCTCCGATTTTCTGTTATTTTCCAGCTCACCTCTGTGTCATTGTTGAGATTCCACAGATCCAGTCTCCCCATGCCATCCACACAGGCAAACAGAGCTGGGTGGGTGGGTGACCACATCACATCATAAACATAGTCTGAATTATCTTCAAATGAGTACAGAGGCTTGTTATTCTGAAAAGGAAGAGTTAATTCTCAGCACAGTCAACATACAGTGTGCACAGAACCCTTCGTTACTTGTCACTGAAACACAGGCATAAATTCTTCAGGCGTAGTTTCATACTAACTCAGCCTAGGGACATTTCTGTAGCTCCTTCCATTACAGAATCACCGGACATAAACTAAGAACCGAATACGAGGCTGCATTTTCCTTTGAGCTTGCAGCTGTCATACTGTGTTGAAGGGAACAGTGTGTGTCCCGAAACACTTGTCAGAGCAAATCCTGGAAGATGGCAGCAGTGGCACTGCACTTCTTCAACTGCCTGGAAACCTCCCTACAGAGACAGAAGCAGCAAAGACTCAGTGCCTCCAGCAGAAGTGAGACAGTCCTCCGCCGTAAGCAGGGAGAGAGAGGCTCTGCCAACTACAAGACCTGCTTGGTACCAGCATCTGTGTGGGAACAGGTGACTGACAGCTGCGGCCCAGATGCTCACTTGGTAGCATGATGAGCAGTCTGAGAAGAGCAGAAACAGGGAGAGTGCAGCATCTTCCCATGTATAATGAGCACCACAGGTGCAGGTGATGTCAGGTTTCATGTTGTTGTCTGGGCTTCACACACTTAGAACTAGCAGGCTGGAGTGTGGGCGTGTGTGTGGAGGTCGGAAGACAGCTGTGGGAGGCAGTTCTCTCTTCTACCGTGTGGGTCTCAGGGCTTGAACTCAGGCTGTCAGCCTTGGGGGAAAGCACCTTTACCTGCTAAACCCATCTTGCCAGCTCAATTAAAAGTTTTAAATTTTTTAAGATAAGTTAATATCAATAAGCATAATTATCATAGTAGTCCAGAAAAAAAAAAACTAAACTAAAAACTAAAAAAACCAACAAATTAACAAAAAATTTTCAAAAACTGAGCCAAATGCAAGAGAATTTTATTCCTTTTAAAGTCACTTCTGAGAGTAAGGATACAGCTTGCCTAGCCGGGAATGTGCCTGCAGAGCTTATCCAGCCACCCCAGAGGTACTTCACTGGTGTTTCTGGCACACTAGTGGTTCTAAAGCCTTTGACTACTGAGGTGATAGTACACTTCAAACACCTCATTTCTAGGCAGTTTTAAGGTCTATCATCAAAAACTTAAAGAAAGTTATTAACAATCATATTCACATATTCACATAAAAATGTGTGCGTTGGGAACTGGGAGTGTAGCTCAGTGATAGAGCACTTGCCTAGCATTCTGTAGGCATTCAATTCAATCTCAGCCCTGGAGGGAACAGACAGTATAATGGTCTAGTGCTGGATATAGCTCAATGGTAGAACAACTGCCTGGCATGCACCAGGCTCTGCGTTCAAGCTGGGTACTGAAAAAAAAGGGCAAAGAAATGAGCATTTCACAAAATGGACAATAATCTCATGGAAGGGCGCTTAACCACAATGATGCAAATGAAAACATCCAACAATGTCATTTCATCCACTGGAAAGTTAAAAGGAAAAAAAATCAGAAACCTGTAAGTGGGGTCAAGGATGCAGAATTGGACCTACACATACCGCTACTGGTGGATCAGGAACTAGGAGACTCACTTGGAATTTCCAGATACTATCTATCCAAGCTGAATACATATGCATGTTCTCTGACCAGGCCATTCCATGCTGAGTATCTGCTCAATAGCACTGCCAGTTTATGGCCATCAAAAGACAACTATGACCTGACCTGGCATGGTGGTACATACCTATCATCCCAGTACTTGGGAAGATCATAAGTTTGAGGCCAGCCTGGGCTACACAGCAAGATTCTACCTAAAAAACAAAAGGGAGAAAAAGACAACTATAACTATGCTCCTAGCAGAACTGAAGTAACCTATAGTTTAGAATGACTCAACTGTATTGCATTTACATGGCTGAAAAGAGAATGACCTGTAACTGTGCTCAGCAACACAAAACTCAAAATTGTAGTGTTCAGCAAGCCAGAATGAGTATACACTCCTTTTTACAATCCACCAAGTATTAAAAAGCAGTACACAGATTGCATTAAAAGATGATAATAAAAAGATTGCTGATGTCTCAGGAAATGGTTAGATCTAACATCTCATCTACTCAGTGTACTGCTATATAGCTTGGGTAAAAAGATCACAATTTCATTTTAAAAAATTTCTTTTGCTTGTTTATTATTTTGAGAAGAGGTTTTTCTGTGCAGCCCTGGTTGGCTTCAAACTCAGAATCTGCTTGCCTCTACCTCCTGAGTACTGGGATTAAAGGCACGTGCCACCAGTGCTCAGCTGAAAAGATCACAATTTAAAAAATTTTGTGGAAAAAAAAAGCAAAATGTCCTTCAATTTAAAATGTGACTATTTTAACTCTTTCCTAGTTTAATTAAAAAAAAATAGTTATCTAAGGATTAGCCAGAGTTTTACCCCACAGAGAAAATGCACATATTTAACATCAAATAATGTTTCATAGTACATTAATTACATAGTAATTTAATATATAATACTGTAAATTAAAATCCCAGTGGAACATTTTAAGTATCTTTTAAAGTGGTATCTTCCCTTACTCAGAAGAGCACTTCTGCCTAAATGGCATTAAGGCAGCAGGGAGGGCTGGAGAGGGGTTGGAACCTAACCTGTTGTTTCAGTCCAGCCAACAACTAGCTTCAAGGCCTTGAGAAAAGTCACTCATTTTTTCTAAGCCTGTTTCCTTGTTTATAAAATAACAGCTTCAAATTGGTGGTCCTGAAGCTTGACTGCCTGCTGTGACCACCTAGAGAATTTTTAAGTATAGTGTTGTGTGGGTCTCTCTCTTGGGGTCTGATTTCATTGGTCTGAGTGTCAGGGAGCACTTCAAAGTCTAAAAAGCTGCTCCGGTATATGACCAAGAATGAGAACCTCTGAGCCATATAAACAGAACGATCATTTATTTCTGTTGTGACAACAAAGAACGTATGGTCAAGGGCTAGGCCATACTGTTTTCTCTAAACTCAAGGTATATACTGGGTTGAATGGCGTTGCCCTAAAATTCATGTCTATTGTTACTTGTAAATGTAACCAAGTTAAACAGGTTACACTATATTAGGGTGGGCCCTGCATCTACTATGGCTTGTGATCTTAAAAGAGGAAATCTGGATGCAGAGTCATAATGAAGCAAACAGTTTCAGAAAGAATGCCATGTGATGATGACAAAAGCAGGCACTGTAGTGATACAGCTGCAGGCCAAAGAACACCAGTGATTCCTGACAGTCACCAGACGCCAGGAGACAAGTATGGAACAAATTCTCAGACCTTTCAAAAGCAAGCAGCCCACTCACACTTCAATTTTGGGATCCAGTCTCCTCAACTGTGACAATGAAGTTGTTATTTTAAGCTACGACGTGGTAAGTTACTATAGCGGCAGTAAGAACCTAATACAGACTATTTTTTTTTTCAAAGCTGGGGTAACTGGGAAGTTAGGTTAGTAACTAGAGTCCTATAGTCGATACATCAAGATTAACAAGAACTGGAAATTATTCAAGAACTGGAAATAACTATGATCACAATTTGGATGGTAAGAGAAATAAACAAATTTCCTTTGAAGTCACTCTAGGGCTGGAGAGATGGCTCAGAGATTAAGAACACGTACTACTCTTATAGAAGACAACACCCACATCCAACAAACTTCCTGTCACTCCTCTTCCAGGGAATCCAATGCTTCTGACCCAATGCTCATGTGCACACACACACTCACAATTATTCCAAGGTCAAAAATAACTTTTCATATTACCTGACTAAAGACAATCTTTGCAGAGTGTATCTATTGAAAACAATAAAATACAAAGTCTTACAAGGCAAATGAAGACAGTGCCATTTCAGCACTGTCCAGAAGAGAAGGAGGCTCAGACAACAGACTGTGAGAATCAACTACCCCATGGCAAGGCTATCTTTCTTTGAAGATGAATGAATCAAGCTATCTTAGCTTGATGCCACTGAATATTCAAATGATAAAACTCTTTTGTTCTAATTCCTTGCTCACCAAGCAATCTTCTGATTATAATTTGGCTTCCCATGTGGGTAGTCTACAGGGAAACAATGAGCTGGTCAGGCCAGCAGGAGTATCTGGGCCTTTTGGCAGTTAAGTTTCTGACTGCAAATTAATAAATTGACATTCTCCAATGTATCAGTGTCTTAGGAGCCTGTTAGTTACATTCAGCATTAATCAATTCCAGGAGCTGACAAAATTGAGTTTCTAAATATGCAAAGGAGGCTAGACACCGGCCTGTAGCAAGTTACTGAGGTAAGTGCCACCAGGTGGGACTGGATCTGGATTATCAGCCAGCCTCCCCTCAGACATTCCCTCAATTTCAGACATATTTCATTTAACTTGTCTGCTACATGAACATTTCTTTTTCTAAGCATCAGTAGGCTCTTTAAACCCTGCTTAATGCTAGTGCTTGCTAAGAGTTAAGCAACCTTGCTGCCGGATTAAGGATAGGCATTGAAATACTGGGACTGTGAAAATTTCAAGTTGCAAATGGATTACAAAAAACTAAAAACTATTTTAAGGAGTGACCCCATTAACAATCCGAACTCTGCCACTTCATGGTAAATGTGGTTCTGAAATTAGACTATGTATACATTAAGATATCATCTCCCCAAAATAATTCTTTTAAGAATAACCTAAGACAAGTGTGCTAAGAGTGCTGGAACACTCAGTTAATTACCAGGTCAGACCTGAAGTCACTATCTTCCAGGACACCCCAAAGAAACTGTCATTTCTTATTCATTCTCCCCGCTACTTTTCAGACCCACTAATGCACTTCTGTTGTAGACTTTCAAATCTGGTGTTTTGAGATTGAAACAGTATCTTCTACATATTATAGAAGCAACACCTTGGTTAAAGTTCACCAATATGAAAAAGCCAGCCATGTGGCACTTTAATCCCTTTAATGCCCTTAATCCCTGCACTTGGGAGGGATAGGCAGGTGGACCACTGAATTTGAGGCCACCTTGATCTGCATAGCTAGTTCCAGGACAGCCAGAGGTATGTAGAGAGACTTTGTCTCAAAAATCAGAAACAAATAACAATAAAAAAGTTCACTAATATGTGGATTATCAGCTATTTTTTGTGCGTTTTCTACACTGCAAACAGCTGAAGTCAAAAGGCAAGCTGATGAAGCAGAGCTATGGGGCTAGGTTTTAAATTTCTGACCACACTAAGATTAGAGACTTCCACACTGAAGACCACTTTCAAGTACATCTGAGGCAGTGCAAGACTGAGGTTTCTGCGCTCCACTTCTACGGGACTTACACAAAAAGAGAAAGAGGAAGAATCTTGTCTTGTTTATTGGGGTAGAGCCAGATTTTAACAGATACAGAGACAGAGCAGTATCTAATCACTTATTCTTCCAGTTTACAGGGGTTCAGTTCCCAGGGCAGGAGAGCACATAAAAAGGAGAGGTAGAAAATCAAGGCATGTGAAGTCTGTTCAGTGTATGAATGTGAACAATTGGTTTTAAAAGCTTAAAATGGGGGCCTGGAGAGGTGGTGGCTCTGTGGTTTAGAGTACTGGCTGCTCTACTAGAGGACCCAGGTTTAATTCCCATCATTCAAATGGTGCCTCTAAACCATCTGTAACTCCAGTTCTAGGAGATCTGATTTCCTCTTCTGGCCTCTGTGGGAACTGGACATGCATGTGGTCCACAGACATATATGCAGGCATAAGTACATGCACCCACACACACAGAACAAATGAATTAAAAAATTTTTAAAAATGCTTAAAATGGAATTCAAATAATGTGTTTAAAGCTGTTTTAAGATACTGCCTACTACTCATTAGCATTCATTATTCACAAACATGCCTACTACTCATTATTACAGCACACGCAAGACCTCAATCGAGTTATTTAGAAGGGTAGATACATACCAACAGCTAAACTAGGAGGCACAGATTCAAGTCTGAATCAGTTGACTCTGGGTACACAAGTCTGGCCATATACATAAACCTACCTAGCAGACTGCTGCTGCTTGATCCTTCATAGAATAGAATTGTGTGCAGAAAGGATAGACTAAAAGGTAATAATTCTTACTCTTTTTCCTTCCAGAGCTGGGGATTGAACCTGGGACCTCATGGGCAGTAGACAAGTGTACTATCACTAAACTACATAACAACCTAGGCCAAGGCAATTCTTGATAACATTTTAGGGAGTTCTTGGTCATAAAGGATATAAAGATAAGACTATTCTATGCTGACCTGTCCTTTGACCACTAGTAAGGGTGTTGGAGGCAGGGGAGAGTTATGTATCATATTTTAGAGTGAATAAAAGAAACAACAAAACTTAACCTAGTTAGCAAGGAAAAGAGATATGTTTGCCTATCTGTCATTCTTACCCAAATCTCTTCTGGACAGGGGAGATGGCTGAGTGGATAGAGGGCCTGAGCTCAGGCCTGATGACCTGAGTTCCCTCCCCTCCCCTGCAAGGTGGCAGGAGAGAACCAGCTCTTGAAGTGGTCCTCTGACCTGTACTTGTGCTCCGTGGCATAAGCACACCTGCATTCACACACACACAGTACATACTCCACACACACAAACACACTTAAATAAGTAAAAGCAATTTCTATGTTGAAACAGTAAAATACAGAAACAAAAATATCAACTATTAATGAAGCATCTGTGCTGAACCACAAAACAAATGCCTATCAGTCTGTTATCACAGGGAAGTCCCTTCTCCAATAGGCAAGATGAGCTCTTCATTTTCAAATCCTGTTAATGTGTATTCAAATTTCAAGCAGAAAGGAATCTGGCAAACTGAAAATCCAAGACATTTAAAAATCAACTACCTAGTCGATCACCAAATGAAGATTTTCCCAGTAGCCAAAAAGAAAAGAAGCTGGCCAAGAACACAGAAAGATATAATGTACTCTAATAGGGCTAGTACAGGAGAAAGCACACCCAGAAATCTTGCAACATACATGGATATTTGAAGCCTATATGGTAATGGGAGGTTTTATCTTTGTAATTCTGTACCTTGCTTTGTTTTACTAGCAGATTATGTATTCTTCCACATATACAGACTTGTAGATCACGCCCTTATTGCTTATGGCTGTGAGAATTCTTTCTCTGCCCTTTCCTCCAGTGTGTGGTCCAAGGAAGAACGAGATGACTGATTAAATGCGTGTAGGCTCTGGCCCATTAGAATGGTGCCTGTCACACGCTGGGCACGGAGTTAAGCATCACTTTAGATGTTTTCTCCGTTAGACTTCAGGTGAGTGCTAGTTTTACATCTGTTAATATCAAAGCTGAAAATGTTCAATTTTAAAAGGCAAGTTTTACAAGGCCGTTTTCTATGACGTGTTAAGACTGAAAAGAGGCACCGAGATGGGACAAGAGTGAACAGTGAGTGTGCCCTGGATGCTGAGACCAGAACTTAAATAAATAGGAGCTCACTACAGTAAAGGTCATCTCTTAAGAATACTAGATTTTTTCAAAGATCTTCAAGAACCACAGCTCATCTCTACACTTTGTCCCATGATGAAGGATTCAAAAAGTCAACATTAAGATAAAGTACACAGACAGGAAAAATAAAGCTTAAAATGCAGCTTACATAGACTAGGATACACTGAACATGCAGTTTTACTAGCAACACTCTGATCCTGTAGAAAAACTAAAAAGCAAGCAAGTTTAACTATAAAATAAGGTTGATTAAGAGACAATGTCGATCACAGGAGGTCATGTTCCCTAAGCTCTGTCTTTGAGATTTTCACTGGCCAGGGCAAGCTACACTCATAGGAATTATTGGGAGGACTAGGAAACACTTTGATCACTAAGTGGGTATTTCAAGTAACTGGTTTACTAAGCTCCAATACACAAAATTAGTTATACTAGAATAAGAATAAAAACACACGTCTTCACAATGCTTTCTTAATGATTCAAGTTTATTGTATAGCTTTATTGTACAGGACTTACTGCAAATAATGTTTTTTCTATATTTCCCATCAGCTCTGTGAGCCACTGCAGTCCTGAATTAAACCTCTTAGCTCTCCACAGAGCAAATGAATGGCTTTTGTGTGGGTCTGGATGAAATTATATGAGGAAGATAGGAATAGGAGATAGCCAGGGGCTTCTCCCGAACTCAATTCAGAGTACACATATCTGTGCTTAAAATGCCTAAAGTGGTAGGAAGACTCATCTTCAATTTTTTTTGTGGGTTCACTATTTGTCAGCACCCTAATATCAACATACTCACACGCCATGTAACTTCTTATGGGTTTATCTATTGGGAAACAATTCTAAGGCATTTACAATTCTAAGACACGAGTCTTTCCCATGCAGGATTAGAGCACCACCTTGTGTCAAGAAACTGAGCGAATGAGCTGAAAGCTGTATTTTAGATACCTTGGTTGTCCAAAGTTTTACTGTCCAGTCAAATGACGAAGTGACAAACAGATGTGAGAAGTCTACTGCTCCAACGGCCGCATGACAGTGGATTCCAGTGATGGGTCCTTGATGTCCCTCAAACATCTCACTGATTCCAGCTTTGCTATTTCATAAAAGTGAAAACGTTAGGAAACTCTCTTGTAAATACAGCACATATTATGTTATAAACATATTTATTTTTAAGGTCTCACTATGAGGCCTGAGCTGGTCTGGAACTTACTATGTAGGACAGGCTAACTTCGAATTCACAGAGATCCACTGTCCTCTGCCTCCAGAGTATTGAGATTAAATGTATGTACCATCACACCTAGCCAATGCATCTTGTTTTGTTTTGTGAGGCAGGGTTTCTCTTTTGCAACTCTGCCTGTCCTGGAACTCACTCTGTAGACCAGAACTCACAGAGATCTGCCTGCCTCTGCCTCCCGAGTGCTGGGATTAAAGGCATGTCACCACCACCTGGCCAGCCAATGTATCTTATTGTGGGTTTATATACCAGAATTTGACTTAATTTCAAACACAATTCTATGTTCACAGCTCATCAGTATAACTTATGCCAGATGCTACTATATTCAGATTTGATAACTCTACTAAAGTAGGATATTTTGGGGCCATAATTACCATGCTGTTGACAAGAGAACTCAAAAGCCCAGAATCTACGGATACAAAGGGATGCTGTGTGACAATCTGGACTAATTTAAATCAAAACCTTTGAAGTGAAGGTGGTCTGTATTAGAAATGAGGTCCAGATGCTCAATGTTTTTAAAGGACAGTTAGACAACTTCAAAACAGACTGAACAGTAGGAGAAATACTAGTCAGTTTTAAATATGTAGTGACATTACTATATCATTATCTGTAGCCCTGAACTAAAGCTCGAAGTCCAACTAAACCCAAAGAGAAAACAGTAACGGTTATATTTACAAACCTGAAAGCCAGTATGTGGTATTTGCATACTGCATTTCTAATTGCTGAACAGGCCTTCTACCAATAACTTCTGTAAGCACATGCACACACAAATCTCTACAATATACCACATCCCACAGAATCCAAAACACATGAAACCAAACGACTTCTATTTAAAAAAATTAAGTTTTAGGTGCCTAAATTTTATGTATCACGAGTCTAGGACTGTATTCTACTTAAATAAGAAGCAAGTTGTTTCAATGAGATGATTCAACGAGAGATTTTAAATAACGGCTAATTCCTACTAAGTTTACCTGCCATGGCGGCATGCTGTGTACACAGAACCCTCTTCACTGCCCACAACGAAGTTGTTGACATCTCCAACAGGGAAGGACATAGATGTTACAGCTACTGCCTTTGACTGTTTATAAACCAACTCCATGCTATCCTACATAGAAAAAAATTGAGAAAATTATTTTTAAAGTTTTAATTTCAAGTCTTCATTAAAAAGCTTCTAATTTTAATTGGTTTGTAAGATATTCTTTTAACATACTATTAATATAAACCTACCTCAGTTAAATGAAAAAGGTTTGATAAGATATATTCAAACCAGACTGGAGAGATGAATCAGAGGTTAAGAGCATTGGCTGCTCTTCCAGAGGTCCTGAGTTCAATTCCCAGCAACCACATGGTGGCTCACAACTGCCTATAATGGGATCAGATGCCCTCTTTTGGCATGCAGGTGTACATGCAGACAGAACACTCACATCAAATAAATAAAACATTAAAAAAAAGATATTCAAACTATCAACACACATTTAGGTTTATAATCTGTGTAAGAGTACAAAAATAGTTTATGATGAAATGTACACTGGGATACACACACACACACACACACACAGATTAAAAAGTAACATTTACTTTGAAATTTCAGGTTCCTAAGTTTAAATACCTGTGGATGAGAAAGCATGTCCAAACTCCAGGAACAAATTTTTCCATCAGTAGAGATACTAATCAGATTATGAGCATTTTGTGTTCCAACAACATTCACACAGTAGACAGGGTGCTAAAGACATCAAAGTTTTCAGAGGTTACTAAAAATCCAGAAAAAATTAGTCTAATTGTAACTATCCCATTTCATATCAAAACAGTTTTGTAACATGACAGCTTTTGTTTTGTTGCTACTGGGAGCTGAACCCAGGGCCCCGAGCATCACTGGGGCAGTACTCAATTGCTGAGTTATAGCCTCAGCTCTGGGATTAGTTTTAACATGAAGTCTGCTGCTATTCCATTGAAGGCTGTCTTATAAGAGAGATGACTTCCTGATATACGCACCCCCACCACGTACAGAAAAAGACTTTGCTCCTGGTTGCCAAATGCTGAAGAACTCATACATGAAAGGACACAGTTTGGAGCCCACTCTGCTGGGAACTACTATGTAGTGTTGTGGAGGCACACAGAAGGCTAATGAACAACTCGGCACTTACTGTGTGTGCAGCAGCTGACAGTGGAGTTCTCTGCACCGGAGTTCTCTTATTGCTACGGTTATCCCAAAGCACAATTTGGCCTGAATATGTACCACCAACGACAAGATTTGGATGAAATTTTGCAAATGTAGCAGACATTACAGCTGACTGCAAAGTAGAAATTTTATATTTAAGATTTAAGTGGGAAAAGTCTGATGAATCGGAAAAATAAATCTATCTGAAATATTTCCCTCTCTACTGCTTAAGGTATTAGAAGTTTGAAAAACAATCCATTCGAATATTATTTGTAAGAAATAAAAAAATAATTTTTTGTTCAAAAGTCAAATGAGATTTTTATATGTTTACATACTTATCAAACAGCAAAACTTGCTTCAACCAATCACAGTTTTTAAAGGAAAGTTGGCCTGTGACTGGTCTCTGACTGCAACATAACAGTGAAGAATATACTAGTTTTGATTCAGAGTATTTATTTTGGATTATGGCGCTATTAAGATTTTAATATATACAATCAGAAAGAGTTGCAAATTCTTGTTAAATCCACTTAAAACACCTACACCTGCTTCCTACTTCAGCCACGTTTTTACTTAAAACTATCTAGTTGCAACTCCTCAGGTCATGTTTAAATGATTCAGTGGGCCAATATCTAATTGTATATAATTCCCTGTGGGAAAGGCAAACAAGTCCTTTTATATGATTGATCACAATAACAGAAAGTCACAACTGCAAAGGACTTTAGGTGTGAATAAACATTATAAGAGATGCTACGAAACTATAAAAGGCAGATCATATTGAACTGAGTGTTCAGCTTTCTGTCTGACATCTGTTTGCAAATATGGAATGGTTCAGTAAATGCCAATCCAATGAAATCATCATGTTGACAAGAAAAGAAAAAAGACACTTGTCTAAATTCATGAATGAAACCTTTAATGTGGGAAGACGATTGAACAACCATCTTACCTGGCAGTGGAACACATACTCTGGGGTAGTCTTTTTGTACTTCATATTCCACACAAGGGCCACACCATCAGGCTCATGAGGAGCCTCTTCGTTGTTATTATAGGAAGCCACAAGTAACTCTGGATACTGCTCACCAAGAAGCAAGTAGAAAAAAATGTCTATTTATAATAAGAACTATTTTATGTTCTTAACTATCAGATTGTTCAGAAAATTATCTTTATAGCTATACTCATCAAGATGTTGGTCCAATTTTAAATTAGTTGATTATTTTAAATGTTTAAATGTTAAAACAGTTCATTAAAATGTTTAAACTTATATAAAGTATTCAGTGGATAATTAAATTAGCAAAATTGGGTTTGGGAATAAAGTCCTCAATTTCAAATCTAAATAGTAGTTTCAATTTTTCCTTCCAATGTACACGAGACAAAATGATAATGGTAACATTAGAACATCACCCATTATTATTTATTTTAAATAATATATACTGACTTAATTACAAAATGCCTTGCAATCAGAATAAAACTATATGCTGATTAGAATTTAAAAGTGAGTTAATAATGACCAGCTTTGCTATACTTTACCTGGGATGACCAATCCAAACAGCTAACAACTCGATGCTTTGACCAACGCTCATCAAAAAATTGTCGATTTAATGATAGCTTAGCACCTGCTTGGGTTTCTCTATAGGAAAGACCCCACCAAAAGACAGTGTTATAACTTGCGTCACTCTTAATATTAAAATACTGTAAGACTGCAGAAGCCATAATCTTAGGAATTAAACGTTACCCTTCTTTGTCTTCCAAGTCTCTCCCACTGTAGTCAAAGAAGATGTTTATCTGCTCAGAAAGGGCTCTTTCTACAATTCTTGTAGAATGATCAAAGAAACTTAAAAATTCCTCTGAGTGTAAAATCTGTTGTTTTTCTTCTTCAGTTAGTTCATGAGGGGGAACTGGAAAAAGACGTTTTGTTTTTTTTTAAAGGATGACTTAGGCCAATCAAATTCTTGTCAACTTACCATTACAGGTTGGATCAAGAAATACGACATCGTCTTTTAAATGACTTACCTCTTTGATTTAGAGCATTTTATTCTACTTTAATTCATAAATAATAAACCGAGTTTTAAGAGGAATCAGAAAAAAGCCTTGAACACGTTACGATACCTTTGCTGCCGTTCTCTTCATCTTTTTTAAAAGCTTTTTCTTCTTCGGGTTCAGCAGGAGGTTTAGGAGTTGTTACGTCTTCCTCCTCCTCCTCATCTGAGTAAGGATGGAACAAATAAACAAAAACTAGCTCAATACAAACAGCTGCGACTCTCAAGTAGTGTCTCAGAGGCACCACAACTCCCTCAAGGTGAAGACACCACTATAAAGACAAAGGACAAATAATGGAAATTTTACCAGCACCAATGTACAGAATGAAATGGAAACTCTAAATTACTAGAGATACCTGTGGTACCTCACACCAAGAGTTACCCGAAATTCTATAACTAAGTAAAGTATGAGTAGAGATACGTAAGTAGGACGAGTTCCTCGTAGAAGTCTTTAAAAGCTTACAAGCATTCCTATTTTAGATAGAACATGCAACTCCTACACAGTTCTGTATAACAGGCTGCACATTAATGCTGCACAACGAAGAAAATCAAATGTCTAAAACAGCCCACAGAGCTGGCTGCTTCCTTGATCTGAAACCATCAGTGTCTGATGGGTCGTCCTAGGACATAAAAATGCTTACATTAACTCTCAGGTTGCTATTTGAGAGGCAGATTTTAAAGATAATAGCTTTGAGATCACATTTTCTATTCTGTCATTTTAAATGCAAGTCTCATTATCTATCACTGTATGATGTGGCAATAAGCACTTAGAACCAGTTTCCTTTAATTTTAATAAAAAATATACAGAAATACACAATGTTTATAAGACTTAAAAATCCCCCACTCAGTATATTGCTTAAAATAACTTGTTTAAAAATGTTATAGGACCTATAACCATGTCTAGCAACTCTTTTAGCAACAGACCAAGGTAGATTTCATGAAGAAGAACATGTATTTTTATTGCCTAAGCACATCTTAGTTGTCTATTAGGAATGACAGCAGGCATCTGCAATAGAGCGCATCTCAAGTAATGAAAGCCTATTCAATCAGGGGACTTTCCTTGTCTGTTATAGTAATTTCCTTGATCCATGTACAAAATAATCTAAAACACATACACATACAACCTACACAAAGAATGGTCAAGGATGGGAACCAGCTGCCAAGTCACAGTCCCAGCAGTCAGGCCAGCTGACGAGATAGCAACAACCAGATGGCACTGCTGGGATTGTGTCTTCCTGCTACAAGGTGGCAAGGGGATGGCATAACATTCTTCCGCTTGACTGCTTCCAATCCTGTGTCTCTCCCCAATGGTGAGCCTGGGCAATTACCCACACTCCAGGAGGCCTACAGACAAGCCTTTACCCTGCAAACAAAATGCAGCTTGTAGGCCACACCAGCTGCCAAACCACACACAGTGTTAGATTTAGAGAGCTAAGAAAATCTTTCCAACTCTATAGTATAAGCAATAAAAATGTAACTGTATCTGTGCACAGAAAGCTTTAAATGACACTGTGTAACGCACACAATGATACAACCTGCAACTTAATCAGAATGATAATGACGTATGCCAATCCTACATTACTTGAAATTGAGCGATTTTTACGTCTGACAAGTTTACAGAACTGGGATAAATGGCACGAGTGATTTCAATATATGCTCATACTTTTGAACCAAATGGTGAAGGTTAAAATTTTTCCTTTCAAGGGCCTCAATCAGCCACAAAGGAAAACAGTAATCACTGTCTTTTCAGCCAGCCCAACCGCATTTGTCAGCCCTTTCTCCGTCAATGCAGCCAGAGCAATCAACCTGCCAAACATTCAGAATGGAAAAACAATCTGAAAATACAGGGTATAATGCACCTGCCAGTGAAAATGGCCATTTCAAGAAAAGCTAGTGATCTCAGTGACCCTGCTGAGGAGGCGGTGGTGCAAAGGGGAAAGAACGCGTGAAAGAATTCTTAGTGATCGCCACTCTCCTGCACACTGACACTTCCTTACAAAGCATGCCAATTACAGCTTTTGTGCTACTTAAAAAAATGAAAGCTTTTTTGGGCAAAATAATCACATAGGAAACAGAAAGACACTACTCCTTCTTAGATGAATTCTCATACACAAAGGAGTAATAATCTGAAAACAGTGTGCTTGATGGTGACTCTATCCTGTACTGTTCCAACATTAGGATTCGACTCTGCCATAAAATAATCTACAGGGATAATGAAATAAAATAATTTAATTACATTTACTTATAAGTTGACTTCTAGAATAACAGGAGATTGTTTTCATGAAAAATTAGTATCAGTGTTGCTTTCATAGTGCTGTAGATTTCTTTCTTTTCTAACATTGAGTATGAGAAAAAAAGATGTATCTCAGTTTTTGCTAGTCCTATCAGCTTTCCTAATCAATTCTATTAACTAGCAGGCTCATTGTATGTAAATTCTAAAATTAAGGATATCGATTTTGAGTCATCCTGAACAAGTCATTCTAGAGCATGGTGGATTATAAATTAGACTCCTGCCCACATCTTCTCCTCCCTTTACTCTGTTGTATCACACCACTTCTAGGTATCATTTCCAAATACAGGTGTCAAATTCCTGTCATAATGCACAGTCAGTATATTTTATTGCTAAGTGACCTCCTAATCTACATATTTAACAGAAAAGATCTTGTTTACAGACACTCTTTCCTCCTGAAGTATTAGATGTAGATGAAGTATGTTATCTGCTGATCTGTGTCTGTCTGCTACACAGCATTTGTCAAGCCACACTATAGTTGGATGGTTAGCAGCAACTCTTTTATTTTAGAATCAATGAGCATATATCCTTTTCTAAAATGATTAAATATGGACTTAAAAACTACAATTAGTACTTAAAGCAAGCTTCATAAAGGTCATTAAATAATTTTCCAGGAGTATAAAAGCAAACAATAGGCTGCTCTAAAAAAGCTACAAAATAAACTATTTTTGTTATAAAGCATATCTTAAGGAATCACCTACCTATCTATATGCATATATATACTTAAGATATCCATACACAGAGAGAGTAAAAGAATGTGTCTCTGGCTGATATGACCTTCTTACTAGGAACTTCTACAACTGTAGCTATCACAGAACCACTAATATGGCCCCCAAACCACCCCACAGTTGTAAAGACTGTCTCAGACACTCCCTGTTATATGGTAAGCTATAACATACTTAAAACTGGAAGACTGTAAGTGAACAGGAAGACTGCCATTCCACATCAATTTACTGATGAATATTCATTATTACATGCTAAGTGGTTAACTCCATGCTTTCCCTGACAGAGAAGCTAAGGTTACAGACTGCACAGTAAAGAGTACAGAGGTAGCAGTTACCTTCAAAATGACACATCTCCTGTCAGTGCATGCTAAAACTAGGTTTAATGAACCACTGAATTTTTACTTTAACACCAAAATTGTGATGCATTTTCATGAGATAAAAAGAAAACTATTTTGTGAATTAAACTGCACCTAGAGACAACACCAAGGAGTGAAATTCTGATTGCTAGAAGAATCAGCAGAGTAGTAGGTTAATCAGTTAAATCATCTGTGAAATGGGTGGCTTTTGTTAAACTGAAGGAAAGTGTCTTCTGAACAGTTTCTCTCATTCATATGCCAGTCATACTTAAGATATGTTTAAGAAGCCATAAAGTATACTTTTAAATAATTCTACAATAGCCACATTTAAACAGTAATATGCAACATCTTAGAAGATCCATAATAAACAAACACTGCAACTTATAAATCTATCACTTATGATTTTTAATATAAAGCTAATAAATCCTATCGCTAGTGCATTGCTGTTCAGGAAACATAATTGTGACAACCAGTTCAATGTTAGTTTTATTATATTATATTTATTATATTTTATATATATATATATATATATATATATATATATATAATATATAATATAATATATATAGAATATATTATATTCTAAGAAGATTTAGTATGATGAATTCCTAACTTAAATCAGGGAATTTGTTGCTCATGAAAATGATTCAACTTACAAAAATTCAACTTATAAATAACCTTGTAAACATCTATCAGCAGTGGGAATTTTCTAATCATTAATTTAAAAATCCAGACCAGACAGGAATGATTTTTCACTTAATATTTTCTAAGTATTCTTAATATTTATTTATTATTTATTTATCTATTTATGTGTTGTGCGTATGTATGTTGGCAGGCATGTTCCTGGGCTCATGTGTGCCATGCTACACATAACAGGAATGATTTTCCCTTAATATTTTTTAAGTAACCCTACATTTTTTCCTCCCTCCCTCCTGCCTTCCCTCCCTCCCTTCCTTTCTCCCTTTTCTTTCTTCCTTCCTTCCCTCTCTCTCTCTCTCTTTCATGTGTATATGTATGTGGGCAGGCAAATGCCTGGGCCCATATGTGCCATGGTGCATACGTGGATGTTAGAGAATAACTTGTGGTTAGGTCCACTATGTGGGTCTTGGGGATCAAAGCTGGTCATCAGAGTTAACAGCAAGTATCTTTACCCACTGAGCCATCTTGCCCACTCCCTATAAATCTATCTTCTTATACTGTCCAATCAAATGAATATTTAAGAGAATCTTCAATGAAACAAAGTTATATCCAAATATTGATAAGATTCATACCTTTCTTGGTTTTGCTTTTTTTACATTCTAAATAAGAATCACTTGTATTTGCTTAATAATTTGGAGTTTCAACAAAAGAAACAGAGCTGACATTTTAAACACAAGTATTTTAAATTTACATACAATGTTGGGAGGAAATAAGAAAGGAATAATAGCATATGCCATCTTATGGAATTTGTCTCAACACAGTATGCTTTCTTAAGAAAATTTAATATTTATTTTATGTGTATGATTGTTTTGCCTACATGTATGTCTGTGCACCATATATGTGCAGCTCCTGCGGAGACCAGAAGAGTGTTGGACTCCGTGGGACTGGAGTTACAGACAGTTGTGCTCACAAGATAGCTGGAATGCTGGAAATCAAACTCAGGTCCTCTAAAGGAGCAACCAGTGCTCTTAACCACCGATCTCTCCAGCCCCCTCATATCTTTTTTAAATAGAAATTTTGGATTTATTTTGGCTGGATTGGTATCATTAGCAATCCAGTTATCTGTGATCTCATTAAATATTACATTTTTTCCTAGACCATGGTTTTATTCAGATGTAAATATTTTAGTTCAAAATTAGGAGCAAATAGCCAGGCAGTTGTGGCACACACCTTTAATCCCAGCACTGTGGAGGCAGAGGCAGGAGGGTCTCTGAGAGTTTGAGGCTAGCCTGGTCTACAGAGTGAGTTCCAGGACAGCCAGAGCTACAACAGAGAAACTCTGTCTTGAAAAAAAAAGAACAAATGACATAGTGTTCAGTTCTATTTATATTCTCACATATTAAAGGTTAAGAGTAATTTATTTTGGAGCTTTTTAAAACTCCATTTTAGATAAGGCTAATACTATATCATTAATTAGAAGGCCCACAAATTTGTTCTACAAGTGGAAAGTGGATTTTAGATAATATGATTATACAACAAAAGATTACAAGTTGTTTACGTATAACAATCTTCTTTACATTATAAATGCTAATCAACATTAATATCTGGTTCATTAAACCATAAGCAGCAGATCAGGAATCCCTCCACATTCAAGGTGAAGTGGAAGAAAAACAGCTTCTCACAGGAACCAAGTGGCAGGCTGCTCTGCTTAGAACCCTGGTGCTCTCCAACTGCAGACTCAAGTTCATCAGCCTCAGCTTCCAAAGATGGAAACAAGCTGGTTAGGTTAAAACACCTTTAGAATTTCTTCCTACTTAAAATGTTTCTTATAATTAAAAAAAAAAAATCCACACTGAAGAGATGGATTAAAAAAAAAATAATGCTATTTTCAAGAGTTAAAATTTTTAAAAGGTTAAGGGAGAAAGGAAGAGGAGTGTGCTTGTGGCCATGAATCCTGCCTTCTAGAAGCTGTTTACCTGTGGAGAAGGGAATTGACTGAGGTCACATAGTCTTAGTCCATTTCATTCACAGTAGGTGCTTTAAGACAGCAAAGCACCTTGATTCAGAAGCAGTAGCACCAACTTACACAGGAAACTTGACAGGCAAAAGATAGCTAGAATGGAGAAAAACAATACAAACTAAAACCGCCCTTTAAAAGGGTTGGTTTAGCCACTTAGATAAAAGACTTAGGGCCAGTTCTCACTTACATTACTCTGGCACTGGTTACACTGCCTTCTGAATTTACTGTTACAACTCAGTTTTTTTTTCATGGCAAAAATTTTTTTCTCAGATAATTATAATTAAAAAAAAAATTGCAGTGCTGGGGCTTGAACCCAGTGTTTCATTCATGTGAGGCAAACATGTTACCACAGAACAATACTCCAGCCCTTTAAGTAATTGTTAAATGTAACCATATGGGCTGAGTTTGAGGCGCACTGTATTAAAGCAATAAATGTACGTAGTTAAGCACAAAGTTTTCACTATAAAAATCTTATTTAATGTTTTTTTTGTTCTTACATCTAGGACTTCTACAACATGGGAATGAAATTTAATAAGAAATAAATTGTAATGACATAAAAATCAAATTATCTAATTTTTCTAAGTAGATGCAAAGTCTATGAATGGCTTCATGGTATGAGAATACGCTTCTCATTTTTCACTTAAGATACTCCAAGCTCTAACTAAAAGGACCACAAAGCCAAGGAGAAGGTGATCTAGTACCTTCACATACAGTCAGCAGACCCCTAATAAACTCAATGAACACGTGCTAGAAAACGAACCTCCGCATCGTCTCCACAGGAAACGCCAGCGGACATTCAGCGGATGAACCTTTGGGATGGGCTCAGGTCATTCACCACTTTCATTTACGACAGTGAAGAAAAACTATTTACTCTATTATCAGTGAAAAGGCTTAGGTGCTTGTTCATTATTCAGAAATCACCAGTAAAGTGATACTACTCCGACACAGACACACCAAAAGCTATCCAAACCATACTCTCCTGTTGTGAAGTATTGTTAAACTACAGTTCTACACCAATACGCTTGGCATTTGCAGTCAGTGTTTTTTAAAAAGGAGATATAGTGCGAAAAAAGATAGTAATGTTTTATAAAATTTCATTATCTATGTATAGCTTTTTATACTAGACTATATAAAACTTAAAAATATTTAATGTGGGTTACTGTCATTAAAAACACAAAATTTGCTTATTAGATGAGAAACAAAGTACATCAGTTAGACTTGGTTTGGAATAGTAGTTACTAGCTGGTAAGCCTTGATAATCACCTCCTTTTTTAGCTTCTTAGTATGCAAATAAGAATCAAGGCCTAACATCTGGGGTTATTGTTGCGTGTGTGTGTGTGTGTGTGTGTGTGTGTGTGTGTGTGTGTACAAGCTCATGTGCACGCACTTGCGCACACATATCCACAGAAGCCAGAAGAGAGGATCAGTTATCTTGGAGACGGGGGCACAAGAGGCTGTAAGTGACTCAGTGTGGGATCTGGGGTCTTCTGAAAGAACAGGAAGTGCTCTTAACCACTGAGCCATCTCTCTAGGCCCCAACTTTCAAGGTGTTGGTGAGAGGATAGATGTCTGATAAGTAATGAGCACTGTGCTGTTGTAATTTTCAGTCATCAACTTAAACAGGGCATTTTGAGAACTATTATAAATAAATAGTTTCAAAAATATACTTAAGAGATGTTGACAGATTCAATTTAGTTCAGGATATTCAGAGGGCCACAAAGAACAAAAATAAGCACATGCTTTTGTCTATACAGTGACACAAAATGGAACTTAAGAGGCTATCTAGGCGACTCTATAATGGTTTCATGTCTGGACCTAAGAACACATAGGGATCAGGATATACTCAAATTAAAACAAGTACCTGACTAACATAGCTTTTAATTCAAATTTCATCAGTAATTAATTAACCCTTGAAAACAATATATTTTTCAGTAGTTGCTTCCATAGATAAAGCAGGACAATGAAGTATCCCAGATAGATAAAACACTGATTAAATCCTTTAGATATGCAGTGAGTACCCAAAACATGCCAGACACAGGCATCACAGCAGGAAGAAACAGTCCCTAGGCTCACGGAAAAGCTGGCAAAGCTGAAGTATAGAAATGGTAAAGGCCTCGCACATAATTTCAAAATGGGGGGAAAAAACCAAAAACAGTTTTTATTGGGGCCTCAACTTACCTGAAAAATTTAACTGAAAATTTAAAGATAAATTAAACATTAGGTTAAATTTCCACACTTGATTTTCTATAATTAAATGGGAAAAAAATGTCCCCTATACACGAACTATTAGAAGAGTAATTTATAATGAGCCCATAATACCTTACGCAAAATTCCCAAACTGTCAACATCTCTAAAATCCTAACTTATTTAGTGGCAAGCCCTGACATGATCATAAGAAAAGCTATTTGTAGATATTATTTATCTCATTTGATATGTTTGTATCTTTTATTTCTGAAACATCAATGTCCAAGATGCTGTTGGAATGTTAATGTATGGTAATATACCTTGCCACTTTCCTGAAAGCTGAGCAGTTACAAAACCCAATACATATATGGCCCCAAAGGTTTAGGTAAGAGATTGTGGACTTATATTCAGAATCTTATTTAAGTTACTCTTTCATATGTAATATAAATCCATTAGTTTAGCTGGTTAAAAAAACTATCATATTTCTTTGTGCTTGAATTATTAGCTATTTAATACTTTAAAAATTAATCTTTAACTTAAAAAATGGTACTCTGGTTTAAGAGCCAAAAGACTCCATATTCAATATAAGAATCTGTGCAGAGGGCCTCGATACACACCCAGATTAAAGGCTACGCAATAATTAACAGAGTCCTTGGATCATAAGGGGAAGCTTAAGCATTAGGTCTACACATGTCCATCTGTTTGCTTCTGTGGAACTGGGGAGTGAACCCAGGGCCTCATGAATGCTAGGCAAGCACGCCCCCAGTGAGCTATATCCCTTGCCTAAGATATGTATTACTTTGAATAATCAACAGTATTATCAGAATACATTATGTTCTATGGAAAATAATTTTCTTCCTTTATGTGGCACACAATCTCATTTGGAAAAAAATTATGCTAGCCACAGAAATACAACACAAACTTCTCTACTCTCAAAGAAGCACGCATCAGTGACAAGATTTTAAGTTTAAATAACAAAGAGCCAGAAAGTAAAAAGCTTTAAAATTATTTTTTAAAAGATTTATTTATTTTTATTTTATGTGTATTGGTGTTTTGCCTGCATGAATGCCTGTGTGAGGGTGTTGGATCCCCTAGAAATGGAGTAACAGACAGCTGTGAGCAGCCATGTGGGTGCTGGGAATTGAACCTGATCCTCTGGTAGAGCAGACAGCATAATCAATTGCTGAGCCATCTCTCCAGCCTCTAAAATTTTTAAATAAAATATAAATATGACTGGGCAAATGTTTGGTTGGCTACATCAATTTAGCTGTGTGATGTTTTTAATCTATGAGTTCATTACAATGCAATTTAAAAAAAGATATATAAAAACAGAAACTGTGACGAATGGTTAGTGTTATAACAGTTCTCTAAGAAACTGTCAAAAATAGGGCTAGGAAGATGGCTCAGTGGGTAAGAGTGCTTGCTGTGGCAAGTATGAGGACCAAAGTTCAAATCCCCAGGATCCACACTTAAAACAAAACAAAAACAAGCCAGGCAGGACCACGTGTTTGTGTATGCCTGTTAACTCCAGCGCTGTGGCGGACAGACAGGAGAGCTGGGGCTTGCTAGCTGTCAGTATAGTTCCAGGTTCAGTGACCAACTCTGTCTCCAGGCAATGAGGCAGTGCCAGAGCAGGATACTCATCCTCCTCCCCTCCATGTGCTTGCATATGTGCATATACCTCATTCCTTCACCCCTAAATGGCAAACGTAAAACTCCAAATCTTCTCACTTAACACAGAGTCTTAATGGCAACCATATTAAGGTCAGACACTCACCTTCTTTGGGTTGAGTTGTAACTGGGGTCTGAGTCTCCTTTGTATATGTGACGATTTCTCGAGGGGGAAAGTCAACTTGAGTAATTTTGGCCATTCCAAGTTTAATAGGTCCTCGTCTAAATAAGTGAATATAAATGCCTTTAAATTCAACAAATGATAAATTTAACTACATCAAACATGCTATTTTCAAAAATTAAGAATTAAATATCACATGAAATTTAAAACCCCGATTTACTAGAGAAGTGTGAGGCAAAGAATGAATTGGTTTTATTTTAGCAAAAGGATTAGACGTAGCACAGACAAAAGGTATTTCTGGATCACTCGGTACTCATTTTTCATTTTCAAAAGGTGATTAGTGTCATGTAAGGCAAGTGTGTGGGTAGTAACAGTCTAAGAGGGCAGGAGTTTCAGAATGGACACTGAACATGGCAGGCAGGCCGTACGAGCTGACGGTCACGACTCTACACTTCCTCACGCAGCCCGCGTCTACTCGCTGTTAGCAGACTCTGACTTTAAGATTGAGAAACAGGTTTCTGTTGAAAGCCTTTCCCACTTTTCCCTTTAAACAAGTTTTTATAGTGTGTGTGTGTGTGTGTGTGTGTGTGTGAGAGACAGAGAGAGAGAGAGAGACAGAGAGAGACAGAGAGACAGAGACAGACCTACGGGTCAGAGGACAACTCTGGAGTCACTTCTCTCCATCCACCTCTACGTAGGTTCGAGGTCACACTTAGTGGCCAGGCCTGCATGGCAAGTGCCTTTACCCCAAACCCTCTAACAGCCCAGAGAGCCTCTTTTCTACTTCCTACATTTGGTAGACATTGGAATCACATCAGGGTGGATTCTAAAATAAATTATTTAAAACTTTCAATCTCTACATGGTCAATACTGTCTGTGATTCATAGTGGGCAAACTAAGATCGAAACAGTCTAAGCCTGAACTAATAGGCTTCTTAAATATAATGAAACTGCACAAGTCACTTCTGACTTAGTAAGATGGAGGAAATAACAGGAGAATTGAAATATAAACCGAAAGAAAAACACCTCTTATTAGCTAATCAGGAAATTTTCACTTGGTTATTAGGAATTTAAATTATAAACTAAAGCATGCTTCCCAATTGACAAAACTTCTCGATCATGAAATTCTCACGAAAAGGCATCCAGTATAGGAAGCCCCACAGGTGCGGCTTCCCTAGTATTTGAAATCCATGTCTCACATGTTTCATAAACATATCTTTTTGATATATGTCACTGTTAATACATATAAACACTTCTCCATTTTATTTCACAACTACATTAGATTCTTTATGAAGGAAGCAGAAAAAAATTAACACACCTAAAAAATTAATTTGGGAGCCAGGGATGATAGCGCACATTTGTAATCCCAGTACTCAGGAGATGGGAGCACAGGAGTCAGTAGTTTGAGGCCAGCCTGGGCTACATGAGGCACCATCTCAAAAGAAAAAAAAAACATAATTAAAAAATTTTTCTTGTTCCAAGGTGCTACATGTGAGCCATAAAACATCCTTAGTGTGTTTTCTACTTCAGGAATAGCTTAGACTGAAGAGGGAAAATATCATCAGATAATTAAATAGTAACACTTAAAAACACTTGAAGAGATCTAGAGTATTCTAAGAATAAAGTTTGAAATAAGAACTTCATACTCTTGATTTTTAAGATGCAAACCATTAAAGAATAAATCACTTGCTTACCAAGAAAAAAAGGAGAGGGCAGGCTAGCAGTATTAGGAGCAAATTACTAACTTGAAAGCATAATAGGTTACCTAATAGTAAAAGAAAACAGCATTTATTTTTTAAATTCTAAGATGTTGTAGAAGGGAAGGGTAATACCTCACTTCTTCAAAAACTACATTTATTGAAAGTAAGAAACCAAGGGGAAGGGAAAGGGAGAAGACTTGGCTGGAGAGAGAGGTCTTCTAGTTAATGTACAAGAAGCTCACAGGTTTTTCTACATATAGTCCAAGGCTTATTTATTTTTGCTTCAGATGCGATGCTCAAGCGTACGGGCTGTGTGTTCCAGAAGCTGTGCATTACCCAGGGACAAGAGCTACCTTAGGTACAATGACACAGCAAGTACTTATAATCTGACTGGCGCCTAGAATGAAAGAACGAATGAACAAGCGAATAGACAACTTCAGGCTGAAGCACAGAGCAGTAGTTCTCAACCTTCCTCGTGCGACCCCAAACCACAGTTATTCTCATTGCGATGTCATAGCTATAATTTTGCTACTGTTATGAATCATAATGTAAATATCTGATATGCAGATGTTCTTAGGCTACCTTCAAAGGGGTCTTGACCCACAGGTTGAAAACCACTGGCATAGAGACTAACATATTTTGTTCCTTTCGGGACTTTAGACTCACCGATTAATTTTATTATAGAAAAATTAATTTTCATATCAAGTAACTCAGAAAAGATTAAAATACAAGTAGAACATATATAATATATATAAAATACATTATATATATATGGAAAGGTTTTAATATATCTTAGAAAATTATATATGAAAAACAGAAATAACAAAGAATTCTGTCATTTAAGTAGGCAAACATGGTACCTAGAAAATTACATATGAAGACTATTTCTTTCACTAATTATAAAAGGATAAATGAGGTGTCACAGTTAAATATAACTCTTAACTAGACACAATATTAGAAACTTAAGCAAAGTAAAATTAGGACAATTTCACAAAGAAGCAAATTAATTATTAAAGAGGGAAGGTAATAAATCTATGCAATACCCCAAATCAGAATCTGAGTGAAGCTGAAGAACTGATGGATCTGTATCCCAATGCAGCGTCCTAAATGGTTGTAAGACAACCATGAAGCATTAGTAAAAAAGGTCAGAAGTTAGTCAAGCAAATGCATTCTATAAACAGTTAATGCTAAAGTACTTTACACAACTAAAAACTACGTGTGCTGGCTAGTAAGACCAAGACAAAACCCCACATACCAGGTATCACTCTGATGCTCTAGTGCACACAGTAAGCATCAAGATGGCTAAAGATACAGGTACATAACCTTGAATAATTCAATGTATCTTCAGAATATGGGAAACTAGTATTACATAAAAAGGGATACAAATAGCTAAAGCACACAAACCAAATATACAATTATTTATGGATGGTAAACAAAGTAGCTCTGAAAGAGTTAAAAGTTTTAAGATTCTTAATGAAAAAAAGGTTAGTAAAAACAATTAACATATTCTAATCTTGCCCAAAGCTTTAAATATGTGCAGGAAATTGCCACACTGGTAAAGGAAATGAGTCAACACATAAGCCTTTTGGTAAGAAAACCAAGACTATCCCACTGGGATACAAAATAGCTAACGTTTCCAAAATGTGACCTTGCTGTAATTCATGGGTTAAGCACTGCCTTGGGCTTACATGTCACTGCTTTAGAAAAGAACTAAAGATTTCCGTCTCTAGGAAAAAATAGATTTTTTCCCTTTCAAAAGGACTTACCTACTTTTGGAGAATCTCAGTCCTAAATAATCAGTGATGTTTTACCGTTGCCTAATGGGTCAATAAATTTCTTATATTTGATCTTTTCCACCTAAGCTAAATCTAGCCATTATCAGAACAAAAGGTACTTTATCATATTGGCATATTTTATGTTAGCAATACTGTACAATGCTCACAAGTCCACAAAAAGGGCTCAGTGCAGTTAGTATTTTGTAGGATATATTTGCTTCTCATTTATATGAGTTATAGAATACATAACTAGTTTAAGTTCTATAATTTTTAATACAACAAATGATTTATCAGTTTGCCTGCATAATTTATCAATAAAAAAGATTAGATGAAATAAGATAACTCCTTCCTCTTATAAGGAAAGATCTAGGGATTTAAAGAGGGTTGTGTGTATGCGATGAAGAGGGCACTGTGAAGACCTACTTTGTATTAAGCAGTGAACAGCAACAAACTTAGGCTTTGTTAAACCAAAAGCGGTTGATGAGATGGTCTTCAAGGAATGCTCTGTCAACAGCCTCTACGTTATAAAAGGGCTCTAGCTGACCAGTAACATAAACCTCCTTGTTGAGGATGTCATCTAGGTCTAAAATGAAGCAAAGCTTCATTTCAGAATATAGCCAGTGCTAAAAAATACACCATTCAAAATACATGGTTATATATATTAAAAGGTTCTTTAGACATAATAAAGTACAATCTAATTCTTAGAAATACACTGATTAAAAATGGAAAAAAGAATAGGCATGGATTCCTAACTGAGTATCACTTAAGTTTTAGAACAAAAGTGATTAAGTAAACTAGAAACAATGAAATGCAACTTCCAATATGCAAAGCTGAGTAGCTCACACTTTAATACTTATCTGTAAATCATCAGCAGTACCAACGGAAATTTTTATCATTTAAAAAGAGTCATTCTGCTGGGCAATGGTGGCGAATGCCTTTAATCCCAGCACTTGGGAGGCAGAGGCAGACGGAACTCTGTGAGTTCGGGCCTGGTCTACAGAGTGAGTTCCAGGACAGCCAGAGGTACAGCAGAGAAACCCTGTCTTGAAAACCAAAAGTAAATAAATAAACTGATTAATTAATTAATTAATTAAAAGAGTAATCTGACAGTAGCCCATCTTACAATGTCAACTCTATCTTCTTCTGTTCTTTGTGTGGACTAGTCTTAGACCACCGTGGCCAGCAAACACATGAGTGTACATCTGAGTGTACAGATCCATCTTACACATCATCATGCATTTCCTGTGACATTTGTTCTCATACTTCCATTATCATTTATGTTCAGTATGAGTTCCTCTCATTTCACTTTCAAATCTGAGTATTCTATTTAAAAATGCATTATTTCAGACTGTTTCAAGCATCTACAAATTATTTTCACATTATGGAACTTGGAGATGACTCAACAAAATTCAGGTTTCTATTTGTATGTAAAAAATGGACAAACTTAGCCCTCTTGAAAGTTATTTCCAGGTGAGTCAGCGCTATCACCCGACTCTCCAAATTAAGATCGAAAAGTTCTTTTCTTTCCTGTTATACTTAGATAAAAGCTGTTTTCTTTATCTAATAAGAACAAACACCTCTAAAGTTATCAAGTTACTTGCTTTCTTATTTTACAGGAAGTCATAAAGTACACTTTATGCATAAAATAGCACAATCTCTTTTGAGCATTTTGAAAAGCATCTTAAGCTAATGATACAATCACTAGAATGCCATTCTGTGAGAGCAGAGAATCTATTTTATGTGGTAATTACAGTATTGAAGACAAAGCTGGCAATTGGATGAATATTTATCAGTTCTACACACAAACTAAGTAAGTTCTAACCAGAACTTACTTCTTGTACCAATTTATAATATCCCTAAGTATCTCTAGTAGTTCTAGATTATCCACAAGGATGATACTTTTTAATTATATTAACTTTAAAAATCAAGTAAATGTTATAGTACTTTTAAAAGCAAATTTACTGGCAGTGCTTTAAAATAATCCCTCTATTCCTATCTGAAATGAAGAACAATGAGCTCATGAAGGACAGATTAGTTAAATAGAGATAACACGTAATACTAAAGAAATTTAGTAAATACAGTAACATATTGAAATATGTTTTCATTGTTATAATGTTGGTTGTAGAAGAGAGAAATAACCTTTCACTTGAAAGTATCAGTTGCTTATTAAATACTAAAGGAATACTGAAATATCTGCATAAAAGAGCATTGAGGTGTCAGGCATGGTGGCACACACTTTTTATCCTAGCACTGGGGGGCAGAGGCAGGTAAGTCTCTGAATTTGAAGCCAGCCTGGTCTATAGAGCAAGTTCCGAGCACTCAGGGCTACACATTGAGACTCTTTCTTTAAAACAAAAACAAAAAGCATGGGAGCATAAACCAAGTATCTTTAGCCCTAAAAATTAATTTAGACTAAATTGTCTTCACAACACATATTTTATAGAGTAATATTACTTGTTAAAAAAAAAAAGCTTTATCTTTTTTCTTAAGAGTTACCGTTTACCTGCAACAATAGCATTTATTGCTAGATTTGTCATGTATGGAGAGCACAGCTCAGATTCAAGCTGGCAAGGTTTCTGTACTTTTTAGTTTTAGACTTCATTTTTACGTATATGAGTGTTAGCCTGAGCGTTTGTCTACGCAGCACATATGTGCCTGATACTAGCAGAGGTCAGAAGAAGGCATCAGATTCTCTGGACCTGGAGTTAGAGATGGTTGTGAGCACTATGTGGGTGTTAGGAACCAAATCTAGGCCCTCTGCAAGAGCAATTTATGCTCTAAACTGCTGAGCCATCTCTCCAGCCTGCTTCTGAACCTTTTAATTGTTAATGATAACCTGATTATTTCAGAACTGAATATAGTGGTGACTTTTTAGATTATCAGCCCCTTATTTGTTTGTGGGTTTTTTGTTTGTTTTGTTTTCTCCCTCAGACTTTATTGCCTATTTTTATCTTTAATCAGAGGGCACACATACACACATATGCAAGAAAAAAAGCAATGAAAAGTTTTAATAACTCCCTTTTTTGTAGTGCTAGGGATCAACAGCTAGGGCTTTGCACGTGCTAGATAAGTCCTATCACTGAGCTATTGCCCTGGCCTTTAAGATAATGCCAAGATGTTTTTCTGGAGGATATTAACTTCTTGGCCACCAAATAATTGTGAATCAGCTGTGGATTTTAACTTGTTGCATTTACTCTCATTTCAGCTGTCATGAGAGGGGTGCTGGTAAATAAAAACTTGGTAATTGTCAGTACAAGCAGGACACAGGAAGAATTGATAATACTTTACCCTATATAAATTTTAGAAAAAAAGATTAAGTATTACTGAATTTCTGAAAAGCAAGTTTCAACATGTATGCAAATCCTAAAACAAACATGGAATATAGTTTTATGAAGCAGACATGAGCTCAGTGAACCCTGTAAGTAAACCAGTGTTTCCTTGGCAGCTAATTCCTTAACACTGATACTTTACCCATTATTTTTCAGTTTTATTTTATTTATGTGCATGTGTGAGTACGCTGCTTGTCTATACTTGCACAATGTGTGCACGATGCCTGCAGAGATCAGGAGTCAGATGCCCTGGAGCTATAGTCACAGATGGTTGTGAGCTGACAGATGTGGGCGCTAGGAACTAAACCAGGTCCTCTGTAAGAGCAGCAAGTGCTCTTAACCACTGAGCCATCTTTCCAGCTGTGATATTTTGTGTTATGATTGTTTTTTATATTATTTAGCAGAATCAGCTACTTAATCACACAGAATTGGGCTGCTTAACTGAATTGTTTCAATGTTAAATTATCAAGTGGGGAATTAAGCACAATAAAGACGTTTTACACTATTCGAGTCAAAACATTCACACAACAACCAGTATATTTGTTTACACAGAACAAATTTAAATTCACAAATACCTCAATTTTTAATATAAATTATCATAAAAACCACTTAACTATTTACTATTAACGTGTGACAGCTAAAATACTGTTGCAAAAAATTTACCCCAGTTTACAACAGAGAATTTCTATGCTGTTTAGATGTTAAGACGTAAGTAATAAGTCAACATAAATATTTAGACTCCCTCTAACGCACTGACAGCATTTGGCACTGAATGCATTCTATTCTAAAGAATTACATACCTAGATCCCACGGCGCCATCTCCAGAATCCTGGCTTCCAGCTTCGCTTGGCGTGCTCACAGATTTGGAGGATGGAGACATAGGCGGAGGGACTAAACAGTGAAATAGACAGGTATCCGCTGTTACTACATGGAGAGGCTGCTCAGCTTATGGTGTTTCAAAAATAATTTAACATGAAGTAATTAACAGAAAAGGAAAAAATAATGACAAATCAAACAACAGAAATACATGGGTGAAAATGAACAGTAGAAAGAAAAGGGGAAAGACAAGTTAACAAGCATGCTGAAGACTCATGCAGTTTCTCTGGCAAGATGCATCAGGCTTTCTATGTTTAAAATGCAAGATTATGGAAAGATGTACTGTCATCTTGTCTGTCACCAAAGGCAGCCGTTAATTTCAAAGGAGAACATTCCTTCTCCCTCTTTTAATGTCACTCTTATAAAACGATCATATTTTATGTGTTGTGATTACACTGCCAAAATTAAAACTTTACAATATGCTTCAAGTAATTTAATCTCTGGTTTTCCAAGGTTTGTTTTAAAATGTTAAACCTTTGTCTAGTTAGGTTTTTTCTTTCCAGCAATTCAGGGCTGAGGATGCAGCTCAGTGCCTGCCTAGCACATGCGAGGCCCTGGATTTGATCCCTGGTGCCTCAAAAAATTAGTTTTTATAATTAATCCATTTCTCTCCACTGAAAAGAGGCAATTTAGAAAAATGATGCAGCTAAAGGAATGGCTCCTTTAAAATGTTCATTAGTTTCCAGCAATTTGGATGGAAAATGCAAACAGGCCATAAACAGCATGCCTTCCACACATGATGCATAACATACAGCGACACGTGCAAACTACACATGGCAAGACAACGGTAACTTCCTTACCCCAGTACTCAGAAAAAACTGAACGTACAGACAAAGATACAGATACCCAAAATATTCTTAATCCCTTCTTAGAGAAAAGCATACATTCTTCACAGTATATAAAACAACAGCAACTGTTTTCTCCAGTGTCTCAACACTCTGTAACAGCGTTAAACTTGCACATCTCATGCTATGACATTTGGAAAACTCTGATTACCGTAATAGGAAGTATAGGAGGCTCATCACTGCCATCTTCTGGTTAAATTTTTACCATAAATGTCCCCAATCCCAAGTATCTTTTAAAAATAACTTTTCAGTGTGCAACATTAAGTGACTAAAATGTTTTATGTTGAGCTGACTTCACTTAAGAGTTTACTAAACAGAAGGTAAATTTCTAATTACATATATAAAAAAAGGTCATAGCTAGAATGTTTTGTTTTCTGAGCTAACAGGGGTTAATTCTTGCTTATATTTCAAACAGCCTTAAAAACAAATGCAATGATGCTAACATTATTATTAAATGTAACAGAAACAATTATGCAACCACAGGAAACTTGATACGGTTCACTGATGGCTGGCAATGTGTTGGGTGCTGCATGTATAATTCAATATAGCCGAAATGGAATCTGTCAAAGTAAAATAACGTCAAAGCTTTCAGCTTAGCTTGGATCCATTTCCTTATCTTTTGTCCCCCTCACTGTCGGACTTCTGCAAGTCTAAGCTCCAGCTGCACACAGGGACGGCTCTGTACAACAGCTGCTTGTCTGCTGTGCTGGAAACATAGACGTGTATTAAACTGCAGTGGGCACCAGATTTCCAGCCACAGATCTCCAAAACAGAAGGTCTATGTTCTTTAAGTAGTATAACTGCATAATTGGGAAACTAGCTTCTTTACAGATGCACATTAGAGAGACCAAGGAAAATAGTGAAGTTATTATTAATCTATTATTAATCTATTAATTATCTGTTGGGAAGCATCCAAAATAATTCCACTCTCATTGTCTTTTCCTCTTTCTGGTGGTTTCAAGTACCAATGATTCTATTTCATAAGTTCAGTAGTAATTCATTTTGTTAAGACTGCATTAAAAAGTCAGCAAAATTCTTTAGAAATAGGTTTAAATAGTACATGTACATAAATAGATATATTAACCAGTTCTAAAATGAATGCTTCAGAAAAAAAAAAAAAGAATAACTCAAAAGACACAGAGCTACCAAATTCTCCTGGTGACTCATCCAGGAGAAATGTCACTATGACTTTAAACGTGCAATTACATACAAATCTCCATCCCAAACATCCCAGACTATATTCTCAGTGCTCAGCAGCAGTTTAAAGCCACATGATGAAAAGGACACAAAAAAGCCTTTATTATCTAGCTGACTAACTTCATCCTGCAATAGTAAACAATATACTTCAGAAGGGACAACCTGGAAATGCAAGTCACTATTATTATCAAAGGGTGGAATAGAAAACAGGAGGATGATAATATTAATTGACTGCCACACTATAACTCAAGTATCAGGAAAAAAAGTAGTAATTATGTAATGTGGCAATGCCCCATACTCAGACTTCAATAACCCTCACAGAATGAAAGCGTGCGTTCAAGGAGGAGAAAGACCCTGAACTTGTGAGCTATCAAATCTAAGACTCACTTCTTGAATTCATTTTAAAGGATGGCTTGTAATTATAATTGGCTTTAAAAATATCATAAGCTATTAATATGCAGCTTTTGTCAAGTATTTAAAACATGATTTGCTTAGTAAGACGGTGATTTGATCAATTTGCCTTTATTTCAAATTCTGTTTATAAAATAGCCTAAAACAGGCACTGATGTAACAGATGAACATGCAAATGAATTTAAGCTTCTGAGAAGTTCATGGCAAAGACAGTACTCATTCATTTCTTTGAGATCCAAAGGAGAAGAATAAACTAAAAACACAACAACTACACCACAGCCTTCACTGATCCAATAAATACTGAAAGGAGTATCTGTTTCCTTCTCTAGGACAGTAAGTTTTTTCAAGAAGGCTTTCCTGACCAGCTAAGACCTTGGCTTTCTAGGGATATAAAGTTAACATTATAGCTTTTGGCCAGTGAAGAAATAACTAGAATAATTTTAACCACAGGGGACCTGAAAATGCACTTACATTTAAAATTAACACTGAATCTAGTCAACTACTCACAGAAGCCTCAAAGACGAAAGATAGTGCAGAATAGAATAAAGTCTTTGAGAAAAAGTGATTTTGCCAGGAACAAGGGTCTAGAAAAGGTAGGCAGCCATGGTGAGTAAGAACAGAGTTGGGAATGTTGGCAGAAGACACTGAATGGGTAGAAAAAGCCTCTGGACAACCCCAGGTCCTGAGGCCTCCCAGCTAGCACATCAATACAGTACTCACACGTCAGGCCCCCTTGTGGATGGGCACATGTGCTCGCAGCCTAGGGTTTAATATCTAAACTATCTGCTTTCTTCATCCTAAAAAAAACATTGCTTTAAATACTAAATCTCTGAATAATAATGTCTCCATTTACAACACCTCTTTTCTGATAAAAGAATATTCCCTTCAATGTAATTTAGAGGATTAGAGCATTAATTTTTTTATATTTACTTATTTTATTTATAGGTGTGCTCTACCTGCATGTACACCTACATGCCAGAAGAGGGCATCTGATGCTATTACAGATGGTTGTGAGATGCCATGTGGTTGCTGGGAATTGAACTCAGGACCTCTGGAAGAGCAGTCAGTGCTCTTAATTGCTGAGCCATCTCTCTGGCCCATAGAGCATTAATTTTTTTAAAAAAGAAGTTAATAAAAACAATTTTGTAGGATTAAAATATAAAGAATCAACATTCCTTGTCATGAAATGGTTTTTAAAACTTAAGCTACACTTGAAAAAATGGCCTGGCAACACCTGGCAGTGTTCTCTCTAAAATCTTATTTAAAAATATCCAAAAGTTACAAGAAAATTTAGAAAGGGAAAACAATAAAGTAATACTTAACTAGCAATGCTGGGCTTAAAGTTAACTCCTAAGATATGACCACTTAAAAGTTAAAACATTTATTTTAGGAAATATCCAAATTTGAAATTGAAATAGAAATTTGAAATTTCTGCTATGTATTTCCATGCAATGTCTTAAAGACAGATGGCTTTTATTTGGCCTTTCCAAGTAGAAAGACATGATCTAATAAAAACTGAACAAATACTTAAGATTTAGCCTGTGCTGGCACTGGGGATAAAGATATGCAAGAGCATGCTCTCAAGGATATCAGACAAAAACCAGTCAAATGGCCATCTAAGCAACAATGTTGAGATGTTTTATTAATGACATTAAAAAAAAAAATTAGCCAGGCATGGCAGTATACACATTGAATCCCAGCAAATCTTTGTGTTCCAGTCCAGCTAAGACAACAAAATCAGACCCAATCTCAAAAGAAAAAAAAAAAAAAAATCTTACATTTGAATTAAAAAAAGAAAAAGAAAATGTCATACTAAAGAGTTCTGAACAGTATTTTTAAATTTTTAAACTTTAAATGTTTGATAGTTATTCAATAAATTTTTATATTTAAAAGAAAACAAGTGTTCATATCCCAGGTCATGCTATAAACTGAATTTTTAAGAAAGTTTATTTATTTTTATGTGTATGAGTGTTTTATCTACACCTCACGTTTGCCTCAAAGGTCAGAAGAAGAAGTCTGATTTCCTTATAGTAACAAACAGTTGTGAGCCACCATGTGGGTGCTAGGAACAGAACCCGGGTTCTCTGCAAGAGTAAAAGTGTTCCTAACTACTGAGCCATCTCTCCAGCCCGTTTTTTGTTTTTTTTTTAACTGTGGATTACTAGAAACAACAACAAAAACCCTCTTATCTATATTTTGTACTCTTCAAGCAAATTATAAATAAGCACTGTGCATTAATATTGAGGTTATAAGTGTTTTAAGCATTTTGAAATGCATTTTGCCTAATTATTTTTTAAGATTTTTAATTATGTGAATGTCTGTGTAGCAGTACATGAATGTACAGCCCTGATAGGCCAGAAGAGGGCATCAGTTCCCCCGAGCTGGTGTTACAGATGGTTGTAATCAACTCTATGAGGGTGCTGGGAACCTAACCCAAATCTTGTTAGAGTTATACAATCTTAACCTGCTGAGCCATCTCTCCCGTTCTTCCAACCTTGCCCCACTTTTACCTAAATTTTTAAAGGCAACAAGATTACCATAATGTGTTCAGTCCTTTATTGGTTTCTTTAGGTTAGGCAGCTAAGAGATGGAAAAGTTTAGAAATAAGAAAAAACATGTAGTGATCTGACTAGGAAATGGATTTTTGTTGTTGTGGTTTTTGAGACAGTGTTTCTCTGTTGTAACTCTTGCTATCCTGGAACTCTGTAGACCAGGCTGGCCTTGAACTCACAGAGATCCACATGCCCCTGCCTCCCACGCACTGGGATTAAAGGAGTTACTACCTCCGTGCCTGATTAGGAAATGGAAAGGCTAAAATCTTAAAACACAGTCCAGGCCACAGCAGCTATTTAAAGATATTCTTAATTCTGTGTTAATCAGCTTATACTAGTTTAGTTAAACTCAATCTCTTATGACTTTACGAATTTAAATTTTGAATAACTTGAGATAAAATAAAGCAATGACATTTGGCATGTTTCTCAAAGCCTGCTTACTGGTGTCCTAAACTGTTCTATTTTGGCCAGACCTAACTTTCTACTCTTACAGTCAGCTAAAAATTCTAAATATTCCCATGTCAAATAGTAAGCTGATATTTAATCAAGAAGACACTGGGGCTGAAGAGAGAGCTCAGCAGTTAAGAGCAGCTGGGGCTCTAACAGAATGTAATGGGCTAGTTTTATGTCAACTTGAATCATCTGAGAAGAAGCCTCAATTGAAAAAATGCCTCCGTAAGATGAGGCTGCAGGCAAGCCTGTAGGGCATTTTCTTAATTATTAATTGATGAAGGAAGGCCCAGACCATTATGAGCTGCTGGTCCTAGGTTCTATAGGAAAGCAGGCTGAGCAACCCCAGGAGCAAGAAGGTAAGCAGCACTTCTCCATGGCCTCTGCATCAACTCTTGTCTAGAGCTTCCTGCTCTGTTTGAGTTTCTGTCCTGACTTCCTTCAGTTGAACAGTGATGTGGGAATGGAAGGCTTTAATAAACCCTTTATTCCCCGAGATGCTTTGGTCATGGTGTTTCATCATAGCAATATTAACTCTAACTAGGCCACAGTTTTACATGCAGGTAAAACACTCATACACATTTAAAAAAGGAAGGAAGGAAGGAAAGAAGGGAGAGAGGGAGGGAGGGAGGAAGGAAGGGAGAAATCCAACAACTTATAGCTGATAAAGAAGAGCTCTGATCATACCACTTTCCTGGGTAAAAACCTTTGAATTGTCTCCCAATAGTCCCTCCCAAATCTAGCCTCATACTTCATTTCCAATATCCTTTCTCTGTCTACCTTGTCATCCAGTCAAAGTGAACCACATGCTATTTCTCTGAGTACACTTTAACTTTTTCAATTTCCACATTTTGACTCACATTTCTTGTTATGAAAAGGGTCTCCTTTCCCATCAATGCAAACTGAAAGCCTAGAGACACTGGGCAGCCAGGTCTACACAGCAAGTTCCAGACAGGGTTATACAGCAAGACCAAAAAGGAAGGTAGCTGGTAGATGTGACTGTATAAAATGAAGGACTCTTTTCAATAAAGATTAAGAATAGAGTTAGTAGAGATAACCAATTAGGAGAAGATTTGGGTTTTTTTTTTTGGTTTTAAGAAGGCAATGCAGACAAAAATCCTAAAGAATGTTAAGTCTACAAATCAAAAGATAAAAAGCTCAATAATGAACAAGCAGAATAACATACATGTACAAATCCCAGAGGAGAAAAGCTGGATGACTGACAGCTCTCTGAAGAGATAGTCACTGTAATCAGGTACATGTGTATTAAAACACTTTGGGTGGTAACCTGTGATTGTTAGCTTTAATTGTCTACTTGACACAACTAGAATCACCTGGGAAGATGGGGGGGGTTGTCTTAATGAAGTTAACTGATGTGGACTGACCAGGCCACTGTGAATGACAACACTCTCTAGGCAGGAGCTTCTGAACTACATAGAAGAGCAGAACAACTGAGTCGAGCACAAGCAAGCAAGCGAGCAGCATGCATGCATCCGTTTTGCTCTGCTCTTGACTGTGGCTATAAAGTGACTAGGTATCTTGAGTTCCTGCCACCGTGACTTCCTGTCCATAGTCTGTAACCTGGAAATGTGAATTAAAATAAACTCTTCTAAGTTGCTTTTTGTCAGGAAATTTTATTACAGCAACAGAAATGCCCATAAAGTTGGCAAAAATTAGAAAGTTGTATAATATCCAGTGATGATACGGATATGGGAGGGTAAACGTTTGTAGCTACTTGAGACTGATAAGCAGAACCTAAGTAAGCCTGTATAAAACATCACAGCAAAGTCAATTCCTGGACATACCCCAGAGCAACTCTTCTATTCTTCAAAGGGAAGAAATACATTCTTTGCAGTGTTGCTTATGATTTTAAAACAGACAGAGGCAACCAAAGTGCATACTACTAGGGTACTGGGGAAGTAAAATATAATGCATAATAGAATAAACACAGATAAAAAATAACTAGCTACATATGTATGTAGCAACATGTAATAAACAATTAAGATAACACAATGCCATCAATGTTAAATGTATGTACACATAGATATGAAAAACACTAGAAATATAATCACTCAGGAGAACCTATCTATATATTCTAAAAATTTAAGAGTGCTTACATCATGTATGACAAAAAGGAGAATTAGAAATGTAGAAAGAAGACAAAGCCGCATACATACACAAATCCCTAAAGAGTGATTGATCTTTCAAGAATTGACAACGGAGGTGAGTTATGAATTAAGACGTGGGAGCAAGTAAATTCAGTGATACAAAAGTCCAAAGGAGGAGCTGAGAAGAAAAAACATAGAAGAAAAAAAAAAAAAAAACCCAATGGCACAGAAAATAAAAGAAAAAGACCCCTCAAGAACTGTACAACTAATAAATGATGTGGTTGTTACTAGGAAAACAAGAAAAAAACTGTTTTTAAAATTAAAATAAATGGCACAGGATTATTAAAGACATAAAAATTAATGCTGTAGTCTTCAAAGTCTATCAATAAAGAAAAAATATGAGCAGAAAGAAGTAACAATGAAGCAGATCCTAAGAATAACCTAAGAATAACTAGCCTGTTCATCTTAAAACCTTTTAGAAATACCAGCTTTACTAAGGACAGTTAAGTTTCACAACAGGCACACAGCAATTACTGCCTCTGGTATATGTCCCCTAGACTAGAAGAAATTAGCCTACACCCTAGGTTTGATGGCACACACCTGTAATCCCAGCACTCAGGAGGACAAAGCAAGAGGTTTGTGAGTTCAAGGTCAGACTGGGTAGAAGACCCTGTCTCAAAAATCAAACAAAAAACACAATAACCTGAAAACATAGCTAAGGAGATAGTTCTGTTGGTAAAGTGTTTGCAGTACAAGTGTGAGGATCTGAATTCTAGCCCCAGAACCAGCTGTGGTAGTTCATGCTTGTAATCCCAGCTGGGGAGATGGAGTCTGGCGGATCCCTGGACTAACTGGCCAGCACCCTAGTCTACTGTGAGAGCCCTAGGTCAGGAAGGTGGGTAGCACCGAGGAACGGTACCCAAGGTTGTCCTCTGGCTTCTACATGCATGGGCACCTACCTACACGCACGAAACACATCACACACACAAACACACAAGATATTAGCTCAAAAACTAACCTTGAAATGCTAGGCCCCTAAGGGATAAAGGTCATTGCCACACTAAGATACATTCTCTGTAGCAGCACCTAATACAGGAGTATATTACTTATATAAGCCTTAAATGCTTTCTGATGTGTAATTGGATTGTTCTCAGTATCTCTTCTACGAAGCCTATTGGTCTAATGTAACCATCAAAATGAATAACCCAGGAAAAGAACAGGATTTAGTGGAATTACTGCGAAAAGGAGCAACCAGTATTATGTCTCTTACTGGTATTGAGAGAATACTATAAATTTCTCTTCCTGCTCCTTTGCTTTTGAGTACTACTGATATAACTGACTTATTATATCTTCCCTAGCCTACAAAAATGAATACACAATTAAGATTAAGAAATGCTCATTTTTAAGTTTAACATAGTATGGTGCACAGTAAATTCTGATTTAAATAGGCAAATTCAATTAGTGGTTTGATTTGAGTTAGTGGATATTAATCAATTTCTCAAACAAAATAACTATGTTCTGATATAGCTGAGGAAAAAAGGAATCCCAAGCAAATGATAAGAATGATGCTTTTGAGACAAAGAAAATATGCAGGAGATATCAAACCAACACACTCAGCTCAGCTGTGTCTGAGCTCAAAAGAATAAATGGCTGTCTCCCATAAAGAGATATACTCAGATCCTTACCGATAGGGGAGTCTGTAGTTAGCCCCATACTTTGAAGTAGTGCCTCAGCCTCTCTTCTTTTTTTTTCAAGGTCAGATTCTTCTTGCACAGAAGCAGCAGCTTCTTTTTTCTGATCAGTCTACAATTTTAAAGTTAAAAACTTTAAGTTTATATATAAGACATTTCTACTTATAAAAATATTTTATTTAAATTTATTAAATTTTTATTATTTTAAATGGTGCTTTGCTTGCACGTATGTATGTGTACCACATGCTTGCCTGGTGTCTATGAAGGTCAGAAGAGGAAGTTGGATCCCCTTGAACTGGAATTACCAATGTTTTTCTGAGCTGCTATGTGGGTGCTGGGAATCAAACCAGTCATCTGGAAGAACAGCCAGTGTAATTAACCACTGAGGCATCTCTCCATCCCCATATAAAAATAAATAAAATTTTTTTTTTGGTTTTTGAGACAGGGTTTCTCTGTTGTAACTCTGGCTATCCTGAAACTCACTCTGTAGACCAGGCTGGCCTGAAACTCAGAGATCCGCCTGCCTCTGCCTCCTGAGTGCTGGGATTAAAGGTGTGTGCTTCCACAGCCTGGCTATAAAAATATTTTTAAATAAAGTGGTAACTGTAAACTTTTAGTGTGAAATTAGTTTTTGATATAAAGTTTTCTTTATAAATCATCCTCATTGGATCCATGTTTATACATAATCAAGGCATCTCAACAAATATATTAAAAAAAAAAAAAGCCAAGAATGGTAGTTAATGTCTGTGATCCTGGAGTTCAGCTGAAAGAGGATTCTCTAAGTTCAAGCACAACCTAGTCTACATAGTAAATTCCAGGTCAGACATGGCAAGAGTCTGTCTCAAAATACATAAGTAACTTTTTAAAAAGCAAATACATCTTTAAAAAAGCAGTCAGCTTAAATTCTCTATCATATGAAATTGATCACCACAGACAGGAATTATGGGAAATGGAAGTCTCCAAACCCCTAGTGGTATAAAAGCTTAGATATAAGTATGACAGAAGGGAAAAAAAATTAAAGGAATTAAAGAAATAAGACGTAAATAATTTGATTTGTTGAAAAAAAAAGAACCATTTTTAGAGTTCTACATAAAAAACTCAATGAATTTCTATAAAGAATATTTCTCAAGAACTCTTCGAGAGGTGGAGACAGGACTCAGCGCTTTAGCGTCTACGCTGCTCTTGCACAGGACACACGTTCAGGTCCCAGCTCCAGGGAATGCAACGCTCTCCTGGATTCCTCCTTAGGCACCTGTGCTCATGTGCACACACACACACACAATGTAATTTTAAAAAATCTTCTAGAGAAAATTTATTTTTTTAAATTATACATTATAGACACTATTGGTATTTTATCTGTTTGATTTTTTTTTTTTTTTCATGTTACCCATGCTGGCCTCAAACTGTTGGACTGCGAGATCTTCCCACCTTAACCTCCCAAGTACCTAGGGTTGCAGGAAAATGCCACTAAGGCCAGCTTTCAGGTCTTATTTGAATAACAAAAACAAACAGCTGGGTCTGGTTAAAATCAAAACTTATTTTTTTTATAACATAAAACATTTTTTAAGGAAAAATGTTGCCAACTTTTATTTTATCCATTTATATATTATTTTAACAAAATCTAGCTACACTGGACAGATCTCAACATTCTTAGAGCATATAAAACACCAAGTGAAAGCTTAAGCTTTCAGTGAAAAGCCTGTCAAGCAGACAACTATTATTCATATACTGAGTGAACTCTGTTAGCAACTATTTTTGTGTCATATTAACTTACTTCCATCCAAATAGCAAAAGGGATGCTGTCATCTGTTGATCCGTAACTGCATGCAATATAGCAGACTCACTGTTGACTATCTCGTGTTTTAAAGATTTAAGTTAACATCAATCATGAAGTAATTATTCCTTAGAAGCCACTTATGGCCACCCATAAAAACCAAAAACCAAGTTTGCTCTCACTATTGAACAGTTTAAGGCTACAAATACTATTTGGACTGACTCCAGCAGTCTGAATCATACTTCTGGCAGTTAGCTGTGAATCAAACATCTAACAAAAAACTTCAGCTTTTTTCTGTGTACCACAGAGAGGCTCAGGAAAAGTAGGAAATCATTCAACCACAATCTTTCAAAGTAACTTAGCAATTTCCCACATAACGTTTGAGTTTCTGTGATTAAACCCTGTTTTCTGCCAATGCTCTTTCCTAGCCCCCAAGATATGTCTTGTTACAGTTCTGGCTATTGCTTAGGCACTTATATACATACACTCGGTACAACAGGCACACTAAGGGCACGTTATGTTATACTAGCCATTTGAAATGTATCTGTGATACAAATAAACAAATCTGCCCGAAGAGTTGCAACAGGGAATAATGTGTAAATTTCAATGTCGGACAAGGAAAATATGTACAGCTCAGAGTCAAGGTATATTTGTAATACTTGTATATTACATTATGTGTTAAAGCAGAAAATAAAAGTACCTTTTTGGTACTATCAAATCTACTGCTCAGTAAATAGATTTCAATGACTAATTCGTGATCAACATTAAGTATAAACAAATACTCTACTCAAATAAATTATTTATATGTTCAGTTTGCCTGTAATGATAATTCTAGAAATTCAGAATGATAATTCTAGCAAATTAGCAAAATATCTGGATAATTAATTTATTATGATAGTTTATCGTGTGTGTGTGTGCGCGCGCGTGTGTGTGTGCGTGCTATCTTATAAAGTATTATAGAAGATGATTCTTATGTTGCATAACAATATAGTTCTAGAAAACTACATGAGTAAATTCAACTTCTATAATTCAAATCTTAGAAATGTATAGTTATATGAAATACTTTTAGCCCAGTAAAAAAAAATCATAGTGTACCAGTTTCATCAGTTTCTTATACCTGGCTTTAAAGTATTCACTGATAGTATTACACTAACAATATCAAATGCTGGATTTGTAACTATTACAGAAAGGTCTAAGTACTTGAAACAGAAGGTATTTGTTCATACTGAAAGCTTTTGTTTGTTTATTGAGTCAAACATACTTCCTTTTTTTTCCTTTCCTCTTCTTTTCTCTTCTTTTCTTCTCTGATTTGGGCCAATCGCTGCTTCTTACGTTCCAACTCGGCTTTTAATTCACTTTTGTCCGACATGGTTGTGACCTTAAGAAGCATACCAACATTTACAATAATCATTACATTGATTAAAAAAAGCAGCAGACTTCAAAAATAATTAGTACTTCAAGAAATTATATATATATATATATATATATATATATATATATATATATATATACACACACACACACATATATAAAGGCATAAGAAAAATTATAAACCAATGTCTAACAAATATCACCCAGAGTTTGAGTAAAAAAGCACAAAGTAAGTGCTTTAATATCTAAGTTCAAATTTAACAATGTATGAGACATCTCTAGTCAGGCTGGCCCTGAAATCACAATGTAGTGTAGGGTATCCTCACAGCAATCTCCTACCTCAGACTCTCGTGTGCTGGGATCACAAGAGTCAATGACTCTGTATTTGAATACCAGATAATAAAAGTCACAACTTGGGTTTAAAACAAAAGACAGGGTTAGCATTAAGCTTAAGACTTAGCCAAGTATGATGGATGGCTCACGCCTATAATCCCAGCCTTCCAGAAGCGTGGCAGTAACATCCCGAGTCCCAGGCAGCCTGGGCCATTCATAGCAAGACAGGCTTTTAAAGAATGCTTCCATCTTCAGCTATGAAACCAAAACTATTAACAGAGATTTCTGTTTTTGTTCCTAGAAACTTGATAAGAACACTGAATGGTTAAACAGAAAATTCCTAAAAATTCTAAAAGTTCCGTAAACAATCAAACCAAATGCTATTTTCCCACCCAGCACCTCCTTGTAGCACTTTTATGATGATCTGTGAATGGGCCTGGAATGTTCCACACGCTCCAGTGTCACCTATTTGAGTCTGGGGACTGTGTTTTTGTCATTTTTGTTACCTTCATAGCATGGCAACCTTAACATTAAATTGATAAGGCTAAATAAGTCATGTGCAAAGTAAATGGAATTACAAACATGAACACAACTTCATAATGAGTGTTACAAAGGAGTACTGAGCGAGAAGAATCTTTCTAAACTGGAAAAATAACCTAGGGGCTGAGCTTAAGGTAGAAGCCAGGAATTTGTTACCTTATATACATTACTGATTTAGTCTCGGCAGTGTCTCTCCTCCATACAACTCCAGGATTAAATGTGTTATATTAAAAAAAAGAAAAACTGGGCTAATAACCGCTTGAAAATTCTAGGAGGAAACTCTTAGGAAACATAGTAAATTTGGATTAAGGGCAAGTTGGTAAGGAGGCAAAATTCATCTACCTTAAATACAAAGGCCGGAATTCTGGCTACAGTATTCCAGAAAGATGGACCGGACGGTGGATAAAAAAAAATGTTGAGCAGGTGACAGGGGAAATCCCTTTAATATAATCACATAATATACACTCTTACATGTAATTCCAACCAAGAGTCATTTGAACACACTCACAAAGCAAGAGCCTGTGTTCCGTCACCCCCTTTCCAGGTCTCTAAAAAGCTTCATACTGAAAGGGCTGTTGAAGAGAGTCTCCATCCACATTTCTCTGCGTGCTAGGCTGGGCATATTATTGTCTCTTTAAGGCCAACTGTCAACAAGTATATTAGTACTACCTGCTATCTAAAGTCAGTCAGTCGTAACTAGTCTGTCTGGCTGAATCACGGGTGATCAGCTAGCTCCCTCATCTGCAGACAGGCCAGAGCCTCTGCTCCGTGACTAACAGGTTCATCTTCTCAAAACTCCGGGGAAGAGGAAAGTGTCTGGAATTGTGTTACAGTCTCTCAGCTTTCAACGGCCTCCGACACACACGTCAGGTGACAGGACATGCTACCGACCCAAGAAGTAGCGACCTTTATTCATAAAGCCAAGCAAAGCTTTAAGGAATTACTTTCTCCCCGGGCTTAAGGCCAAGAGGGCGCGGTCCAGGCTGGGGTGTCCGGGGACCGTCGTACGGGTGCAGGGCAAACCCCGAGGCTCCGGGCCGCCCGCGGAGGGTCGCGAAGGGTGGCCAAGGGCCGCGGTGGCCTCCCCAGGCCGCCCAGAGTCACCGGGGCCGGGGCTGTCCTCACGATTAGTCGGGCGGCTCTGCGAGCTCCGACGCGGCGACCGGAGGCAGAGGGGCCTTGAAGGAAGCGCGGCCAACCCACCTGTCAGGTGGCGGGATGGAGAAAGCTTCCTCCGGCCGGTAACTTCCCGAGAATGTCCCTCTCCAACTGTCGCCACCGCAGATCCGCGGCGTCCCAAGAACACAAAGAGGGATGGGCGGCGGCCGCTACGGCGAGAGCCAAGGGACAAACGGCTTCGCCGAGACGCGGTCGCTCACAGAAGCAGGGTCGCGGCTGCCCAGCGGGGAGGTGCGACCCTTTCGTGACTTACCTCTTGTAAAAGCAGAAGCGCTGATGAGTGAAACAGACACACACCGGTGCCTGGGTCCGAAGTGTTTCCGCTTTGGCGAAAGCTGGACAACTGCACCTCACATCCTGGGGCGGAGCCCGCTATACCGCAGAGAACTACAAATCCCGGCAACTGGGCGCCCTGCATAGGCGAGCGGAGCTCTATGGGAGTTGTGGTCCCCGATGGAGGCAAGGTATGCTGGGATATGTAGTCTATCCTAGCTTTAGTTCCCACCCTCCATCCTACCACACCCCATGCCCCCAACACCAAGGCCTACTTCTGCCCTTAAAATGACAATGATAACATCCCAGCGCCTATCTTGAAAGTGTTTTCTTCGATTGAGCAGTGCTCACAATGTTGTATCTCAAGATCTGTGGCCCAACATTAACAAATCTTAAGAAATGCTGTTTTCCATAATGAACCTGAGAAAAGGACACTTTTTAAGAAGTTTATCTATAGACTGGACCCATAGATAGAATTTTAGCAAGGGAAAAGGTTTTATTGAGGATTCATATAGCATTTGACACAAAATCTAAATAAACACATGTTAATTAGCATACAAAATACTATTATTTTATAAGCACAATAGTTTTTCTCTTAAAAGCGTGTTTGGTAAGAAAGCGTTTTATACTATTGGGTCCGATTAGATTTTTAATATAAAGCAAATTATTGGAATATGAACTTGCCGGAAGTGAATGGGCTGATACTCATGGTTTGAAAAGTTTATTTGAATAATTTGAAGCATTGTTTGCCAAGTATTAAAGCTAATATCACAGCATTCTCTTTTTTATCTTCTAGAAAACTGACAAGAAGCACATTGCTTAAGTTTAGGATTGATCTCAAATTTGAAGATATAAAATTTAAAAGAGTTATATACAAACTGTGTTTCTTTTTTTCCAAATATTTCATTTTTGTTTATTCACTTGAAAAATTCTTACGTGTGGTCGGTCACTCATCGTGTACCAGAAATGAAGCTTTGTACTATATGTAAGAGCTAAAACAAATCTCCCTTTTCTCAAGGTAAAAAGACTAGTTAACTGTTAAGACAATATTGAGTAACTAAGCCAAAAAAATAAGTAAGAAGGAAAACCTTCATAAAGAGATGATTCCAGAGACAGGTCTAAACAAAAACTAAGTATTTTAAAAAGAAGGAAACAAAGCATACATAACTAAACACTCTTTGAAATTTTATATCTTCAAATTTGAGATCAATCTTAAACTTAGGTAATATGCTTCTTGTCAGTTTTCTAGAAGATAAGAAAGATAATGTTTGATATTAGCTTTAATACTTGGCAAATAATGCCTCAAATTATTCAAATAAGCTTTTCAAACCACATGTATTCTGGAAAGTTGATTGGAAGCTAACCATGCAAACAAGATGCAGAAAGGTACCATGGTAAAGGAAGAGGAGGGAGGAGGAGGAGGAGGAGGAGGGGGGAGAGGGAGGGGGAGGAGAAGAAGGGGGAGGAAGAGGAGGAGAAATAGGGTCAAAGTGCATAGATGAGAGAATAGATCATAGTGGAGAATTGAGAAATAATTCAGAATGGCTCTAAGGTAAGCTAAGAACTGAGGGATGAAGCTATTGGGAGGGCAAAGTCATATATCCAGCTTAGATTGAGACCTAAGGTGGTGAATGTAAGAAAAGATTTTTAAAGAGGAGAATGACATGGTAATACTTACATTTTGGATAGTCCTTTGGAAAGGTCTGAAGAAGGGCTGATTTACTGCTGTTTTCTTGTCCCTCAGATTCTTTCTCTGACCTTTTATGCTAAACTCTGTGGTTTGTGTGGTTGTTCTGGGCTTCTCTAAGGACTGCTTTGTGGTTAATTTTGACCTAAGATGGCAGGACATGGTGTCGCAAGCTTTTAGTCCCACCGTTCAGGAGGCAGGGGCAAGCAGATCCCTGTGAGTTTGAGGCCAGCTTGGTCTACATAGTGAATTCTGGGAGGGCTATGTAGCGAGATCCTGTCACAAAAATCCAAAACCAAACAAAGCAAACAAAAAAGAAAGCCCACTAGGCAAGGATACAGCAGCTGAGAAATGAAGATGTTGTCATGGGGTCTTGCTAGTATGGAGTCACCAGGCAGAGAACTGAACGTCTCGGGGAAGAGAGGATAACAGCTTTCCTTTTCTGGATAGGCAGTGCCCTAAGGTTCTGAGTACACTAACTGGACTCTGGCTGGCGTATTTTATAGAGCCTCCGGGTCCCACCCTTTCACATGTTGATTGGTCCTGTCTGGATCCTGCCAACCTGCCTTCCCCATGTTTCTCCTCAAAGCATCTTCTGGGAACAAAAAGCTGCAATCTCAGGGAGCCTACTTTCACCTTCCTCTAATTCTCCTTCAATGTGACATTTTTTCCCCACTCTTTCCTCCTCTGAGTTACATCCCAGCAATAATTCCATTCTACCAATGATTTCAACTCTGACTCTGATTTTCACTGGCTTCTATCAACTGCTTTCTCCTTTTATTTCTTTGTCACCTGGTCTGTTATTATAGCTGGTCTCTGAGAGATATCCCATCTCTTAAAAAAAAATTCTCGTCGGAAATGGTGGTACACACCTTTAATCCCAGCACTCAGGAGGCAGTGGCAAGTGGATCTTTGTGAGTTCAAAGACAGCCTGGTCTACAGAGTAAGTTCCAGGACAGCCAGAGTTACAACAGAGAAACTTTGTCTCTCTCTGTCTTCTTCCACCGCAAAAAATAAAATAAAATAAATAATTCTTACTCGTGTGTGTGTGTGTGTGTGTGTGTGTGTGTGTGTGTGCGTGCGTGCGCGCATGCCCTTGTACCACAGTGCACATGCGAGATCAGAGGACAACTTGGGTTTGAACTCAGGGTCGTCAGGTCTGGCAGTAAGTGCCTTTACTCAGAGTCGTCTGCCCAGCCTCCATCCCATCTTTTGTTTGCTCTTACTACTGCTCACCTCTCTGCACCTCATCCTTACCCTCACTGATACAGCTCTCTCAAAAGGATGAGAGATGAAGAGAAGAGGAGAGAGGCTGGAAGAAGAGGATAGTGTTGGAAGATTTGAAGATGGAACCAGAAACCATAAAGACATAAACCAAGGCATTATTAGTAGAAACCAGGAAAAAGAGATAGATCAGAGAAATGTCAAGACTGAGCTAATACTTTCATAGCAATAAAGCATAGTAGGCACCCAAACTGACTTTTCCAGTGGACACCTAAAAATGTCAGATAAAACACTCTCCTTCTTGTATCTATGGACTGGCAAGGAAATAAGGAACTAGAAGTTTTTAGGAAATAAAAACTAGAGCTTTAGAAATTAATACCATGTTAGCTGAAATTAAAAATTCAACAGGTATGTTAACATTACTAAAGAAAGCAACCCAGCCCTTAGAGACAGACAAGAGAGGCCCAGTCATGGAAGCTGTACTTTGGAGTCTTGTACTGGTCCTCAGGTAGCCACATAGCCTGCATGGCCGGTGATATGGCTGGTCACGTAGTATTTTCTCTCCTAGACCACACTCCTAGTGATACAGACTCTGGAATTTCCAGCTCAGATGGCCCTAGACTGCTTCCAGATCGGCACACAGAACTCATCTCTAGGATTAGCTTCTGAAGGTAGATTGTGCCTTCAAGGGTGTGGCCCATCAGCGGTTCTTAGGGAGCTGGGGGTGGAATTTGGATTCATAGATTGGGAACTGCTTATATCCAAGGTCTCCTGAAGCATGGTGCAGAGGGTAGAAGAAAGAAAGTCTGCAGCTGGCAGTGAGAAACCAGCTCTCCTTGGGCCACTGGGTTACCAAGCAGAATTCTAGGAATATGAAGGCCAGTGTCAAACTTGGCCTTGGTCCTAGTAGGGATTGAAATATAATTTAATTCTTTGTTACTTTTATTTATTGAGACACGGTTTCACCATGCAGTCATGGCTGGCCTGGAACTCATTGCTTAGACCAAGTTGGCCTCACACTCAGAGATCTGCCTCCCTCTTCCTCCAGAGTGCTGGGATTAAAGGTATGTGCCACCACACCCAGCCTGATTCCTTATCTTGATCTCTGACTTTCAGATATATATGTTGAGTCTCCTCCCATATGTGCTCTTACCCAGGGTCCCAGAAGCTACGAGAAAGACTGAGAGGGAAAATTTTTGTATTGGAAGATCACAGTAAATAAAGCGCCAGAATGCAGCATAAAAAGACAAAATAATAATTTTAAAGTCTATAAGAAGGATATAGGACCATAATGGATAGCAGGAATGGTCTAGCAGGCATCTACTGAAGTTCTAGGAAGGAAAGAGAAGGCAGAGGCAACATCTGAAAAGACAGTTCTCCACGACCGCTGAAAACCACTGATCCAGATTCTGAAGAATTCCAGTGAGTCTACAAGTTGGATAAACAAAAAAGTATCTAGACCTTAACCTATCAGCATGGTATTGTTGGACTCTAACAAAGCCTGGTCGAAGTAAACAGCCATCAACTATTGAATGGATAAAATCGCAGTGCACCTCTACGAAGGAATGCTCCCAGCTAGAGCGAGAAATGAGCTGCAAATAAATGCAAGGAGAGAAACGAGACTTGAGAGCATCGTGTGTTGTTCTGGGAACTTTTCCCGGGGCAACAAACAGATGTGTATTCACTCCAGACAGAACGCAAATGGCAGGACAAGGACACAATTCCACGTGAGCCCACCTTGGTGAACGAAGCTTAATTAGCGTTCCTTCCAGGAACACAGGTAACTCAGCAGTGGATAAACCGCAGGAAAAAAATGTCTAATGCCTCAAAATGACTGTTAACTGCCTGTGTATCCTCAAAGAGGGGTGAGGCCTCAGGAGCCCCACTTTAACTCAGTGGTGTAATACTAATAAACCCAGTTTTATACAGCTCTTGTGCTAGTAATCACCAGCTGCTGGAAGTTTAAAGAGGTCACAGCCACACAGTGTCCAGAGGACAGCACTCCACCGCATCATGTTAAATGAAAGAAGCCAGGCATAAATGGCTACACATTATATGACTGCATTAATGTGAAATTTTTTAGACAAGGCAGGACTACAATGACAGACAAGTCACAGGTCTTCTTTGAATGGTCAACCTTAGCATCCATCACCAATTGTCAACTCCCTTGTGATGTCTGTCACGCAGACTACTGAATGATGTCATCATGGAGAAGAAAACTGTACTCTCCTAGCAGTGTATGAAGCTTTCCAGCAATGGTGCATTTAAAAAATATTTTAATTGTGCATGCGCGTGTGTGTGTGTGTGTGTGTTTGTGTTATATACTTGTGAGTATGCATGCCTGCAGAGGCCAGAGGTGTTGATTCTCCTGAAGCTGGGGTTATCATGCCTGATAAGGCTGCTGGGACTCCAGTCCTCTGGAAGAGCAGCCTATGTTCTTAACCGCTGAGCTGTCTTCTAGCCCCTAGCAAGTTCACCATTTACTATTTATCTGTTGGTTGATTAAACTTTTGCTAAAAGGAAATGTATTAACGTTGAAGATATATTTTTTCTACTTTCTCAGCAAAGAACATATTTCCCAAGGTCTTGCATGAATGCATGATCTCTTTACCTTTTCTCCATATTAATTAAGGGTCGACAAAGATCTCACTTTGGTTATCCAAGTTCATGAGGCTCCGTCGACTGGGACTTAAAGACTGTTCCTCTTTTGAATGTTAATAGCTCCTCTGAGCTGCTCACATTTTTAATTTTTTTCTAAACACTTCCACTTCCCCTTCAGGAACTGTATTTGACCCTTTCAGAAACACTGGCAGAAGAAAGTGTTTTCTTCCAACTTCGGAACTATTTTAACTTTCCCATTTCCTCTCCTGGGTAAGGGAAGCTCTTTAAGAAGCTCTCCACTCAGGGGAGTGCTCATGAGCTGACCAGCAAGTCCCTCATAATTTAACAGCATTACTTTTCTATTATCCTTATTATTGTTCTAGTCTGTGTTTTTTTCCTTCAGAGTGTTTGCTGCATTGTTAACTTAATATGGGTTTTTCCCCCCCATTATTTCCTCTACTTGTCTTGATGCGCATATTTTCTCTCTTAGTGTCAAAATAAGGTGATGGTGAATTAGGAGTCCTTTCCAAGCTGAGAATACTTTTGTAATCTGGTAACCTTTGGCATGAAGCACATATCCTAGTGAATGATGGAGCACTTAAGAGTGATTCACCACTGCACATTACAGAAAATAGGCTGAGGGGCTCAAAAATTCAAGGCAAGTTCCTTCTACTCAGCATGGTGTATCTACTGGACTCTTACTTTTCTACCCCCTATTATGTGGTTAAGAGAGAGGAGATAATGATGGCTTCCTAAAGTTACCTATAATGCACTCAAAACTCTGTTAGGTGTAACGGTTTTAGAAGGCAGAATGAAAACACAGCCAGGAGATCAACACAATAGGAATCATTTTCCGATAGTGACAATGAGCCTGTGTTCCTCTACACACACACACACACACACACACACACCTGCCATTAACTGAATGGGAATTATGAGTACCCCATTAAAGGACCTTATACTCTCCAGTAAGGGGATGCTCATTCTCCCTGGGTTTCTTGTATTGATTTAGTTCCTCGTGGTAGAATAAAATCTTGAAGTATTTTTTTTGCAAAATTTCCCATACTTTGAGAAACATGTTCTGAATGTTGCCTTTGGAATATGGGGCATGTAGAACAACAATTACTAATTGCTAGGCAAACTGCACTTAACCACAGATAATATGTAAAGTCCAAGCCAGACCCAGATTGGTTAATTTTCATGTTAGAAGCATTGACCTGTCATATTCCTCTTTAAGTAAATATTTATTCAACATTTGACCTTACTGGGTTTAGGCAAACTTCAGGGTGGTTAAGATTTCCTACATTAACATGGAAATGAACTTCTAACTATTCAGATTAACAACATGCTCAGATTTGCATAGAAGGAAAGAAATGTTGTTTTACTCAGTAATATTTCTCTCTCTATAACCCTGTCTTGAAAAACCAAATATGCATATATGTATGTGTATATACGTTTGTATGTATATATACATATGTGTGTGTGTGTGTGTGTGTGTGTGTATGAATATAGAAACCTTGACCACTGGCAGACACTCGGCTTTAAGAATGTTGTCTTGGCCTGTGTCTGAAAGCATGTATGTGCGTATAGGCACACATGCTTACATGCTAAGAAATTTTACAAAAATTTATCATGGTCTCCTGAGCTTTCAAGCTGTATATCTTGATTCCCATCGGGTATCTCCTGCAGATCCCACAGACACCCCACACTCAACATGTGCAAAGCCTCCCAGCAAGCCCTGCTGACCCCAGTCTCACTAAAGGAAGCGTCTGTTCCTCCGCTAGTCAAGTCACAGGGGATTAAGCACACCTTTCAGAATCCACACCCCCACAATGGCCTCTGTGGGATTCATCTTCTACGTCATGTCCGGAAGGAGCAGGAAGGCCTCTGTGCTGTTGCATCGAATATGAACCTAGCATCAGATCATCCCGAGAATGCAGTGTGCTGAGATACAAGACAACTCCAGACTCAGAGATGCCCAATAGACTAGGAAAAAATGAGGCAGTGGTAAGGGAGTGGCGGGGTGGAGACAGAAGGCTAGGAAGCTCTTCCTAAAATTAGGAATGCAGGTGAAGACGAGGTCACACAGGGCCTTACGAGGCATCAGTGGCTAGAAGTGGGATATAAAAGATTAGATGGTCCCAGCTGTCAGCTCCTAGGCTTTGGGGCTGTCCCTGCCAGCCATCTGTAATCCTTTCACTAACATCTAATTCATCATTCTAGTTTCGTTGTTGTTTTACAAGCTTATCTCTGAATAATAGAAGAACGGTGTTTGTGGCTTATAGTCAACTTTTCTCCAATATACTCTAGATGATCAAGTTACCTGGATGAAGACCACGAGTGGGTGGGCGGAGGAGGAAAGCGATCCCTCTCCTTTTTGGTTACCACGGTATCCACAGTCTGAAAACAGTGTCTAGCCCATGGTGGGAATGCAAGAAACAGTCACTGCATTTGGGTTGAATTACTTCAATTACTTCAAGGGGTACTTGTTATTTTGGACCTTGTGGAGTTAGAATTAATAAGACGTCACAATCTATCATGTCAACTTGACAAAAACCAGAGTCGCCTTGGAAGAAGGACAACTGAAGAATTGCCTCCGTCAGACTGTCCAGTGGGCGTGTCTGTGGGTATTTTCTTGTTTGATGACTGATGTGGGGGGGCCCAGCCCACTGTGGGTGGTGCCACCCTGGCGAGGTAGTTCTGGGTTGCATAAGAGAGTGAGAGCAGGCCATAGGAAGCAGTGCTCCTCTGTCACCTCTGCTTCAGTTCCTGCCGTGAGTTCCTGCCCTGGCTTCCCTACGTGATAGATTGTAACCTGTTAGCCAAATAAGTTCTTTCCTTCCCCACGTTGTTTTTGGCCAGTGTTTTATGACAGCAACAAAAAGCAAACTAATGCATACTCTAACAAGGTAAACAAGGAAAATTAATCAATGTCTCACTTAGAAATTATTTCTGAGCCAGGCGTCATGCTGCACTAGAGAAGTCAGATAACTCTGGAAGGAAATGTTTTCACCAAGTGAACAGAAAAAGACCCACCCAAGCCCTCACCCCAGAGACCAAGACTTGTCAAAAAGCATGGGATTGCCTCCAAAACAGACGTAAAGATTACGGCGTCAGAGATGCTACAGAGATGCGGCCCTTGGACACTGGGGGGCTGAGAAAGTGTTTGTCAAACTTCCCCAGACCTCCAGAACCTGGGACAACTCCTTAGAGTAGCGTGTTAGAATTCTATCAATGCTTAAAGTACTGTTGAGACTGAAGTCACCAGGTTAAGAAGGAGATCAGCGGGAGTGGGAGGGGGCAAGCGAGGGTCTTGGGGGTGAAGATGATCAAAATACATCCCACACACCTATAAAATATAATGAGACTCATTATCATGTATAATTATGGATAATAACAGAAAACTAAAGAAGGAGGGGTGCAGTCAGTAGACTGTGGATATAGCTGAATGACAGAGCATTTTCCAAGCGTGTACAAGGCCCTGGATTCAATTCAGGGCATCAAATAAATGTTTGTGTTTATCAAGAGTGTGCTGTTCAGCCATCTTTATAGTAAAGGTTAAACGTTGTGAAATTGAGCATAAAAAGTAAAGCCATACAGGTGAAATTATGGCCTTATCTACTGCACATACTGCTTCCTCCTCTCTTTCTCTCTTTCTCTTTATTTTTAAGACAATTTCATTAGAATAAAAGTTCTGCTGTCCACAAACAACAGGGGACACTGATTCCTGCTGGTTCTCAAGATCCCCTGTCCACAGTCTCGGGCTGTCCAGGCACCTGTCTGAGCCCTGTGTCCTGAACCTGTCCAACCACATTCCCATTGATTTCCTCTTCTGTGGCCAGATGCGTTCCAGCCGTCTCACATCTAAAGGCTTGCTCTCCCTGCACTCTCTGTAAGGCTTTCCTTATTTAGCTCTTACCTATTTAGCTCTTACCCTAGTCTCCGTCTGTGTCTCCCTCCCTCCTTCCTCCCTCCCTTTCTCTCTCCCTCCCTCTCCCCACCTAGGGTTAGCTAAGCCATATAAAGGACTGTGGGCTTTAAAGACAGCATTCCATTCATAAGGTTTTTCATTCAAAAACAATCGACGTGGTAGGACGAGGTGGTGCACTCCTGTAATCCCAGCACTGGAGAGGCTGAGCAAGGAGGATCACAGGTTCAAGGCCTGCCTGGGCTGCACAATGAGACCTTGTCTCAAACAAACAAAAACATTTACTTAGCGTGTATTAATAACTCGTGCAGTGTCACACTGAGTTTAGAGTCACGGGAGTGTTAAGCAAGGTGCGTGAGTGAAGGCTGATTTGCAAGAGCAGCTAGCACAGGCTATTGCCCACAGGGTGCATAGGCCTAGTGAACATTCGACATGAAATGCCTGGCGGAGGGCAGAACTGAATATGACACGGGTGGAGGTGTTAGAATTGAGTCAGGGCCCACATTACAAATGCTAAGGAGTTTGGATTTTATCCTGTTGGCAACGGGAACCACTGATGCATTTTACAGCCATTAGGTGCTCTAATTTATATTTTAAAAATATTTTGGTAGCTGAATGAAAGATGGATTGGTGGGGACTTGGAACAGGGGTAGGGAGGTCACTTAGCAACTTAAGTGAGACGCGATTAGATGAAGGAAGACCATGGGAGAGTTGAGAACTTGAGAGATCTTTTAAGAGAAGATGAAATAAGATTCCATGACTAATTTAGGACATGGGACACACCTGAGAGTTCTAAGCGGTATGATAATTTAATTCAACATTTACTTAATGGGTTTGGGAACCAAGTGATTTCCTATGAATACAATTTGAATATAGAAACAACCGAATACAGCAATTCGCATACTAACTCTTCCTCACTGAAAGAGTCAGCAGGCTGAAAGAGATGGCACAGTCAAATTAGGTGAAACCTATTGAGAAGCTGGAGGGCTCAGGAGGCAAAAAGAAAAGTGCGTGTGTGCAGACAGGCGAAGGGAAGCTGTCAGGTAACTCGAGAGGTTTGGTCCTGATAGCATACGGTACTTGTTTTTGCTGGAAGCCAGGCAAGCTGGTTACTTTTTTGTCAACTAGACACAAGCTGGGGTCATCTGGGATGAAGGAACATCAGTGGAGAAAATGTCTTCATCAGATTGGTTTGTAGGCAAATCTGCAGGGCATTTTCTTGATTAATAATTGATGTGGGGGGGCCAGAGGGCCTCCCTCCCGCATCAACTGAGCCAAGCTGTTCCTGGTAAGGTGGTCCTGCATTGTATAAGAAAGCAGGCTGAGCAAGTCATAGAGCAGGCCAGTAAGTAGTGTTCCTCTGTGGTGTCTGCTTCAGTTCCTCTAGGGTCTCCAGGTTCCTGTCTTGAGTTCCTGTCTTGGCTTCCCTCCATGGTAGCCTGTGATCGGGGTGTATAAGCCAAAGAAACCCTTTCCAGGTTGCTTTTGGTCGTAGAGCTTTGTCATGGCAACAGAAACCTAGCTAGGACACCAGTCAAGGTATTTCTAGATTTTAACTGACTATACTGTTGGCATCAGTAATTTCTAGCTCATTTCAGGGTAACTGGGTGTCACAAAACACTCTGTAAACATTGCTGCAAAGCCTACAAAGTGTGTGTGTTGCTTATTATTTGGTTTTAAATTTTCTTTATTATTCAAGGGAAATGTTTTTCATAAATAAGACCAATGTACATTTTACCACTTTTTATAAGAAATCGCATGTGAAAACCCAAGTTACGTGATATCATGTTTCTCATTAATCCCAATATTTAGGATGCCATACTGGACATATTCAGTAATAGTCCCATGCTTTGGAGTGAGGCAGATGAAGGATTCTGGAGTTCTTCAAGGACATCGTATTTGATGCTGTGGATACACAATATTGTTTTCTTTTCCTTGACTAAAATTTAAACTGTACGTGTATGTGTGTGTGTGTGTGTGTCTGTCTGTCTGACTGTGTTTCTGTGGGTAGGTAGAAATTGTGTGTGTCAGGTAGGTTTCTCAAAGGCTAGCCTACCATACAACTCAATGCAGTGGAGAACAGAAAGGGCAAATTATTCAGACACACAGGTGTCAGAGAACAGAATTTAAAAGACGGGGAGGGGGCTGGAGAGATGGCTCAGCGGTTAAGAGCACTTGTTGCTCTTGCAAAGGACCTGAGTTCAGTTCACAGTGCCCACATGGTGGCTCACAACCCTCCATATAATTCCACTTCCAGGGGATCTGGGGCCCTCTTCTGGCCTGCACATACATTTAGGCAAACACTCCTACACATAAAATAAAAATGAATTAAGTCTTAAAAGATGGGGAGTAGGTGGCACATGCCAGTGTGTTTCTTTTTCAATCTCAGCATCAAATAGCTCTCCTCCTCGTCCTGCAGGAAGGAAGGGGGAAGCTTGGAGAGAGGCTGGAGGTGCTACTTGGGAAGCAGTCTTACCACAGAGTGAGGAGGAAGTAAGTTCTTCTCCAACAAAAGAACATGCCTTGGCTCCCTATGTGCTCCTGTGGAATATAGGAGGGGAGGAAAGATGGTCACCTTGTTGCAGAAATCTTGTACTTCAGCAGCCAGTGGCATCAAGATAGGCATATACAACAGGCAGGTGTGTACGCAGGTCTGGAATTCAAGAGTAGTGCTGGGCCAGAAATGCAGACTCGAGAGTCAGAAGCACATGGAGATGGTGACTGGAGATGGGTGTGGATAATAATACTTTGGGTTTAATATACATAAAGAGAGGAGAAGGGCGCTCCCTCCAGACTCTGGAGGATACTGAAGAACAGATGGAAGAGAGTGTCTACAGTGATCATGGAGAATGGGGTACAAGTGGTATTTGGTAGGCTATAGATTCCAAAAGAAGGAAGCCACTGCCTGCTAAATAAGGCCACTCAAAACTGCTGGACGAAATAGTTTATATCTGACTTGGTTAAAGTTACCTGATCAAGACTTCTAAGAGGGGTCCCGTGACTCCTCTGAAATGAGCCAACACAGGTAAAGGCATTCAAGTAAAGGGTTTCTAAGCTCAGTTCAAATCAGTAGATTTTATTATGTACATTTATACGGTGTACCCAGGGTGGGTAGACAATACCTAAAATAAAAAGACAAGGGGATTTGCCCAAAGTTAGAAAAACATTTGGCTCTAATTTTCTAGTTTCTTCTCAGACTGTCATATGTCCAGTAGTAGTGTAGGGTAGTAGGTAGGGAATCACTCAATGTGGTCAACACTGGTAACAGAAGAGTAAGACCTATGGCTTTAAAAAAAGAGAGAGAGATCCAAAACAACAGTGTTTCTACAGTGATCCTCATGAGTAAGGTGGTTTAAATCATGAGCCGTTAAACTAGTAGTTAATTTAGAGATAAATTATCCAAAACATCCAGTATCTAAAGGAGACCAGCTTACTTAGGGAACACAATTTTTGGGTCTTAAACTGTTTGTGCCAATGTGTTGGGTTCAGTTTAAAGAGGGGGAAAGGTGTGTGTGTGTGTGTGTGTGTGTGTGTTCTTTGATTAATAACCATTTCAGAGCAGTTGTTTTGGTAGCAATGGCCTCAATAGTGACATCCAGTTACTGGTGCATTGACACCTTATGTCTTATGAAAACTTCCTGTTCTAAGGCAAAAGGCCTTCTTCAAACTGGGGCTATGAGTGTGATTTTACCAAAGGCTCTGTAGAGGAATATTTAATCATTTAGTCCAGCAGCATGGCTTCTCTAGCAAAGAATCACATTGAAAGGCCTGTGTGATAGGAAGGGATCCGTTCCAAGGGTCTATATGAAAGGATCACATCTAGGGGTCTGTATGAAGGGATCACATTCAGAGGCCTGTGTGGTCTGGATAGAAGGTAGAAAGACCGTAGTACACACCTTGAATCCTATTATTCAGAAGGCAGTGGTAGTACACACCTTCAATCCCAGCACTTGAGAGACAGGAATCAGACCTCCTAGGAGCAAGCAGAGCTCAGGAGTCAGTGCCAGACAGGAAGTGACATCTGAGATGAGTCAAAGTGAAGGACAGGCAAAGTGACAAATCAGAGGAAGAGTTGGCAGAGTGAGTCAGAGTGAGGACACGCTCAACTCTCAGAAAATCAGGCTATCAGCTCACAGAGAGCCCACAGAGAATAAGAAACAAAGAGGATAAGGCGCAGGAGCAGTCTGAGGAGTCTTTGGCAAGGACACAGAGGCAGCTCAGCAAAAGTCAGTATCAGACAGAAAGAGTGAGTCAGTTTAAAGCCAAACAGAGCAGTTCAGTCAGAGAAGTTGTGGGAATCAGCCAGAGTTTGCTAGAGTCAGAAGAGTTGGGTCAGAAACAGTCAGCCAGCTCAGAAAGTCAGTTTGAACCAGCAACTTGGAGAAGAGTTTAAATTCAGTACAGCTCTGAGTTCGGAAGTGCTAGTCAGAATGGCTCGGTCAGCAATAGGTCTTGAAGGTTTACATGTTCTAGATTGTGTTGAAGCCTTCCAGTTCTAGGTTTAGGATTAGATTGTAAGGAGGCTGAATGCTCCAGGGCTCCAGGACTAGGGCTGGGGATTGAATTAGCCAAAGAACAGACAGCATTTGAACCTGAATCATATCCACAAGGCTGTTTGAGTAGCCCCGTTGTTTCTTCCAGGATATTCTGATCTACCCAATGTACTTCAATCTGCTTCTCTTTATTCTAAAACCAGCCTCAGTTTCTCATGATTCCAGATAAGAATTTGATGGATCAGGCAGTGTGGAGGTTACATTACAGTAGTGGACAATATTGGGAGATGCACACGAGCATCATGTGTGTGGGAGAGCAGGTTGAAGAAACAGCTTGGAGCGTTTAAGGAGCTGAGACATTGGTGAGTCTGGGGTTAGTGAAAAGATGGTTCATTGAATAAATTGATACTGCTGGTGAATGGGCAAGAGGCAGAACTAGAAGGCACCCATTATAGAAGTACAAAGTACACTGGACCTACCATTTTCTCAGCAAGAGTGGACTTTTCCATGTGTCCTAATCAGAGGGGTCCTAACGCTCTGCAGGTTTCCAAGGCTGGCCCTGGTGCTTACAAGGCAGGTGCATTTCTGAGCCACGCCCCCGGCCTTCAGCTATCCTGTAGAGTTCCCTGGGCTTGAGTCTTTTTCATTCTAAGAACTTGAAATCTAGATGATTATCAATACCTGACTAAATATGTCCTGAAGCATCCTACCCCCTTAAGCAATTTAACTGAGTGTAGGGAACAGAACCTTTGAGAATTCTTTTCCTTCCTCCCTCCCCAGATCCCTTAGCAAACATTCCCTGACCACCATCTTACTCTGACTTATTTTTTATGTTTCTCTGGCTTTGTGTACATTTTTGGTCTTTTGTGGGAGCAGGGGTGTCCCCAAGATCATGAGTGGTGACAGAATCATTAGTCCAAGAAGCTCAGACTCTGGAGAAACTAACTGCTTCATGATGCAGATCTACTTAATTTTGAAAGAACCAGGGCTTTTATAGAGGAAGCAGGGCTTTGCATAAGGGAGAGGTCCAGTTTCTTTGGCCCATGCTTACTAGACACTTGAATCAGCCTACCTAAAGCTTGCTGTAGCAGGAGGCACGGACAAGGTCGGGAAAGGTCCAACCAATTTTAGGCTTGTATTTTTAAGCTCTTAGCCTATCCTTTTTGCTGGTGTTGGTGAACAAGGTTTCTGTAAAGATGGAGGAAGGAGGCACCACCCCAGCAGGCTTTCCCATCTGGGGCTCAACAGGTGTGCCAGGAGCATGCCATGTGACTCGGGGCAAGGTCCTGGCCGTGCAGGTGCTGATGCCCACCTCTCTCTCCCCCACCATCGGGATCCCTTTATTACCAGCATGCATTTCCATTTACACGTCTGGGAGATTCATAACCAGTGAGGGGCCAGATAAGGCCTGTCTTGAGTTGCAAAGGGAGTTCTTTAGTCTTATACTTTAAAATCTGTCATTTAAAAAAAATTCCTATATTATTGAGCTGTTTGATGGCATGTACTTTTAATACCAGCACTTGGGACTGAGATGGGAAGACTGAATTTGATGGGAAGACTGGTAGATTTAGTGAATTTCAGGCAAGCCTGTGATATATAGTGAGACAGTGTCTAAAAAATAATACTAAAGAAGGAAACAAATATTTTCATTTTCTTGTGCTGGAGATGCAACCTAGTATGAGCAAGTCCTGAGAGAGCCCTAGGAAGACAAGCTCCCATATTCTTGATACTGTAGCCATAATCTCATCACTGAGAGTACCCACACAGGCCTGGAGATTAGAGCCTTAAATGAAGACACTATAGCAACATCCCAAGCAGAGCAGGGAAGGAGCCTTCATTGCTTTCTAAGCTTAACTGCAGCAAACAATTGACTGCTGTGGAATATTGCAGGTTCTCAGGGAAAGGGTGACATGTCTGCAAGGATCCAGGGAGACCACTGGAAGAACTTACTTGCAAGGAATGCAATGGAAGGGTTGCATGTGAAAGGACCACAGGAACACACAGGTGAGCATCAGCGTGCTCTTTCTGTTTCAGTCTCGAAGTGTAATTATTTTAGGAGAATTTTAACTATAAGACTTGAAAGGATCTGGTCCTGGTATGGGAGTTAGTCTTGCCAATAGTGATGAACCAATACGCAATCCTGCTCTTTGCTGTTGGTCTTGGGGCAAATTAATCATCGATTTCCAGATGTTTGAGGCTTCACTCTAGTTGACGAGAGGTGCTACTGTTAGCACACAGTTGAAATTCAGAGGTGTGAATAGTTAGTCCATCTCTGTTCAGCTATAGGATCCAGGTGAAATCTATTATTGGTTTAGCAAAGGTGACTTGCCGCCTATCCGTGGCAAGAGATTGAAACGTGCCTGCACACAGAGAGAACACAATCAAATTGAAGCACCCTGAAGGTCATTATTCATTGATTATGCCAGATTCTCTCAAAAAAAAAAACAAAAAACTTCTAACACTTCACTGGGTTAGCTATTTTAGTGTGTGTGTGTGTGTGTGTGTGTGTGTGTGGTGTGATGTGTGTGTGTGTGTGTGTGTGTGTGTGTGTGTGTGTGATGTGGTGTGTGTGTGTGTGTGTGTGTGTGTGTGTGTGTGTGTGTGTGTGTGTGTGTGTGTGTGTGTGTGTGTGTGTGTGTGTGTGTGATGTGGTGTGTGTGTGTGTGTGTGTGTGTGTGTGTGTGTGTGTGTGTGTGTGTGTGTGTGTGTGTGTGTGGTGTGATGTGTGTGTGTGTGTGTGTGTGTGTGTGATGTGGTGTGTGTGTGTGTGTGTGTGTGTGTGTGTGATGTGTGTGTGTGTGTGTGTGTGTGTGTGTGTGTGTGTGTGTGTGTGTGTGTGGTGTGATGTGGTGTGTGTAGTGCTACCCACCACACACTTCTGCTGTGATGTTAGGCCCATTGACCATAGATGGCAACCTCTGGAAACTAGGATCCCAATAGAAATTTTCTCCTTTTAAAATGTTCCATTCAGGTATTTGTCATAGCAATAAAAAAAAAACTGGCTAGTACAGCCACCTTATCTGATGCAACTACAATCACGTGATCATCCATCCTATTTCTTTGTCCGTTTCTGGTTTCTATTGTGGCCACTTACCGTATACTTTGTGGCTTAACATAATACAGATAGTGCCTTACAATATTTGTCATTCAAAATCTGAAATAAGTGTCACTATGCTCAAACCAAGATCTTGACAGGGTCGTGTACACCCCCGTCAAAAGTTATTGCAGGATCTGAGGCAATGGTTGCCAGAGGAGGGGTACTGTACCTAAAGAAAATGTACTGACAGTTGGCTATGTAGTTTAGTTGTAAGACTAACAAAACACTAAGAGACACAGCGAAGACGTGTGAATCGTGGGTGTATCGGTCTCCCTTCTGTTGCTGTGATAGGACACTATGACAAAAAGCGATGGGATGAAAGGGTTTGTCTTGGCTTACAGTTCCTAAGGGATAGATGCCATCACCGTAAGAGAGCAGAGAGATCGCATTTTATCTGCACACAGGAAGCAGAGAGAAGACTGAAAATGGCCCCATAAGCTTCCCAAACAGCACCACCAACAAATATATGAGCCTACAGGGGACATTTTTTATTCAAACCACCACAAAGGATAAGAAAACAAAATCCTCATATTGCATAGTATAAAATATATACACATATATATATATATATATATCAAGAAATACCAGCCAAAAGTATTTCTTAGAAATCAGGATAGTGACACTAGAAGAAACAACGAAAGTATAAGTTTATTGGTAGAAGCCCTGGGAGCCAGGCCTGTCTTTGCATTGTTACTTCACTGTTTATGTATATATAATATTAAGGCTATCATTATGTTTATGTCAAGAATTCACTCACATTTATTTTGGAAATGAGAATGTAGAAATTATTAACAAAGGTAAAATTTCTATCAATGTCCTTTGTGTATGTGTGAGGGTGGGTGGCTGTAGGTGCACGTATGTGCAAGTATGTGTGGGTACCGGAGGGCAACCTCAGGTGTCACCTGCAGATGTTATGTTCCCACTTATCACCTATCTATCTATCTATCTATCTATCTATCTATCTATCAATTTTTAATTAATCAATTAACTTTGGAGACAGGGTCTTTCACTGCTCTGGAGTATACCAAGGGGGTTAGACTTGCTGGCCAATGAGCCCAGGGAGCTGTCTATCTACATCTCCACAACGCTAGGATTACCAGCACACATTACTGGGCCTGGTATCGGTTTCAACATGGGTTCTGATGATGGCACTCAGGTCTTCAGTGCTCATGAAGCAAGCACTTTGGCAACTGAGCCCTCTCCCCCCCCCTCCCCCTTTGTAAGTCACAGTCTACAAAATACGTTCTAATCTGGGGTTTATTTATTATGTTTTGGTCCTTGAAAGATTCCAATATGACTTAGTCTGTTAACAAACATGCCAGTCTTCCAAGAGACAGGCCAGAGAAAGGTCCTGGGGTGGCGCTTACACAGCATAATCAGGAGACTTGCGTTAGGACTGCCAAGATGTTTCTGCTAGAATGTTAACAGAAATGCTAACAGAAATGAATATCGTTTTGAAAGGGACCCATCTTGTTTGATTTCCATCGACCAGCCACATCCGGCTCCTTAAATGTACTGTTTTCTTAGTTGGCCTTCTTCACACACACTTACAAACCAACCATTACTGTGCTTGTCTCGCCCCATGTTTGGAAGAAGCTGGCCATGCCTGATGAAATCTTCAATAATCCATGGGATGATATGTTCCGAGGAAATGGTTGAGTTCAGTTAGGCTTGGCGGAGGCTCTTTCCTACCTACCGGTCTGCTTAGCATGAACCCACGGTTAGGCAGCGACTTTGACACCAACTGTGGAGGTGCAGGCCTGTAAACCTAGCAATTCAAAGGTGGAGCCAGGAAGATCAGGCATTTAAGAACATCCTTGGCTAGTTTGTGAGTTTGAGGCTAGCCTTGGCTATATGAAACCTTGTCTCGAAACAACAATAAACAAACACAAAATCGAACAGTGCTAGGGATTGGGCATATTTGGTTATCTCGGACTCTTGCTGGTTATTTGAAAGCATTGACGTTGTTTGGCAAAATTATAGACTGCCTTCTGAAGTAAGAGGCCCCAGTCCTCGCCATACATTCTCTCCATGGCTGAGCTGTGGCGATGGCCCCTCAACTACAGTCACTCGTTCAACCAGTACTGACGGAGCATTCTATTGCCCGGCTCTTTTCTACACACTGGGGACACAGCTGTGGATACAGTGACACAGTTGTGTCTGAGATGCAACCATGCAATTTAAGAAATATACAGTTGATTTTTTTTTTTCCCACCCTCTCATCAAAACCCAGTCCAGAGTCCTGACTTGACAGCAGAAGTCCCACTCATGGGAATGAAACCTGCCGCATACTCAGAAATTCTGGTCTTTCAAGGAAAGCGAGCCTTGTCTGTGCAGTAGTTTGTCCTATTCGTATGTTCCCCGAGCAGCCGCCTCCCAGATAAAGAACTAAATTCTACGAAGAGCCACACCTTCCCTGCAGTTGAAATCAGGCCCTGGTGATATTAGGCTTGCACAAATTGAAATGAGGCTAAAAGCTCAGATGTGAATTCTCAGATTTCTTGCTAAGCTGGAAGCTTTTACGGGGCTCACTTTAGATTGAGAGGCAGAGTTTAGACCCTTTTGTTACTTAAGAGACTGAGCAAATTAGCAAGTCTGAAGAAGCAAATCTTTTTTGATTACTGAACTATTACAAATGCCCCCTGACCAAAGGATAACCTCTCTCCAGAGGGAAGTGTTCAGCGGGACCTTCTGCTTACATTCATAAAGTCTGTTAAAGCAAATCTCTCACATTTCCATTAAGTCGGTAAATTACTTCTAGGGGTAGAGAATAAAATGCCGGTGGGAAAATGGCCGGACTATATTAATGATGGGAGGTGGGGCTGCGGAGGTGGAAGAATTGACGCTGCCTTCACGGTGCAGGGGTTTTTCAGCCTTTCTCACGTGTTGGGCTAAATGTAAATGATGTCACCTTCTCCTCCCTGAGTGAGAGGCAAAGTTATCAGGCCACGGAGTCTTCACGGAGCGTGTTGTGTGGCTGACGTTAAAATGACTGTCGGGTTATTTCTTTTCTATGTCTATTCTCTTGGAAATTTTTTCAAGATTTTATTGTGGATGGGGGAGAAATGCATAATGCTAAGGGAAACAAAGGCCCGGCTCCGCTTGCTCCTGGATTATTGCCATTCTATCTCAGCTCTGATTGAAATCCGAGACTTTGTATCGAAGCCTTAATGAGATGCTGGCAAATATCTTTCTGCCCCACTGGAAATGTAATCTTTCCATTGAACATTTTGTCCTAGTGAATTTCATCTGCAAGAGCGTTTTACATTTGAATCAGAGAGGTCACTGCTGGGGAGCAGAACACAGGGCCAGCTCCGGTCCATTTTGGGTGAAATTGATCCCCGAAGGTATGGAAAGTAGATCAATGGCTCATAACAGCTTATTAGTTCAATGTTTCATCCAGAAGATTGAAGTCAGGATACCACTCTCCAAGGTGCTGCTTCTAAATACCAGATTTCCCCACATACGTACAAAGCCTAACAATCTCATGCGCACAATGCCTCCCGAGAACGCTGACTTACGGTACTGGTTTTAATGCACTTTGCATACTTCCATTCCACTGACTCAAGGAAACTCACGCATGTTCCTAAATAGGCCATATTTTTCTACATCTTTTTCCAGTTCTGTGTGAATGAAGTAGTCCATGCTGTGAACTACTCTCTCCCTCGTCTAGCCGTCAGCATTTTCTGAACCTTTGAACCCAGGTAAGCATTAAGTAAACTACTAAACTGTACTCTCCTTTGCCCAGGTTGAAGTAACAGAAAAGGAAGCATCTAGCTAGTGGTCTTGTTCATATAAGAAACAATAACATATTTTCAGGTATTTGATCTGGTAGTTAGATAATTGATTTCATGTCTGTAAGCAAGAAAGCATATCATAGTAGAAGAGGCATATACATATGTATGCAAACTGACAGATGCATGTTGTTAAGGGAAATGTATTCTTAAAAATATAAAAACTTGCTTTTCATGCTGTGCTAATATCAGAAGACTGAGCATTTAACTGCCACATGGAATGGCATTTACATGTAGATTTGCAAATCAAAAAGGCCTGGCACAGCCTCCTTTGAATTCACTTGAATACCAACAGTTTACTATTCTATGCAATGTGATCAATTTAATCAAACGATGAATGGAACCAGTAGAGAGATTTACCTATATTAATAAACCAAAAGATTAGGCCACAAAATCAATTATTAGGGCTCCAGGTGCAGACGGAATTCAAGGAAGTGAGCAGCTAGGAGATGACTGGCGACTTTTTACTTCAGTTAAAATAAAATGCGCAACATTTAATAGTAGCACGTTTTCTGCCAGTCCTATCGAAGCTGGTTACAACGCTAAATATGGAGAAAGAAGGGGAAACTTTTCTACAAGTAAAATATATAACTTAATAGAAATGTCTTAAGGTGCCTATTGAAATTTGCAATATTTACTTAAAACTTATAAATACTTTGGACCCTCAATTCTACTGAGGAAGTTAGGAGCTTAGTGAGAAGGCTTATAGGAATTTAATCCCAAATGTCATGAAATTTTATTTATAACAACAAAAATATTGAAGAAGTGTAAGAATCCCATACTACTACTGGTTTGGCTCTACATATTATATATCATAAGGAACTTACATGTTTTTGCTGCTGTTGTTAGCCTAGACTAGCTTCACTCTCCTGTGTCGGATACCTAAGGGCAAAAGTCACAGGCATGAACCCCAATACCCAAGCAAACATACAGATTCTATATAGCGGAGTAAGAGGAAGCTACTAAAAATGGTATTGCAGAATTATAACTGAAGAAATACATTCATTGACATGTAGAAATATATATTTGAAATGTTATACTGTGTAAAATGAAAAGCACAGCTTGTACAACAGTACATGCTTAATATTTTCTTTTAAAGAGATTAACATTTCAATTTTATTTTCAAACTTGTAAGAACAGGAGCTGGAAGATGGCTCCGTTGGTAATGTGCAACATGAGAACTTGAGTTTGGGTATCGATTAGGATGTTGTGACTACAAGTAATAGAAAAATCCCAAATCAAGTTGTATTAAGTAGGGGGAAAAGAAAAACCACAGCTCACATGGCCAGATATCATGTGGTCCAAAGCAATATGACAGACCCTGACTCTTTTCTGAACAGATTCTATGGCTTTTCCCATTTCTTCATCTTGGCTTTATTCTCAGACTGATAGCAAGATGGATGTTCATCAGATTCAAGGATGATGCCCTGACACAATATCCAGACAAAGAAAGTGTTCCGGAGGCCGAGGAATGGCTCAGCTGGTTGAGCGCTTGCTTGGCAGATGCATAGCTTTGGGTTTGATCCCTTGTACTGCATAAACCAAGCACGGTGCATGCCTGTAGTTCCTAGCACTCAGGAGGCTGAGGCCAACCTGGATACAGTAGTGAGACACTCAGGAGAGGGAGATGGGCTGGACTGGTGGCTCAGAGGTTAAAAGTTCCTGCTACTCTTGCAGAAGACCCAGGTTTCAACCCAGCCTCCACAACAGCCTGTAACTCCAGTTGCAGGGTATCCAACATCCTCTTCTGGCTTCCTTTGGCTTCTGCAGGTACAGGGTACACATAAACTCATGCAGATACTGCCTTATCTCTCTTAAGAATACAACTTTTCCAGAACCCCATCCCCCAGACTTCCCTCTATGTTTGTACTGTTAAAATGTAGCCACAAACACATTATTTAACCATTCATGACCAAAGAAATAGGATTTCTGTGATTGGCTTTGGTTGACATTTGGGATAAAATAGATTACGGTGCCTATAGGATCTACTGTTGCATTGCCTTCCACGAAAGTGTGATTATTGCCAAGTATGGCCACATATTCCTGTAGTCCTAACACTAGGGAGGCTGGGAGGCAAGAAGATCAAGAGTTCAAGGCCAAGGCCAGACTGGGCTACAATATAAAATATGCAGATTCTATATTGTTTTGTCTTGTTTCATTTTATTTAGGTGATTGTTATTATTTAGACTGTTTAGAGCCAAATGTCAGGTCTATTACAAGCAGAGTGTGAACTCTGCATAGTAAAATTATCTTGAGTTCTACATCGTTTTCTACCCTTATATTTTAATATATTGAAAATATCCATCCATAGTAAGTGATCCATGACAATGATCTCATTTGGAAAAGTAGTCTTTGTAACTGTAATGAACTTAAGGATCTCAGTGTGTGATTAATCATCATGAATTACCCAGGTCACCTCTAAATCCAAACAAAGCACAACAGAAAATTTCCCTTTGCAAGCAGGAATCAGTTGTAAATAGTAAAGAGGGGTAGGTCTGTGCCCCCTCTCGGTGCTGGGTTTTGTATGGCTTGAACCTGTGCAGGTCTTGTGCTGCCAGCCTTTTGACTTCATATGTGCATCGGTCCTGTTGTGTCTGCAAGAGGGCCGTGCCCTTGGAGTCATCCATCACCTCTGGCTCCTACAGACTTTCTGCCTCCTCTTCTGAAAATATCCCTGACCCTTTTGAACTATGTGTATTGTAATTTAATTATAGTTTCAGTAAAAGATTCGCTTTTCGTGAAAAGGATTTGGTATTTAGTCATTGAGTCATTAGGGGGAAAAAAAATAAATTATATTGTTAGAGAGGATTCTAAAGTATTTACATCTTGACTAAAAGGGTTGAGGGAAATGTTTTAGGTTTTTCCAGAAAATTAAAGCCATCTTTATTATTCAGGGATAACATTCCATCACAAACAATTTTATTCGAGCTGTTCAGAAGGAGAGGAGAGCATATCGACCAATCACAATGCACAGAACCAAAGGTTCATGGAAGGCACTAGAAACACACCATAGCTTATTTGAAGAAAAGTCTTGCTTTAATGAACTTTTTCTTTTTCTTTTTTTTTTTTTTTTTTTTACAGTGTTAAATTGTTCCTCTTCATTTCTGAGTGTCACCAGGCAGAAAGGTCTAGAATTACCATGTTATGTATATGAATGAATTGCTTTCAAAAATATTTCAAAACAGGTTGTTATGAACAGAGGATTGAAATCCTCATTTAACAATCAGTATTATTTTACAGGACTACCAGATTTCCTTCCCTAGGCATCTAGGCAGTACTAATTGGTTACCCCAAACACAAAGAAACGTGGCATTTGTGAACGTGAAAAACATTTATTAAAGTAAGTATCTATTAACTGGGCTCCAGCCAGTTTTTTTCTTTTCTTTCTTTTCCCCTGATGCCTTTAGATCAAAAATACTCTTACTGATGGTGTAGAAAGGAGTAAGGTGAAAGAGAAAGAGAGAAGATGGAGGAGGGGAGAAGGATAAAAAGGAGAAAGAGGGGAAAAATCAAGTAGGAAAAGAAGCTGGAAGAAGGAGCAGTCAAATTTTAAAATACAGATAAACGGGAACAAACTTTTAAGAAATAGGGGTTGCTCTTTTTTAAAATGGAGTTTAGAGTCTCCAGAGATTAGAAAGATACAGAATAGGGCCCAACTCATTTTGTGAAACTAGTGTAGCCTTGATACCAAAAGCAAACAACAACAACACAGAAAAGAGCATTTTCAAGGTTGCTTTGGTCCTGAGCATGGATGTAAGTATCACAGGTAAGATACTTGCCACCAGGATCAAACTATGTATAAAGCAATTGATAAATCATAGTGAAGTTAGGCATCACAGGAAATAAGAGTTTATTCAACCACCAGAAAGCCTTTTTCTCAGACCATGTTAAGCCTCTGACTCTTTCTTTTTTAACCCTCTGACTATTTCAATTAGCATAGAAAAGAGGCTTGAGACACATCAAGAAGACATACCATTCGGTGATCATGAACAATGTAAAACAGTTGCTCACAATTTTAAACAATGCAAAACAAAAGTAGACAGGAACCTTTTAACCAGATAAAAGACAGCAGCCAATTCATAGAACACATATTAGATGCTGTCTTAGCTACTTTTCTATTGCTTAAAAGAGACACCATGACAAGGCAACTTATAGAAGAAATTTTTTTTCAGCTCACAGTTCCAAAAGGTTAGAGTCAGGCACGCCTGGCACTGGAGCAGTATCTGAGAGCTTACATCTAATCCACAAAAACCAGAGATGGATAGATAGATAGATAGATAGATAGATAGATAGATAGATAGGACTGAGAATGGCATAGGCTTTTGAAACCTCAAAGCCCATCCCCAGCAACATACCTGCTCCAACAAGGCCACACCTCCTAATTCTTCCAAAACAGTTCCACCAACTGGGGACCAAGTATTTAAACATATGAGCCTATAGGGGCCATTGCCATTCAAACTATCACTAATGTGAAATGTAATAACTTTTCTCTTTAAGCTCACCAACTAGATAAGGATGACCATTGTCACTGCTCAGTGTAGTTCAACATTGGGTGCAATGGGAGAAGGAGGAGAAGAAGAGAATGAAACTTAATGGTTTCAGAGTATGACTGTTTACGTAAAAAATTTGAAAGAACTGAAAAGCCCAGAGCCCCTAGTGGTAAAGGCACTAACCTCTCCTTGGTTTAATGTCAAGTACTCACTATCCCATAAATCTCTCTGTTTAATGGCAAGTACTCACTTTCCCAGAAATCCTTGTTGCCATGTAACATTTAACAAGCCAATCCAGCGCCAGAGAGATCCCCTGCTCCCTTTAAAAACCCTTGCAGGAAGCTTCTCTGGGTTGGCCATCTTTTGTGGTGGTGCCAGACCCTAGTGCACTGGTTTGCTGTGCAGAATAAAGGCTCCTTGCTTTTGCATCAGAACTGGTGGTCTCCTGGTGGTACTTGGAACAGAGGGGGATTTTCAAACCTGGATACAACAGAACATACAGGTACTTTAATAGCATCTAGAAATCAACGTATTCCTGGAGTCCAGGGATCTAACAAGAAATAAAATTCTAAAGATATTTATTGTAAAATATAAACAAGATAACTAGGAATAAACCAGAAGGAAATATGTAAGCTTTATACAGAAAAAAGCTGTGAGGTTAAAATTATCAAAGACTTGGAGACTGCTCATAGGTCAGAAGTTTTAAATATGTAAAATGTACTCTATAGACTAGCAGAGTAAAGGAGAAAAACATGTCCACATACTGATAGACGGAAAAACATTAGTAGAATTTTACATCCATTTATAAACAAACCATGCTCTTGGCTAAGCTAAGAACAGAAAGAAACTGCCTTAGTACCCAGAAAATCCTATACTCTGTGGGGAAATAATGGCATTCCCCTTAAACTAAGGACCAATACATAATGTCGCCACTTCTGTCTAGAGTGGGAAATCTAAATTGTGCAGCAAGATAAGACAATAGAATAAGTTCTAGCCAATTCGTTAGCATTAGTAACAGTTTGTAGAGGTTGTTTTAGACAGGCTAAATATTAAAGGAGGCTGCAGAGACAGCTTAGTGGTTAAGAGTGTTTGCTAGTCTCTCAGAGGGTTGGAGTCTGACTCCTAGCAGTCACATCTGGTGACTCACAAGTGCCTTACTGTAACTCTGGCTCCAAGAGCTCGCCTCTGCAGATGCCAGCACACACATGCAAACACATAGATAGATATTTATTAAAACTTAAGTTTGGGCTGGGGCTGTAGCTTGGTTAGTAGCAGGCTTGCCTGGCAAGCACAGAGCTTTGGGTTGTTCACAGTGGTATTGATGGGTAGGGATGTTGCGGGATATTTTATAGTTATGGGATCGTGCTCCTGTATGCTGTTTAGGGAGAACGGTGCTTCCTGATGCCTTGCAGCATGTAAAGGATTCACTTCCTACCTGTTTACACCTCTGTGCTAAAAACAATGGAGTAGCCACCCAGATCTCCATATGAACAGGCCATCTGTTTAATGCAGATGAAGGTTCCCTGTCACCATCAATGGTCTGCAGCTGGGTGATCAGAGAAGACTCTGACTCATCCCCAGCGTGGTCTGCTGGCAGATCTTGAGAAGTGTTAGGTTCCATTCATCTGTATATTGAAGGTCTATATGGAGACAGGGAGGAGTTTTGAATGAATAAAGCACCTAGGGGCTGGGGAGGAGGAGAGATGAGAGGAGAAGAGTTGTGTGAAGAGGCAATGGAGTGAGCTCTCTGCCTAAGCCGCCCAGGTATGGGATCCCTGAAAGTTGTCATGGCTCATTATTAATATATAGCAGATGATTTAATAAATAATACTTTAATATGGGGATGGAGCTGAGTGGAAGAAGTACAAAGTAGGAGTCCAACTCAATTATCTCTTTCCTATGGGTTTTCAATGTTCTGGTACCACTAAATAACTAGAGCTTCCTTTCCTGAGGGATCTGCAACGCCAGCTTGGTGATAGAACTAGCTTCCACGTCTATGTGGGTCTGTTTGGTTCCCTAGTCTGCCTACCCCTACAGAACAGTATAATGACTCATTATTACAATTTCCTATCTGGGTAAAATAGTCTCTTTAATTTGTTCTTTGTCTTAGTTTGCATGTGGGTTGTTATAAAAATATGTGGGAGAATATTTTGATGACAGTTTTTTTCTCTCTCCTCTCTCTTTCTCTCTTCCTTCCTCCCCATTCTCTGTCTCTTTTGCACTAGGGACTGAAACCAGAACCTCAAGCTCACTAAGCAGGGGCCCAGTTGCAACAGTAGTTTTGATCTTATTTTTCTTTTGAAGATACACTAAGTTCTGCCAATACCAGGTTCCAGCCTTAGCAAGCCAGACGAGGGTCAGAGAAAGACCCAAGGAAGAGATGAATGGGTCAGTGACAAGAAAGATTTGAAAGCATGCTTGATAAAAGACACAGCTGTCTAATGATTTAGCCAGGGAGTTCACTAATGCTCTCTCCTTTAGCTGAGACCGCTGCCATCTTTTATTTACTAAAAGTACATTACAAATCTAACAGTTTATCAAGGTCAAGCACTTTCAAAGTTTCACAAAACCCACAGAGTTACATTTTTCTCAAAAGTTCCCATGTCTGCGTGGCACACTAAGCAAGAACAACCTTCATAGTAACAGCTCAATTGTCAACTTGTTTTCTCTCAGAAAACCTCTAACACAATGGTTCATTAACGGTTTGCTGAGTGCCCTGTTTGCCCTATTTTAGCGTATATCAGACTGACAGACAGACAGACAGACAGAAGGGCACAACGATGCCAGAAAGAAATTCTGTATTTATTGATTTTAAGCTTTCTCTAGTTCTTCTACTTCTTCCCTATATCTATCCAAACTTCAATCATATATTTCTTTAGCATTAACAGCATCTATTCCTCTTTCCCTTGACTACTCATTTTTCTTGTTTTGAGGGCTCTCTGTAGCTTCAAGTTAGTATATAGATTTAAGTAGTTTCAGTCTTAAACAGAATTTTAGCTTTGAGAATAATCACATCTATCCTAGGTTTATAATTCATATTAGCTTCTTCATACTCTTTAACATTTCCTCTAGGTAGGCTTTCTTTTCTTAAAAAAGGGCGGGCATTCTCAGGGGCGATTATCTATGTGTCCTTGTCTTTCCAGACATGCTAACTCCCCTATCCAGGCTCCTCAACCCCTGTCTTTACTGGGGAATCAGTGCCTTTTGTGCCAGGAATAATTTTGTAATACAATTCCCTCATTCTCTGTGTAATATCAGGTCAGAGATATTAGACATGAAACAGTTCTCACATATTAAGACTTGAAGGTCAGTAAGATTGTTCTCATTTGTTTGGTGCTGGAATCATCATGTCCTTGTTTTCTATAATGTGTCCCTTTCCCAGTTAGTAAGAGCTAAATTAAGGATTATTTTTAGTTTTACCCATAAGCAAAACAGGCACCATGATCTATGGGACTGCCAGCAGCTACCAGCAGAAAAGAGTGGAAAAGAAGCAATGGCCACGACCTCCTGACATTCCAGCAGCCAGAGCCTTGTCAAACAGCTGCTTAACTGCCATTGTGGTGTAGTCACCAGCATACCAGGTGTGGTAATACATAGCTATGATCTCAATACCGGAGAGGCTTATTACCATTATGTTGTGGATTAGGTTTTATTGTGAGTCTTGGAGGAGCACAAACATTTGGACATAGAACCAGTTTACAAATCATGGTCCAGAGCAGGCCTTTGCTACAAAAAGTAGTATTTGATAAGCAGGCAAAGCACTCTGTAGAAACTGAAAGCTTTTATTTAGCTGTAGTGTGGTAGGTAGTGTAAGTTTAAGAAATACCCGTCATTATTCTGATGGACTGATAACATATTGTCTGAACCTAAAACTGGGTTCATATGAAAAATAAAGCCAAGACAAACCTGTGGGTGTACTTACAAAACAGAGTACTTGAAACTGTGATGGATTCAGAAAATGGTTGTTATAGTTAACCTGGATTGACTGTGTGATTCCAGAGCAGTGCTTTTCAAAGTTTACTGTACATAGAATTACCAGAGAAACATGTGCTTGTACAAGAGATGGGGATCTGGGAATCGAATCTAAGGCCTGTGCATGCTAAGTAAGTGTGCTACCATTGAGCCCTTAGGATTGTTTTGAAAATAGTCTCCCAGGCCCAATAGTAAGAGCAAAAGTTACTCTGCATAAGAGATTGATGGAACAAGGACATACTTCCTGAAGTGCTTGGTGGGGCTGTGCAGGTGAGATGGTCCTGAATCTCCCTCGCCCAAGGACATATAACCTCTCGGATTGTTGGTTAGGGAGTATCCAGATCTCGTTTAGTTGACCCTACTGTTGGGGCATATGTGAACTTATTCTCAAGTATTATTGGAACCACCTTCTTAGAAATGAACTCTGGAATGCAGAAAGCATGCTAATTTGGAGCACCAATAATTGTCTACTCAATGGCCCTTGATTGGAACAATTGTCACTCTAATGTTGTCTGCCCACTGAGATATTTATTTTAAAAGTATCTGATTGTATTAATGTTAATGGAGGAACTTTACGGGGTCATATTTATTTTAAAAGTATCTGATTGTATTAATGTTAATGGAGGAACTTTACGGGGTCCTCCCTCAACCTAAGCATGGTGCAGGGAAAGACCTTGCCCTGGAACTTGACTGGCTGGTAAAATGGCATCATGTCTGTCAGCTGAAGTTGGGGGTTGGTGCACTGTAAAAGTTCTATTCATTAAGCACCAAGGTCTGTGTGATGGTGGGTGGTGCTTCCTCTCAATGAAATACCCAGATATCATGTGCTGGGGTCTGCACCAGGAGAAAGGTCTGCACCAGAAGAAGCAGGCTGGAGGCAAAGGAAGCAGGGCAGAGCAATGGGAAGCTGAGGCCTGTAAATGAGCATGTGAGGTGAGACCCTCTGCCTTGGCCATCCAGGTTTCCCATCTCAGAAAGTTGTCTTGGCTCATTATTGAAACCCCCCAGAGTTATTAATAGTAATACTTTAACACCCTACTGCACCAGATGTGCTTCAAATGCACCAGATGTGCTTGTCTCTTGTAGGAGGGAGATAACCCAGACAGGAAGTACATCAGGATAGACGCTTGCCACTGACTGGACCTGGTGGGAAGTGCATAGCCTTACGGGTTCCTCCTTTTAAGCACCTGTGCCACGTGACTCAGCCACTCTGTGGGAGCTCTGGAGGTGACAGATTCACTCCATGGGTACCTCAGAATGGATGTGGTCCATCTTCATGGCCAGTATTTAATTAATGTAATTAAAGCTTGCTTGCTTCAAATTTGGCTCGATTGTGGTGGTCCTATTCTTAACCTGATTTGGGGTTTACACAATCTCCAGACCTTCCAATGTATATCAAAGGTAAGATTGGCGTTTAAGAATTTTAAAACAGTACCAACAATGGACATTTGTATTATTGTTATGTAGGCTATATAGGTTTATACAAAAGGGGTTCCACAACATTATATGTTACTGTGACTTGTGACTGAAGTCCAAATATTTCAAAAGTTTGGGGCAAGTCAACTCCCTTGAGTATCTTTAAATATTCTCCAACAGAGGATAAATCTAAACGGTCTGGACAGATCTCTCTATACCTCATTCCAAAGTTGCCAACAAGTGATTTATCTGCAGCCAATCATCATAATTTTTTTAAAATTTTATATAGACAGCATAAAAGTCTACTTGGAAATGGTTCCACTTGGCTGTACTCAAATCAACTTCACTCATTCACCTAATTTTTAAGACTGCAAAACTGAAGAAAATAGTTCTCAGTGAATTCTTTCACAATAAATTTTGTGAAGCCACTTTTGGGTGCTTTTGTAATTCACCACTCCCAGAAACTCTAGCTTTAAGACTAGGTGAAAATGTGATCTGGGGTTGGGGTGTTGCTCAGTGGTGTGGTATTTATATAGTACTCCAGGGTGGGTCCTCAGACCTCAGGGAGGGGGGACCCTTATATAAGCAATGTGAAAAATATGTTTAAAACCATCTCTAAATGTAAGATAAGAATTAGAACAACTCTTTTAAAATCAGGTCCAAACAAATTATTTAAAGTAATGCATTTTGGCAAAGACAAAGGCATTCACCCCAAGCCTTCGTAGAATTCTATGAAATTGTTGTTTTGGTAATGTCCTAATTCCATGACTAACCCTGCAGACAAATGTTGCCATTAGCAAAACCTGAGCTGCTTTTAGACAGTCTACCTCTGCAGTTAGACAGTCAGGGTTGGTGGCATGGCCTAGCCCTCCGTGATGGGGATTAACATTGATTTTCTGTGTGTGAGGGCATGCTATGGTGGGGTCTGACCTTACTACAGTCCATGTGAGGATGACATAGGCCATCCCTGGGCAAACAGTCATCACCACTGGCAAATCCATGTAACCCACAGATCTATAAGGAGCACAGGCTCACCTGCACCAGCCCCTCCTCTGTTTGTACATGCTCAGAAGTTTTTCCAGAACCAAATCAGACACCTAATATAACTGCTATTTCAGGAGAAAAGGAAGGTTTCCTACTGGGGATCTCCTACCCCAGTTCCCTGGCATGTCTGCTAATACTCATGGCTGATCCTAATACCTGTGATTTATATTGAATTGCTGACTATGCAAACCCCTGTTGTCTGCTTTTTTACTGTAAGTCACCATTTTTCTTGTGTGTCCTCAAAGAATATGTTACATTTAAGAAAGCAATCACCAGGAGCTGGAGAGGTGGCCCAGTGGTTAAGAGCTCTGGCTGCTCTTCTAGAGGACCGGGTTCAGATCCTAGCACCCATGTGGCAGCTCACAACTATCTGCACCTCCAGTTCCAGGGGATCTGACACCTCACACAGACATACATGTAGGCAAAACACCAAGGCACGTAAAATTAAAAAATAAAAGCAACTACCATTAAACAGTTAAAAAAAGAAAAAAAAAACATTAAATTCACACACACACACACACACACACACACACACACACACACACACACACACACACAGATGCTAATGCAAGAACTCCTTGAAGGGGACAAGTCAGAGTTTATTTTGAAAGAGTCTTCCCTTGAAAGGCCATGCTCTTCATCTATTCCTACTTCTGCCCAGCCCCAAGAAGGAGCTTGTTAGAAAATGCCTCCCAGTTGGCTAGGGTTGGTTACAGTGCCCTCGTGTGAGTCTGTATTGTAATGTCCTTTAAACCTTGAAAAGACATAGCATTTTTAAATACTAAAATCAAGTCCAAAGAGAAAGTGTGTGTGTGTGTTTAATTTTGAGACAAGTTCTCACTGTGTAGACCTAGAAATTTCTATGTCAAACAGGTCTGTATCTAACTCACAAGGGAGCTGCTTGACTCAGCCTTTGGAGTAATGGGATTAAAAGTATGTGCCACCATCTCAGACCCAAAGGTTTGTTGTTGTTGTTTTTAATATATATACAAAGGTTAGAGGAGCTTTGAAGGGACTCCAGGCTCATGTAGATAAATTTTAAATGTACTGGCAGAAAGTCCACAAAGATTTGAAATCAAGGAAAAAAGTACATCCAAAGTGCACATGATGAAGATACTAAGATACTAAGTTCTTTGAAATTAACCTGAAGCCAAATATCAAACTTTTGTGGTTTTAAAACCAAATTGCCTTGATCTTTCTCTTTTCAAAATGTTAAAGAACCATAATTGTACATTTTGTGAGAAAATACATCTGTATGACAGTAGCTAACTCTTCCATTCCCCCAGCAAAAAGTCAGAACTATTTATTTCAGAAAGGTTAATCTCAAGTCAAGCTTCACTTTGTGTTTTAAAATAGTCTTAAGCGGGAATCGTTAGGCAAAGCCTCAGTCTGATTGGTTGAGCGCCCTGGAAATTAATGTTATAGGTCAGGACATTCATCGCAAAGCGAGTTTGCTGTGGCAGAGAACTTAGTATGTCCTCCGCCCCCTTCAGTTTTTAACTGATTGTTTTACAAGCTCACCTCAGTTCAATTGCCTTTAACCTTTTCTCCCTTTCCCCTCATAATCCTATAGATTAGCTTCAGCTGAGGAAGTGCTGCCAATTGCTTTTAAGTTGGGTGTCCTCATCAGGAGCAACATCTGAGGGCAGGTACCAACAGATGCAATGTCAAAAGCATCATTGTTAAAAGAACATAACATGCTCCATCTTGCTGAGAGAGATATTAGGTATTAAAGAATTCATTTAAATAGAAATCATTTTTGGTGGTGATTCTTCATCCCGTAATTATTTTTATTTTAGTAATTCTATAAACATTTAATTAATATATCCTTTCATAATTCCATACATATAAGATGTACTTTGATCGTATCCCCCTACTATCCTCCTCTTCTTTCTTTGTTCTCTCCCCACTTCATTTTATTAAGTTGCCTGTATGAATTTAAGTGATGGGTTATTTACTTGAGTAAGAGCTTTCCCAATGAGGACTATGACACACACACCCCAGCAACCATTAACAGCCCATGCTCTCCAGGAAGGTCTGAGGCCTTGGGCCCCTCCTGTTAATTCCACTATTCGGAAGACATTATTGAATCCTAGATCCTTTTGTTGCAGGATATTTTATAGTTACTGGATCATAGTCCTGTATGTTGTTTAGGGGGAAGGGTGCTTCCCGATCCCTTGCAGCATGTAAAGGATTCACTTCCTACCTGTTAATGCCTCTGTGCTAAAAACAATGGCATAGCCACCCAGATCTCCATATGAACAGGCGATTTGTTTACCTTAATGCAGATGAAGTTTCCCTATCACCATCTAGGGTCTGCAGCAGGGTGATCAGAGAAGACTCTGACTCACCTCCAGCTTAGACACCCCATCCTGGCTACATGTCTGCTGACAGACTGTGAGAAGTGTTAGGTTCCATTCTTTTGTGTAATGACTGTCAGTGTGGGTAGAGGGGGTTGTGAAAAGAATAAAGGAAGGAGAGAGCAGTGTGAGGAGGTGATGGATTGAGCTGACTGCCTAAGCTGCCCAGGTATTAGATCCCTGAGATTTGTCATGGCTCGTGATTAATATATAGACAATGTTTTAATAAATAGGTTTTTTTAAACAATTAATTATTGATTTTTATTAACATCCTTTGAATCGGATCTACTTTGAGACCTTGTCTTTTTTGGCGATGAGTTCTGTAAGACCGTGTTGCCTAAAGCTTTGCCAGGGAAAAGTCCCTCCTCAAGGTGATTGCATGCTGCTTGGACTTCTGGGAATAGCTTGGAGGGAGGTAGATAAGAGGGACACTGACAAAGTTAGGAGCTGGAAGTTGAGACTTAGAATTAAGAGTTACAGCAGAGTTGCTGCAGGTCAGGGAAAGAGAGAGCACAAAAGCTGATGATAGGAGAAGCAGGCAGAAACAAGGCTGATCGGGAAGCAGGCAGAAATAAGGCTCAGATTAAATGAATTAACTGGGGTTTTAGAAAAGTTACATTTTAGATCTTCTCAGTAATTGCTATGCTGGGAGAAGCTGAACCAGTTAGAGTTAGTTCAGTTCCCCAGACATAGACAGATTAAGTCAGCCAGAAAAAGGTTGTAAAAGTTTCTCTTTCCTTCCTATTCTTTAATTTCCTAACTAACTCTATGAGCTAACTGAAGTTTTAAAACATTACAAGCTAGAAATTTAGCAGCTGGGAACAGAGGGGTGGAGTCCAATTGCTAGTGAGAAAAGTAACAACAGCTTTCCAGAGCCCAGACTCAAACAGCAAAAACAGCCAAAACCACACCCTTTTATAAGAAAAACTGTTTCATTTTAAATAATAAATTTTAATACGTTTTAAAATACCTTTTACACTCTCGAATTCAGATTTCATTTTGTTCTTTTTGTCACCATCTGCATGACCTAAGGATGTAAAAAGATCAAAGTCGTAGCAGGCTTTGAGACTTTCACAGTCTGGAGAAAAGTTTACCTTGTTATCTGAGGATCAGGGACAGGAACTGATCACAAACAGAAGCATCGGGAGTTTATAGAGAGAACCCAAAGCCTGGCAGGAAGGTATTAAAAGCCAAAGTCCAGGAAAAGACTGAAGGGTTACATCAACTCTAGGGGAAGCTTTCAGAGTCTGCTGATTGACTCTGACCCACGAAACTCAGAAACCATCCAATCCAGGACCCAGGAAACTTGGCCAAGTTGTGTAATGGTCCTGGCAGCCCTCAGCAAAGTTATTGGAACCTCCCAGACACCACCCCCCTTACCCCTGTGTTCCCATCTGGAAAAGCTCAAGGATTGTCAAAAGTACTTGGCACTTGTTCTAGCCAATGCCTGGTGTGGGTCCCCAGTCTCCCTCACTAAAAAAGCTTACAATCATAAATCCTTCCTGTCTGTGACAAGTGTTGAGTGTCCTGCAAAGCAGGATGATTTTTTTCTGGAGGGCCTGAAAGCCATTCTTTTGGAACATACTAGAAAGGAGGCCAGTTAGCAGACACAGGTGGTCTAATCGTACCTATACTGGCCAACCCTCAGATCTGCATTTCATGAATTTTTTTCCCTCTCCTGACCTCGACTGTTCTCCCCTCATTCCTCACCCCTACTTTCTCATTCTCCCGTAGAAATTACAGAATGCCTGAGCACAGATGTGGCGGGGCAGAAGGGACTGAACCTAGGTCAACCCAGCCTCGCCCTGCAGTAGCTGTTGAACTCAGTTGGACGTAAGTCAGGTTTTTTTTCCCATTGATTTCCTTGCATGTGAATGTTACCTTTACTTTTTTGTCCCAGACCTGTGGGGTTCTGCAACAAAAGCCCTAGAAGAGGGAGTGAGGATTAGGGGGAAAACAAGGGGATGTGAAGAATGAAGGCAAGTCTGATTTCTGATCAAGCCTCGATTTATTGAACACATAGTACCAGTATTTAAAGGCAGTTTTGAGGTGGGGAGAGGAGCGGGGAATGTGTAAGCAGGTTGCTATGGTAACTCTATCTGGCAGGCAGGCTGGTCTAGTTTTATTGGGGGGGGGTCACTGGGTCAATAAACTGCAGAGTCAAGAAGTCCCAGAGCAATAAGGAAGTACTGTGAGATTTTTCCGGTGTAATCTATTAGGGTGAAAATGTGGAATGAGGAAGCAATAGGGTTGGGTTAGTTAAGCAGGCAGTTTCCCAGAACTGGGCGGCTTTAGGCTATCTGACCTTGTCCGAACTCTGTCCATTAAGGCCAGAGAGAAATGGAGCCTTAAAACAAAATGGGGTGCCTTTGTGTTTCAAGCCAGCGTATCCAGAGGGACTGCTTCCCACACTTTTTTTTTTAAACAGCTTTTAAAAATGGGAGGTAAGTCAGTTGGTACAGAGCTTGCTTGGCATGCACAAAAAAAGCATGACATAAAACTTAATATGGAGGCACATGCTTGTAATCCCAGTTCTCAGTGGTGGAGGTGGGGTGGGGGAGGATGAAAAGGTTGTGGTTATCCTCAGATATATAGAGATTTTGATGGGGATGCATAAAATTCTGTCTCCAAAAGTAAATGAGTGAGCTAACAAAATTTCTAAATGATCTTGGATTGAAAATATAACTCAATGACAGCACTGGAAATAAACCATTTACTATCCATACACTATTTTAAATTGAAAAGCACTGTGTTTCTTTTGAGTGTGCACACGTGTGTATGTGGGCCCGTGGAGGTCAGAGGACAGCTTGCAGGAGTTGGTTCCTTTCTTCTGCAGTAATGGGTCCTGGGGACTGAACTAGGGCTGCAGGTTTGGCAACCTTTACCCTCTGATCCATCTCACCAGCCTCCATACTACACATCTAAATTGCAGAAGAATAAGAAAACACAGATGCTAGAGGAGAAAGAAAAGAAGAAATCAAAGATGAGGAGGGAGTAGGAGAATGCATGCTACTAACCGGTTACCGTCAGCTTTTCCTCCTAATCATAAAGACATAAAAATAGGGCCGTAAGTGAGTATAGCAGTTATGCTGCTGTAGTGGCTTAGCCAAGAAGTCAAGGAGGCATTCTCATACACGGAAGCCCTGCCAGACCTCAGCAGAGAGAACCACCTTCACAGCAAGCACTATACTGGACAGTGGAATCTTGAGCATCTGAGCTCAGGTGTTTTTTATTGATTCAGAACTTCTCAGGTGTTCTACTGGTAACACGTGCAGATCATGACCAATCAAACATCCCCTACATAAATGCAACACTTGCAGACAATGCAAAATGCCAAGACCTAGGTAGCCCTTTTCCCACAGAGCACAAAACAATATTTTATACATAACTAAAAATAAACTATTACAACAAGTGAGTACCAGACAACAGGAAGGGTGAAGAAGACATGAAAGTTAAATGATGCGATTCCTTCCTCTCTCAAAGCACGGTGCCGGCAACGGATGTGAGTGTCCTGGACCTCCCATTAGTCAGTGAGGGTTCACATGCAGGAAGCAACACTGAAGTCAACCATGTGAACTTTGTCTCAGACTCTTGTCTACTCTCAGGGCTCATTAATTTCCCCTGAAATCATTCATTCTTTTTCCAAAACTGCCTACAGCCTCGTGGTTCCTCCATCCCATCTCTCTACAAAGAAGTCACGAAGCTTCTAGACCTCACTGAAATATGAGTTACTCAGCTTCCTGTGATATCCTTGTGCACTGAACAAATTTATGAACCTTTCTCTTCTTAATCCACCTACTGTCAGTACATTTCAGTGGACTCCATTATAGAAATGTCAGAGGACAGAGAAGTTCCCTCCAATCGCCTACCTTCCTTCTCAGTGGAGCTTTTAAGCAGGCAGAAGACAGATCTCTGGACCCCTTCTCCAGCTGGAAGCATTTGCTGTTATATAGCATGTGTGTGTGTGTGTGTGTGTGTGTGTGTGTGTGTGTGTGTGTGTGTGTGTATACACATATATATCTATATCATAGCTTTCTGCCAACTCATGTACTTCTGCTTTTTCATCTTGCTCTTCCTTTCAACTGCATCATGATATTAAGGCAATGTCCATAACCATATGTGTTGACTGACTGGCCTCTCTTGGCTTATGTTTTTGGTCCAATAATCAATGGCAAGGACAGGCAAATTTACTGTCTATTCACAATGGGCACTAAGTTGGATGCTTTAGAAGAAGTTTGAAACCAAGGCTGGTCAGTTTCAGGGACTTCCTGAAACTATTTTGAGTTGTTTACTTCTTGAGTTTAAAAGGAGCTTCCCAATGGATGGAATGTCTCACCTCCCCTTAGGGCAGTGGTTCTCGACCTTCCTATTGCTCTGACCCTTTAATACAGTTCCTCATGTCGTGGTGACCCCTAACCATAAAATTATTTTTGTTGCTATTTCATAACTGTGATTTTGCTACTTCTATGAATCGTAATGTAAATATTTGATATGCAGGATGGTCTTAGGCGACCCCTATGAAAGGGTCCTGTGACCAACTGGTTGAGAACCACTGCCTTAGAATATTCTGTTGTTTCATCTCTCTAAAAACATCCTGCCCTAAAATACCCTGTTGTTTCACTCTCCCTTTATGAGCCCAAGTTTTAATGAGCCTCTCTCCAAGATGGAAGGTTTTAATCTCATAGGAAACTGCTACACAACAGAAGTTCAAGGTTATCCTTGGCTACATAGAAAGTTCTAGGCCAGCCAAGGATATATGAGATCTTATCTAAAGAACAGTAACCGCAGCAGCAGAACAACACAACAAAAGACAAACACAAAATCCACTTTGAAAAAAAATAATTCAAGAGGTATTATAAACTAAACTGAGATCTGAGAAAAGATATCCCCAAGAAACACGATTTAGAAGTTCCAGGAACCAAATCAAGGACGGATCAAATGAATCATTTTATTTTATTTCATTTTTGGTTTTTCGAGACAGGGGTTCTCTGTTGTAACTCTGGCTAGCCTGGAACTCACTCTGTAGACCAGGCTGGCCTCGAACTCACAGAGATCTGCCTGCCTCTGCCTCCCGAGTGCTGGGATAAAGGGTGTGTACTACCACTGCCAGGCTGGATTAAATGAGTCTTAATGGTACTTCTTGGTTTTGGCTGAAACTGGCTTTCAAATTTTGCCTGGATTGGCCGGCCACTAGGAACTCAGTAAGTGGTAGCTGTTAGATCTCAGATTAAGGGAGTCAATGCAGGGATGTAGAGGGCTAAAGTCATCCCAACACTAAAGAAAGTGGGGGAGAGGAGGCAGACACATTGAGAGGAAGGAGAGAATGAGAAGAGTGAGGAAGGTGGAGAGAGAGTTTGTAATCCTCACGCCTTAGCTTCCCAAGTGCTGCGAGTACACGCATGCTAAAAATTATGGCTGTTTTGGGGGTAGAATAACATTTTTTAGTGTTATAGGAAATACTATCCTTTGAACCGGGGACAGACACACATGGGATATTAGTGTCTTGACCAACTTTCTTCTGCTTAATAATATTGGTGTAGTATTTGTTGGCATTCCTGCTGTGTGTGGCTGAGAGGGTCCCTGTTCTCAGGGCTCCTGGGAAGTAGCTTGTTCCCTAAACATAAATACTTTTTTTGTCCTCACTGTGATAGCTGATGGCTCCTTTTTTTTTTTTTTTTTTAAACACATTAACTTCCCTCCTCTGAGCAAACTACTCCATTGTTGAAGGACTGTTGTCACACTCCTGTTTTCTCAGTGTGTCTCTCTGCTGCTGAGCTAAACAATCCTTTAGCTCCAGGGGTGCTTATTTAATAAAGGACACTGTGGAGTTTCTAAAGAAACACTCCCACTTTCCTCCAGGCTATGCCTGTGATCAGGCTCCAACACCCTGTGGTCTGGTTCAATGAGAATCTGCACTGAGGCTCATTCACTAGTCACTAGTGTGCTTTCTGTTTCATCTGACCTGTTCTAGAAACTATAGGCAGACCTGATGCTCTTTCCATGATAACTGTCCTCCCTAGTTTCTCCCTACATTTTGGGCGGAGGTTAATTGTTAAATTAAATACTTTAGAGCTAATATTTTTTAAAGATTTATTGTGTGTGTGTGTGTGTGTGTGTGTGTGTGTGTTTCTACTATGTGTGCACTAGTTTTCACTGGGGAGAGAAGAAGGTATTGGATCCCCTCAAGCTGGAGTTATAGGCAGTTGTGAGCCACCTAATGTGGGTGACTTGGAATGAAACTGGGGTCTTATGGAATAGCAGCAAGCACTCTTAACCACTGAGCCATCTCTCCAACCCCTTTGAGCTGATCTCATCTGACTTTTAAAAGATACTTTGAAGTGAGAAGGTTGGCAGTATTTCAAAATGTATGTGGGCACACCTACACAAACACTAAATCTATCCTGGCTAGAAGGAAAGTAGAAATACTAACTGATGATCTGAAACCGTCGAACCATAAACTTGTTAAAGATTATCAATCCAGTCCAACGTTCTTCATAGATAAAGACTCTGAGGCTGACATGTTACTGGGGTAGTCACAGTCATAGCAAAGAGAGTATTAACGCTTGGACTTAGTATTAATACTAAGAAGCAAGTCTCCCCTCCACCCTGCTGTGTACTCTAATAACACACAACAGCTGTGCTGTTGACAGCTCATTGGTGCTATAGTGAGAGTGGTGTTATTGCCACAGAGACCACAAGGACACAAACCCTAAAATGTTTACTCTCCTTCTCATTACACGAAACTGTTTTGCACCCCACTGGAGGCCTTCAGAGTCCTCTGCTTCCATCTAGCAGAGAGGAGCAGGCAAGGGTAAAGAAAGTATGTATGGGGCATGGGGACACAGAGAAGAAACAGACCAGAGATTGTGGGGAGATTGAATGACTGGCGTGCTGAGTGAAGGTGTGCTGTTGACGTGGGCACGGCCATGTCCAGGACCATAGCCGCAGACCCATGGGAACATCAAAAGCTTCACTAAGCACTTCAGTGGGTTCCAGAGCACATCAGTGCCTGGAGCCCTCTCCACTTCATTCCTGGTATCTGTGGATCTGCCAGGCCCATGTCCATGTCTACCACCCATGATGCTGTATCGCGAGTCCATTTTTGGTGTTGCTGGTTCCTTGAAATCATCCCATGGAGATGTGAACAAGGCAAGGAGGAACTCAATGACCTCTCTCAGTGATTTCTTTTTCTGGGATTCCTAAGGTGTAGTCCCAAGTCTCTCGCAGAAGGCAGTGAGTTTCGATGCTGCTATTTCGCTGCTGGAATCATTTTTGATGCTTAGAGTGCAAAGTGATTCTCAGCAGAAAATGTGAAATGGCTTCATCTCTATTTTGTGACCCTAACAAACATAAGAAGTAGAATGAAGCCATTTGGTAGTCTCATCTGCTGCTCAGGCTCCCCCTTACGCAAAGCTCAGGCCTCTGCTGTCGTTATCCCCACTTGGAGCAAATCAAAAGGTAGAAGTAGGGGGAGCCTTGGGAGGAGGCAGGTGTGCTGGGGCTTGGGGATGGGTTCATGGTACTGTATAATTTTTTAAAGTGTCACATTTTACTAATTTGAGTGAAACATAAACCCAAACCAAGGCTAACTTTTTAAAAGGCTTACCAGAAGTTTCATTCCTACTTTCATACTGCTTTCTCAGTGCTGGAAGGGTCTATGCAGATTAACAGGGGTGAAAAAGTAACCAATAGTCTTACCCAGTTGTGAGCCCTGTGAGCTACAATAATTATTGGCCTGGCAAGACATGCTCACAAGTACAATAATGGTAGGCATATTATGGGAGTAACCAACTACTTTCTGAATGGATTTAAAGCCTTATTCACAAGATGGAACTCTTACCTGATACTCTTTTTTGCTTGTGTTGTTTTGTTTTTCGAGACAGGGTCTCTCTGGTGTAACTCTGGCTGTTCTGGAACTCACTCTGTAGACCAGGCTGGCCTCAAACTCACAGAGACTCTCCTGCCTCTGCTTTCTGAGTGTTGGGACTAAAGGCATGTGCCACCACAGCCCAGCATGCCTGATACTCTTAACTGAGCCAAAAACCCAGATTATAGGTCCCAGGGAAAATCTAATTCTTATTTTCCTAAAAATGCATATAGTAACAAACTTCCCTCTAAATTCTTATCATTGTATCCATATATTAGTGCATCTCTAAATCCTTACCAGAGGAACTTTTTAAAAAGAAGTTGATAGTGATTGTTGTAAAAGAAATCTCACCCATGAACGTGTTCCCAGCCCAGAGGAGTTACCTATGGCTGGCTGTCCCCATGCGGGAAAGCCACGCTGGATTGAGGCCTGGATGGACCAAGGTTCATACAACCAAATCCTGTCTTGGCTGGAGCCTGTGAGTCGAATGAGCACAGAAAGTCGGGAGACAAGTGTGTCATAAATCTATCTCATTTAATGCAGATTTTAGGGTGCATTTTATAGGATACAGTCAGGGTAGTGTCATTGACCCCAGTTGGTTGAGACAGGGTACTGGCACCACCTTGTCTGCATGTGGCAAATCTGTGCTTCCAGCTACAGGGCAGACAAAGCATTATGCAAGCCACATTTCTTTGCTCCAGTGATTCTGGTCAGGCTAAGGCAAGGAGCAGCCGAACACCTACTGCTCCCATCTCTCAAGATGACATGGGGTTCCAAGCCAGCTTTGACACACTCTTAGCTCTAGGACAATCCCACAGGTGATCAACACAGAAACCCACAAACTGGTCAACATACAGAGAATAAAAGACTGTGGAGTACTCATACACATCATACCCTCTTCCCCCAAAGGCTCAAAGATCATTGTAGAAGAAGGGGATGGGGAGAGCCAGAGGTGGTAGACATCTACAGTGAAACAGTATTTACTGGATATGTCGATGCTGTTGCTCACATGAACTCACAGTCACCGTGAGTGCATGCACAAGACCTGCGCAAGATCAAGCCGGCCATAGTCCCAGCACGGAGGGGGGAGGGCCTCATGAAGCCCCACCCCTAGCTGAGGAACCAAATGCTGGCTGCTAGGGGAAGGAGAGTCAGTTTTCTTCAGGGATGCAGCCCCTGAACGGCTACTCGTGCTCTAGTAGATGGCTCCGTACCCATGAACACACAGGCATAAATAAGTGGACTCAGTAGATATGAAAAGAAAGAGTAGATGAATTTGGGAGGGAAAAGTGCTAAGAAAATAGGGTAGGAATTGGAGAGGGAAATGGGGGAGAGGTTTGATCCAAAACTATAATATGTGTAAATGAAATTCTCAGTAAAAACTTAAAAAAAAAAAAAAAAGTGTCCCAGAGAGGTGGGAGGGGCACAAGGAGAAGATGACAGTGACAGAAGCCAGATGTGCCTAAGATCACCTCGTTGTGGGGACTCTGGATTCATGAAATTGCGTTTTGTATGACTAAGATAACAATAGAAATTCAAAATAAATTAATGAATCAGCTATGAATTCTTAACCACACAGAAAAGGGCATGCTAGCAGTTTTAAAACATAATTTGACTGGGACATAGCTTAGGACAAATAGAACTACAAAAGCAAAAAACAAATTGTGTGTGTGTGTGTGTGTGTGTGTGTGTGTGTGTGTGTGTGTGTGTGTCTATTTGACCAGGAATAGAACCTAGGGTCTTGAACTTGCTGGGTGTGGTATACATGAAAATATACCCCTCATAGTCTCATAGATTTGGATGCTTAGCCCCCAGTTAATGAACTGTTTGGGAAGGATTAAGAGGGTTGGCCTTGTTGGAAAACTGTATCATAGGGTGTAGGCTTTGATGTTTCAGAAGCCCATACCAGGCCCAGTGTCTCTGTCTACTGCCTGTGGATCAGTATGTAAAGTTCTTAGCTATTGCTTCAGCAACACGCCTGTTTGTTTTCCACAATGATGGTAATAGACTGACCCTCTGATACTGTCAGCAAGCCCCAGTTAAATGCTTTCTTTTATAAGAGTTGCCTTGGCCGTGGTGTCTCTTCTCAGCTGTAGAACAGGGAGTAAGACACAAGGTAAGCTCTCAACCAACGGAGATGACATTCCCAGCCTTTTAAAGTTTTATTTTCAGAGAGTTTTGCTGACTTCCAACTTTCAGCCTCCTGACATCCTAAACTGACATCTTCCCAGCAGTGACATTGTAAGTGATATCAGTATAGCTATTCAAAACTCTTATGCATGTAATAAGATAAAGCAAATAGTTTCACACTCATTAGGAACCAGCATTTTCAACACAAAAGTCTACAAATATAAAATCAGAATAGTAAATACCATGCAGTCCTTAATTTGAATTAAAAATATAAGTGCACCATGCATTTTAAATGGGAAAACAATCCATAGCTCTACTAGAAAAGTCTAGAAACAGCCAGTCTGAGCACTCAGACTGTGTTGTGCTGTTTAAATACAATTCCCCACCCACCCCAACCCCAAAAGGACCAGCGCTTCTCACAAAAAAGCGGCTAATCTGGGCAGGAGATGATTATGGCCAGAACATCAGGTCATATGAAAAGACAGAGAATGTATAAAAACCACTGAGTCGTGGCGAAGATGTTCACTCTGAGAGGTTTCCCCGGACCAAGTGCTGGGGCAGTTCAAGCGTCAGGAAGAGTAATAGCTGCAATGGGCTGAAACACATTCAAATCAGGAGTTTACTATGATGCTAAACAAGCAAAATGATTGGTCTTTGGAAAATGCTAGGAACTCAACTCATATTTTCGGGGTGGGAAGGAAGAAGCCTTTCTCCGCCCTCCCTGGATTGTTTGGAGGATTGTCCTCAATCAGATCCCTGATGGGAGGGAGTGCTTCTAGAGCAGTGGTTCTCAGCCTTCCTATTGCTGTGTGGGGCTCTTTAACAGAGTTCCTCGTGTTGTGGTGGCCTCCAACCACGGAATTATTTCTGCTACTACTTCAAAACTGTAATTTTCATACTGTTATGAATCGTAATGTAAATATCTGATATGCAGATGGTCATAGGTGACCCCTGTGAAAGGGTCATCCTTCTGCCAAAGGGGTGATGGCCCACAGGTTGAGAACCACTGTTCTAGCTAGATTTAAGCTTATTAATTAAGACAAAATGATCAAGAGAGACTACGATTACCCTGCAACTCACTAATAAGTGGTTGGATACAGCGACCACCATGGGCTGCTCCCCTCCACGCACCCAGACTTTGTGCACCCCCTAGTGGAAGTCAGCCATTTACAAAGTATTCTTGAAATACAGTCAAATCTGAATCCAATACAGCAGCCTGGCTGCTGGTCAGCCACAAATACCTATTTCCATTTCTATTAACCTGCATCTGCTGTCCAATGGGGTAAGGCGTTAGCCACTCGTGGGTATGTAAATTAAATTAACTGAAAGTAAAAATACCTCAAGTCCTCCGTCACATCTACATCACAGCCAGAGGAGCAGATGTGGAGTGGGGAATGTTTCTTGGCCACAGACAGTCCCATTGGCCCGTGCTAAACAAACAACTTCCGGTGTGCAGGAGGGGCACCTGGGTGGAGAGCATAGGAAAAAGACCCTGAAATGTTTGCAAAAGCTGTCCTGGTTTGCTTTCTTTTGCTGTGGTAAAGAGCATGCCCAAGAGAAACTTGGACAAGAAAGGTTTACTTCAGCTTAGCACTCTCAGGTCAGATTCCATCCCTGAGGAAAGTCAGAGTAAGGACTTTAGGCAGGAACTGAAGCAGAGACTGCAGAAAAACAAGGCTTACTGGCTTGCTCTGCACGGCTTGCTCAATCTACTCTGTCCTTACAGGACAGACCTACCTGCCCGGTGGCACTGCCCGCATATGGACCTATCGGGGCCATTCTCATTCAGACCAACACAATGATCCTTCAGTCTCTTTTACAGATGCCTAGTAGGTGAATGATGGAGATATTCTGACATTCCAAGTCTTTTATGTGCTTAATACTCCCCAGAGTCTGGAAGAGACAAAAGAAAAGCAAGGAAACTAAAGAATTCCCTGGTCTTACTAGGTGGGGTTTAATTGAACAATTACAGGCAATAATTAGAGGAATCTCTAGTAAGATTTTTTTTTTTTTTTAAGTTGAGAACTTAGGGATTTTTTTTTTTAAAGAAGATAAGGCTCGGTTCTAATTTAGTGTTGTTGGTAATGGTGGCTAATACTAGGGAATCGGTACACATTAGCCCTTGGCAGGGGCTCCTCACACATCCGTCTCATTCAAGTTCATTTGCAAAGATAGAAAACTCGAGATCCCAGGGATTTTTTTTTTTTCTTTACAAAGGATTTTTTTTTTCTTTCACATCTTACTAGAGAGTCTGTGACAGCCATTCCCATGTTTGCCTGGCTTAACTGGTATTTGCACGTGTACTGTGCCTGCATGGAGCTACAGGGTTGGAAGGTGTGACCAGGGCAAGACTACACAGAAGGGATGCTGAACTCTGTGGTGAGACTTGGAGTGAAATGATGGACTGGGCCCGGGTGACTCCTCCTCTAGGGACACTGGCCTGCGAGCAGAAAGCATTGCCAGTTAGGAGAGAGGGAGAGGCACCCAGGAGAAGAGCAAGGAGCTGAGTCACATCAGAGGCTAGACCCATCCAGAAGCTCCAGTGGTCCAGCCCAGCCACCCAGGCAGATTTCAACCCGATGTTGGATCAGTGGACTTTCTACTGCTCTTCCACGTTTATCCTTGTATAGCTGATGTGAAGTTCAGAGTCTGGAGAGTAGATGTCAAAAGACGTTTTTCCAAATCAGTTGTAGCCTTCAGTTTCAGTAAATAATCACCAGATACAAATTTCTCCCTTCTTTCCTCCTTCCTCCTCCCTGGCAAGCTATGAATTGTGGATGCACAGGAGTGCCCGTATTAGAGGGAACACTGGTCTGTACTCCCACAGAACCCGGACACGGGTCCTGGGTGACCTTCTACTCTGTGTCCAGCTGGTGACATTAATCGCAACAGCTTGGAAGCTAGGCACTCATTCTAGTTCTTTCTCTTTTTGAGTCTGAGGTATTCATTCCCACTTGCTGCTACGCCATGGACCCCAGCAAAAAACTTGGATGTGCCCAGAGTTGAGGGCACTATGGAGTTCCCGTCCCCAGGGTAGGAGAGACTGAGGCCCCTCCTCCCGCCTGCGTCATGGCAGACACACTGCCCGCCTTTGCCCGATGGTCGTGCAATCTGTGCACTAGTTTGGCAGGTGGACTACCTGTCCACTCTGCCCCCATCCACCCAATATGTTCCTTCAGTCGCCCTGAATAAAGTGACTTTTGGCTTCCACCAGAAGGAGATCCCAGGATTTTTCTTGCACCCTGTATGATTCTCTCCGTGACAATCGGGTCTGTGCCAGTCTGGATCCTCGTCCCTTTCCCATCCCCACACCCCTCTTCCTGCGTTCCTGCCTACAATCTCCACACTGGCCAGCATGGAGAACCAAACCCAGCCGGCAGGCGGGGAGAGAGAGGCCAGAACACCAGGGAACCTACAACTTGCTCTTTTCTTGGGTGTGTCCCCTGAACCATGTTGGGCCTCTCTGAACTTTGAGATCCAATGTAGAACATCATCTGGACTATGCTGGACTTCCTCCCCAGCCATCACCATCTCATATCTGCTCAGGCACAGTGCTGGACCCAGCACTCCCCTGTGGCTCTCCTCACCCTCTGGGCCAGGCACAGCTCCTCTGTCCAACACCTCTGCCATGTTAGCCTCAATTCATCACTTGGTACTCTGCCACCCATGATCAGCTCTTGCTGATTGTCCTGGGTAAGTTCTGGAATTCTCCTTGCTCGGTATTCACTTAAATTTTTTTAAATTACATTTAGTTTCCCCCAGCCCCTCTCTTTCTGTATGTGTTTCGGTGTGTGCATGCCACATCATCCACATGGAGGTCAAAGGACAATTACCAGGAGTTGGTTCTCTCCTTCCACTATGTGTGTGGTTCTGGGGGTTGGTGGCACGTGTCTTCACTCACTGATCCATGTTGCTAGCCCCAGAATTCACTCTTGAGGGTAGGCAAGTTGCTCCAGAATGCTCATGTACATAGGAATGTACACCTGAGCTCCCTTTCCTTGTGGGGCCACCAGGGCCTCCACTCTAACAACTTCATCTGAACTCAGGCACTTCCTCAACACCCCACTCCTAACTACAACAGTTCAATTAAGTTTCTATCTTTTAATTCAGGGACCTCATTTTATAGGGATTCTCAGTATCTCCCCAGTCATAATCTTGCCATGGTTTGAAGGGTTATGTTCCTCCGTACCCTGAATTCTTGTGTTGAAACGTAATTGCCAATATGACAGAATTAAGTCTTGAGGCCTTAACTCTTGAGATGAAGCCTCCAGAATGGGATGAGTAGTAGCCTTAGAAGGCTACCATGGTGATGGCTGTTGGCCACTTTTGCTCTCCTGTCTTCTCTAACTGGGTGATTCCCTTTGTGTTTGCAGGTCAGTGTCTCTAGAGAAGGAACAGCCTTGGCTCAGCTCTTCCATTCATCCCAAGTCTCACCATAGTTACCTGTGGTTACCCTTTGTGTCCAACCTGCCTCCCAGCGTCTCCCGGCAGACTCCTCACAGCTGAGTGAGGTGAACCTGGGGAATGGCATTCTGATTCTCCAGCTAGAGTATCCAGGAGACCCGAGTAACAGGACCTTGTCAGACATGTCATTCGTGGGGGTCTTGACCTTGCGTTTCCTACTCTCCACAGCTGTGAGCAATGGCTGTTGCTTACAAAGTACCCATCCACAAGTGTTGTCCTGTAACAGCACAAGCAGACTGGACGTGAGCAGTTATATCCAGGAAGACTGCAAATACCGGCTTAAACTTTTTCCTCCTTTTTCTGTCTGTGAAGATATCAATGAAGTGAAATATAAAAAGACACGGCACTTTAAAAAAAAAATGTTAGGAGCTAGAGAGGTGGTGTGGCGGTGAAGACGACTGGCTGCTCTTCCGGGAACCCGAGTTCGCTTTCCAGCACCCACACAGCAGCTCACAGCCATCCCTAACCCTAGTCCTGAGGGGTCCAGCACCCTCTTCTGGTCGCCTCGGTCACTAGACTCACATATGGTGTACTGACACGCATGCAGGCAAAATACCCACACACATGAAAATTAACTTTTAAAAAATGTTAAGGATTTTTGAAACTCAGTACATTCTAATATTAAAACTCTGTAAGATGACTGCAAGAGAGAAAGAGTCTGGTGAATGGATCCCCACTGATATAGTGGGAGTGTGATTTTTTTTTTAAACTGTTAATTTTTGAATTATGTTAATAAATAGAAGAAGGGCTGGTAAGGTAGAACAATGTTAGAGCATTTACCTAGCATGCAGAAGGCCTTAGGTTCTAGCACCAGCACCACTGGGAAGAAGAAGGGTGGAGGGGGAGGGGAGGTAGAGGAGGAAGAGGAGGAAGAGAAGGAGGAGGAGAAGGAGGAGGAGGAGTAGGAGGGGAACAATTGTGAAGTTCACAATAAGCTAGACATGGTGGTGCTAGCCTGTGAGCCAGCATTTGAGAGGTGGAGGCATGAGCTTCATGAGTTTAAGGTCATCCTAGGCTACAGAGCAAGTTTGAGCTTGGACTACCTGACACCTTGGCTCTAACAAACAAAGCACACAAGAATCTGGACTTGGGACAAATGCTTTTATTTTATTTATTTATGTACTTATTTATTGTTTTGAGACATAGTTCATTATGTGTGTAGCCGGTCACAGACTTGTGGTCCTCATGAGTCCGTCTCTTGAGTGCTAGGATTCCAGGCATGTGGCCTCTAATTGCTTTCGAACACTGAGAAAACAGGAGGAAAAAATAAAAGCAGAGGGCTTAAACGTCTTGAACTTTTAGTCATGTCTAAGTAATTAATTCTCTTTTGCTTGAGAAAAGGTGATAAGAAGTCTCTAATATTTCAAAATCACATTAAAATCAAGTTTCACGGATCTCACACTCAGCCCTTGGGTAATTCATTTTCTTATATGGGTCTGCGGAGGAGGCAGTTTCCCTTAAACGGAACCTCTTAGGCATCTAATTGGAGGGCAGGTCCCTCTTTGCATTTTTTTTTTCTTTTGTGCACTGAATGCGGTCAATGCCAAGCCTCTCCAAGATTATTTACTTACTCCAGAAAATGAAAAGATGTCATGGTCTGTGAACCACAAGGCCTTATTCTTTGCCTGCATATCATGTTGTTCTTTCTTTCTTCTTCTTCTTCTTCTTTTTTAAAAAAGAAAAATCACAAGAATATATAAAAGTTTTTTGATGAATAGAACCCTACATTTTTAGGAGAAAATGGCTGGAGCAGTTTGGGGCTTGGGGCCGCCTGTCGCTCTCTGGTGAAAGCTTCCCACAGCCTTGGTTTTATTCTGCAGCATGCTTGGTGCCAGGATTTACATGGCCACCGTGGGGGGGGACAGCTGGATTTAGCATAAGTAAGAATAACTGCTTTTTCCCTGGGGAGAGACAAAAAGGGTAAGTGCAGAAGGCGCAGAGACAATATTGTTGAGAATTATATTTCTGCTCAGTTCTTTTATTCCTTTATTCTGAAGCCTGGATTCTGTTGCAAATAGCAAAAGCAAGAAACTAGTTGGCCTAGAGCCAAGGTCTGGGACTGTGGAAGAGACTAGTCAGTCCTCACTATCCAAAGGTTCTGCTTCCACAAATCGGTCAATCATAGGCTGAAAACGTTTTTGAGAATGTGTCTGTACTGAGTGTGTAGGTGGTCATTTTTCCTTGTATTATTCGCTAAACAATGCCGTGTAACTATTGACATAGCGTGCATATTGTATTGCGCGCCATAAGTAATCAAGAGATGGTCTAAAGGATACAGGTGGGCACATCATTCATAAGCATCTTCAGCATCTTCAAATCTCAGTGTCTGTGTAGGGCCTGGAACCGATTTCCCATGGATGACAATTAATTCACCGTGGGGAAGAAGTGCTTATTGATGATAGTTCTGTATTATTTGGGTTTTTGTTTGTTTTTACTGATGTTGTCAAGAACCATAAATTAGTAGCAATTCGAATTAGACAGGAGAAGAAGAGGTTCTGCTAGAATTCTTCCTAACAACGCAGATAGTACTTTGCTTTGTTTTGTTGTGTTACTGTTTGGTTGTATCCTTGTAGCTGCTTTTTCTAAATATTTGTTGCTCAGGTATAGCTTTGTATTTCTTCATCTTATTTTACATTTATGTGTTTATTTTGCCTGTGTGTGGGGGGAGGGTGTGTGTGTGTGTGTCACAGTACCATATGGAGGTCAGATAACCACTTGTGAGAGTCAGTTCTCTCCCTCTGCCATGTGGTTTCTGGGTGGTCAGGCTTGGTGACAGGTGTCTTTACCTGCTGAGTCATCTCGCCCGGCCCTGGTTTTGCACGCTTATTTACTGGAGATCTGATAAATACGGGTGAAGCCTAATGACTGTTCAATAAGGTCTTTGGAACTTCCTAGCTAACCATCCACACATAGAGGGAACACTGTCATTTGTTCTAGATTGGTTTCTCTGCTACTGTGATAAAACACTAGCCAAACGCAGCTTGAGGGAGGAAAGAGTTTGCTTGACTTATACTTCCTCCTCATAGTCCATAATGACAAGAAGCCAAGGCAGGAACTTGGGGCAGGAACCTGAGGCCATCGAGGGATGCTGCTTACTGATTGGCTTCGTCTGCCTCCTTCAGCTACCTTTCTTATATAGCCCAGGACCACCTGCCCAGGGTGGCACCATCGAGGCCTGTTTCTATCAATTAGCAATAAAGAAAATGCCCCACAAATCTGCCCACAGGCCAGTCTATTGGAGGCAACTCTTTAGTTGTGGTTCCCTCTTCCCCAGTGCCTTAGGGTTTTATTGCTATGAAGAGACGCAATGATCATGGCAATTCTTATAAGGGAAAACATTTAATTGGGGCTGGCTAACAGTTTAGAGGTTTAGTTCATTATGTTCATGACAAGAAGCATTGTGGCATACAGGCAGACATGACACTGAAGAGGTAGCTGAAAGTTCTATATCTGGATCCATAGGTAGCAGGAAGAGAGCATGACACTGGGCCTGGCTTGAGCATTTAAAACCTCAAAGCCCACCCCCAGTGACACACTTCTCCCAACAAGGCCACACTTCCTAATAGTGCCACTCCCTATGAGCCCATGGGAGCCATTTTCATTCAAACCACCACACCAGGTATGTCAACTTGACAACCAAGATTAACCACCATATCATTCCTGGAGCCTTTCATTCTTTCTCTTGGTTTAGGAGCGAGCTGGGCTACCTAAATAGAAACAGTGAGAAAAGTCACCCCAGTCTTGTCCCCAACTGCAAAGGAAATGATCTTAAGGTCTTGTGCTTATGACATCTGCCATTAGATTTTTGTGATTTCTCCTTATCAGGCCTTTTAGCCTCAATCCACCAAGAATTTCTAACATGAAAAATAATTATTGGGTTGAATCTCGTGGCTCAAGACTATAATTGCAGCACTTGCAGCACTGAAGACAGAGTATTACTGAAAGTTCTAGGCTAGCCTGGACTACACACTGTCTTTAAACTGTCTTTAAGGGGAGTGGGGAGATTATTAAGTTTAGTCAGTTGCTTTTAAAACATCTGGTGAAATGTTTTAACCAATCAGATAACATACTGAATGATGATGAATGCTGAATGAGCTTTGTAATGTTGAGTTAATTTTTATTTTAGAGAGAGTCTCACTATGTAGACCAGGCCACCCTGAAGTTCACAGACATCTGCCTACTTCTGCTGCCTGAGAGCTGGGATTTAAGGCAGGCACACCATGCCCATCCTGAATTAACTTTATGATGAAAAAAAACCTAGCTTGGTTCTGATGAATTAAACTTTTAATATATTACTGGTATACTGTTATTGATATATCCCATAATATATCAATATATTATTAATATTAATCATAAATATATCATAATAATATATTACTGGTTGGGTTTAGTAATACTTTAAGACTGTGTATGAGAGAGAAAGAGAGAGAGAGGCAGAGAGGCAGAGAGGCAGAGACAGAAATAGAGAATGGAAAGAGAGAGAGCAAGAATAGGGTTTCTCTCTATACTCCGTCTTGAACTCCTGGGCTCAAGAGACTCCCTTGCCTCAGCTTCCTGTGTTGGCTTAAGATTTCTAAAGCATTTCCCTGGAAGTGTCTTAGCTCAGCCTTACCTGGTGGCCATTCTAGACTACATCAGCAGTGTGGGTGTGCGTAGGTGCGATGTGCAGCCTCAATCCTGCTGTTAGTATCTGAAAGATCTGGGGCTGAGTGCACTCATCTCTTGAATGCTGCATTAGTCTTTGGTGCTAAGTAAGCCCAGTGCTTTCTTCGTGGAAAGAACTAGAACTGCGAAGCAAACTTCCCTAGTTATGGTAGCAGAGCTTTTAGCTCATGTGCTATGTACAACAGCTCATGTACCTCAGTCCTCAGAGGCGCCGAGGACATGGGGCCACAGGAGACCCCAGTCAAGTTGCCTCTGATCATAACAGTTCTCAGCTCTTTGCTGCACTGTGCCTTTGATATATTTTACTTAATTTTTTTGATTTCTTCATAAAAATCTTATGTATATTTAAATTTTTTTCTTATGAGCTTTTAATCTCTGTTGCCAACACAACTTGTATTTTGTAATTATATTTTTGCTAAAGTACAGATTTGAAGTTATATACTGTATATTGATCTCACTTGTGGCAAACTTACCTCTCTTACTAAGTCCATTTGTTTTTCTGTATGATAGTTTTTCCCAGGTCATGTCATTGTGTGAAGACAGCAAGCTAGGCCCTAGAGAAAGTCTAAGCACAGTTTCTTCAGCTTCCAGACAAGATTAAAATTGCACCTACTTCATAAGCTCATTATGGAGATCCAGCGAGGTGACAGGGTCCCTGTTTGGGCGCCAGCTGCCCCGGCCAGCGGGGCTGGAAATTCGTGGGGTCCCCAGGGAGACGAACCTGGATGGGAAAGAAACGAAGACGCGAAAGAAGGAGACCAAGCAAATCTTGTCAAGGTCCCGTTTATTGGTTCACAGACAAGTCTTTTTATGTGGTGGATGAGAGGGGGAAGGGTGGGAGGTGTCCTAAATGAGTTGCTATAGCGACTATCTGTGGAATGTTCTTTCTCCAGAAAGTCCCCACCTCAAGATGGCCCGCGAGATAGCAGTTAGCAGGTGCGAAAGGTGATTAATTTTTAAGCAAGCGGAAAGAGGAAATTTCTGTTTGGCCTTAAGCAATTGTCCAGTGTTTTCTCACATTTCTTTCCTGGTGCGGCCTTTCCTGTTCAGGGTTTCCGGCAGGTCCCCCTTTCATTTATTATTATAGAGATCTGCATCTGTCTTAGGCTTCATGTCTTGCAGCCCTCTTTCCCTTAGGATCCGTATCCGTCACTGAAATCCTGGCAGCCAGTCTAAGGCCAGGACTTCCTGTCTTAGATTTAGATCCGGGCACAGGGAAAGTAGGAGACATGCTATTCCCGTCATTGTTAACAGATCTTTTGTAACCATCTCTCTAGCCCCTGTCAATGGGAATAAGGCTGGTAATTTTTAGCCCTATCCCTGTCTTAGGGGGGATGGAAAGCATATTAGAGAGCATTATCATAAGATCAATGCTCTTCATAAGGTTCAATGCCAAGGTCGGCCATTTCCAGGGGATGGTAGTGCACTTGAATGGGCTTAACTCACGCAGAGTCTACCTGCTGTTTAATAAAGGCCATCAACCTATTAAACAGAAAAGGTCCTAGTGAAAGCAGAATTAGTAGGCCGAGCAGGGGGCCTAGGAGGGGCAGGAGATAGGGAAGCAGTCTGTTGAGTCCAGTCCACAAGGGGTTCTCTGCCATGGCTCGTCTTCTCTTTTCCAGATCTTCTTGTAGATTTTTAACTTTGTCCCAAACAGTTCCGGATTTGTTGGCGTAGAAGCAGTGTGAGGCCGGAGACCCTCGGCCCTGGCTTTCTCTACTCAATACAATAATTATTGAGTACTTTCCAGAACTCCCTGTTCCAAGAACTAGCCTACCCCAGAAACCATAAAACAATTATTGTCAGGCTTAATTCAAGGGCACTGTGACCCAGCCCAAATTCCTAAAATGAGCGGCAGCTACAGCCGCAGCCTAATAGCCTTGGGCAAGGGACTTTACCCTAAGTGTATACATTTCCTGGTGCCTGTGACCTTGCTATAATCAATTTAAAGGTTAACTGGCCCCTACCTATCAAAATGAGAAAACAATTTGGGAACCAATCAACTTGTACCAATTTGGTTTGTGCCCAACAACTGTATAAAAAGCTTCACCATTTGCTCCTTGGGGCCGCTTCTATTCTGCGTGTTAGAACGGTCCCAGTGCACTGGAATAAATCCTCTTGCTATTTGCATCGATATCCCGTCTGTGAGTCTCTGTGGGGGTGCAGCGTCCCGGTTTGGGCCTTTGGGGGGGTCCAACAGCAGCACCTTTCCTGTAAAGCCAAGCATATGCCTCCCTGTTCTGCAGTTAATAGGTCTAATCCCCTTCTATTTTGGAGGACTACCTCCGCCAGTGAATCTATCTGATCTTGTAGATCTTGAATGGTCATATATAAAGTTTGTACATCATTTATAAGTTGTTGAGACAGCTCTCTGTACTTATAAAGAGCCACCCCTAGTCCAGAGGTTCCTGTGGCCAAAGCGGTAGATATACCTAGGGTGGTGAGCAATGGAATGAGCTGGACCGCTCTCCTGCTTCTTCCTGCAATATGATCTAAGGAGGGAACTGGAATGGGGGTGTCTCCAGATATAATGTCCACATCAGGAAAAAGTGAGGCAAGCATGCAGCTGCCTTTGCCTTTTGGGATTTTCTAAGACTCTCCCTGACTTCAGCCATGAAAACAGTATTCCTCCCTGAGGGCAGCACAAAGCCGGTCCTGTTGGAGGAGAATTCTAAGCCTCGCCTATTCTGCAGGAAAACCTCAGCAAGCGGGGGATGGGAGATGGCGGATTCCAGGTGTTCCAGGTCTTCCTCAATCGACAGGCGGAGATCTGAGTAATGCTTGTTGGATAAAACAAGAGAGGTTATTCCCACCCCGGGTCCCGTGGCTCCCAGGCCTAGAAGAATTGCAAGAGGGCAGAAATAGGCTCTCTTTTTGTTCTTAAGAGGCCGTGGTCATTTTTTGGGTCCCATGCTAGGGAGAATTGTTAACTTGTCACAGCCTCAATGCAGTATACTCTTGAAATGGAAAGCAGAGGCTGACTAGGGTGTGGCCTCAGCCACTTGGCCCCAAGCATGGTTTGACACAGCTTCTAGCACTGTGGACCTGCCGGCCGCCTATTGCTTTTTGCTTGATAAAAAAATCATGAAAGCTCGTATGGCTTTTGGGTTGGGGGGTTGGGGGAAATCCGCCGCTGTTTTTCCTTTATCATCCAAAATCAAAAAATTTAAAATGAATAACGATACTTCTTGGGGATCCTTTAATGGGGTCGATCTCCCCCTTTTTTATTTATTCAAACATATTTTTGAGCGTGCGGTGCGTTCTTTCAACAATCCCCTGTCCATATACTGTTAACTACCTAGGGGATGTAAGTGAAACATTTCTTATTAAAAATAGAAAATAATGGTTCTAATTCTCCTATAGAGATTTTTTAAATAAGGCCTAAGCCAATTAATATCTCTTAATCATTTCTGAAAAATCATATACTTTCTGAGGCAGTATAATTAGAGGATATAATTTATGCCCCAAATCTGAATAAAGTAATTCTTGTTGCACCTTTTCAGGAGCAATAACTGCAACTTGATTTTTTTAAAACTTGCTGTAAATGAGCTTATGCTGTAAGTAAAACTCCTTCTTGCTCAAAAGCTAATAGAAAATCAGGAATTGTTTTCTAGTTTTTTCAACTGCTTGTGCTATAAACTTCTGACATAATGTAGGACTATTAGCCATACCTTGAGGAAGAACTTCCCAAAGATATCTTTCCATAAGCTCTTTAAAATTAATATAAGGTACGCTAAAAAGCGAATCTTTTACAATTATCAGGAGCAAGAGGAATAGTGTAAAAATAATTTCTTAAGATCTCTAATAATTGTATAAGTATCTATAGGAATAGCAGAAAGAGTGGGCAGCCCAGGTAGTAAGGCTCCCATTAATTCTATGGTCTCATTTACTTTTCTCAAATCCTGTAATAATCTCCATATTCCAGATTTCCTTTTCAATAACAAAAATAGGAGAATCCCATCTGTCTGTATTTAGAGGTCACTGTTCCACTCACACAGGAGTGTAGCATCTGCATAGTACAGGTTGGTTGGTAGCTTCTGCTAAAAATATCCTTAAGCTATCTCATAAAGGTCTTTGAGCAGGAATTAAAGGTTACTGTATACCTTGTCCCTTAAGACCCAAACCTTGATAGATAAACATTATTTTATCATTGGGACTATATAGGTATACTCCCGTTTCTATTGTAACATCTCTTTCCTATAAATTTATAGGTAATCTTTAATTATGCAAGTATAAAATGTTCCCTGATGCCCTTTAGCATCCTTCCAAATTCAGAATATTACTTTATTCCATGTTTTGGTTCAGTCCTATTCCTTGTTAGATATTAACTTTTAAAAATAATCCCTTAATTGAAACTTCTGTTAAAAGCAAAACTTTTAACTTATAACTGTATTTATAATTTATAGAGAGGCTAGAAACTTTCCTTTCCTGGGATTTTGAGAATCTATCATTCCAGAATATTGTAAAAATTTTTTTTTACTTTAATTATCAAAATAGCTAAGGCTTAACAAAGCTAGCAAAGACAAGCAAATAAAACACACTTCTTTGCAGTGACAAATTAAGCCAGGGGTTCCTAATCTTTCTGCTGTTATGACACTTATAACATAGTTCTCATTTTGCAGTGATTTCCAAGCATAAATTTACTACCTTAAAAAAGCTGTTTCCTTAAACTCTATCCTTGCAAGATTCCAAATTTTAAAAGTAGTTTAAAGCCTTTCAGCTGTGTGCCTGAAGCACCACAAATAAAGTTTCTCTATTGTAATGTACATTCCTTCTGTCACACCCTCAGAGGTAGTCTGCCTTCCAGGCCTGTCCAAGTCGGCTCTGGCGTAGCAGCAGTTCAGCTATCTTAAAAATCCTCTCTTAGTTTTAGTATAGGAAAAACCATCACATGGCCTCTTGATCTCTAAAGACTGCCAGGTTGTTTACTCAAACCTCACCTGCCTTGATTTACTTTGTTTTAATCCTGTAACTCTCACACTGAGAAAATTTGGCTGTGCACAGAGACATAGCTTTGATATCTCATTAAACACTGTTCTTAAAAATCCTATCTTATTCTTATCATAGAAAAAACCATACAAAATCCAATTTAATTTAAAATATCTGAGATCTGTTGTCTCCTTGAATGGCAACATGCGACTACCTCCATTTAAATGGTGGTGAAGTCACATGGCATTCATCCTCTTTGACCCTGGAAGAAATGGCAGCGTCCACGTGGCTATCCTGCCGGCCACGCGGCCACTTCCTTGATTTCTATAGTCTTATGAAGCAAAGGCTGTTCTGTTAAAGATATTCCTTGAAACATCCTTTCCATATTTCTAGACATAGCTAGCAGAGCTGTATAATTCGAACTGTCTCCACCATCTAGATCAGAATCCAAATAGTGATCTCTGACAAACTCGCTCTCTGTCTCAGACTCATCTCCTGGATCTGATTCATGATCATCTATGTCTTCTTTAAAAAACATAACTTCCTCAGTATTTTTAGCCTCTTTTTTTTTTCTATTGCCACTCTGCATACCCTCCATTGTCTAAGCTTTCCTTAATCAATCTCCATATATAAAAAATACCAACAGGTACATTCTGTCCATCACCTTTTTCATGGTGCTGTTGTAATTCCTCACCTAATTTTAGTCAAGTCTGTAATTTCATGGTTCCTTCCTTTGTCAGGAAGTCACATGTAGTCCACATCACACATGTGGTAGTCGAGATTATTATCAACCACATGTAATAAGTTTTAATTCAATGTTCTCTTTTTAGATTTACACCAGAAAAACGCACTGCAGTCCACACACACATACACACACACAGATACTTTTTGAAACATAGAAAGTCAAGTCCAGAGAAACCTCAGCACTTCTCTGAGGATAACCTGCTGCTTTTTTACAGTTTGTCTGCATAAGCAGAAATCTGAAACAGTTCAGCCTGTGCCTTTTAAAGAGTCTATCTCTGTAGCCATGTGTGCAAATGGTTACAGAGAAGACAGGAACAGTGCATAAACCATTCTGGAATTTTGGCTAGTAGCAGAAACTGCTATAAGTCTCTCTTCTGAGTCTGCAGCATGAACCATTTCCAAGGTAAATCTGCCCTAGATTTTGACCATCCAGCATTCAGGACAATGATATTCAAATGAACACAGAACATGCATACATTTCCACACATTTAGACACCATCCATACACAAATAAGAACAGACAGAACAACAAAATCAAGACATTGACAATCGATGATCATCAAAACAAAAATGAATCAGGCCCGAGAAAAAGGAAATGAGTTTTAAAGAAAGGGTGCACCCAGGAAGAAAGGCAGAGCTCTCTGAAGTTTCAGGACAGCATGCATGCCAGTGTTAGTAGGATCAGTTTATCAGAACTCTACAAAAATATGTATATACATTTAAAATCATTTCTTCTGTCCCTTACCGATCACTTAGACTTTCACACCCTCAGACCTGTAAACTTCAAAGCATTTTTAAACAATTTACTAATTAGTTCAGGTGGAACAGATTTTAACTGTGCCTTCTTGATAGAAGCAGGAGCTAGATTGTTACTTTAGCTTTGCATGAGCGGCAGAGGTGAGGACTCCGCCAGCGGCTGGAATGTAACTGAGGCTCCATCAGCTGCTGTGACGGCACAGGCAGCTATGGCTCTGCCGGCAGCTTAGCTGCATCAACGACGGAGATCATGCTATCAGCTGTGGCCGTGCTGGAACTGAACTGGCAGCAGCTGGAGCGGCTGTGTAGACAGCAACCGCAGATTCCTGTACGGGCGGCAGTCAGAGCTAGATAGGGGTGGAGGTGGACTGGAATTTCTGTATGGTCTTTGAGGAGCATTAAGACGTGCTGCCTCCTTGATTCCTACAACTTTCTGAAGTGAAGGCTGTTCTTTTATCATGGTATCTGGCAGCCTCATTCTCTCTTGGATCTAATTGATCATCATTCCACCTCCACAATATATTCAGCCTTATCTCCTGTTGTTATTCTGACTACCTCTGGCTCTAGAAATTCTTCTAAGCCATCCTTAATCATTTCCCATAGGTTAAAATCATCAGACATATCTTGCTCCTTATTTTGTTCCTGGTATTGCTGCAAAGCTTCTCCTGCTTTTAACCTCATGGTTCCTTTATGAGGAAACAATGGACACACTTCTTTTACTAGGTCGCGCCTCTCCTGCTTGGCCCTTACTGTCACCTGTACAAGTGAAAAGGCTACAAAAACAAGCAATATAAACAGACACAAATAACTTTTCTTAGTTTGAGCTATTCACAAGCTACTTTTCTATTTTTTCTTTATTTTAAAAAAGCTCACTAAATCTTTCTCTTTCACCCTTACTCCTCGCGTCTTTAATCCCTTTAACAAACAATTCTTGTTTGTTAAGTTTCTGACCCAGAGTAACGTAGCTCACTTACCCCACAGTTACTTTCCCAGGCGGGTTTTTCTGGGCGAACTGCAACTCGAAGTTTCTCTCGCTGGCTTCCTTTTTGCCCACGCTGGCTTCACTCGCCGACAGCGGGAAACTTCAGTAATTCCGACGGCCGTCCTTCCGAGCGTCGCTTACCAAGGGGTCGTCCGAGCCTCGGGTCCCTGTTTGGGCGCCACCTGTCCCGGCCAGCGGGGCTGGAAATTCGTGGGGTCCCCAGGGGGACGAACCTGGATGGGAAAGAAACGAAGACGCGAAAGAAGGAGACCAAGCAAATCTTGTCAAGGTCCCGTTTATTGGTTCACAGACAAGTCTTTTTATGTGGTGGATGAGAGGGGGAAGGGTGGGAGGTGTCCTAAATGAGTTGCTATAGCGACTATCTGTGGAATGTTCTTTCTCCAGAAAGTCCCCGCCTCAAGATGGCCCGCGAGATAGCAGTTAGCAGGTGCGAAAGGTGATTAATTTTTAAGCAAGCGGAAAGAGGAAATTTCTGTTTGTCCTTAAGCAATTGTCCAGTGTTTTCTCACATTTCTTTCCTGGTGCGGCCTTTCCTGTTCAGGGTTTCCGGCAGCCAGCGCTCAACACGATGTTCCAATGTCCTTACTTAAATCTCCCTCTTCGGCTGGTTAAGAACTTGAATGCCCTTCTCGCAGGCCAAGCCTCATGCTCTCCCCACCGGCATGGTTCTTAGTCTCTTTTGGCCTCATACTCACTTTACGTTCTGAGAAAACCTTACATCAGCGCTGCAGTCTCAAGAGTTGTGTCCTCTCAAATCCCTTTGTGTGTGTCCAGTGAGCGGAGGACGGAGGTTGATAGCAAGTGTCTTCTCAATTGCTTTCTAACCCACTTTCTGAGACAGTCTCTCACTGAACCCGGAGCTCAACAATTTACAGAGAAGTGCTGGTCAGTGAGCCCCTGAGCTCCGGGGCTCCTCCTTCCACTCCCTCTCCAGTGCTAAGAGTATAGGTAAGCCCTGCAATTCCTAGGTTTTCTTCTTTAATAAAAAAATTATTTTATGTGCATTGGTGTTTTGCCTGCATGTGTGTCTGTTTGAAGGTGTCAGATGCCCTGGAACTGGAGCAACAGACAGTAGAGCAGCCAGTGCTCTTAACTGCTGAGCCATTTCTCCAGCCCCTGCAATGACTAGCTTTTTAACATGATCACTGGGGATTGAATTCAGGTCCTTGTGTGTATGGGGCAAGTACTGTACTGACTGGGTTATCTCTCAGATCTTCAAATTCATGTTTTGCAATTGCAGTTTTAGTTGTAGGTTGAAATTTTAACTTCTAAGGTGATGGTGTTAGGAAGTGAGATCTCTGGGAAGTGTCTTAGGTCCATCAAAGAGAGATTTCTCCCCCCTCTATCATGGAAGGATGAAGTAAGAAGGTGCTGTCTATGAAATGGGCAAGGAGCCCACAGCAGAAGCCAAGTCTGCTGACATCTCAGTATTAGATTTAGCATCCAGGAACACAAGACACAAATTTTAATTGTTTACAAACTGCAGAATTATCTGGGAGCCAAGGCACATGCTTGTAATCCCAGCACATGGGAAGTGGAGGTAGCAAGATCAGGAGTTCAAGGCTATTCTCAAATTATGCCAAAAAAAAAAGTTCAAGGCCAGCTTCAGCCACACAATGAATTGAAGGCCAGCTAGGGCTACAAGAGGCCCTATTTAAAAAACACCATAAATAAATAAATAAATAAATAATCTATCCGGTCTATAATGTTTTGTTTTAGAAACCCAAAGAGATTAAGATACCCAGAAGCATGAAAAATACATATAACTTTGCATATAATCTTAGGGGGACCCTATCCTTATATATACTTTACATCTATTATCTGTGCACAGATGTTCCCCAGTCTCCCAGAGACATATGAAACAGGTTAAGAATCCTGCTGTAGAGAAAGCTTTTCTGATGGCATGCCTGGGGAATTTGGAACTCATTCACTCCTGCTCTTGGTGTGGCTATGACCCTGGTTCTAATGCCTGGGATACAGTCCTGATCCTCCGTCCTGTATAGCTCAGTGTGTTATCCTAGAATTTGTTTCGCTGTTTGTTTGTTTGTTTGTTTAAGTTGGTGTATGTTTGCTTGTTTAGTTGAGTTTTGTTATAGTTGTTGAGATAGGATATTCCTATGCAGCCCAGGCTAGTCTTGAACTTGAGACCATCCTCCTGCCTCAGTTTCTCAGGTGTTGAGATTACAGGTAAGTGCTACCATACTCAGCTGTTTTCCTGTTACTGACCCTGTATCTCAAGAGAGTGCTCAGGGCCCATGGCCCCTGTGGGATAGAGGCCTAGCCCTGTTACTATCAGTCAATCTAGGTCAGGGCTTTTCAGCCTTAATGTCTAGCCATTTGTGGGTAGAGGCTGTCCTGTTCATTGTAACACACTCTTTAACATCATTAGATGCCAATAGCACTTCCCAGTCACAACATGTGCTCCCTAGGGAGGCAAAATCACCTCCAGGTAATACCTGCAAGGTCCACCTGACATACAAGTTCAGCCCTCTGCTGACCCGCCTCTCAGATGTTAGATGCAAGCTGCTGTCTAAACAAAGCTACATATCTATAGCCACATGATGTCCTCCTGGGTAGACACAGCTGGGATCCTTGCAACATCTCTTTTATACCAACAGCTGAGCCTGGCTTGCTGAGTTTTCTGTTAAAAAGCACTATTTTCTCAAACATCAGTAACTACACTGTAGCCCATAGCTAGCTTTCCTGCAGGGAAGGTGTGTGGCTGGTGTCAGTCTTTGCACCTGCCCTGTCCAGGCTCAGCTAGTTCGTCTAAGAGTGTCTGTATCACGAGAATATCTGTTTTCCTTGGGTTAGTAATACCCCTCCCCCGTGGTTTTATTCCAGGGAGCCTTTCCTTTTCCTTGGTGGCGAGTTTTCTGCAGGGGATAAATTACCCCACTCTACTGTGCAACGAGATAGCCAGGAGTGCGAGGCAGAACCGCCAGACTACAGCCAGAACGGAAGCAGCACAGCGGTGCAGAGCCTAATTAGAGAGCTTCGGGACCGCAGAATGGAGATTGATTGACTGCTTGAGAGCTCGGCGGAGAGAACGCAGCTCTGGAGAGAACATTGTGTGATGCCATTACAGAGAACAGAGCTGAGGACCGCGTGTCTCAGAGAGCAGAGAGGGAAAGTGCAGAACGAACTGTCCCTTGAACCTGAGGCTGCCCTGGTTAATTACCGTGGGGATGAGGGCGGAGCCTAAAAGGGACTTCCGGAGCTAACACAAACAGTGGCTTTGGGAGCAAACCTACCCCAGCAGATAGGAAATGGAATCCACTGGCTTGGGCACCAGTTAAACTGTTTTCCTTGGTGGCTTTCTTTGGCATTGTGGCCATGGGCTTCTTGGTGGTGAAGATACCCTCATTTTTGTCACCCCGATGGCTTACACTCACCCTATTCTGTGGCAGAAAGAGGCAAAGGAGGGACACTCAGTGCCTCTTAAAAGCACAGCCCAGAAGTCCCACGCATTTATTTCATTGTGAAAACTTACGCATAGGATCATGCTTTTTGACCTTTCTGAAGTGGCTCAGACTTCTACAATCTGAAGGGGCTTCTTGTTCTCAGCTTCCCATTTCCCTCCAAACTCAGTTTTCCCAAGCCCCTAAACCTGCCTGGCAGATAGAAGATAAAAATTTTTCTTTTTTTAAGTGAGCCAAGATGGAATCCTCTTTAGCACAAAAGGGTTGCCACATAGTTAGCTGGAAGAAAGAGAACTCGTAAGGCCATCAGACAGACAAAGTGATCTGCTCTCATGCTGGGCTCTCCACTAGCAGCCAATCAGTCCCTGCTGCAAGCCCCAAAGAAGATTCTGAGGCACCTTCACAACCCACGGCTGGAGGATGTCAGAGTGCCCTCAAGAACCCCAGTGTTCCCTGATAGTCTGTGGCTGCCATCAAAGGATTTCAAAAGCAGCAAAGACAGACATGGAAAGCCGAAGAGAAACTCATGATACAAAATATATTTTGTTTTATTTGTGTGTCTTTATGTGTGTGTTTATCACCTCAACACAAACTAAAGTCACCTGGAAAGAGGGAACCTCAATTAAGGAATCACCTCCATCAGACTGGCCTGTGCACGAGTCTCTGGGGCTTTTTCCTCACTAACAATTGATGTGGGAGGGCCCAGCCCACTGTGGGCAGTGACTCCCAGGCAGATGGTCCTGGGTTGTATAAGAAAGCAGGCTGAGGAGGTCGCCAGGCAGCATCCGTCCATGGCCCATGCTTCAGTTCCAGCCTGCGGGTTTCCGCCCTGGTTCCCTTGAATCGAGAACTAACTAAATAAACCCTTTCCTTCCCCAGCTGATTTCGGCCACTGTTTTATCACAGCATCAGAAACAAACTTGGATATTGCCTTACTTTTGAGACAGGCTCTCTCACTGAACCTGAAGCTCCCCAGCTCGTGAAGACTAGCTGGCCAATGAACCCCAGAATCCACTAGCCTTTGTCTCCTCAGCACAGACTGCAGGCGGACATCACCACCCGCAACCTTGTGTGTGGGTCCTGGGGGTCCACGCCCAGGTCCTCAGGCTCGAGTGGCAAGCATTTTATTTTGATCAAGCCATCTCCCATCCCCCATAAAAGAAGATATTTTAATACGGCGAGTGTATATAATTTTGTAAGACTACATGTCTTTTTTACACTTAAGAATTTTTTTATTATGCTAAAACACTTTCGACTCATAAAACGAAGTTGTGTGTTCTTATTCGTATCGTCTTTTTATATATAAAGCTTTTTAAAAATTCTGAACATTTCTGTAGGAAATTAAAAAAATGAGCCCATCCTAGAAATTCCTTCTGGTGTGCCACTCGGGCACGTAAGTCATTCAGCAGAATCCCTTCACAACTTTGAACCTCAGTTTCGTCACTTAGAAGACAGCTGAAACTGACACTTCAGGGTTGCTATGGAGACAACACAATGCAAATACTGTCAATATAGACATAGCGTTCTTTTCCAGCACCCTACAGTACTGTAACCAACCCAACGCCATGTGAGTGGACGTGAAGGGGTTAATGTATTTAATTATCGCGTCATTGGGCGAGTCACAGACTCACTAATGAAGGGTAGCTAAGCGGATGTTGGGGAGCAACAGAAGTCATTAAACAATTAAATCTCAAGAACAAGTGGCATCATTTTCCTAAGACAACAAATACAAAGTTTGGTGGGTCTATCACTTCTTCTACGTAGAGCGCTCAGTATGACTGAGAGAGTGGTCCTTCAGGCAGTCTCCAGAGCACTTTGCCACCTGCCACGGTAATCTTGTCAACCTGGCTAGAATCGACTTTCAGCTGCTGGGCACATCTTGACGGTTTTCATGATTCTATTAACTGCATTCGAAGAGCTCCCTAATGTGGGGGATACCTTCCCACGGCAGCCCGGATAAAAGAAAGTCCCAGAGAAAAGCTTTTTGCTCCATTGCCTTGTGTCTTGTGGGCGAGTTCATCCACCATAGTGCTGCTGCTGCTGCTGCTGTTGCTGCTGCTGCTGCTGCTGCTGCTGCTGTTGTTGCTGCTGCTGCTGCTGCTGCTGCTGCTGCTGCTGCTGCTGCTGCTGCTGCTGCTGCTGCTGCTGCTGCTGTTGCTGCTGCTGCTGCTGCTGTTGTTGCTGCTGCTGCTGCTGCTGTTGTTGCTGCTGCTGCTGCTGCTGCTGCTGTTGCTGCTGCTGCTGCTGCTGCTGCTGCTGCTGCTGCTGCTGCTGCTGCTGCTGCTGCTGCTGCTGCTGCTGCTGTTGCTGCTGCTGCTGCTGTTGTTGTTGCTGCTGCTGCTGCTGCTGCTGCTGTTGCTGCTGCTGCTGCTGTTGCTGCTGCTGCTGCTGCTGCTGCTGTTGCTGCTGCTGTTGTTGCTGCTGCTGTTGTTGCTGCTGCTGCTGCTGCTGCTGCTGTTGCTGCTGCTGCTGCTGTTGCTATCTTCCACTGACATCAGAGCCCAGCTTCTTTAGGCTTCCAACATGGGCTGAAGACCAGTGGCTCTCCAGGAATGTTTTCAGAGCCATTGCTCTGAAGTGACTGCTGAGGACTCCAGCTTCATATGAGCATTGATTGCTTCTTAACTTCTCGCCCCTTGAAGACAGCCATGACTGGACTGCCCAGACCATATTACATAAGTCTATATAAAAAAATTTCCCTTCAGTATTTATTCATTCTGTCAGTTCTGTTCTTCTAGAGAACCCTGACTAATATTTCTCCTTCCTAGGATAACGAGCAGAAAAACTGGATAAGACTTGGCATAGAAATTAGATGTGAGGTATGAGAGTTTATGGAAGGGAAGGGAAACAAGGCTTCCATCACTTGCTGGGTAGCCAGGGGTGTCTGCAGCAGATTCTTAGTAATTTGGGGTTTCTTAGTACCTTTTAAATTTGTCTATATGTTCCGAAATGATCGTGCCCCTGATGCCACCACAAAAGGCAGCAGGAGTGAGCCTCGAGGGCACTTTTTCAACGTGACATTTTTTTTTCAATGTAAACCAAGCACTGAAAACCCCCACACCATCTCACTTATGTGTGGAGTCCTAAAGAGTCACCAGGGCTGGTGGGGTGGGTGGTCGGGTAAGAAGCAGTGAAGAAATGATGGTTAAAGTTTGCAGAATGTGGGCTGGGGGGGTGGCTCAGTGGATAAAGGCACCAGCTGCTCATAAAAATCGGTGCACACAAGGCACCTCTGGAATTCCAGCATTCCTGTGTTGGGGTGACAGATGGGAGATGGCCAGGATGCTTATAGGCTAGCCAGCCTGGAGTACAAAACATGGCCTCCCAAGCAAGAGACCCCCATCTTAACAAGGTGGAAGGCTGAATTGACACCCCCCCCACCCCTGCCAAGGCTGCTCTCTGACCTCCACTAAAATACTCAATGTCAGTTACTCAGGAGAAGGAAGCTCTGTGAGTTTACTGAAGCATTCTCACCTAGCATGGTAGTGAATACTTCCAATCCCAAGCACTTAGGATGCTGAGGCAGGAGGATCACACATGTGAGGCCAGCCTAGCTACATGGTACAATACTATTGAATGAGGAGAGAGGAGAAAGACAGAGAGACAGAGAAAGAATTCTTACTGCCTAAACGTTAGTGGAGTAAAATGTTAATTTCCTTAAGTTAGAAAATCTATTGTGTATCCACATTTCAAAAATGTGTAAGAGCAACATATGTAATTTTTTTTTTCAAGACAGGGTTTCTTTGTTGTAACTCTGGCTGTCCTGGAACTCACTCTGTAGACCAGGCTGGCCTCGAACTCACAGAGATCCACCTGACTCTGCCTCCTGAGTGCTGGGATTAAAGGTGTGCACCACTACCACCAGGTAACAAATGTAATTTTAAGTTGTCTTTTTATTAAAAAGGTACTTAAATGTCACATATTAATATTGGAAGCGGATGGTAGTTCACAAACTGAGAAATACTGTTTAGTTTATCTAGCCAAATTTGTTTTTTAAGCTGTGCTTCACAGTTCTGTTTCAGATTCCCGAAACAGGCCACCGAGGAAGGTAAAAAGATGATGGATGAGGATGTCTGATTCGCTCAATCAGGGGGTCGGTGCTGTGGCACCAGCTTCAACCGGAACACCGGTTGACAAGACACCGAGCATTCACGAGGCTGAGCGAGAGGATCACTTGAGCATAGGAGTTCAAGACCAGCCTGAGCCAAAAGACTAGGTCTCAAACAACAACAAAACCCAACACTTAGATTTTTCACGGGCCTAGTGACTAATCCAGGAGGGAAGCTGCCTATGGCCACCTGGAAAGCAGAGAGCAAGCTAAAAATGAAGAGCAAAACTATTTCTTCTCGAAAGCAGGGCCCAAGTGAATTTGGTGTGAATGGGCGTGCTCAGTTTGCTATAGCCGCTTTATTGGTGGGAACTGTTGTGGTTGATACAATCAGGAAGTCTAAGACGAGGCGTGGACATAGCCAGTCTGCTGGGAAGAGGTGCTGGACCTTGTCTGTGACTACAGAGTCATATTCGGTATCCCCGTTGAATTCTACAGACCAGACTGCGCATCATCAGATACAAGGATAAAAATAACCATCCTCCTGTGATCACATGAAACTATGAATAAATCAATTTGTTCGGAGTTGTTCTTGCTAGCCAAGGTGTGTTATCAGGTCAACAAAAAGAAGACCAGCGGGAGGGGGGTGGGGGTGGGGGGTGGGGGGGGACGGGGGGCTGTCTTTGTTATACATCAAATTATTGCTGTATTTTAGTTGTGATTAACATCAATAGTTTTTAATTTAAAAATTGCCACAATATTTTCCCAAATCCCAGCTCTCAAAGAAACACCCAAACCTGGTTCTGAAGCTAAACCTTCCTGTAAGAGATGGCCTCTGCCACCCTCCAAGGCCTCTGCGGTTAGCTGTCGTGGGGTTGCTGCCACCTGGTGGACATTACTGGTAGTGCCCGAGTGAGCAGCCGCAGAAAAAAGACCTCCAGCCAGTCACTTTGATAATGCTTCAGCTGAGCTCACTTATTACCTGGGAAGACCAAGAGCCTGCGCGGTTTATTATGGGTTTGTGGTGTTTATTAATCCACAACAGTATTGTTTTTGATAGACAACCTAAGATTAAGGCTAATAAAGGACTCTGGAATGTGGACTTGATAATTTTGTTGGCTCGAGAACAAAGAAGAAAGTCAGTAAATAGTACCTGGATCCTCCAGTAATTACTCCATCTTATAAATTACTGTTTTCTCCTATTCCAGCCCACAGTCTGTCATTCTTGAAAGTATGATATATTAATTTTGAGCTAAGCAATATCCACAGGGAGTAATCAGAGTTGGCACTGTACAGGTGTTTCCCAATGAAAAAGGTTACCACTGGAATTATTTATAAATGCATCAGAACGCTGAATGTTAAGCAAATGATTTTTCATCTGCTCGTCAAATTCAGGAGCTATATATGCACCAAGTCACCCCCACCGACTGACATTCCAGAGGTCGTGCTCGCCTGCTTCAGGATGAGACTGTCCTTCCTTGTTATCTTTTTAATTTCTCCTTTTCAAAGTGAGTTTTAATATGATTTTTACAGAATAGATAACTCCAACCGTGCCCGCCCAACTTACTCCTTTTGATTTCTTTGTGCTTTTATTGGTAAATACGTACCCATACAAAGTGTAAAACATCAGCTCTATTGCTACTGTTTTTTTAACAAATGAGTTTTGTTCCTGTAGATATGACAATGACACGTATATGACGTACTCTGGCCACATGACCCCCTCCTTCTGTCACTGGGCCCCCAGCCCATTTCCGTGTCTTTTTGTTTTTGCTTTGTGACCAACCAGGTTTAACTGGCCACCCATATGGCATGAGTGTGAGCTATATATTAATACTTTTAATACAGATCCGTACACAGTATGAAACACTGGTTTCATGTTTTTAAAGTTTTTTATTTTTTAAATAGCGTTTGTCTGTTCATCTGCCTCCCACCCCCCTGTCTGTCTCTGTCTCTCTCCCATGTCTCTTATAGCCCTGACTGGTCTACAATCCTCTATTTATGATGATGATGACCCAGAACTGCTGATCTTCTGCCTCCGCTTCCTGAGAACTAGGACTACAGGTGTGCACCACCTGATTCATACAGTGCTGGGGACTGAACCCAAGGCCTCGTGTAAACCAGGTGAGCAGGCACTGTCAGTGGAGCTTCACCCACAGCTCTCGTGTCTCTTCCTGTAACTTGACCCCCACCTCCCATTCATCGTTCTGCACATCCACGGGACCTCTCTCTCCAGCTTCCTGGCATCCTCACACAACAGTGGCTAGTTCCAAAGGCTGACCTTCTGATGACAAGGAGAAGAAGGCAAAAGCTGTGCCCCCTGCTGTGGCTTTGTTTGAGAAATCACACAGTGTCTTATTAGGGTTTCTATCGCTGTGATGAAACACCATGACCAAAAAGCAAGTCCGGGGGAAAGGGTTTATTCAGTCTATACTTCCATATTGCCCGTTCATTATTGAAGGAAGTCAGGACAGGAACTAAAGCAGGGCAGGGATCTGGAGAGAGGAGCTGATGCAGAGTCTGTGGAGGGGTGCTGCTTACTGGCTTGCTCTCCATGGCTTGCTCAGCTTGCTTTTTTTATAGTACCCAGGACCACCAGCCCAGGGATGGCACCACCCACAGTGAGCTGTGCCCTCCCCCATTGATCACCGATTAATAAAAAGTCTTACAGCTGGATCTGACAGAGGCATTTTCTCGTTTGGGGTTCTCTTTTTCAGATAACTCTAGCTTGTGTCGAGTTGACAGGAAACTCACCAGGACATACAGTATTATTTCTACCGTGGTCAGTCCATTGAAAGTTATGGAGGCCATACTGTTCGAAGAACTGCAGCTGGGTTCTGCCTTCTGTTGGGAAAACTCATTAAAGAATCCTCAGCTCTTACAATTATCCCACAAAACATAAGCTATTTGCCTTCCTCTCTAGCTAAAATGTATTCACTGCTGACTGTAAGCCCCTTCAATGGTGTGTCTTCTATTGCATTAGACTTGGGCTTGTCGTCCACCACCTTGACATGGAAATCAAATCTAGAGGTGGTGGAGGCTTGGTGGGTACTGCTCACTCCGAGAGGGACTGAATAATTAAGCCTTGTCTACTTAAACAAAGGAATTGGGGCTCCTAGGAGGAATAGAGGTGCTGCAGGCCCGAGAGGCTGAGGAGGGACTGATAGCGGTGGGGTTTAGAGGTGCTGCAGGCTTGGGAGGCTAAGGAGGGGACTAGAGCTGATAGCTGTGGGGTTGTTGGACCTCAGAGATCCAAACTGGGACCCCCAGGGCCCAAACCGGAACGCTGCACCCCCACAGAGACTCACAGACGTGATATCGATGCAAATAGCAAGAGGATTTATTCCAGTATACTGGGGCCGTTCTAACACGCAGGATAGAAGCGACCATGAGGAGCAAATGGTGAAGCTTTGAACAGTTGAAACGGTTGCTAGGCACAAACCGAGTTGGGACAAGTTGATTGGTCCCCAAATTGTTTTCCCATTTTGATAGGTAGGGGCCAGTTAACCTTTAAACTGATTGGTGCTGGCATATAGCAAGGTTGCGGGCTCCTAGAAAATGTAAACTTTAGGGTCTTAGTCAATGTGGGTGGGGGGAAGACTCTTAGCCTGAGGCCATGGGCTGTCTACATGGGGAAACTCTTTTAGCCCAAGGCTGTCTTGTTTGTCTTAGAAAGTGTTTTTCTTTAACTCTGGGAACTGTTTTGGGTCACGGTGCTCCTGGCTTGGGCCTACACAATTTTGGTGCTCTTAGAAGCCTGACTAAAATTGGCTGCTTTGGTCTTTTTCTATACTAGGGACCTGAATCTTAAGGTGGGACCCCCACAGGGTCTCCCAGGCTACAGCCAGCAGTGGTGTCGGCACCCCCATCTCTCTTTTCTAGACAAAATGTTGGGGGATCGGAGAAGAGAAGCCTCTGTATGCATTTGCTGTTTATGATCATAGATAGGTGTAGATTTTCTTCCTCAAAAGACCAGATCCTCAGAGCCGATCTCTGTCTGCGGGCTTTCTGAATCGGCAACAGAAAGACGCCAAAGGAAAGCATTTAGGCTGGCTCGTTTGTCCTCCCACAAGAGTTTTCTTAGACAGCTTCCTGCTCTTAGATATTTGAGATCCAGAAGTCTGAATATTCCTTTAGCCCAAGCTGACCAAAATTCATTAGAAAACTAAAACCATGGGCTTATTATGAATTGATTTCTAACCAACTCCGTTCTCCCTCTCTCAGAACCCTCTAAAACGTTTCCTAGACTCTCTTAAGGCTTTCAGGTCTCTTTTCTGCTTGAAAGGTCTTTGAAGCCCCCACCCACCCTTCTCTGGGCAGTCCAGAGTTGTATGTTAAACCCTTGACTTTGCCTTTGGAGTGACCTGGAAACACTCTGGATTGGATTCCCCGGGTGCTGTCTAATTTGCTGCAGTGAACAGTCCCCTCTTCTGTCTATCTCCCTCTCCTGCATTTTGCATTTTACTCCAGGCACTGTGGAAAGCCAGGCAGTACAACCCATCCCATTCCTGAAACCTTCCCTTCAGGTAGGCCATCAGTTCATTCTCCTGTGACCATAGCTGACAATGTTGCCAAACTTCTTTCTGCTACTCTGTTCACTTCCCAGTAACATTTCCCACAGGAATCCCTAACTAATAAGAACACCCAGATGTGGGCTGGAGAGATGGCTCAACAGTCAAGAGCAGTGATTGCTCTTCCAGAGGACTGGAGTTCAGTTCCCAGCACCCACAGCCAGTAGCTCATGGTGGCCTGTTCTAGGAAGTCTGACTCCCTCCTCTGGCTTCTGAGGGTATACAATGTGGTACACAAACATACACTCAGGCACACACACACACACACACACACACACACACACACACACACAAATAAATACACAGTAATAATAAAAAGAGACAAATGAAACTTTCAGTAACATTTACTTGAAGACCTTCTAAGTTGTACCTCCTACCCTGTTCTGAAGCCACTGTCACACTTTCAGTTTTTTTACGGTTAAAACAACTCAAAACAGCCACGCCCATCTGCTTAGGAATCCATAGGCTAGGAAGAATTTAAAGAGACTCCTTTCTGTTCTCTATGCAGTGTCAGCTGATGATCAGAGATGGCATGACATGAAAATGCACAGGTCTCAGTGATAATGCCAGCAACGATCTAGGGACCCTTCTGGAACTTTCAGACACCAGCCTGTGACTGTTCTGTGTGGCTGTGTTCAATCTGGCTTCACCACATGATGAAGTGGCTGGGTTCCCAGAAGCAGAACCTCAAAAGAAAACACCAGAATTAGTACAGTATTTCTGGTTTGGTAGTGGTACCTGTAATCCTAGCACTTGTGAGACTGAGAATTTGAGTTCAAGGCCAGCCTGGGCTACTTAGAGAGAAACTCTGTCTCCCAAAACTGAAGTAACATCAACACAAAAAGTTATGTAATGTCTTGGTTTACTTTCCTGCCTCTGTAATAAAAATACCCTGACCGAAGCAAATTAAGGGCAAAGGGGTTTATTTTGTCTCCCGGTTCCAGGCTACTGTCCATCCACGGAAGTCACAACAGCAGGAGCTCCAGAGAGAGGTCACATCACATCCACAATCATGAGCACTCGAACACGTGTGCTTGACCTCAGCTCACTCTCTCTTTGTCATTTTAAACCAGGGCCTCGCCCAGGAAGTGGCGTCTTCCTCACTGGGATGTGCCTGCCCTCCTCAGTTAACCCAATTAAAAAACAATCCCTTCTGTGCCACAGATCAATTTAATCAATTTAATCAGATAATTCGAGACTCCCTTTCCAAGGAGCTCTAGATCTAGATTGTGTCGAATTGAGAGTTAAAGCTAACCAGCACACCCGGTACTAGATCGGTGCCCCTCATGCTTTGCAGGTAGACTGCTAAGTTTGGCTCACTTTAAAGGGAGAGGAGTTAAACCCTACTTGATGGGAGATGAAGACCCGCTTTAAAAGCTTCAGTAATAAAGTAGTTTTGTTAATTTTTTTTAACAACTGTACTATTATGTATAGCGATACCATTAAATAGCATTGTAATAGAGAGATTGTGATTTAATATAGTTTTTGTTGCTGATGTTTTTTGTTTTTGTTTTTTCGAGGCAGGCTTTCTCTGTGTAGCCCTGGCTGTCTTGGAACTCACTGTACAGACCAGGCTCACTCTCAGAGCTCCACCTGCGTCTGCCTTCCAAGTGCTGGGATTAAAGGCGTGTGCCACCACTGCCCAGCTTAATATAGCTTTAAATGAACAACAACAACAACAAAAAAGGAAACCTTATTAGTTATAAAGTTACTTCTGCAAAACAATTTAACTAAAAAGAAAATTCATTTTTTTCTAAATGAGTCATGTGACAAACGTATTCAGTGCCTAGTCATGTCTAATTCATACTGCACTGATGGGCGGTGTGTAATTCATATTGCACTGATGGTTGACGGAATTAAAAAAGAAAAGCCAACTTTCACAATCCCTTCCTCAAGGGAAAAATATTTTAGATTCTTTTCAATTCATAAAAACATTTATTTATTCTCCTGTATGTGTACGGGCATTGTGACTGCATGGACAGATGCCATGTCAAGCATGGCTCCAGGGACAGACCTGACTGGGGCAAAGAGAGAATGCAGAAGGGCAGGCAGACAGGCAGGCAGGCAGGCAGGCAGGCAGAAGGCTGGGATGGATGGACCAGTCTCTCTGGTGGAGAAACCGCAGCACTCCAGAAGCTCAAGAACTCAGTTGACTAGAAAGGCAGGGTTACTGCACGCAGCTGGACAGGGAGGCAAAGTTACCTAACATGCAGATAAACAAGGAAGCAGGGTTTATGGTGTAAAGCTGGATTAAGGAGCCGGATTTGGCTAACCTTGGTAGGAGCAGTCTCTGTAGGGGAGCTGTGTTCTGGCTGTAAATATCTGGGGAGCCTACTCTATGGTGGACATTTTCGCACATGCACCAGGAGGAAGGGCTTTGCCTTTTCTCTGGGTCTGAGGCTGGGGTCCCCAGCAGGGCTGTTTTCCTGTCGCCAGCTCACATTCTCAGGACCACACACAAGCAAGGCTTCCTCCACTCTTCACATATAAATGTGCACCTCATGCATGCCTGGTGCTTGAGGGGGTCAGAAGGCATTGGATCCCCGGGGGTTGGAGTTACAGATGGTTGTGAGCCACTGTGTGGGTCCTGGGACTCAAACCTGGATCCTCTCTCTACAAGAGCAACAAATGTTCTTAACTGCTGAGTCATCTCTTCAGCCCCAACCATGCTAGATTCTCATAGAATGCAAAAAATAGTTCCTGCTACTTTAATATCCAAAACAATGAAATTCCATAAAAAATGACATTGGGAGTTGAAACTAGAAAAACTAGCTCAGTAGCTTCTTTCAAGACTCATGTGTCCCTTTGCCTACACTCAATCCTTCCCTGCTTCCTTCTTTTGGTTTTCTTTCTAAATTTCATACTATACCCACAACTATACCCGTTTGCATATACACACGTACATATTATAAGCTAAGACCAGCATATGAAGGAGAATGTGCTATTTTTTTCCTCTGAGTTTGTGTCACCTTGTTTAATATAGTTTCAAGTTCATTCATTTCCTACAAATTTAACTTTTTAAGATAATTTATTTAATTAAAAAACGTTTTTTTTTGGTGTGAGGGGGTCAGATTCCCTGGAACTGGAGTTACAGACTGTTGTGAACTGCTGTGTGGGTGCTGGGAGTCGAACCCAGGACCTCTGGCAGAGCAGCCAGTGCCCTTAACCACTGAGTCATCTCTCCAGCCCATGATTTCCATTTTTTTTTACACCTGAATATCATTCCATTTTCAATATGTGCCACGTTTCTGTTATCCATTGGTGTCTGCTGACAGACATCTGCGCATCTTCCATCTCATAAGGTGGTATTGTAATGGGACTCTTAGGACTGTAATTTTTCCAAGAAATTCTATGCCAGGGTGAGGACAGGCTGGCCGTGGGGCCCTTGGAACCAGAGGCAGGACTGGTCTCCCAGGAAGAAAGACTTACCTCCATCCTGACGATGTGGTCACGGCTGACTTGGATCTTTACGTCTCCTGACTTTGGTTTCATCTTTCCCACGTTCACGACACTGCTACAGACAAGGGAGAAACAGGCAGAATTTCTCTCTCCAGATTTAGCCATTTCCCCTGCCAATTCCTAGGTTTTGGGGGAGATTAGGTCACAAACCCAAAGCCTCAGTCACCTCAGCTCCATCTTAGGGACACAGAAGTCACACCTTAGGGAGAGAGAGAGACTCCTGAAGTTTTTACATCAGTAGGTGAAATCAGGCTTGGGACCTTAAAGTGAGCACGCTGTAAATATTTAATTGTAGAATATGTAATGCAAATCTCTAAAGCACTGCAATGATTTGAAATATTATTCATGATCTCAACTGAGCATTCTTTTTTGATATGAGAAGAGAACACATTAGACGTTTTATTCATTTTTATATAGCGAAGCATGAATTTACTTTGCTGTAGATATTTGTGTAACAAATCAAACTGTCGTAATGACTAGGATCATCTGACTTTGGGACACCATAAAAGTCTGTGTACGCCTATCCACACACAGAGCTTTCACTTGACTAGCCCTATATTTGCCTGGGACCACTCCAGGGTGTCTTTTTGACATACGATGACATTGAGTTCTTTGGTCCCTCACAAAGAGGAAAAGCTCGCCAAGAGTTGCACAAAGGTGTTTGGGGATTGTAATTACGTTTCTCCTAATGATCTTCTTTCTGTAGTGAATGTGTCATGTTTGCTTGTTGGATATCACCCATCCATGCCACATGCATGTGTGTTCACACATGAGGGATGAGGTCACAACCTTAGGTGAGCATGTGTTTATTTTCCAGTTTCCTAGTTGAGTGTCTCTTTGTCAGACGAGGGGCGGCAATTGATTTAGCAAAATTGTCATTGTGGGATCAGGAAGCACAATCAAATTAGAATATTCCAGGAATAGAACAGAGCAAACCATTGTGCCTAGCAAAGTATAGAAATATCTTCTGAGAAGCATAAAAAATAGCTTTCCCTGACACTATATTATCCTTTGTGTCTGTGTTTAACTCGTGTGGCTTTTCCCATGGCGTCAAACCCCAGTCTCTATTGATCCTGGCTCATATTCCCCACCTGTGTCAGAGCCTGTGACTTAGCCATTGTGCACAGTACCAAATCTTCAGGAATAGAGACACTCAGTTTGCATCCTCCCTCTGTAGCAGAGATTACAAACTCATACATATTACTTAGTTTGGACTGAAGAATGATGATTTGTACATCCAGAGGACAGTGTTTAGATCGCACTATTGGGAATTTGCTGCCTGGAACTGTGACTATCCCCATACTTTCACTCAGAGATCCTTCCTGCATCCCCTTCCTCCAAGCTGTGCAGGGCCAAGTGGTTTTTCTTTTCTGGTTTTTCTTTATATAAAAAAGGTGTATTTTTATTATCTTTAATAATGTGCATGCATACATGTCTGTGGCGGGGCATGTGCACCTGAGCGAAGGTGCCTCAGAGACTGGAGGTGTCAGCTCTCCTGGAGCTGCCCGACATGGGTGCTGGAATCGAACTGGGGTCATCTGCAGGAACAAGTACATGCTGGTCTATCTCTCCACTCTTACTTAGTTTGCTTCTGATTCTTTGGGAGAGTGAGAGCCTCTCATTCTGTTGTCCAGCTGATCTGAGATCCCAGTACACCTGACTACAGTTTAACGGCTACGTGGGTAAAGAAGGGTTTTAGAGGACGGAGAAATTGAGTGGCTTGTCCAGGGTTACGCTTCTAGACCATTATAGCATCCTTACAAGAATCTGGATCTTCTGCTTGGCCCATTCTCACAATGCTACGCCTTCTAGCTTTCAGTATTTGGCGTCATCTTTGGGAGATTATGAATGTTTATGCCTCTGGGGACCTGGCAACCAGCTAACCTTAGGGTCACTCCCACAGCTCACTACCTGCTCCAGAGCCAGTTGGCCGCCCTACACTAGTTTCTCTCCCGCACCTACTTCCTGTCTCTCCTGTTATGCTAGTCTTGGCCACTTGTAGGAGGGAGATAACCCAGACAGGAAGTACGTCAGGATAGATGTTTGCCACTGATTGGACCTGGTGGGAAGCACGTAGTCTTATGGGTTCTGCCTTTTTAAGCACCTGTGCCACATGCCTCGGGGCCACTCTGTGGGAGCTCTGGACACAGTTTCACTCCATGGGTACCTCAGAATGGAACCTCAGAATGGACCCGATCAGAGTCCATCTTCCTGGACAATATTTAATTAAAACTTGGCTCAATTGCGGTGGTTTTATTCTGGACTGTATTTGGGATTTATACCCTGCCTTCCTCTTCTTTACAATGAAGGTCAGACTTTACAATGAAGGTCACCTGATCCTCCAAGATGTTAAAAGCAGGCATGTTTTCTACATCATCTAGTTGTATGAGAATTAAATTTAACTGGGTAATAAACCGGGTCTGCAGCTGAGCTGAGTTAGAAGGTCACCCTGAGCAATAATGCCTGAACCAGTTTTTCTCCAAGCAGAGCAACACAATTATTCTGCAGCTGTTAAAACTAAAAGCTCTCTGGACTGGAGAAATGGTTCAGCAACTAAGAATGAGCAGTGCTCGTGCAGAGGACCCAAGTTCAGTCCCCAGCACCCACATCAAGCAGCTCACAATTTTCTATAACTCTTGATCCAGGGGATCCAATACTTCTGGCCTCCAAAGTCACCTGCATTCATGTGCACAAACCTATTCACATGGACACATAAATGTATAATTAACAATAATGAAGATAAATATAAGAAAAAACTCTCTGTCCAAATAAATAAAAATACTGTGTATTTTCCACCTTGGAGATTCCAGCTACATACCAACAATTAAAAGTGCTGGATAGTTCCGGTTTTTCATAATGGGGGTATGACTTATACTGAACCTACTGTCCCAGAGTACAACAAGAAGTTATTGGGACATTTAAAAAACTATTACATTTATGTGAATGGGGTGTGCGTGCAGGTGCCACCATACCTGTGGGGGCCAGAGGACAATTTTCTGGAGCTGGTTCTCTCCTTCCACCATGTTGATCCTGGGTATCAAACTCAGGACATTAGGCTTGACAGCAAGTGCCTTTATCCACTGTGACATCACTCCAGCCCAACATATGTTTAACATTTATAAATATATCAATATATTATTATATATAATTTATATATAAAAACATAAATATTATATACACATTTTAAACTCCATGCTTTACCTCAGCACTTGAAAGGCTAAGATAAGAGAACTTGAAGGAACATCTGGTTACATGGAAAGACTGTCTTACATAGTCTGAAAACTAAACCATTAGTAATAATCATGATGACAAGAATAATAATAATTAATAATAATAATTAAAATAATACCTTCCCTGAAGACTAGAAAGTGATGGGAAGTAGACAGGAAATTAAAAACCATAGAAAATGCTTCCAGCAGCTTAAAGAACCAAAGACTAAAATCCCACTTGATCACAGCAGCTTGGAAGTGGGGTGAGAGTCTGGAAAGACAGTGTCTGGGGGGACATGTGATGGGTCACTGATACACATTTAACTAACAGGGCATTTACAGGATTGGTTGGCACAACCAGGAGCTGGATTGTCCCTCCTTGGGACCTGGAAGTCCCAGTAGCTGAAGGAACCAATAGTGCTCAGTCCAAAAATGAGGAAGAAGAGAGACCAGCAATGTAGCAGGACCTGAAGCAGAGGACCTGGGTGCTCCCTGGGGAGTTGGTGCAAATCCACATTCAAAAGCTGAGGACTCTGAGTCTGGTGTTTCTGGGCTGTGCTGGCAGTGAGTGACACACCCACTCCAGGACAGTCAACGTGTGTACTCTTGAGTGAACTTTCTCCATCATCTTCTATTCCATCCAGGGTCCTTGCCTGATGGAGGGTGCCAGTCACATTCAGAATGGGTCTCCCCCATTCAATTCACTGACCCACAGGCCAATGCTTTCTGGTAATGCCCTTATAGACATACCCAGATATGGGTTAGCCAGCTTCCTAGGCATCTCTAAATCCAGTCTAACTGACAAAACAAGATTGGTATTACAAGAAAAGTTTTAAATTCTGCACATAAACTCTGCTTGGCCCTTATACAACACTTATGTGAAACAGACTCAAGCAATCTACCCAAAACTAAGAGTAAGAGGCATTCAGCTTCTGCTTGTTAACTGCCTATTAAAGCAGTTGAGACTCTTTAGGAATGTAACAGAACCTAGAATCTTTTCAAGATTCTCTTCGCAGTGTTCAAGATGAGAGATAAATTGGTAGATACACAAAGAAGCAGCTATATACAGTCCATTATCAAGTGAAAAGGCGACCACTAGGAATCTATCTGGAAACGATCCATTGATGGAACTGGAGAGATGGCTCTGCCACTAAGAGCACATACTGCCCTTACAGAAGACCTCCCAGAAATAAATAGTTAACACGAAGTCTCTAGACAGAAAGGAAATGACAAGAGACCTTGGACACTAGGAAGGAGCAATAGTAAAAGTGGAGACGTAGGATGGAGTTCAAGAAATTTTCCTCTAATCTTGGGCTTTCTAAATTTTGATAGTATCAAGAATTGCAATCACTCATACTCTTACACAGACACAAAGGCATACAATTCATTAAAAATAAATGTTTTTAAAAGTCACTATGAGCAGTTATTCAACAGGCAGCACTTTGGATAGACTTGTCTGTGTCTTTTTCCCCTCTTTATCTGCATGAGATCATGCAGATACCCTTCCACACTCCTGTGGGCTCTAACTCAGATCCTGTGTGGAAGGGAATGCCACAGGTTTGGGCCGTCCTACTACTTCTAGCACCACAGAAAGACTGGTACTCGAGTATACAGGAAAAACTCACAGTATTTTCAATAAAAGAATTGAGGAAGAAAAAAAAACATATCCCTATTGAAAAACAACTGAAAAAAATTATGAGAAACAAACTTTAAGAAAAATGATTATATCCACTAGCCCAGGGCAACCAAATAACACACACAAAGAACTTGGAAATAGCTTTTTATTGCTACATTAAAAGTCAAGAAAAATAGATGCGTATCTTCCCTATAAATTTATAAAATAGTCAAGATAATATTTTTCTATAAATGTACTGAGACAAAAAGACAAATTTAAAGATAGAATCCTTTCCCACTTAAAGTGTTCAGGTGGCCTGTAAAACGAAGACCGACTATTTTCCTCTCTACATTCCTATTAGACATGGACGTTATCGTTCCCTGTTGGAGTTATCTAAAAAAAATCGGCACTTGAAACTAAACACTCTATCACATTTCAGCTAAATTGGACACAAGGTGTGACTTCCTCCTTTGTGTCACCAGTCCTTAAAAAGTACACTTGCCTTAATCTTTCACTTTGTTGCAAGGTCCCAGGTGCTGTTTCTAAGTGCACAGATTAAACAAAAACCCCACACCCTAATGGGAGGAAAGTGCAGTGGAGGGTGGGCTCTGTTTGACACAAGCGCAGGAAAGCTGAACACTTTTGATGACATTAATTCAATGAAGTATATTCATTTCGATTTCTGCTGTAGATCGGTGTTGAAATAAAGCTTTCTTTCCTGAAATTAGATTATGGGGTAAGCCAAGCCAGATTATCTCTGCAGAGGATATAAGCTATAATTATTCTGGGAGATTTCAATCACTGTTTGGAATTGATACCTAAGCCTTTCTCCTCTCCTGTTCTTTGCAGAGTTTTTAATGAGATATTTGAGGGGGGGAGATGCTTTAGGTGGGAAACATCAGCTTTTGAAAGATAAAGGTATAATTATCATTAGAATAAAGAGCCCATTAAAAGAAGAGTCTCAAATAGAAAGATCTTTTCGATACATTGTACTACGCATCCTTTCATGAAAGCTGAAGAAGAAAGAAAAGAAGTAGCTATAATATTACCCTCACATTAGCCCACTTGAGAGAAAATAAAGGGCCGAGATGAGGAGTGCTGAAATACTTCGCCATGGAGCTGTTCTAGGGCCACGTAATTAGTATTACACTCATAACTTCTCTGTGGGCCTATGTGGGGAGGAAAGGCAGCCATGATTTTGGGGACTAGTTACTAGCCTCTCATTCTTCCCCAAAATAATTCTGGGATTTGACCCAGCTCTTTATGGTGAGTCATCACTTACCAAACTGTTTGCTGTAACCATGTAATTTCTCCTGCTTAGCACACACGCCAATTTTATTTATTTATTGTACTTCCGTGATAGGGTTTCATGTTTCCCAGGTTGGCCTTGAACACTCTGTCTACCTGGGGTCGATAACTTGTGGACCCTCTGGCACTGTTAGCAATTTTGGAAATATAATTAACTAAAGAAGAAGAAAGCAATGATGCATTGAGGGAATTTTGAATTGTTACGATGTTAAAGAGATCCAATAGAATGTAAGTTGCACTTGGTCTTTGGAAATAGTCATGTTGCCTAAAAGAAAGTTCGCTACACACCAAACATGGTAAGTGTATTTTGCTATAAACTGCAAGTTTTTTCTCCACAGTAAAATTCCTGTGTTTTGTTTCGTCTTGATTTAAAAGACCGAGCTGTGCTAAGATATGGTGGCTGGTGGCACATGCCTGTAACCCAGCACTTGGGAAGTGAAGACAATGAGGGCCACATGTTCAAGGTCACCTTCAGTTACACAAGGAGTGAGGCCAACTTGGGTTATTAGAGACTCTATCTCAAAAACCCAAGGAAAGGTTTCACTGTGTTGCCCAGGACAGCCTTGAACTGAGACTCAAATATCAGCCTCTCAAGTAGCTGGAGCTACAGGCTCACACTGTGCCTAGGTGTCACAACAGAAAACGCAGGGAAACAAGAAATCAACCACTTTCCACAAGGCATCACTTCAGCGCAGTAACCACTGCAGGTTTCCATCAGAGCAGAGATGGAAGTCTTGCCATGTGAAAGATTCTCACCTCTAAATCTTAGTTCCCCACTAACAACTCCAAATTCCACCCAAATCAGGAAAGAACCTGCGTATGGCCTCAGGGAAGGGCAGCCCAGGATACAAGTCTCTCCAAATAAAATTTTGTTTAGCAGCTAAGATCCTGGGGAACAAGTACTGCAATTTCTTAATCTCGAAGCCTGTGAGTCCCCTAGCCCAGGTCTTCCTGTTAGTAAGACAGATGCCCTGTTAAGATTAAAAGAGCATCGAGGCCGGGCTCTGGCTTGTGGACAGTGGCTGAGGCCTCAAGATCTACGTGCAAGTCTGCATGGCGCCTCTCCCATCCTCTAAAGGGTCCCCTTGGAAAGGGACCAAAGGTAAGGCAGCGCCCTGTAAGAACTCCACTAGACTCCACTCACCGACTTTATTCAGGGGTGGCCCACAGTGCTGCCAACTGGTATAAAATGGGGAAAGGAATATAGTGAAACATAGGATCGTGAGCAGAGGAGCCAGGCTGCCAGGGTTTGAACGTCAGTTGCATCAAATTGGGAGTTGTGTGATGTTGTTCCAAGAGACTAACCGTTCCAAGCTTTGGACTGTTCACTTAAAAATGGGGCTAGTAACAAGACCTGCTTCACAAAGTCCATCTGGAGACTGAAGGAGCTAGCATTTGTAAAGTGCCTGGTAGGAGAGCGCTGGTGCATTGGAAGAGCCAGGGAAGCACTTTAGAGAACGAAAACAGAAACTTGAGGGAAAGTGCCCTTCACAGAGTGCGGATCCAAAGCGGTTTGTGCAGCTTGAGCTCCGGCGTGTTTACATTGCCAGAGGGTCGGAAGCCAAACCATAAAGTACACCAGCTCCTGGGAGTCTAGGCACTGGGCTGAGTGTTAGAAAATCTTCCAGGTCTAACCAGAGATCTCTTCAGCTGTCTGTGACCCAGCAATTGCTCCAAAACACCCTCCCATATACTCTCATGCTCAGGGCCCATGTGAGCCCAAATTGGCTGGAGAGGGAACAGAAGGTCCCCATGGGGAGAAGGGAATCAGTTATTTTCCTAAAGTGCACTCCCCCATCATGTTCTACTCACAATATCTGTGTGGCACAATGGTCCAAACCCATTCCTGATGTTCGTGATCATATTTTAAAGGTCAGGACCGGTTCTACCTGGTTCTGAAATCACTGGGTTCCCAGAATTAATGGGGCATTGCAAGAGGCCAAGGCTACTGCCAGCTCATGAAACAAGCCACTGACAAGGCACAGCAAACGCTCAGGTCCTCAAGAAGAAAGAGGATCACAACCTATATTGATCATGTCCTTTGTATGATTGGTAAGGTCCCAGGCCTCAGTCAACACAATCGCTCTCAGGGAGCCCTCCTTGGTGACCACAACATACACTGGCAACATGAACCCGAGTCACCTATGGCTGGGCAGGAGAAGCTAAACTGTAGGGCTGAGTTTGAGAGGAGTTACATGGCTGTGACTACGCTTCACATGGTGGATCTCTGGCCAGCATCGTCAAGGCCGAGGGTTCTTTTCCTGGCTGCTCCCTCGATGCTTAGCTCTGCGTCTGCTGTGTCTGTGCTGTGGCTGGAGCTCATTGCCATGGCGCTTTCCGTTCCCTCTGTGGTGCCTCCATTGGGCTGGAGAAGAACAGAGCCTGGTTCCTTAGGACGTTTCCATTGTGGCCTGGTGACAATCCAAAAGATGAGGGCTCCAAACACCAGAACCAGAAGGCCCAGGCTGTTTGTAAAAATGCCTTCTGGTGGGAAGGAATGATAAGGAGGATTTTTCCTATGAAGAAAGAGAAAGTGGACCCAGTTACAAGCACAGAACACACTGAATCCACCTGTGAAGGGTGAACCCTGGCACAGCTTCAGTGAAAATGTCCTCAAAGCATAGCATTAAAGAGACATTTAGGTTATACTATGGTTCACACTGTAGAATATTATGAAATTGTTTTTTAAAAAAAACCCAAGTAAGAAAAGAATATAACACTTAGAATACTTCATTGTTGGTGACACTGGTTCCCCGATGGCAGGAGAGAGAGGTGGGCTTTTAGGCCAGTACCTCTGCCCATGGCACATGACTACATCTCCCTTTAAATGGTGGTTCCCTGCACACTCGATGAGCCCCACCAGGGCAGTGCCCTCTTCGTCTGTCTATACTGAAACCTTGTTCGCCAACATCAACAATACGGATAAGCTAAGAGCCTTTACATACAAGCCATTAGGTGATTGGGCCTTTACTGACCTTACCTCTCCCTGTCTGATTAGCAAGCTTTAGGTAGGCTGGTTAAAGTGTCCAGTAAGCATAGACCAATGCTATTGTGCCTCTCCCTTGTGCACCACCCACCCTACTTTCTCCATAAAAACCTGTTTCCCGTATAACAAACTGGATCTGTACCATGGAGACATTTCCCCAGAGTCTGTTTCTTAGGCTAGTGACTCTGTTCGCCACTCACTCCCTCGGGAATTCTGCACCCACAAAAAATCAACACCTCATATATCACTTAACTGAAAAAAGATGCAAACAAAAATGTATATATTCTATAATTACAATTAGTATAAAATATGCGCCTCAAAAGATGAATGCACAACTCATAACCCCTGAAATTCTACTAAGCTTTTAGTAGAATTATACTAATATTAAACTAAATGTATGGCACGACAAAGTATTTAAAAAATATTTTAAATTTAAAATTTTAATATTAAAATGGCTATCTATGGAGCTGGAGAGATGGCTCTCTCCAGTTAAGAGCACTGGCTGCTTTTCTAGAGGAACTAAATTTAGTTCCCAGCCACATGGCAGCTCACAACTGCCTGTAACTCCAGTCCCAGGGAATCCAATGTCCTCTTCTGGCCTCCAAGGGACAGCACACGTGTGGTACACAGACATGCATGCAAGCAAAACACTCATACACATAAAATAAAAATAAATCTTTTTTTATGGCTGTCTATAGTGTATTTCCCCAGTGAATAAATATTTAACATTTTTCTAGCTTAAGTGTTATAAGAAGGCTACAAACTTACAGGACGAAAAACAGCTTCTCCGTCACTCCCATGAGGACTGTCGCAATCACGGTTCCAAAGAGGAGAAGCCCAGAATACACATGGATGGGCATGATGACTGCCCGGAGAGAGAGCGGAGCCCATGGGAGCAGAAAGACGAAAAAACCTAGGACAAGCTGAACACCAGAGCACAACGGTTATCATCTAGCTTCAAGGTTTAATTAACCTTAAATTATCATTCCAGGTGGGTGTGGCGGCACATTCCTTAAATCTCAGCACTCGAGAAGCAGAGGCAGAGTCAGGGCTCATAAAATGAACAGCATATTCCTCTATGTGCGGTTCCAACATCCGAAGGTAACATCTACGATAATCACTTTCTCAAATACTCTTCTAGAAAATTCCTAATACCCACACAGACACATGTATGCGTGTGTGTATGTATGTGTAGATGACATAAAAGCAAGCAAAATTATACCGTGCACACACACATTTGTTTTTGAGACGGGGTCTCATTGTGTCACCGCAACTGCACTCAAACTTGCAATCCCCCTGCCTCAACCTCAACTTCCCAAGTCCTGGGACTGAGTGTGCACCACCATCCCTTTACACAGTTGTTTTTAATGAATACGTGGGCATCTTGCTTTGTTCTTTAACAGTGTATCTTGGAGAGAGGCAGGTATTTTCATTTTATTCATCTAGTTTAAATGTTTAATTGTTAACAGTCCATTTTAAGGGTACAGCAATTGGTTTACTAAATTATGAAGGGAAACAGGTTGTGCGATTTTTTTGCCTCCCTAAAACCAAACACAGGACATAGTTCAGTCTGGTCAGCCTATAATGCTTTGGGGGGGAGGGGAAAGTGATGCCTGTAGCTGTTAAGCAGCTGTGTTGCTCACCAAGAAGACAAGGAAGCATTTTCATACGTGTAAACCCTGCCAGACCTCCGCGGAGAGAACCACTGTCATGGCAAGTACCTTACTGGACAGTGGAATCCCAAGCGTCTCATCTCAGGGGGTTTTATTGATGCCTAAGCTCCTCAGGAGTTCTGTTGACAGCATGTGCAGATCATGAGCAATCAAGCATCTTTTACATAAAGCCGACACCTGTAGACAACACAAAATGCCAAGGCCTAGGCAGCCCCTTACCCAATGCACAAAACAACCATTTTAAACAAAACTAAAAATAAACTTCTACAGCAGATGCTAGGCATGATGGGATGACTTTTGATCCCAGCACCTGGAGGCAGAAGCAGTCAGATCTCTCTCAGTGTGAGGTCAGCCTGGCCCCAGGCAAGTTCCAGGACAGCCAAGGCTACACAGAGAGACGTTGTCTCTTAAAAACAGAAAAACAGAAACTGACTGTGTGCTTCACAAGGAAGAGGCAAATGCTGCCTGAGTTAATTTCCTCAGTAACTGAGTCTGTGGTGGGACACTTCTTTACAGAGGCCAGGAAGATCCCTGCATAAGCTAAAGCCTGGTCTGCCCTAACAGTCCTTTTGGCCCTGGCTCCTGCCCAGTAAGTGTTCTGCTCACTTTAAGAAAATAAAGGTGATGTAGTTGCTTTCAAATTATTGGACTTATTGAATTTAAAGGAACTTTTTTTTTTTCAAGTGCTGATTTAAGATTTACACACCTAATCAAAAAAAAGTTTTTTTTTTAAATAACAAATAAGGAAGACTGGGGAAGTCACTAGTGTAATTAATTGTTCCTTTCTCCTGGTACACAACATGGGAGGACTAAAGTAGAGGAAGCTAAAACAGAGGCAGCAGGAGGGTCCAAAGTCCTGAGAACTTAGATCCCATGCAATTTGCATTGGTAATGAATGGAAACTTTTTTTTTTTTGGTGGGCTGTGGGCGTAGCTTACTGTTCACTTAATCCCCAACTGAATACAAAGATGGCATTCCCTCTTGGTGTTTCAAACTATTCCTAAAACTCCTTCAGTGATCCATTAACATTAAGAAGCAAACTTCCCAATGCCCACAGTGTGCTTTCCTATATTCAAATATAGCTCAGCTCAATGAAAGCCAGGAATTCTATACAGATAATTTTCTGTAAGGCACCCTTGTATCTTTTTTTAAACTTCCCAGTGAAATACGCAGTTCTTGTATTCCTGTTTTTGATCTAAGATCCTTACCATTATCTCATCTCTTTTGTGACTTTTGTGTGTCTGTTGTTTTTTGTTTTTGTTTTGTTTTTTTCATGACAGGGTCTTACTATAGCTCTAGCTGTCCTGGAACTTACTATGTAGTAGACCAAACTGGCCTCAAACTCACAGAGATGCATCTGCCTCTGCTTCCCCAGTGCTGGGATTAAAGGTGCGCGCCACCACCCCCGGCAGTGATGCGTCTGCTGTAATCCTGAAGAATGCGATGATTTCAGTAAGTAGGAAGTCAGACATTTGCTTACAGAATCTTTCAGATTTAAATCTTATTTTCCCTTTTCAAGAAGTTAGTCAACAAAAGAAAATTACTTTTCAAAGGAAAGGGGAAACATTATGGAACTTTTGACATTGGTTGAAAGTGTTTCAAATGATGATGCAAACATAATCTGTGATGATTTATAATCCTCTTTACTGTCTCAAGTCTTCCCACTTTACAAGTGAAGACAGCAATTTATAACCTACTGGATTAAAAAACTCAAGACACGCTGTCCTGAAGCCAGCAGTTTTCAAAGTGTGATTACAGAAGACACGACTGGAGGCACTTAGGGATGAATTTAAGGCGAAGCCTGAGCACCGCACAGACCTGCTATGTCAGACTTTCTGGATGCCTCGTCAGAAATCTGCATTTGAACAGGATGTCCTGGTGACTTATGCATGCTGAAATTTGAAGAGCACATTCCAAAGTCACCGTTTAACTGCGGGAATCATCTTCACACAATGGATCCTCTCAGGGAGGTCAGGAAAAAATAAAATCTCCTAGACTTATTACTTAGAGATGAGGGTGAAAACATGCTGAGAGATGGCTCAGCGTGTAAGAGCACTATCTACTCCTGGAGAGGACCCAGGTTTGGTTCCCACACAGTGGCTTACAATCATCCTCAACTCCAGTTTCACAGGATCTGGTGCTCTCTTCTGGCTTCTGAGGACACCAGGTACCCAACACATACATAAATACAGAGAAAACACTCATACACATAAGATAAAAATAAATAAACTGTTTTAAAAATTAATCATCTATCTCCTTATATACATAGGCATAACAAAAGCATAAAGGAACTAAACTCTAATGATGGCTTTAGATTGGCATTATCTGTGATTTTTATTTTTCCTTTACATTTTTCTACAATTAATAAAAGTAAAAAAAAAAAAAAAAACATATATATGACCTTCTGTGGTTGACTGAATGAGAATGGCCCCCATAGGCTCAAATGTTTGAATACTTGAACCCCAGTTGGTGGAACTGTTTAGGAAGAAGTAGGAGGTGTGGCCTTGTTGGAGAAGGCGTGCGACTGGAGGAAGACTTTGCAGTTTTAAAAGATTATCACAATTCCCAGTCTCTCCCTCTCTCCCTCCCTCATTCCCTCTGACTTTCAGGTGAAGATGTGAGCTCTCAGTTGTTCCTATCCCCATGCCTTTGCTCTGCCATCGTGGACTCTAATCCTCTGAAACTGTAAGCTCAAATCAAATGCTTTCTTTTATAAGCTGTCTTGGTAATGGTGTCTTTTGTTACAATAGAAAACTAAGTCACTGCTATACTTAGAGAATAAAAGTTTACTTTTATAGAGTCTGTCTTAAAGAGTTGAGCTTTTCTCAGTTAATTATTACTCTCTTTAAATATATGAATATATATATATATATATATATATATATATATATATATATATATATATATATTTAAACTGTGCTAGTTTATCTCGCTCTAAGAGATAGATGTGCTATCCCAGGCTGACCTCAAAACTCACTAAACAGCTGAGAATGACCTTAAATTTCTGATCCTTCCATCTTCACTTCCCAAATGCTGGGGTTGCAGGCCTGTGGCACCGTGCCCTGCTGAAACAGGTGTCTTTAAAAAAAAAGTGTTATGAGTTTCAAGAAATTAAAAATATATATATTTTACTGCAAAAATCATTCATGAGATCAGGACACATATGTATGGCTAGCTTTCATACCAGATATTGTTTGCTTTGGGGAGAGAGGTAGATTTAATGACTCAATTAGGTTACATGGGAGCTTTTCCCAACCCCCCTTTATCTTTCTGTTTCCTACATATGCATTCATCCCTTCATTTTCCATACATTTTGAAACCTTTGTTATAAACCAGAAATTGTCTTGAGAGCTTGGCTTGCTCCACAAGATGAATCAGCTTCCTCTGCTTCTGGTACTCATTGTACTTGCATAAGGCTCAGTATAACACAGCCAGTTGGATGGCACGTGCCTGGAATCCCAGGGCTTGGGAAGCTGAGACAGGAGAAACAATCACAGCCAGCTGGGCTCCATAATAAGACTATCTTTCAAGCAGGGGCCAGGTGTGTGTGTGTGTGTGTGTGTGTGTGTGTGTGTGTGTGTGTGTGCGCGCGCGTGTGCTGGAGAGATGACTCAGAGAGCATTTGGTGCTCTTGCAGAGGATCCAGGTTAGTTTCCTAGCCCTTATATGGCAGCTCACAAACCCCTATAAATCCAGTTACAAGGGACCTGGCCCTCTTCTGGCTCCAACAGGCGCAGATATGCGTGTGGTACACACGTACATGCAGGCAAACACTCATATACATAAACCAAAAGACTCTCACTGTAGTGTCTAACCTTGTGTTACAGCATTTTTTTTTGTCCATTGTTTTTAAACATGCACATACACCGGAATTACCTGGTAGAGTCCTTATATAGCAGATTTTGGTCCCTAACTCCATAGTTTCCAATTGAGTTGATCTGGGTGGAAGCTGAGAACTCATGTTTCTAATTTTCCTGGAGATGCTCAAGTTGCTGTCCTGGTGACCAGGCTTTGAGAAATTCTAGCTTGCTTCATTTCCAGATTATGTTCTTCATACGCAAGAGCAAAACGACACTTTGCTTTTGAGGTTAAAAATTCTACCCAGCATCAAAAGAACATGTCAAAAGTTGTTGATAAAGTACATAATGGTCACTGGCATGGTGGCTCACCCTCTGGCTGATATTCCTCATCTCCCTATGTTGGTTTTTCTCTTTCAGTATCATGGTATCTCTCTAATATGTCCTGTTTTCTAATGATACTTTATAGTATTTTACATATTCTACATATAGGTATTATGTTTTTACTATTCAGTTTAATCTTTTACTATTCAGTTTAATCTTGGCTACAATCTTTTTATCCACATTATAAATGGAGTCTACGTGTGTGTGCCCTGTGTATGTGTTTGTACATGTGTCTACATATAGGTATGCAGGGGCCGGCCCAAGTGTATGTGCATGAATGTGGAGGCCAGAGCTGATGCTGAGTATCTTCCTCTTTCCCTCTGCACCTTACTTTTTAGGCAGCATCCCTGACTGAACCTGGAGATTACTCACTGGCTTGACTGGCTGCTCAGCAGGGTTCAGAGATCTATACGTATCATACCTCTGTCAAGTGCTCCACTGTGCCTAGCTTTTTACATAGGTTTGGGGGATTTAAACGCAGGTCTCCGTGCATACACAGCAAGCATTTTACTGACAGCGATGTCTTCCCAGCTGCAGCAGGTTCTATTTTTACAAGGTGTTTATTGCCGAATGGGCAAAAGTTACGTATGCTCTTTTAAATCCGGCTGCCGCTCCAGACTCTCTACTTCTAGCCATCTGCTGACTTCTAAGACAAATGCTATTTGATCTAAAAAGCTGAAAAGTGAGTCACAAATTATTTATTATTTATATATTTCCCCCTTCTCTCCATTAGTTAAAAACGCGAAAACAGTGCCAATGACAAAGCGATAGCAAGCGTTAATGTGTTACTTGTGCTTTTGATGAAAGTATCTTCAGTCGGTAATAACAACTATAACCACAGCTGCGTCCTGAAGATGTACAGCACACAGTAGGGCCACAGCCAAGAAGAGTCACTGTCTTCCAGTGGACTGGGGTAGCTTAAAGGACTTGTTTCAAAGGTCTGAAAGTATCTCGCTCTAATGCCCTTTTTATCCCTGGATTTCATGTGACTTTTGTTCTTGTTGTTGTTACTAATCTTTGAGTGTTTCCTAATTCTTCTCGGATCAAATTTGGCCGTTATATTTGGGAAGAGAGCAATCCTTCCGTTAGTTATATTATCATCTGTATCTGTTTGGGGGGTGCTGGGGACGGACACAGAGCTTCGCAGATGCTCAGCAAGCGCTCTGCCTACCCCACTACTAAATATTGTATCTGATTATCTCTGAATTCTGAGTGTTGTATATTTTGTGTTTTATCAGTCAGGCTTGTCATGGTTTAAAACAAATATCCTCTCACTTGTTAACTTCTTTTTGTTGTTGTTTGTTTGCTTGTTTGTTAGATAGGGTCTCACAATGTAGCCCTGGCTGTCTTGGAACTGGCTATGTAGACCAGGCTGGCCCTGAATTCACAGAGATGCCCCTGCCTCCCTAATGCTGGGATTCAAGGGTGCACAGCTGCACTGAGTGCTTTCTTGTTAACTTCTAAACTCTCTCTTACATATTAGAATACAGAACAAAGTGGGCTGGAGAGATGGCTCAGTGGTCAAGAGCACTGGCTGTTCTTCCAGAGGACCCAGGTTCAATTCCCAGCACCCACATGTCAGCTCACAACTGTCTGTAACTCCAGTTCCAGGAGATCTGACAGCCTCATACCAATGCACATAAAATAAAAATTAAAAAAAAAAAAAAAGATACAGAGCAAAAAATAAAATGTGTGTGTGTGTGTGTGAGTTTTAGGGAAACCTGATTAAAAGCCATACCTAACATAGAGAATATTTATTTATTTATCCATTGCACTAATTATTTTCTTATTCTATTATTATGCAAAAATAACTGTGCTAAAGAAATTATCAAAAGAAGTAAGAGGAAAAATAATGAACAGTGGCCACTAAAGAAACCCATTTCTACCATCCCACGAAGTGCAGGGGTTCTGAGCACGTAACTCAGAAAAAGGCATTTGGCTCTGCCCATTTTAACCACTGTGCTGTATCTCCAAGGCAGAGCCTGTTACCATCTGTGTGACCAGGTGAATAGTAAACTAAGAATGTGCCAGGTGTGGCGGTAGAGACCTTTATAGAAAGCCAAACTTGGGTGGCTTCATTGACTCTCAGCAGGTCAAATGGCCCTCTACTGAGAATGCATGCATAAGCTGGGCCATCAGTCTGGGAATCATGGAAACTGTGCTGACGGCCTGAGTCCCAGCTCCTTCACTATTGGCTGTGTAACTGTAGGATGGGTCCTTCCCACTTCACCCCCCCAGAATGTGTATCAGATATCTCATGGGAGGGAAGAAGGGAGACGTGTTGAATACCTGGCATGGTGCAGCCTATGGCTGCATACTGCTTTCTGCCTTGGTATAGGGAAAGCCAAAGGAACGGACCTTTAAAACAGAATATAGAGCTGAGCAAAGCCCTCCAGGGATGTCAATGTGCCAGGTAGGTCCCTCAAGCCACCTATGGATTCCAGTGGCTCCTGCTCCTGCCATCCTCACTCCTGAGGGGAGAAGACTCATGAGCTGGTGGCAATGGAGGACGGGTCTCCCAGATCCACAAGTAGCTGAAACCCCCAAGGGAATGAACCTGAGGACACATGATCTGAGAGAGGCTCAGCTATCCAACGAGGGCTATTTTTCTTATTGACTGGTAAGATCACAGTGGGTCCAGAGCTTTTTCTGCACCTTCCTCCTGCCTGGCTCCTTTCCATTTCTAACCCCTAACTCCAGGCTGGCTAATAGATTTAAATAACTAAGAGCGTCCATAGAGACTAACCATTAGTTAAAGAAAAGGCATCATGATTCAAGGTTTTAAAAAAATATTCATTTAGAAGAAAAGTGGTCAATGTTGGTAAGAGGTCCCGCTTTTTAAAGGAGCCTTACATTTAAAGTAAGGTTCATAATGATATCCTGACCAGGAAGTTGAATACATACTGTGCTACTAAGGAAGACATCAATACCATTTATAAAGATTTTTCAATGAAGTGGTGAAAACTCAAAAGACTCATGACATTAATTGATTATATTCTTGTGATATAAAACTGCTGAATAACTATCACAGACCATAGAATTGCATTGCAGAATAGCGTTCTCAGAACACAAGCCTTTCAAAATACATGCAAAGAGTAAATAAAAGATGACTTCGAAATCTCTCAAAAGGCTAAAAAAAAAAAAAAATCAGTGTTCCCGCTTACAAAGGTTAACTTGAAAATGCAGCAGAGAATGGGGTAAAGCAACCTAGGCTAGTTGCTTCAGAACATGGAGTTGAAGGCTGAGCAATGACTAGCCATGCCAGTCTAGATGTCAGGAGATGGCAGTGTCCCTGTCTACAGCTGTCAAACTGATAAACCACACATCCAAGTTCCTAGGCTGTGAATTCTGCAGTTCATTGCCCCTCGGGGTAAGAGTAATTGTGGACACCAGTGAAAGAATGGTCTTAGAAAACATTTACAGTCTCTGAGCCCTTTTGCTCTTCGTTTATAAATCCAGGAAGACACTGACCTGTTGAACATAGAGAATGACAGCTGTCAGTCCAACCCAGCTGTGCAGACTGTACATATTGGGGATACCGCGAACATTGTGGTAATCAAACACGGCCACCACTGAGATGATCGCGAGAATGGCAGCCACGGCATTTAACCCTGCGTGGATAGACTTCATCAGGAGCTTGCTGCATTTCCAGGTCCATGGCAGTCTGTACACGATGATGGCTAAGGAAACAAAGTATTTAAAAAATCAACACAAAGCAAACCATCTGACCCACGGGACAGCTTCTTTTGAGAAACTCATCCGTTGGCTTCTGTTTCCTCCTGCTTCCTCTTGTGACCCCTGCCTCTCCACACTCCTTCTAAGCCTCCCATGCTGCCATTTCATTCCTGCGTGTATACCCCCCAAATAAAGGCATGCACTCACCATCAGACACCACTGCTAGCCCTACCATTGAAAATGGCTCAGAGCCTAAAGACCTCCCAAATGTCCGTCATCAATACATGGGATAGTGATATATCCACACTATGGGATAATATACAATGAAGACTGGATGCACTTCATGCATACCTTTCTACATATATACTAAAATTCAACAAAAGCTTTAAAATATTTTAGGTGTCCTCCGTGTTAACCAGCATACAGTTAACTTTTTGTCATAAAGACAATAGCATGCCTCTCTCTTCCATCCGATCCATGTCAGGGGAATTCTAGATATTTGGAAATGTGTGAAAGATAGAAAAACTCTGAGGAATATCATCTTGGAAGATGGGTCCCACTCCATCAGCCATGGGCCATGTACTTTCTTAATCCCAGGAAATAAGAAAACGGAATCTGACGCTATCAAAACCCAAAGTGATTTGGACACATATGTTTCTTAGGTTGGAGAGGTGGCTCACAGTTAAGAGCACTTGCTGCTCTTGCAGAGGACGAAGGTTCAGTTCCCAGCACCCACGTGGTAGCTCACAACCATCTGTAATACCAGTTTCAGGGGATCTGACACATACATACGTACAGGCAAACATTCACACGCATAAATAACCCTAAAAGAAAAAACTAAAAACACATTAAGATCATTAAAACATATGAGAGAAGAAACACACCTAAAACTACTAAGACAGATGTGGATATGGCCTCTTTAAAGTTCTCATGTAAGATTCCCATCCTGTGGTCCCACCAATGGCTTACAGCCCTCACCAAACGGATAACATTCCTTTCACCCAACCCAAGCTCCAAGGGAGTGCTGCTTACCGGTCTGCGGATTTGTGGGTATCTTATAAACATGCTGACTGAGGGCTGGCGAGGTGGCTCAGGTCAAGGCACTGGCCACCAAACCTGATGACCTGAGTTGGATCTCCAGGACCCACACAGTACAGAGAGAGGACTCTGGAAATTCATTCTTTCATCTCCACACTTGTGTCTTGGCACACACATTCCCTACACAGACACACACACACACACACACACACACACACACACACACACAGTATCAAGCATTCAAAGATGAACTTCTAGTGATGGTGTTTCATTGTCCCCAGTACTACAGGCAACACAGAGGAATGTGCCAAAGCTTCACAGAAAACTGAAATCTACCTCTTTTTAAGTGCTAACGCTTGGATCTTTTCCCCCTTTCCCATTGCTTCTCTCAAAACTTGACTTGTAAACCATCATTTGCATTCATGCAGAAGTGTGTTTGTATTTTGGGTTATTTTGTTTACAGCCGGGATCTCACTGTTTTTACCCAGGCTGCTCTTGAACTCCTGACCTCAAGGAATGCTCCCGCTTCAGCACTTGGTGGCAAGTAGTTTTAAACTGGTTGCATACTAAAGTTCCTTCTCCGATAGCGGCAGCAAGGGAGCATACTTAACCCTTCAGTAATGACTGGAGTCATCACCAAAGCTCTGATTGTTTTCATGAGCGACTCTGAAGCAGAATATGTGCTTGCCACTGATGCAAGTGAGCCTAGATAATTATATTTCAGAGGCCTGGTCCTGCGGTGTCTTTCTATCTCTTGTTTCTGCTCAGGTTAGAGTGCCTCCAACCTTCATCCTGTCTTATACTTGATTCCCACTGGCGGTAAGTTCTAGTTTTCTTTCTTTCTTTTTTTTTTTTTTTTTAATATTGTCCTCAATCTTAACATATGCTATCTGGGTGGTAAAGGGAGAGGCATTTGTGTGTGTGTGTGTGTGTGTGTGTGTGTGTTTGGTATTTTCTGTGTGGTTGAAAAAAATCCCCTGTAGTTTTAAAGTTAAAATGTGTTTTTATAAGCCTGCGAATCCAGTAGCCAGTTAGGTGCTACCACTCTCAATAGGCAGCTGTGGAGATGGGAAGCCTCCCTCTGAGTGTCACCAGGGGTTTCCCACATCTTTCCAGCTGCCCAGGGGTTCTGCCGCACAGTGTGTGTTCACTCTCTGCACACATGACGGGTGGCCAGAAATGCTGGATTTTTACAAGCTGTTGACTCATTTTCCAAAATGAAATATCCGGAATACAGCGTGTTTAAGGCAAAATGGGTGAGCTTAACAAATCAGACCACATTTCTTAAACAAGAGGCTTCTCCCAGCAGCAGCTGTGAACGGTCTGGAGAGTGGAGCGTCATGGCTCTTGTTCTCTCCACGGACCTAAACGGCGTTCCCAAGGTTCGGTGAGAAGAAGGAGAGGGAAGCAGGAGTTCTGATAGAGATAAGGTTCTGCAGGGGGCTCCGACCCAAAGATTTCCTCCAGGAAATGAGAAGCACGAGCGTGTGTGAGACACGATAGGCACTTTCTAAAAAAGAATGAGGAAGGAGCTCATAACGGCACACAATTTTTCTCTAGTCTATCAGGAGAAAAACACAGTCATTTGTGTCTAATTATTAGAAAATGTATTAGATCCTAGTTGCATAATCAAAACTCGGGGCTGTGAGACAGGAGGCGGTCTCTGGTTTGACACCAGCTTTCCTCCTATATACCGTTCTATAAGCATCTGTATACACAGGTGAGTGTCAGAGTGTGAAGTCTGAGTCTGTCAGACTGAGATCAGGTCAGGGACAGACGGCTCAGGGGAAGGTATGTCCCCAGACACAGACAATATCTGACCAGGGCTGTTCTATGCTTACACCTTGTGACTCATGAGGGCAGAAATGTGTCTATCAGCAATTAGCTTGAGCCCGTCACATATTGGGAAGACACGGAGTGTCTACGGAAAAAAGTTTAACAAGGACAATTATTCTGTATTCTCAGCATACACACGGATTCTTATGTTTGTTTTGTTTTTCAATTTTATTTTTTAAAAAATGTGATTTATTATTTTTTTAACAGGTGGATGACTCTCACCTGTAATCCCAGTAGTATGAGGCTGGTGCAGGAGGATTGCCATGAGTTCTAGGCTAGCCTGGGCTACAGAGTGAATCCAGTCCAACCTGGACTACAGTGAGATCCTATCTCAAATAAAATAAAATTTATTTGAACCTATACCTATCAGTTTTTATTATGACAGGTCCTCTTTTAATTTTTGCTTATTAATTATGTGAGTGTGTGTGTGTTCAACTGTACGTGTATGCAGGTTACAGGACCACTCTCAGAAGCCAGTGTTCCTGCCACCTTATGGGATCTGGGCGTTGAACTCAGATCATAAAGGCCTGGGTATGAGCACCTCTAGTCCCTGAACCATCCCACCAGCCCAAGTCCTCTTTTAAGATGTACAGATTGGGAGTAGTAGAAGTGACTCAGAGAGTACAGCGCTCACCACGCAACCACGAGGACCTCAGCGTGGGCATGGGTGTAGGAGACAGATCTGCAGGGGCTTACAGGCCACCCAGCCTCCACTGATTGGTGAGTTCCAGGATCACTCAGAGATCCTCTCTCAAAAAAGAAGGAGGAGAATGACAGGGGAAAGGACTTGGAGTTTTCCTCTAGCCACATATGCACATAGGCGAGCTCCCACACGTACATGCGCACACTACACACACGCAAATAAAATGCACAAATCAAAATATCAAACCGCACTACAGACACAAATGCTGGTTTATGTAAGATCGAACCTGGCTTTCAAATAGGTAAAAAACATTCTGCTCTCGTGTCCGCTTCACAGCCCCAAGAGTGTTTGAAAATAGAGTAAGCCATTGAGTTTGAAGTGCACTGGAGTTTTAAGTCACTTGTGAAGTCTCCTTAAACATGGTGGGCCATTACACTTCCCTTCCCTCTTGAGTAAAGTATTATTTTCCCTCCTGACAGAACTTCAGAGCAGCAGCACCCATCTTTAGAACTCATTTCCCCGTGTACCCACAGTTTGCCAGATCCTACTCAGAGGACCCCGACTTTAAATGGAAAAGCAAAGCTTGCTCTTTGTATCCTGTAGCAGCTATAAACCAAAGTGGGAGTTTGTGACACACATGAATACCAAGAAACTGAAATGAAGAGAGTGATGCGGATGATTGGCGATCTGGTTCAGCATTCTGGCTGTGAGTTGACAAAGGTGGAAGCTTACAAGCAAATATGTCAGAAAAGTAGCAGGGCAGGAAGAATTAATTAATTAATTAATTGGCCACATATTTACAGATATAGAGGAGTGTTCTTTTTATACTTTGTTTATCTGTATTTTATTTTGAATGCAAAAATGTCTGTGCACCACATATATGCAGTGCCCAGGGAGGCCAGAAGAGGGCGTTAGATCCTCTGGAACTGGGGTTGTTAGCTACCATGTGGTGCTGGGAAGGGAACCCACCCCCATCCTCTGATAGAGCAAACTGTGCTCTTAACCACTCAGCCATTTGTCCAGCACTTCATCCAGGAGTTTTATGTTGTTAGAAAAACTGGCTGAATTTTATTTTGCACCGCGTACCAAGATTATCACAGACTAGAAAAAGTCCTGGACCTGATTTAACCTGGTTGCTTGCCATGGCCAAGCTTATGATGCTCACATGAAGAGCTGAACATAATATCCCAGACAGAGCAAAACATTAAGGGATCACCATAACCTACACTCAACTATCTTGGAACTTGGTTTGTAGACCAGGCTGGCCTTGAACTCACAGAGACCCTCCTGCCTCTGCCCCTCGAGTGCTGGAATTAAAAAGCTATGTGCCACCATACCCAACTACAAGTTACATTCTTTTAAGAAAAAAAAAATATATATGTATACATATACACACACACACAGACACACACACACACACACACACACACACACACACACACATACACACACATCATTACTCATCTCTAACCAAATCAAATGGGAACTACTTGTTGAAAAGACCAGCCTTCCTTCCTTCCTGTACTACAGATAGAACCCAAGACATGCTAAACAAGGACTCTGCCAATGATCTACATCCCCAGTTCACTGTTCATGCTTTATACAGGGTTTGGCATACAGCAGCTGCTTAATAAATATATGCAATCCAGATGTGGTGGCTCAGTTGTCCCACCACTCAGGACACAGAGGCAGGACGATCACTGCAAGTTTCAGGACAGCTTGGTTCACATAGCAAGATCCAGGAAGCCAAGGTTACAAAGTGAAAACCTGCCTCAAAAACAAATAAATGCTAGTCAACTGAATGGGATAATACATGAAGAAACTGAATGAAGAAAAAACAAATTAACTCTGAAAAGTACAGTCAAAGGCTATTGTCACTTCAGGCTATTGATCTTCCAAGAAAGTCTGCATGTGAAGAGAAAATACTAAGAGATTTCTCTCCTGTCATTGTTAAAGGGGAAATTACTGCAGCCCTTCTAGGAACAGTTAAAAACCTTCAAAGTCAAAACAAAAAATCCCAGCAGAAGAAATCAGGACTGGAATTGGGAATTTTCTTCATCACCACAATACCGGCAGGAGGGCTTGTTCCCCTGTCTGAATGAGTCTTGTTACAGACACTCTTACTTTTTATTATCTTTAATTTTGTGTAGGCATGTTCGTGTGAGTGCTGGTGCCCACAGAGGCCAGCGAGTTGGAGTCCCCAAGGGCTGGAGGTATAGGCAGTTGTGAGCCACCTGATGAGATTGCTGAGAATCAAACTCAGGTCCTCTGGAAGAATAATATATGCTCTTAATCGTTGAGCCACCTTTCTCCAGCCCTCTTGAACCAGTTTTTAAATGTCTGGGCTCTTGGAAAAATGGGAGAATCTGACAGCTATGGACTGGCATTCCCACATAGTCACACCCTGCTGTTGCTAGGTGGGAGCTCCTGTTTTGCCAGTCCCCACCTCCCCATGTATCCTATACTTGGCTGCATGAGGATGTGACCTGGGGTTACCTGTCCTCATAAAGGAGTTACTTGTTACCAGTGGAATTAGGCAATGCCACTTAAAATAAAAACTCCTGGCTGGTGATCCGTGTCTGTGCTTTGAGGAACGATGAAAACCCCATAAATTCTTGATGTGAATGGCAACACTTCGGGTTTCCCAGAGAGCAGTGGTAATTGCTATATCTTGTGTTTGTTTCCTAAGGCTACTGTGACAAATGACCACAATCTAAGCAGCTTACATGAACCAAATTTGGGGGCTGCAGAAATGGCTCAGTGGTTGAGAGTACTTTTCACAGACTCTCACAGGGGGTCTGGGTTCAGTTCTCAGAACCCACATGACTGTTACAACTGTAACTCCAATTCCAGAAGATCTGACACTCTCTTTTTGACTTCAAGTACCAGGCATGCAGATGGAACACATACATATATGCATGCAAAACCCTCACAGACATAAAATAAATAAATCATTAAAAAAAAAAAACAACAGCAAAATTTTGACCAGCAACATGGCCCAGTGGATAAAGAAGCCTACAGCCAAGACTGATGCCTTGAGTTCAACCCCTGAGACTCACATGGTGGAAGGAAAGAACTGATTGCCACAGGTGGTCGTCTGATCTCTGCCCGTGTGTGTGTGTGTATGTGTGTGTGTGTGTGTGTGTGTGCGCGCACACACACACACGTACATCAATAAATGCAATAGAAAACATTTTTTTTCTTTTCTCAGATCTGGAGGCCAGGAATTCACAACCAGGGTGTTGACCAGGTTGATTCCTCCGGAGGACCTGGGAGAGGGTTCATTGCATCTTTCTCTCTTAGCAGCTTGTGGCTGCCCGTGATTTGTGATGTTCCTCAGCTTGCAGAGACACCATGCCAATCTTTGCCCCTCCCCTCCCCATGGCCTTCCCTCTGAGACTTTGTTTCCAACCTCTGCCCCTTCCTCTAGTAGGGAAACCAGTGACTGAAAGTGTGGTCCATCCTCAGTCAAAGTTGGTCTCTCTTGAGGGCCTCAGTTACATCTGCAAACACCCCAGTTTCAAACGAGGGCACATTCTCGGCATCTGGGATTAGGATACGGATTATTTTTTGGAAGCCACTTTTCAACTGCTACATGCCCCTTGCAGGGATCCTGGGAACCAGGTCTACACAGCATCACAGAAGACAATGGCTCCTGGGGGTGTCCCCTCACTATGAGTACGCTCTCCTGGTATCTGAGCTGTCACTTGGGAAAAGCACGTAGACACTAAAGGCTGTGTGGATAGATGGCTACATGGACTGGTGCCTCCCGGGTGCCTGTGGAAGAGAAAGCCCTAAGCCCCGGTTCCTACCCCAGTCCTGCTGAGTCGGCTTGTTTCTGTAGTGGGCCCAGAAGTCATGTGAGTAGCAGAGGGATGAGAAGTTTGATCAGAGAAGGTTCTACAGAGAGGAGGAAAGGGATCACAGAGCGCAGCATGGACACGCATTTCAAGTTCTATGGAAGGAGACCCAGAAAATCGAGGCAGTTGCCAGAAAGGGATATAGAGTCAAGGGTGTGGAGTTTTTGTGTTTGGGGCTTATTTATTTAGTGGCTTTGTTAATCAGTTATTTTATGTGTACGAGTGTTTTTTACCTGCCTGTGTGCATGTGTGCCACATATGTGCCTGATCTCCTCAGAGGCCAGAAACTAGAATTATAGATGGTTGTGTATCACCATGTGGTGCTGGAAACTGAACCCAGGTCCTCTGCAAGAGCAACAGATGCTTATAAAGCATCCCTGAGCCATCCCTCCAGCCCCCAAGGTTTTTAAAAGATGATAGAAGACGTTGGAGCTAAGCCAATGGGGGAAGAAATGAACAGTGTGAAGTGGGAGAGCTGGTGTGAACTGCTGTGAAGTCATGCAGGCAGGAGGAGAGGAGGCACTGAGAATCCCTAAGCAGCCACAGGCTGTTGACCAAAAGCCTGGGAACAAAGGTACCTTTCCATTATGACGGGACAGCCTTCCTTCCCTGGGTTTGGCTAAGTGGCGTTTCTAAACTGCTGAACAATCACTAGGTGACAGGGATGGAGCTTTTCCTTTAGATGCTGCTATTATCATTATTGGCATTACAAATGAATGGCTATAAAATTGCATTTTGTTACTAGCAATTTAATGAGGAGACAGGAATAACTCATTCAGCGGTTGCGCATTGTCAGGAGAGTAGCTCAGTGGCAAGGCACTTGAGTGGCGTGTATGAAGCCATGGATTTGTTCCCAGCACAGGAAAAAAAAAAATTCTAATAAGCTAAGGGCTGGGGCTTGGAATGCAGCTCAGTAGTAGAGAATCTGTCAGCATGTACAAAGCCCTGGGTTCAATCTCAAAAAAATTTACTGACCCATCATGCGCTTCTAAGTGCTAAGGATCCAGCAGGAACAAAATAATTGCATTTAAATTACTCTGTTAGTTCCATTATTAAGTGGTTCCCATGTGGTCTTTGTAACAAAAACATATTTTGAGGTGCTTTGGACTGTCCCTTGATGCTGTGTAAAACTCCCACTTCCCAGAGGCTGGTAGACTCTATTATCAAGACTTCTGCCCCAAGGCTTCTTCTGGAGAAGTCATCTGGGGACTTTCTGTAGTATCTTCTTTGCCAGGGTTTAGTCCACGAGCCTTCTCAATATACATTTAAGTGATCTTGGAATTTAGTCAATTATAGATACATTAGGAGGATATTCCAATTGCCTTTAATAACTGCTCTTTCTTCCTGTTAGTCTTTTAAATGCTACTTAAATGTAGTTAAATTTCTTACAGAACCAAGCTATTCCATTTCCCTCCCTTCAGTTTCTGTCACAAAAGCAGTTGCACACACAGAAAGGAAGGAGTGTAGGGTTGCCAAGACTTCTTTTCACTAAAGTAGATGCCTGGGCTTTCCACTTTTCACTAAAGAACCCATTGCAGCGTGCTGAACCTGTAAAAAGGTCAGCTGCCACTTGGAGAGCGTTCGGTTGTTTCACTCTGCGGCCTTCTTTACAATGGCCGTTTCTCTGATTTCCCTGCAGTATATTTGTTTCATAGGAAGCGTTTGTTTTAGAGAAACACAAAGCCTCTCCTAAACTCTTCCTCTTTCACGCCAGGGTGTGGCTAGATTTCCCATTAGTTTGAGATCTTATTTAGCAGAGAGTGGTGGCATGCACCTGTAGTCCCAGGACTTGCAGTGCTCCAACAAGAAGATCCCCTGAGCACAGACGTCCAAGGCCAGCATGTACAGCATAACGGTGTTATTTTTGTTTCAGACCTTTCATATAATCTGCTGTACTTTAGGAATGCATACGCTTCCTAAAATATATCTGGAATACGTGGCGGACAGAGGGGAGAGATTTACCTTCTAGCTTCTTTTTCTATTTTTTAAGTTTTGTGTCTGTTTTGCCTGCATGTATGTATGTGTACTGCACGCATGGCGGATGCCCATGGAGGGAGGTCAGAAGAGGGTTAGGATCTCCTGCAGCTGGAGTTACAGATGATTGTGAGTCGTTATGTGGGTGCTGGGTATTAAACCCGGGTCCTTTAGAAGATCAGCCAGTGCTCTTAACTGCTGAGCCATCTCTCCAGCCCGATAGTCATTGCTTCTTTCTTCAGCTTACCCCATTCATAGACTATAACACTTCCAAAGACCCATGCATATTCTTAACAGTTTTCAAATAAATGCTGTTTCCTGTTTGCCTAATGCATATGTAAAGTATTCTAAACTTAGAGCAGTGGCTGCATGTTAGTCCCCCTGCCTCACCCCCACATACCTGTGTGTTACAGAATAGCTCATATCACGTTCGCTTCTAGAAATACGACAAAGCATAAAAACCCCATCCCTGTAGCAATTACACACAGCAAAAGTGCCCCGTGACAACGTGGCTAGCCTTTGATCTATGTTTCCCCCACAGCCTCTAAAGTCAACCTCAGATGTCTCTAGAGGATTCAGGATAGTTCAACAGTTTCTCTGACTTTACAGTGGCATGAAAGCCCTGTGAACTCAGTAGACACTGTACTTTAAGTTTTGATCTATCTAATCTGATTTTGATCTGGGCAGTGGCTAAGAGCCAGCCACTCATTCACAAGGATATAAACAGTAACACTCTGCAGTGTACAGTTGTTAGGCCAAGAGTGGTAGTGAATGGGTCCTCAACTTGCAGCTTGGTGGATTGACTGGGGATGTAACACCATTCTAAACAGAAGAGCATGAGTGTTTGCAACCTTCCTACTGTTGGGTTGAGGAGTATTTGAGGGCCAAGGAGTGAAAGGACCTATAAAAATTCTGCACGTGTCTACATGCAGGAAAAGGTTAGTTTGTGTTCATTAACTGCACTGTGTGATTAAAATCTGTTGCAAATCTAGCATCCCTGTGAACACAACCGGTAATGCTGACGGGATGAAATGGAACATTAGCACAAATAGACGGACTACGCTTAGATGAAACAAGCTTTGTCTAAGAGCAGCAGAAGAACAGTATATCCATGCTTTTGTCCCAAAAGTAAGTAAACAGAGTAAGTCCAAAGTTTAGAGAAAACAGAAGTCTTTTTAGGAAAAGAGTATAATGGATCCCAACATGGAGAGACTCGACATATATTTTAGATGAAATTTTGGCTTCCTAAAAGAACCACTTTTCAGAAAGTGAACATAGTGTCATGAAAGCACAAGAAGTGAAAAACAGTGAGGGAAAAATCACTGAAAATAAGGTCCTGAAAGCAGTTCTATTTCCATGGGGCCAGAACTGCTGACACCCTCTCTTATTAATCAAATAGTCCAAAACGGCTCTCTCTCTTAACGCCTCTGCGCCTGTTTATCCTTAAATAAAGCATCTAGTGGGGACACAGAAAATGCTCAGTGATGTTAGTCCTTTTGTTCCTCTGTCTCTTCTTGGGTAAGGCATGTAACGTGTACTGTCATCTGTGTTTTCCTCACCCTCAACGACAGGGCACAGTCCAAACCTCTGAGGGTGTTGTGGTATCCAGAGCTGTTCAGGATGGATGGGAGCCATGAAGAGATGTTTGGGACTGTTTGATTAAACAGAGGGTGTTAACAGCTCTGGCCAAACTAAAGGGCTCCACCATGAAGGAAAGAGTGCTTCTGGTGGTTGGAACTTTGGAACTTGGGTATGGTTTTCTCATTTTAGGGCAGTGGCCAAATCACTGGGAACTCTGCAAGGACACCAGAGAAGTCTCCCTAGGCTGAGCGTGAGTAATACCTTCCCTCGTATTTCCCTGGAAAAAGGTTGGCCACGCTTGCTGGAGGCTGAAGCACCGGTTTAAAGTGTGTTGGGGAGGCAGGGACGACATGAACAGAACTATTTTTTCTTTGGGAACGAAGCCAGAGCTTCTATGTTACTTGTTTGTGATACTTTCAGTATTGGTGAAGAAGAGGCCATTGGTTCAGTGACCCGGCAACAGGTTCCAGCCCGCTGGGACCTGTTACGAGCCTCTCCAATACTTTCTGTGGACCAACCCCAGCACAACGGCTTTGCTTTTCTGATTGCATTCTCAGTGCCACCAAGTTTTGGAAATGTGAAACGATGCTGCGCCACATTGACTGACGGAGACAGAAAAAAACGATGAGTGGCATTGCGCAACAACATACACGGGCGGGGGGTGGGGGGGAGAGGAAGGGAAGAAGGGAGGGACAGAGACAGAGACAGAGACAGAGACAGAGACAGAGACAGGGATAGAGAAACGGTTCCATGCTACCCCACAGCAGCAAACCGGACCCGGAGCCCAGCCGTACCCGTGGGGCCATGCTCCGACCGCATCTCCCACCCGGATTCGGGACCGCAGCCCCACAGGAAGCTCCGCCACATCAACAAGTGGAGCGCAGCCAGGCAGCAGCCGTGAGTGCTCTGGAGGAGAGGCCGCGGAGAGGACTGAGGACAGGACTCCTCCGGCTGGGCTGAGGATGCTGCGCAGAGACCCGAGCTCCCCGCCCTTCTCTCTGTCTCTGAGCCCTGAAGCAAGTTCACTGGCAGGCCCCTGACTGCGCAGGCCCTGCCCACAGGAGTAACTTTCCCCAGTTTCGTGGATTCCTCGGAATCCTCGTGGCGCCCCGGGCCCCACCGCGCAATGACGCCGCCACCCGCCCCTCGAGGGCCCCAGTACCGATGCCCTGGATGAAGACGAAGCCGGTCACCGCGAGCACCGGGTGCCAGTTAAACTCGAGATCGCTGCCGTCCCAACCGAGCCCCTTTCGGTAGTGCAGGACCCAGATGAGCACGAAGAGCACCGACAGGAAGCCCACGAGCAGCGCGGACACCAGCAGCGCCAGGAAGCCCCGGTAGCCGTCCATGGCCGTCAGCAACCCATGCTCCGACAGGCTACTGGGAGACTTGGCGCGGCGGCCGCGGCCTCGGGGTACTGGCCCGGCGGCGGGGCCGGGGAGGGGTGACTCCTCGGCTCCGTCTCCGCCCTCGGGGAGGGGCTTTCTCCGGGTAACAGGCTGCGGGGCCTCCCGGGAGTGCCCTGGGCCCAAGCTCGGAGACGTCCCACCCACCGGTCACGCGGCGCCGACGGCTCTCGCTGTGCAGTGGAGGCCACCCGGCGAAGCATCAGACCTCGAGAGTGTGAGTCAGCTCTCGGTCAGCTCCTCACCGGGAGAGCGTCGGGGAGCCCGAGCCGGACACTTTCTTTTAACCCTTCCCGCCTTGTGTCCTTATTCGTGGGGAGAGCAGTGGCACATGCTCTTTGTTACCAGACAGGGAGAGGTCCATGGGCTGCGGTTAGAGCCTTTGGTTTTAGTTAGTGATGCTTCCTGACCCTCAGTGGATGAAGAGGAAGAACTCGGGCAGCTGGCTTGGGCATCAGTGGACTTAGCGTTACCCAGCAGCAAAGAAGCAGCTAAGAGCCAAGAGTGGTAGTGGAGCTTGCCTATGATCCCAACACTCAGAAGACTGAGGCAGGAGGATAGCCATAAATGTAAAACCGATCTAGGCTACATACCAGCCTGGCTACAGAGACCCTGCCTCAAATTCAAGGATAAGACTAGAGAAGAGAGGAAGCTGAAAGTGCAACTAGAAATGCCTAGTATTTATTCGCCTAGAATGCGCAAAGACCTGGGGAACAGTCCTTAGAACCAAATAAACTGGGTGTGATGGGACGGGCCTGTAATCCTAGAACTTGAAAAGTAGAGGCAGGGGGATCAGAAGTTTAATGTCATCCCCAGTTACATGGAGAGTTTGAAGAGTCTGAGGTACATGCGACCTGATCTCAATAGTAATAAAAATAATGACAGAGAAAGAAAAGCAGCAACCTGCATCCTGCTGTTGAGTGAGGGAAGACAGGTGGTGGCTGCCCTGGACTCACTACAGTGTGGTGAGATGGATTTTAAAGACGTCTACCTTCAAGCTGGGCAGTGGTGGCACATGCCTTTAGCCTTTAATTCCAGCACTCCGGAGGCAGAGGCAGGCAGATCACAGATCTCTATGAGTTCAAAGCCAGTCTGGTCTACAGAATGAGTTCCAGGTCAGCCAGAGTTACAACAGAGAAACTCTGTCTCAAAAAACCAAAAAAACCAAACCAAAACAGAGATGTCCACCTTCCCAAATTAATGTGAACTCAAACTTAACCCTTCTCTGTGATTTACCTTGATGAAGACACCCCAGCTCTCTGTCCTTTCACGTTATCCCCCACCTTCTAGGTAGGACAAGAACACTGGCAGTGTTATGTGTTATGCCTGAGGAAAAGGGTTCTGGATGCCACAGCTTGCAAAGTGCATTTGGAATACTCACTCTAGCTTTTGGAGACCTTAAAAAGTGCAGGAAATGTAGTGTGTGTGTGTGTGTGTGTGTGTGTGTGTGTACATGAGCAAAAACATGTGCATGTAGCATGCACATCAAGGAATGATTTTCCAAAGACAGATTTTAGGGGCTAGTGGGTAAAGTCACTTGTCACCAAATCTGATAACCTGAGTGTGATTCCCAGAACCTACAGGATAAAAAAGAGAAAATCTGCTTCTGCAAGTTGTCCTCTGACCTCCACATCCATGCTGTGCCACTCACAGAAAACACACGCGCGCGCACGTGCGCGCACACACACACAGAGTAAATAGATGTTTTAAATTAATATTAAAATAATAAGAAAATATAAAAATTATTTTAAAGGTTTGTTAATTTAGTTTTATTTATTTGTATATGTATGAGAGCTTTGCCTGCATATCTGTGTACCACATGCATGCAATACCTACAGGTCCAGAAGGGGACATGGGATGCCCTGGGACTGTAGCTAGAGATGGTTGTGACCCATGATGTGCTGGGAACTGAACCCTGGTCCTCTGGAAAAGCAGCCGGTGAGCTTAATAGCTAAGCCAGTTCTCCAGCCTCTAAAATAGTTTTGTTTTTGTTCTTTTAAAGATTTTAGTGCAAGGAAGTGGAGTGTCAGGGCCCTGATAGTGAGGCTGTATTACTAGATAAGAGTTTGAGACTGTGAATTTAGCCATGTTGCTACTTTTCCCTTGGTGTGCAGGTTAAGTAAATAGAAGGAAGGGAGCTATCTCCCCAGGGCAAGACTTCCTCAGATCTGGTTCAGCCTAGCTCTTCATTCTTATAACTTAACCCTGTTTAAGCCAGGGTTATAGCCAACAACCGTGCTGGCTCTTGAGGCCACCTGATTACTCCATATCTCTGAGTACTCCCTATCTATCTCTTTTCCTCTACATTTGCTTGACCCCTACCTATTCCAAAAAACCCACAAGTCCTCCAGGCCCCAGACTATGTTACACATGCCCACATCTCCATTCAAAGCCTCTACAGTTACAAAGGTATAATATAACGCTCTCAGGGCTGTCTCCACTCTCCAGACTGCCCTTTTATTTTATTCTTCTTTGGCATGTAGTAGTTACTCTGTAAACATTTGTTGGGAGATTAATGTGTCTATCAGGATCTTGGTAGAGAATGGACAGCATATTCAAATTGAGCAACTCGGTAATGAACAGGACTATTTACATTTGTGGGCAGAGTGTGGGAAACCACAAGGGTCTTATGCTGTCCCAAGCCCAGAGCAGAGAGGGTTACTGGGATCCAGAGAGAAAACTGAGAGGGCAACCTTTGTGTGAGCTTGCAGGGGCCTCAAAGGAAAAGACAGGACAGGAGGCCCCTGTCTTTACCCTCTACCTCGCCGATCTCCTGCAGGGGTCTCTCAGCGGTTAAGAAGAACCTAGTCAGATGCCAGGAGGCTGTGAGGTTGCTCTTGCAGGTCAGCTCCACAGGACACAGAGCAGAGTACAGGAGACACATTTCTTCTGCATAAGAAGTCCATTATTCTCAACCATGTAAGTTAAACATGGTGGTTTGCTTTGGCATAAGTAGACCGTCTCTTTTTACAGTTCCACCTGTTAACTATATTGGTTGGGATCTATTTGTTTCTCTGTTCCCCACCCTTGACCTTGCCTATGTCCAGGAGGCTTTAGTCTACAGCTTTCCTGGTCCTGTGGCTTCCAGTTGTGTTTGGTGGATTGATGATGCTGACAAGCTACGGGTAGGAAGGAAGATGAGTGGACCTATTAATGCCACTGTCAATCATCCCTATTAACCCTTGTCAGGTCTTTTTTCCCCCATTCTCCTTTCCAATGGAACCTTCTGGTATGTTCTCTTCCATAGCTGTGGTTTCCATGAAGATCTACAGTACCACCATTCTCCCTTCCCTCCATAGGCTTTTAGCAGTTGCTTGTCCCCCTGGTTCTCATCAGTCTTGTTGCACTGCCTTAAGTCTACCTCTGAAAATATTCTACTTATCTAACCTTCTCAAAATAAATCCGTTGTGTGAACCTAGTGTTTCCTGCTGGATCCTGACAGATACAAATGGAAAAATACTAATCTGGTAGTAATGTGACCCTAGACCCACCCCAGTCACCTTTAGTTCCTTGGAACCCACTTGGTGGAAATAAAGAACAGACTCCCTGCAGTTTGTTCTCTGGCCTCCACATGTGCACTCCCAGCCCCCGTGCACACAAAAATGAGTGAACAAAAATGTAAAACTATGTACAAAGATAAATAACTGGGAGCCAAATCAATCTTTCCTCCTTCAAGTTGGTTTGCTTAGTGGTGTGACAGACAGCTCGTGTTCCTCTTACTGTGATGGAGGGATACATTCAGTGAGACCGAAATCAAAGATGTAATCACAGTTCCTTTCCTCTTTTTTCCTAGACAAGAGATTTGGGGATCAGAAAGTCATCGTAGATACGTAGAGGACCTGCCTAGAACTCATGAGGTCCTAGGGCTGATCTCCAGCACTGAAAAAGAAAAAAAAAAAAAAAGAGCATCCCAGATGCCCAAGGTCTAGTGACTCACAGTTGAGGATTTGCGATGCAAGCCAAGCCCAAAAAGTGGCCAAAGGCTCCTTAATGAAATGAAAGGATTAGTGTTTTAAAAGCACGAAGTCAGAACCTGCTAATGGGAAGAATATGCTTTCATCATGGGAGGCATATCAAAAGCAGGCAGGCAGGTTATCTCCAGGAAACAGTTTACTCTGGGAGGGGTGACTCCCTGGGTCCACAAGGCACACCAAATACCAGAGATGAATAATACCGAAAATAAGAAAATAAAGCTAATGCAACTTGAAACATTGTAGACAGAAAGTATTTAAGAACACATTCGTGTTCTTAAACAGACTGAGGAGGTCAGAGCCTTAGATAAAGTCTAGGAGTTAGCAAGGGATGGAATGCGCTGGAAGGTGTTTCTCATAAGCAAGCTCCCACACACAAACCAAGTTTTATAAGTACACTGGGCTGTGTGCATGGGGCATTACACTGTGTAAGGAACTGGGCTATGCAGTTAACAAGGATTCCAAACCATAGCTCTACCTTTGGAGTTTTTTATTGGGGCCTTCCTAGTTGGCTTTATAGTAACAGAAGTAAGTATTCTAATGACAATCCTCCTGTCGCTGATGTATTTTTTAAAAGGGCTTTCATAGTCAGCATGCCTTAGAAATAGATTTCCAGAAATTGTCCCCACAGACCTCAGGGCCTTACTGAAGTGTGAAAGGATCAAGTAAGCATGACAAAGAACGCTGACTATAGACCCGAGTCTCAGTCTCTCTATCCATCCCCACTCCATAAATTTTAGTGTATATGGGGGGGATGGGGGCGGGGAGAGGGAGAGAGATCAGAGGACCATTTTTAGGAGTCAGTTCTTTGCTTCCACAAAGCGGGTCCTGGGAATTGAACTCAGGTCATCAGGCTTAGCTTCTTTACCCACCGAGCTATCTTGCTGCCTTCAGAGAGGTGTTAGATATTTTAATAAATAAAATTTACATGCAAATAGTTTAGACAGATCTTACTGGATCTTGGGAAGGCTTAACTGTTTCTCTGTTAATATGTAAACCTCTTTTTAAAGAGAAAAGCAACTGCTCTATATACAGTTTTCACTTGTTCCTCGGAGCAGTCTCTTGTTTTTTGAGACAGTCTCTCCCCACCGGAACCTGGGCCTCGCTGATTGGATGGAGTTGGCTGTACTACGAGCCTCAGGGAGCTGCCTGTTTCTGCCTCCCCAGCCCTGGAATTATAAGCATGTTCCAGCATGTTTGACATTTTGTTAACTTCATTTTTTGAGATAGGGTCTCATTGTGTAGCTGGCTAGCCTGGAACTATGAGTTCAGGCTGGCCTTGAACTCATAGACATCTGCCAGCACCTGTATTAAACATGTGTGCCATCAGCTGGCATGATTGCTTTTTGTCTTTTTTTCCTGTGGGTGCCAAGTATTGAACTCAGGTCCTCATGTTTGTGTGGCAAGTGTTTACTGTCTCCCCAGTCCTCAAATCTTACTTTTGTTCCAAAATAGCTTGGCTTCCAGCATTTAAATGTTCCTTCTATCTGAGCCTAGGTCCTTGAGATTCCAGGCAGACAATAGGAAGCAGTTCGGGACAAGGCACTAGAGCTTGCTGCTAGCCTGCTGTGACATGTGCGGGGACCAAACTGGGCTGTAATTTGCTAACTAGGAACAGGATAGTTTTAGTATTCTTTGGAGTCTTAACCTGGTGGATGTTACAAAGCATAGGTGGGGAAAGCAGCATTTTTATATTCATTAACTGCTAAATGAAACTGACAATGTCTTTAATTATGTGGGTGGATGACACTTGTATTTGCAGTAGCTATCACTTAGTTACAATTGATACTTTTATGTCATAGGGTTTTCACGGATATCTCCTGAGTTCAGCTGTTTTTCAGAGTAACAGTAGCTACTACTAAGAATTACAATTAGATCTTATTGTTAATGCCAAGACACTTTTTTTTTTTTCATTTTTATCTTTAAAATGTTAGTAGCTCCTTTTCAATATGATTGGTTTCCTATAGCTTTGGGTTTGGGACTTTTAATGCACTTAAATACAGTATTCTGAGGGAGAGGCCTTATTAGCTTGCCAAACGAGTCCATGTCGCACAAACGGTCAAGGGCCCCTGGGCAAAGCAACTTCTAAGGTTTATGTCTGCTTTTAAATCTACAAAGTGAACAGTTGGACCTGTCAACCAAGGGAAAGCAATCAACTAAATCAGATTCACATCTTACAAAGCCCAGTCACCATCCTAACCTGTTGGAATGTAAAAAACTGAATGGCTTGATAGGTATCTTAGAAAACCAGCCTTGTATCTTCTTAATCCAGCAGGGCTGTGGAATCTGAGTTCTCCTGACCCACACTCCTGAAAGTTGTGGGTACCTTGATCTTGCTACAGCTGTCCTTCTGCCTGGGCCCTTTTCTTTCCTGACACCTCCTTGCCCCAACACTCAGACTTGCCTTCTACCAAAGCCCCAGCTGAAGAATTATCCTTCTCTCACCTTGCACTAATGCAGAGTCAAGAGCCTGGCTCTTTCATGTGAAGCGTTGCTGATCTATTAATATTAATTCTGAAAATTTCAGATTCTTATTCATCACTTAGTGTATAACAGATGCACGTTTCTACCAGTTTAATGCTTACAGTAATCCCGCTTTCTAGACAAGGAAACAAGCTCATAAGGAAGAGAGTCAACTTACGAAGTTCTTACAGCAAGGAAATAATGGGCTTGTCGTTTAAACTCCAGGAATTTGGGTAGAGACCTCACTTATAGACACAGCCATCTTTATTTGTTGATATCAACATTGTACTTTTATAGATTTTCACTGCTATAAAATTGCCTTCACAGACATCTTTATATATTTCTGGATGCTTTTGAGGCAAATTTCTAAACTGAAATTGTTAGATTAAAATATTTTAATCAAGGCCAGGCAGTGATGGCACAGGCCTTTAATCCCAGGCTGGCCTGGAACTCACAGAGATCCTCCTGTCTCTGCCTCCCGAGTGCTGGCGTTAAAGGCGTGCACCACCGCCACCACCACCACCACAGCCACCACCACCTGGCAGTAATTAAATCTTTAAAAATAAAATAATGATGATTAGCATCGGCTGGTCAGTGGTGGTACACACCTTTAATCCCAGCACTCGGGAGGCAGAGGCAAGTGGATCTCTATGAGTTCGAGGCCAGCCTGGTCTACAGTGTGAGCTTCAGCAGCCCAGGGCTGTTACACAGAAAAATCCTGTCTCAAAAAGAAAAGAAAAATTGTCTCACCAAAAGACTGCTGCAATTTTACCACAGCTATATTAGAGTGACCCTTCACACTGTGCCCAGTACATTGTGTTACTGTTCTTAAGGCTGTTTGTTAGTCGATCATAACATGACATCTCATTTCATGTGTTAATTGACTTTTTTGTCATTGTGAAAAATATATGGGAGCAACAATTTAACAGGAGAAAGAAAGCATTTACATTGGTTTCAGAGTTTCACTCCACAATTGACTGACTCCATTGTGGGGGTGGGGAGCACTATAGAGAGGTAGGACATTATGGTGGGAAGGAGAATAAAAGCAAGGCTGCTCATCTTGGGGCAGCTAGAAAACAGGGAGAGGCAGAAGGAGACAGGCACAAGGATACTTTTCCAGGGCATGTCCTCAGTGACTGATTCCCTTCAAATAAATTATACCTCCTACCTTGTGCCACCTCCCAATATGTCATCAGATTATGAATCCATTAAAGGGATTGGGTCAGAGTTCTTATGATCTAATTACCTCTCAATGATTGGATCAACCAACTGGGGACCAGGCAGGCTTTCAAGCTGAGCCCTGAGCATATTCGGAGTACAGCACTGTACTTTGTCTTTGTGGACAGGACTATGCTTTTATGGGAGGGTGCCATGGGTCTTCACAATGTACGGCCTAGCGAGAGGTCCTAGATCCTTGAGGGCGTGTTCAAAGAGGCTGTGAGACACTCCACACACCAGCCTGGCTGTAATATTTTTTCTCCTGTTACATTATTAGTGCAGTGTTTTGGAAAGATTTAATTTAAAAAAAAAAAGCCAACAAAAAAAAAAAGCTCTTCACTGATCACAAGGAGACAGTTTCCACAATGTTTTCCTATGGCGAGGAGAAGGAATCAACAAAGCTGTTGCCCTGGGTCCACTGCTGTGGTGCATGCTGTAATCTCAGTGCTTAAGAGAGAGAGGGAGGGAGATCAGGAGTTCAAGGTCATCTTGAGTCACATAGTGAGTTTGAGGCCAGTTTGGAATGCATGAGTCTCTGTCTCAAAAAACAAAACCAACAATTAAAAAAAGAAAAAGAAAAGTAAAGGGGGGGAAGTTAGCTCAGCTCAAAAAAAAAAATTCAGGTGTAAAGAGCATGTTTGAGACCCTAGGTCAAGTCTCAGCACCCCCCTTTCCGCTGAAGACTGCTGATGCAAGCTGTTTACTTATTCAACAAATATTTATGAGCAGCAGAGACGTTAGTATTAGAGCCAGATGTCCGACTCTGTCAAGGCTTTTCTCTCTCATGAGTCTTAGGTCAAGAAAGGAATGAGATGGGGCCTGGAGAGATGAGGGCTCAGCAGTTAAGAGCACTGACTCTTTGAGAGAGGCTGGATTTGATTCCCAGCACACACAGGGCAGCTCACAGCCGTCTGTTAATCCCAGTTCCAGGGGATCCGGCCTCCTTGGGTACCAGGCACACACATGATTCACACGCAGACTTACATGCAGAGAGAACATTCAGATACATAAAATTAAAATAAAAATTTCAAAATTTTCAAAAGAATAATAATAATAAAAAAAAAAAGGGGAATGAGATCCAGGCATGACAGCTCATGCCTGTAATCTCAGCACTTGGGAGGGCGAATCAGGAAGACTGCCATGGGCTCAAGGCCAGCCTGGGTTACACAGAGTTCAAGGCTACCGTCACTACAGGGTGAGACTGTGTCTTAAGAAAGAAAAAAAAAAAAGACAAAGAAGAGAAGGGGAGAGAAATGGGAAGAGATAGAGAAAGGGAAAAGGAAAGAAAGAAAGAAGGAAGGAAGGAAGGAAGGAAAGAAAGAAAGAAAGAAAGAAAGAAAGAAAGAAAGAAAGAAAGAAAGAAAGAAAGAAAGAAAGAAAAAGAAAAAAAGAAAGAAAGAAAGAAAGAAAGGAAATCATGCCAGGGCCTAGAGATGTGGCTTACTTGGTGGAGTGCTTGGTTACCATGAATAAGGCCCTGGATTTGATTCCCAGCACCTTATAAAACCTGGAGTGATGCATACCTACAATCCCAGCACTCGGGAGGCAGAGGCAGAAATTCAAGGCCATTTTGGGCTATATCGTGAGTTAGTAATTTTGAAGTCAGTCTGGGCTACATGGTTCCATATGGAAAAGAAAAGGAAACGAGAGAAAAGAGAAGAAAAACCAACAATCACAAACACAGCCTCAGCCAGGGCAATTGATAAAGTTGCAGTAGATTCAAAAGAATAAACAGCAAATGTCTTCTCTTCCTGTCTCCAGCGTGAACCCAAGTCTTGAAGAGATACTACCGGAAAGTGTATTAGTACACCTACTGTGGCGGCCAAGTGTCAAGCAGATCCCTCTCCAATGCAACTGCTATACTATAGGATCCAAACAGGGGACCAACCACCTGTGGTAGAGACAGGCCATTCGTGTTGCACCCTGGTCCTCTCCATCCAATGGCATTGTCCTAGGAATCCGCTTCAGAAGCCTCAAGGACTACATACCCCAGCTCTCCCTGAATTGTGTGATCCTGTAACTGGCATTCACTCTTGGAATGTGGGCAGAAACACACCACCCCTGGCTGGCTTCTTCTTCTCTTCATTCAGTCCCTGCTTCATACACACTTTCCCATGACCTCTCCCTTCTGCTAGATAGAGGCAGAGGACTCAGAAAGCCTAGATTGGAGTGACACATTCTTTTATGTAAAGGACAAGACAGTAACTATTTGAGGCTTTATGAGCATATAGTTTCTATCGCAACTACACTGCTCTCTGTGTAGTACAAATGTAGCTGTCAACAGCATGACCAATGGTACAAACCTCATTTCCTCAAACAGGCAATGGGGGACTTGGGTCACAATGGGCTCAAGAATTTAATTCAGCCTTTGCTGTGTGATCTTGACTTTCTTGTGTAAACTGGCTAAGCCTCCGAATCTTCATCTATGAAGACAGTTGAACTGGATCTCAATTCTTTAACAACTCCATGGTTCTACAATTTCAGCCCATCAATTACCGTCTCAACACTTCTCCTAGGCAGGGTAGATTTAGTGTGTATGTTGTGTGTACATGCTTTGTGAAATACTGTAAGCCTTCTCACTTCAAAGCATCTCAGAAGCGTTAAATAAGAGCAGCTCTAAGATATTTAACAATTACCACTCCCTAAGTATGGGGAAAAGTAGAGAGAACAATTATCAAGGGAAGAGAAGAGCATCAGGTCTGCCTATAGTTTCTAGAACAGGTCAGATGAAACAGAAAGCACGCTAGTGACTAGTGAATGAGCCTCAGTGCAGATTCTTATTGAACCAGACCACAGAGCGTTGAAGCCTGATTACAGGCACTGTCCTGGAGGAAAATTGGGAGTGTTTCTTTAGGAACTCCACAGTGTCGCTTATTAAATAAGCACCCCTGGAGCTAAAGGATTGGTTAGCTCAGCAGCAGAGACACATTGAGAAGGCAGGAGTGTGACAACAGTCCTTCAGCAATGGAGTCCTTCGAAGGAGGGAAGTTCACGTGTTAAAAAATGAGCCATCAGCTATCACAGGTCAAAAGCTGGGATCTGTATTTGTGTTTAGGGAACAAGCTACTTCCCAGGATCCCTGAGCATGGGGACCCTCTCAGCTATATAGAGCTGGAATGCCAAGAAATACTATCATTTATCTTAAGCAAAAGATAAGCCTTTATTAATGCTACATTTGTGTCTGCCCCAGGTATGCCCAGGTATGTGAATTCTAAGGTCAATATTTTATTGAACTGAAGCCAAAGTATAGAAATTACTCCACATTGAAATCGGTAGTGACTTCTTCCTTCCATCCTTCCTTCCTTCCTTCGCTCCTTCCTTCCTTCCTCCCTCTCAGGCTAGCTTTGAGCTTACAGCAACCCTCCTGCTTCAACCTTCTGAGTGCTAGAGTTGTAAGCATGTGCTATATAAAGTTAAAAGCCGCCACACATAGTTGTAGTAACTCTCTCCTTTCGAGACAGAGTCTTACTCTGTGGTCCTGGTTGGCCTGGAACTCATTATTTCAACAAGGGTGATCTCAAAATCATGGCAGTTCTCCTGCCTCTGCTTCCCAAATGCTGGGATTACCGATGTGCATTACCAGGTACATTTGTTTTGCTTTAAACACAGTCTGTCTATGTAGTTCATGACGATCTTGAACTCATGATCCTACGCTCACCTTCTGTAACAGGCCCCGGACCACAGTACAGCTGATGTCATGATGAAGTACTACCACTCAGGCCTCGGAACCCAGCACGCTGGCTGCGACGCCTGCCGAAACAAGAACAAAGCCTAATCCTTCGACGTCCATTCTTCTGGGAGAGCCCCTAAATGTACTAACTTTGCTTTTTGGCTTCTGTAGTTCTGCTTCTGGCCAGCTGCTCTTGCTAACTGAGGTGTGTCAATGCAGGATGTGATTTTTGTGCTTAAAAGCTCACCCTGACTGGACTATACTCAGGTCCCGAACGCCCAGAGTAGGTGCTAGTCAGATAATAAAGATTTCCTATTAGCTTGTAGTCTGAGTGGTCTTCTCTGACTGATACGTCATAAGACTTCTAGGTCCTGGAATTACAGACGTGCATCACTACGCCTGGCTAATTTCTTTACAGATGCTAATATACGAATAACTAACCTTTAAATACAGGGCTTCATGTAAGTGAGTTGGGCTGACTCCATGGTCAGTACATCTGATAAGTGAGGAAACTGAGGCACAGCCAGATACCCTGGTTCTATAGAGGCAGCCTGGACACTAGTCTTCTGACTAGAAACTGAGTTCCACGTGATGGGTTCAGGACATTGAGAAGCTGAAACAGTAGAATCACCCCTCTTTCCTTGCGGCCTCTCCTCTGAGGCAGGTCACATATCCTGGGAAGGATTTCCTGACCTTCCCTCAAACAGCTTTTCTCAGACCTCATCCAAGAGGTGTCCTCCCTACATGGCGACAAGGGGCATCTTGGATTCTGTTTCGCTCACACTGCTGGGATGGAACTCAGGGTCTTGCACATACTAGGCATCTCTAACAGAGGACCTCATCCCCTGTGGGTCTGTTATAGAGCTAAGAGTGGGTCGAAGCAGGCTTGGAACCCCGCGTCATCCCAAGAGATGAGAACAGCAGGCGTTTAGTTGCTTCCCACTTTAGCCCTGGCCAGAACCCAGCTAAATATTAAATATTGCCTGCTTCCCAGAAGCAAAGGAATGTGGCTTGGTTGCTTATCTGCGCTGTAGCTAGAAGCATAGGGATGAGTCCATTTACTGATACGGTGCCTTCTTCTTTTCCCTGTGGGACCACACCTTATGCAGAAGGTGCCCTTGCAAGACTTTGATGCTTAGACGTAGACCTAGATGCAAGCCTTGATGCTTAGATGCTTAGCTCCACATGCAAATGAGGCTACTCCAGTATCCTTGTCTTAACCAATGATCCCATCCCTGGGTACCAAAGACCCTCCCCTGCCTGTACCCTATAAATGTAACAACCCTCGCTTTAATAAACAGAAGAGATGCGCTCCTCTGAGAGCCTCTCCTGAGAGTCTGATTAGCTCTCATTGACCCTTAGTCCTCCTATCTGGGACCTGCCAAGATGCGTTGACCCACGTCCTGCACTTTTCTTCCTAGGGGCTGAGCTGGTGGCCAATAGCTCAGCCATGCTGGGGGTTGGGGGAGGGGAGCGAGAGAAAGAGAGAAAACAACATGAAGACATAGAAAAATGAGGGGAAAATAATCTAACGGACTTTGCCAAGTTCCTCTAATTTATCTACCACTAACTTGTATGGTCAAACTGCCCCACGGCTCTCCCAAACCTAAGCTTAAAACCTGCACTTCCCTATTGATTTAGGGCTTCATTTTTGCGTGAAAACTCCAGTGTCATATGAAAGATCTATTAAATACATTCAGTAGCTTCCTCTTGTTAATCTGTCTCTTGTTTGGAGGCCTCAGCCTTCAGCCTAGCAGTGCATGATGAAAAAAACAAACCTCCCTGCTTCATAGCATCCATGGTAACTGTAGCAAAGTAGGACCAGGGATATGTCTCCAGGACTGCCACCATGCATCACCTTTTCTGTCCATCTTGCCCACACTACAGCAGAAGCATTCACATCTGTCTGTCTGTCTGTCTGTCTATCTATCTAGCACATCACACCTATGGGGCTGCTCAGAGTCCTGTGATGATCACAAAGCAAGGCTGAGTGTCACAGGTGGGTGCCACAGTGACTGGAGATGAAACGCTTTAAACCACCAGTCTTTAACTGGCTTGAACTTCCTCTTTCAACAGGCAGTGTAGCAATTTCTCCTTCCTGGATGCTCTTCTTCCACTCAGTCCCAGCTCAGCCTTCAGCTGTTTCAGCTCCTCTTCCTTTGGGAACATGCCCCAGGCTAAGCCCTTCCTGACGTGCAGGGCTTTGGCTGAGCACAGAGTAGAGCTAGTGGTCACCCTTTATGCCTTATTCATTACAGGACTTCTTTCAGTTTCAGCTAGAGAAGTTGAAGCTTCGATGGGAGCGGAAATTTTGTCTGTTTCTGCTTAGCTGTATATTCCTAGCATCCGGCGGAGAATCCTGCCATAGAGGGGCACCCATTTCATATAGTTGGGTGGTTAGATAATGAATGAATATATGGGACTGGAGACATTTTTCAGCTTGCTTAGCACGTATGAAGCTCTAAGTTCCTCTCTTCAGCACCACCAAGTTTAAAAATAAAAGTTAGAGTGGCCATGTAAAAATGGAGACTGCCCAATTTAGATTGAATTTCAGAAAAATATTTTTAGTTTAAGTATGTCATATAGGTTTTGTATATACTACTCATTGTTTACTTAAAGTTAAAATTCAATTGTGTGTTCTATTTATTTATTTATTTTTGTTCTTTTCTGTGTCTGCTTTGTTTGTTTTGTTTGGAGGGGACTTTGTTTTTTTATTTTTCCAGATGAGGTCTCACTATGTAGATCAGTCTGGCTCACAATCCACTTACTTCAGCCAACCCAGTGCTGGGATTACAGCGTGCCTCACTACATCTGGGCATCTATCCTCTGTGTGTTAAATCTAAATGTCAAGGGTGTGAAGAACCTTGGAAATTATAGTTCAAAGTGAAACCGAGGGCCGCGAGTGTAAAGGGCGATTTTCCTTGTTTATGATTGTAAATGTGGTCTGAAAGTCGCTAATTTATGGGGTATGGTTGTCATGGCTGGGTCACCTGCAGAGGAAGGCAGAGCCTGGGCAAAGAGAGAAGATACCAAAGCCTAGATCCAACAGTACCTGAAGCAGGTTTTGAGGTTGTCTTTTTTTCTTTCTTTTTCCAGTAAGGAAAGCCAGTTAATTTGCTTTCTTACTTGAACTTGTTTGGATGGTATTTCCACCCCTTTGAGCACTGTCTTAATGAAGGTTTCTACTGCTCTCATAAAACACCATGACTAAAGGCAACTTACAAAATTCCCTTACAGCTTGTAAGTCCATCACCCAGGGAAGTCAGGGAAGGAACCTGGAGGATGGAACTGATGCAGACGCCAAGGAAGAGTGAAGCTTACTGGCTGCTCCTTATGGCTTGCTCCTCTTATACTGTTCAGGACTGGCACAGGGGTGGCACCAGCTACAATGACTGGACCCTCCTACATCAGTCAAGAGAATGTATCACAGGCTTGCTCACAGGTCAGTCTGGTGGGGTCATTTTCTCAAGCGAGGTTCTGTCTTCCCCAGTGACTCTGGAACAAGCCAGCACAAGCCCGGCGAGTCCTCACTGAGACTCTTGAGTGCTGCCACATTCTCATACTCCCAGCCGTCAGAGTGATCCTCATCAAGTCACTGAGACGCTAAGTAAACATTTATTAAGTGCGCTGGGTACGGCGGTGTCTGCCTGCCATCGCAGCACTTGAGAAGATGAGGTGGGAGGATCCTGAATTGGAGGCTGTCCTAGGCTATAGAGTGAGACCATGTGTCAAAAAAATAAAAGAAAAAGAAATATTTATTAAATAAGTCACAGCTGTCTCCATAGAAGTTTATCTTTGGATGTATTTAGCGGACGAATTGCTTCCTAGCTATTTGTACTAACCCCCAAAAGAGAATATATCATACCAAAATAGTATTACGTACACTAGCAGGGAAAACAGACATGGTGCCCTTAGCCCATAGAAGCTGTTACCCACTCAGCTGCTTCCTCCTCTGCTAACCATGCATGGTAGGTCCCCTCTCTCATCACAACAGAAAAACACAGGTTCAAGGTAATGACAGGGGCTCTCCAGGAACAAACTGGACACTTCATTTGTGTTTAACATGGGAAAATCTAACTTATGAGGAAGATATTTCTTTTTTTAACAGTTATTCTGATAATTAACATATCCCAGACTCCTCCAAGAATCCACTAAAATGTCTGCTCTCTTTTTCCCATCTCAGCTTCTCCAAACCTTCACTGTTCCCTTTTCTTCAACCCTTTTTTCTTCCAAACTTTTGCCCGGAGATAAGCTCAGTTCAGGGTACATTCAAGCGTGAAGACTTGAGCTTGATCCCCAGAACCCACATACAAAGTTGGACATGGTGACCCAAACGTGTAATACCAGGACTAAAGGGTTAGAGAGAGGATGTCTGGGGCTGGCTGGCTAGCCTAATCCATGAGTTCTAGGTCCCAGTGAGATCCCATCTGGAAAAACAAGGTGGATAGATAGATCCTGAGGAATAACATCCCAGGTGACTTTTGGCTTCTATAAGCACATGCACACACATGCACATATATGAACACATTAAACATATGCACACTTAAAATTTTTTGGCTTTCTTTGATGTTGTGGGTTATATTGTTGTTAAGTTCATTTATCAACAGATTGCTACATACAAAGTTACATTTCAATAAATATAATCAGGTCAAACACAAGGTGGAAAAAGTTTTTAAAAACCCACATCATTTCCAAAGGTAGTTGTCCGTGAGACTTCTAACTTTACAACTTCTGATTGCCCCCTGGTCGTGGCTAAACAAAATCTATACTCATATCCTCTCAATAGTCAAGGGCTGGAATGTGATGAATCCTTTCGTTTTCTTTGAGTTGATGGCACACCATTTGTAGAGTGCCATGCGCGGACACTGCTTCTCTGCTTTGTAAGGAAGCCACAGGGAGGGGATTGTGTGATGATAAAGCCCATGAATGTAGTTCCCTGAAAATGTATAAAAAAGAATAAGGTCCAAAGGAGGAAACATTAACACACACATCCATATGCACACACACTTATATTAATGTACACATATATAAACAGCCTGAGTCCCTTAGCTTTGACCCTATGTATATATGTCTAAGACTGAACACTTGGGATTGGACATCCTATGTGGAAGCTCACTCATGGAGGGAACTAATTCTCCCTCTTTCAGAAGACATTGGCCAGCTACAGGGGAATTCTGATAAGATGAAAGAAAATACTGCAGAATAATCCTAGCAAGTTCATATATTGTATTAGTCAAGGTTCTTAAGAGAACTTATAGAATAAATATATCTATCTAGCTATGTGTATGTATGTATGTACACATGTATAAAGGGAATTTATTAGAATCACTTACAGGCCGCAGACCAGCTAATCTAATCCAACAATGTGAATAGAAAATCCAAGAATTCAGTAGTTGCTCAGTCCACAGGCTGGATGTCTCAGCTGGTCTTCAGTACACACTGGAATCCCAAAAGGCAGGCTCCGATGCCAGTGAAGGAATGGATGGGCTAGCCAGGGCAAGAGCAAGCAGGCAAAGAGGGAGTCTTCCTTCTTCTGTGTCCTTTACATAGGCTTCCAGCAGAAGGTGTGGCCAGATTAGAAGTGTGTCTTCCCCACTCAAGATCTGGATTAGAATGGGATCTTCCCACTTCAAATGATTAAATTAAGCAAAACTCCCTCACAGGTGTGCCCAATCACTTTTGGGTTTTAGTTAATTCCAGATATACTCAAGTTGACAACCAAAATAGCCATCACAGATATTATCTTATTTCATTTTGTTTTATTTTATTTTATTTTATTTTTTGATTTTCCAAGACAGGGTGTCTTTGTTGTAACTCTGGCTGTCCTGGAACTCACTGTGTAGACCAGGCTGGCCTCAACGCACAGAGATCCACCTGCCTCTGCCTCTCTAGTGCTGGGATTAAAGGCATGCACCAGCCAAGGGCAACCTTCATTTTTTTTTTTTTTTAAATTTTTCAAAATGTAATTATTGCTGGGTGGTGATGGCCCACATCTTTAATCCCAGCACTCTAGAGGTGGAGGCAGGCAGATCTCTTATGAGTTCGAGGACAGCCTGCTCTACAGAGTGAGTTTCAGGACAGCCAGAGTTACAACAGATAAACCCTGTCTTAAAAAACAAAACAAAAAGATTATTTATATGTCTCTGTGTATTTATGTACATGTGCCCATGGAGGCCAGTGAGGGCATTGGATCCTCTGGGGCTGGAGCTGGAGTTACAGGTGGTTGTGAGCTATCTGATGTGGGTGCCAGCATTGAACCCCAATCTTCTATGAGAGCAGCAAGTGTCCTTAACTCCAGCTCCAAATATTCACTTTTATTTTTCAAACTGAGTATGGAGTGATATTCATTTCCAATCCTCTATCAAAAGCCAGTTGCTCATCCTCTAAAGTTACAATGCAATTAAAAAAAATTTTTTTTCTGCAAAGGAAAGGGATTTCAAAACCCAGATTCAATATTGGGTGCTTCCTTTCTTAAAGAGGTGGTTTGTGTCTTATGTCCTGGCCCAGGCCCTTACACACACACCTTTGCTGCAGTGTGTGTACCCAAGTGTCAGCTTGAATTTCTATGCAATGGACACATTTCTTCACGTCTGGTATCAACACCGGGGCCAAGCATGGCAGTGAAAGCCTGTGCTTGGCAAACAAAGGTGGGAGGACCATGAGTCTGAAGCTAGCCTGGGCTAATAGTGACGGCCTGTCTCAGACACAGCCCCATCCCATTATAAAAGGAAGTTACTGCAGTACATGTAGTAAGAGGAAACATTCTATCCCTCAACAGGAAATTCTTTTGCCATAGCCAATAAAGGAAACATGTTAGTTAAAAGGACTCTTTTCTGTTTCCTGAGACAGTGTCTCGTCATGCAGCCCAGCCTGGCCTTGAACTCAGTTTTCCTGTCTCAGCTCCAAGTGTTGTGATCACAGGCAGGAATCACAGCATACCCCACTAGGAATCTGTTCTATATGCCACCAAACAGAACTGAAAACATTCTGTTCAGATTGGTCATACCACATACACTTAGTAGATATGGTCAGCTCAACATATGGCCCTGGGCATGTCTCTGGCCTTTCACTTTGCTCTAGATGTGTTCCAGGGGGACTCCATGTTTTGGGGTGTGCATGCCATCAGAGGACAGGAAATGGAAGAGGGGAGCACTGTGGCATACTTGCCATACTGGAAAGCAAGAAGGGCTGAGTGCTACTAGACACGCCACGAATATGCACTGTCAAAGACCAAAACACAAAAGGATAGCCTGGTCATCTTAGTTGGCTTTACCTTTCTTCTAGATCTAGGAGAAACTCATTCCATATAATAGGGTGCAGGTTCTGAAGTGAAAAACTGGTTTTACAGCGGGCAGAAAGGGATTCCAGAAGCAGAAACAGAGCAAAGCAGACTGGACATCTTCAAAGTACTTCAGACACAGAACATGTTACTTCAGGATATTTATGAGCTCAGGAGACAAAATAAGTAGGTTCCATATTGCACAGCTGGGGCAGAGGGAGGGATGGTATTTCCTTGAATAAGAACCAGCAGCGAGATGTGGAGACTGACATCTGTGATTCCAGCTCTTGAGAGCTTGAACCAGGTGGATTATCATGAACTTGAGGCTATCTTGGGCTACACAGCAAGGCCCTTCTCAATACAGAAAAACATTTATATAATAAAAATGTATGTAATTTCATTTACTATGCCACTGTCTCCTTAAGAGATTTTTCTGTGGGGGGTGGAGAAATGACACCACAGTTAGGAGCGAGCTCTGACTGTTCTTCCAGAGGTCCTGAGTTCAATTTCCAGCAACCAGTAAAAAAAAAAAAAGAAAAAAGAGAGAGCGAGAGAGAGATTATTCTGTGAGTTTTCCTTGTTTCTGGATGAGATTTCCAGCATATCCCTGGGACAGACAGTTCCAGTCCTCTTAGGTGACAGGATGTCCTATAACTTCTTTAAGTTGCAAACTCATAGTCTCAAATTGGTATTCAGAAATGAAGGGCAAGCCATTCTGATCTAGGGTGGACCTGAAACTGGCTGGTGTTTGTCTTCTGAGGAAGGACCAGTCCGCTGTCCTTCCCTTTCACTCACAGGGAAGCAGGCGTGACTGCGGATGGCAAAGCTCTATCCCTCTGCTGGGGCAGTTTTTGACCCCTTTTGACTCCAAACTCCAGGGGACACAGTGGAATTCCTAAAGGCTCTTTCACTACTGAAGCTAGGGGACAGTCACATTCTATCCCAGGTCTCCCTGGGAAAGGAGAGCACCAATTCCCTGTCATGTTCTGCTCAGAGAAAACCTCCTCACAGAAACGCCTGCTTTCCTAATCTTTTCCCATCTTCCGATGGGGGTGCAGGGCCACCTTGGGTGTTCTAGGCCATTTTTGCTGTATTTCACTTCAGATTCTGACATCACACCCGTGACTTTATGATGGCAGTGTTCGTTTTCTACAACTGCTGCAATAAATTACCACGGAGCAGTTCAACTCATGTCAGTTCTGGGGGATCGAAGCCTGATGCTGGTCTTGCTGGGCTGATCAAGAGTCACAGGTTCATGTTCTAAAGGAGAGTCCACTTTCTCACCTTTTCTAGTGAAGGCTGCCTACATTCTTTGGCTAATGGCCCCTTCTTCCACTTCAAAGCAACGCTGTATCTCACCTTTCTTCTGAATCAGTCCTATTTCTCTGACCTTCTGGGCCCCCTCTTCCACATTCATTTACCCTTAATCATCCAGCCAGCTAAATAATCTGGAACAATTTCCCTGTTTTCTTTATTGTTTAATTTATATGCATGGATGTTTTGCCTGCCTATATGTCTGCACCATGTGCATGAAGTACCTGTGGAGGCCAGAAAAGAACATCAGATCTTCTGCAACTGTAGTACAGATGGATGTAAGCTGCCACGTGGGTGCTGGGAATTGATCCTGGGTCTTCCGGAAGACCAGTCAGTGCTCTTAACCACTGAGCCATCTCTCCAACTCTTCTTATTTTTAAAGACAACCAATTGACAACCTTAAGTCTGTAACTTTAACTCACCTTTGCTATTTAAAAAATAACCTTAGGGACTGTCAAGATGGCTCAGTGTCTAAAGGTGCTTGCTGCTAAGCCTGATGATCTGAGTTCAATTCCCAGAACTCATAGGTGGAAGGAAAGAACTGATTCTTGCAAGTATCTTCTGACATCACCTGTCATGGTACATGCGATCCCTTCCATAGAAAATATATAATGTTAAAAAAAAGGGGGGGGGGTGAGATGCTCAGGACATGAAGGTGCTTGCTTGCTATGTAGCTCAGGTGCCCGAGCTACACAGCAACAATCTTCCTACAGCAGCAGCAGTCTCCTGGGGGCTGGGGTCATAGGCTTCTCCTTCAATTTTGAGTTTGCTCATTATTTTCTGTCATCTTTTTGATATAAACTGCACTTCCTGGCTAGGATTCTCTCTCTCTCTTTTTCTCTGTCTCTCTCTCTCCCTCCCTCTGTGTGTGTGTGTGTGTGTGTGTGTGTGTGTGTATTAACCCAGCACCTTTTACAAAGTAGGCAAGTACTCTCCCAGAATTGGCACTTTGAAGCAGATTAGAATTTAGACACATGAAGAAATTTGAACTCAGTATCCGTACACATTTTTTGTTTCTCTTTTTATCAGACAGCTTGCACTAACTCTGATTCACTTGGCCTCTCTCCTCTCTCATCTGGCCTCTGTGACCACGCTGGTCTGTGTGGATCCTGCACAGCCTGCCTCGAGGTACCTTTAGGACCCTTTAGGTCCCTGTTGCTTTCCTGCTTCGATGCTGGGATGAATTCTGACTCTGGAGATCAGGAAATCCTGGAAAGGTGTGTTCTGGAAGTGTGTGTGTGTGTGTGTGTGTAAGTACGCCATTAAAGATTGGCAAATAAGAGCAGCAAGATGAATTTTCCCCCTTTGCTCCCATCCCAGCTTTCCTGTCTGTGCAGTTACACGGCTTCCCGGAAGTCTGGCCCTGAGGTTGAGCATGCCGTTGCCAGCTTGCATCTGAAGCCTGTTTTATCCACTGAGGCCTTACCCTTATCACGGGACTGGTCCACAAGCCGCCCCTGCTGGCTTTCTTTGGAGGGAAGCCAGGTTACAGTAACTCAGTCTTTCGATTATTTTACTTACATCTTACATGGTAGCGATTTGCAGGGCTCCAATTTAGCTTCTGTTTCTAAAGGGCCCAATCTTCCTAATAGAAAAAGGCAAACAGGCTGGGCATGGTGGCACAGGCCTGTCATCGCAGCACTTGGGAAGCTGAGGCAGGAGGATACCTATGAGTTAGAGGTCAGCCAGGGTCAGTCACCAGGACAGAACTTTTTCCAAAAAATAAATGAATAAGTAGGCAATGTCCTATTTATATTTGTGCTTTATTTATTTGTAGGTGTGTATGCGTATGGGCACATATGCACGACAGGACACATGTGGCGGTCAGAGGTACCCTGTGAGACTTGGGTCTCCTCTACCATGTGGGTTCTAGCGATCAGACTCAGGCCATCAAATTCAGCAGCAAAGGGCTCTTACCCACTGAGCCATCTTGCTGGCTATAAACTTTTATTTTTAACGTAATGAATAAATTTTATAATTACAGTAACACACACATGGTTATCTGCTGGGAGGTAGAGAAGTCATGAATATTGCTGCTGTGGAGCACTCAGAATCCTGCAGGTGACTAGGTTTGGCTTTTGCAGTGACTTCTACCATTAAAACGGGACTACAAATGATCGTGGATAGCCAAAAATAACCCTAAGCAAAAAGAACAATGCTAAGCAGATTTCCATTCCAGATGTCAGGATACATTAGAGCCACAGCAATAAAAACAATATGGTACTGGCACAAAAACAGACATGTAGGCCAAAGGAGCAAAATCAAAGACCCAAACATGACTACATGTAACTTCGGCCATTTGATATTTGACAGAGATGCCAAAAACATACACTGGGGAAGAGAAAACATCTTTAACAAATGGTGCTGGGAAACTGGATGTCCACATGTAAAAGAATGAAATTATAAACCTATCTATCACCTTTCACAAGAACTAACTCCAAATGGACCAAAGACCTAAACCCGAAACCCCAAACACTGGAACTGCTAGGAGAAAATGTAGGTGATGCCTAACATGATGTAAGTGTAGGAAAGGACCTTCTGAATAGGACTCCATTTGCCCTAGGAATAAGACCAAGAACTGACAAGTAAGACTTCGTAAAACTAAAAGGCTTTCACATCGCTAAAGAAACAATCCAGTTGAGTAAGGAGGAAGCCCACAGAATGGGAGAGAATCTTTGCCAGCTGTATATCTGACAGAGGTTTAAAATCCAGGATAACTAAAAATGAAAAGTAAAACAAAACAGCAACAAAATCCACAAATGACCCATTCAAAATACGGGCCTGGGATTCAAACAGATTTCTCAAAAGGAGAAATAAAAATGACTAAGCTGGGCATGATGTTAATCCCAGCACTCAGGAGGCAGAGGCAGGCGCATCTCTGTTTTGAGGCCAGCCTGGTCTACAGAGCGAGTTTCAGGACAGCCAGGGCTACAGAGCACGGACCCTGTCTTAGAAAACAAAAAACAAAAAATGGCTAAGAAAATATCTCAAAAAGTTTTCATCATCCCTACCAACCAGGGAAATGCAAATGAAAACCACTTTGAGATTTCATCTCACCTCATGCTGGGGACCATAATGTCTTGACAATAAATGCTGGCTGCATGACAAGGATCCCGACACTGAAGAGTCAGAAGGTTGTAACCCACCAGCTATTCTGCCCCCTTCTCTTTTTACTGTGCAGCTCTGGACAGTCTTATCAATAACAGTGTCTACACTGCCTATTAGTAAAATCCTTAAACTAGATCTAACTGGGAAAGGGATTTCAACTCTAAAAATAATTATAACAATCTTATTGATCTTAAAATCCTGGCATATGTGAGAACTAACTCATGTCTACTGGAGTCACATATGAAATTATTCCTGGCACAATAATAGATGCTGATTTCCCCAGAAAGAGATAAGGCCCTCAGTAACACAAGGCCAAAGGGCCTGGATAAGAAAGTTAGCACATCTGGAAAAACAAGGACACATAGATAATCGTGCCTATGAGTGTCTGTCCCTTGTAAATGAAGAAATAGTAAGCCTGACTAAAGCTAGGATAGATGTAAATATTCCCAAAGCTTAAAAGACTGAAACTGCCTGAGTCAATATACTAACTAAAGATGCAGGAAGCCTCTCAAATCAGTAATAGTCAAAAATATAGGAGAAATGCATGCTGTTAAGCCAAAGGAATTTATGGTTTATAATCTAGGTAAGTAAAGTATAAACAGAGAGGAAGCTTAAAACCCATAAACTTCTTTCTTGGTGCCTCTGTACCCTTCTTGCCCATCTGCCTAAGATATCTTGTAACTATAAATCTGTTTAGCATGACATCCAGCAAACCATTAATGAACCTTTGTGATAAAAGTTCTCTGAGTGAAAACAATTTTAGAGATTAAGCCTGCAGCTGTGAAGGTCATTCCTGCCCACAATGTAATCGTGCAAGTTCTTTGAAATCTGCTTAACACCTGCAAACTGTTAAAGAAACAAGAGGCACTATCCCTAAATTAACCACCACACGGAGGCTAGCTCTTGAAGCCTTTACTCCCTGGCAGAGTGTGTGCCAGTTTCTCTCTCTCTCTTAAACTGAGCATGGGTGCGTGGTTCTTCTTCTGTCACGGTCCATCATCTTTTCGTGGGGTGTTATGGAACGCATCCTGCTTGTGGAGGCTGCTCCCACACAACCCTAGTAACAAAACAACTGACGACAAATGCTGGGGGGGGGGTGCAGGGAAAGGGAGCCTCATTCACTGTTGGTGGGACGCAAACTGGTGCATTCACTCTTGAAATCAGTGTGGAGAACCTCAAAAAGCTAAAAATAGATCTTCCATATGATCTAGTTACACCACTCCTCAGCATATGCCGGAAGGACTCAACAGACACTTTCAGCCACACTCACTGCTGGTCTAGTCAACATAGCCAGGAAATAGAAACAACCTAAATGACCTCCAGCAGATGGATGGGTAAATGAAAGTGTGGCACATACACACGACGGAATACTGTGCACTTGTTAAGAAAAAATGAAACGGTGAAATTTTCAGGTAAATGGATGGATCTAGAAAAGACCCTATTGAGTGAGGTAAGCAAGAAAGACAGTTAGCTGGCAGACTTTAATTGCCTTAGGAAAAGGGGAGAGAAAGCACAGGAGAAATCAGGAAGAATTTGGGGGGTAATGGATGTACCTGTTGTCTTGATTGTGGTGACGGTTTCATGGGTGTGCATAAGGCAAGACTTATCGAATTATGCATTTCACATATACCGCTTACTGTGTGTCAAATTTACCCCAAATGTTATGAATAAATCTGTTTACCTTTAATAGTTCTGAATAATGTGATTTTCTTTGCTAGTATCTTTTTATTGTGCAAAGTCAACTGTTATAATTTGGAGAAGATGAATTACTGCTTATCCACAATTCTATACAAAGATCAAATTCAGTGTTGCCTCTAATAAAAACAACACTGCTATCCAAGAAGACAGGAGTTAAAGGAAAATAGCACACACGTCTAGGGGCTTTTGTTTATTAGAAGCCTCTTATTGCTATTTTCTACTAATTTTGTGGGATCCTATCTGAGCTCTCTAGTGCCCATGTGTAGTATTTTTTACTGGACGTATACAGGAGGCAAAGATTCTCATCCACCCTCTACTCCCAGATATGGCTAAAGGGACTATAGAGAAGAGATTGAACATACATACTTTGGAACATTCTAAGACAAACTGAGAATCAAAGAGAACAGAAGATAAAGGGTTCTAAAATTTTGAGCTTTCAACTTGAATAACTATTTGATATCATATGCATCCTAGAATACTATAGTTAATGGGAAAAGGATAAAGCTTGCTCAGAGCAGACAAGTGTAACCAGAAATAATGTGAACTCATAACCTTTAAGACAATTATCATTTTCTGCTTTTATTACAGATTCATGGAGCCTCTTACCTAGTGCCACTCTGTCCAGATCCAGTGGTCATGTGAGCAACTCAACATGTGACCTTGGAACCCTGACTTGATCCTAATGCTAGTCTCCACTAATGAGTCAGGGTGCCCAATGTATTCCGTGTCTGACAAAGAACAGTTCAGTCTGAGTTTCGGGTTGTCTTAACTATTATCACAAACAACACTTTCAAAGTTGCCGGGGCGGGGGTTGGGATATTGGTTTTTATAAAAAGTAAGATAAAGAATGGCCAGCTTGTCAAGAGGGCTGCTAGAGACGTGTGGAAACAATCTGGGCATCACCTACAAGTGGGCTGCACATTCACCTCAAATGCTAAAAGAAGAAAGACTACTGGGCAAAATGCTAGAGAAAATAAAGAGCAACTGCAAATCTCACATGGTGTGACTAGCATGTGAGGGGACGCCAAGTTTCTGGGAAGAATAGTCAAAAATGCACCTACCAGAAGGCAACGAAGTCTTATTCCTGGAAATGTACCCTAGAGAAATAAAGAAAATGTAAAATACACACACGTACACACACGTGCACAAACGCACATGCGCATACACACATGTACAAATGCACACACATGCACAAACAAACACACACACACATGCGCATACACACATGTACAAATGTACAAACACAAACACACACACACATGCACACACACACACGTGCATACACATATGCACAAACACACCCACACACATGCACAAACACACCCACACACATGCACAAACACACCCACACACATGCACAAACACACACACACACATGCGCAAACACACACACACATGCGCAAACACGCACAAACACACACGCACAGTGAACACAGCAGCTTTATTCATAACAATAAGAAAACAGCCAAAACAGCATAGGAACACATCAACAGGGAAAAAGAAACTGATGTACACATAAAATATTCAGGACTAAGACGGAATAAGCAAGTGAGATGATATCCCACGTGAGTGAGTTTCGCCTTCACTGTGCTGAGTGGCTCCGAGACGGAAGCGGAGTGGGCAGGATGGACTAGGAAGGATGACTTCAGTGCTTTAAGCTCTAAAAAGGATTTGGATCACATAATCTCAAAAAACTCGGCAAATTTATGCAACGTCTGTATTTTATTACATGTAAATATTAAATTAAGAATTTAAGATCTAAATGAATAATAAATTTATTAAATGTGTGCTAATGTACTGGGGGGGGAATGTGACATTTGTGATTTACTTTGAAATGCTCTGAAGAACTGAGTAATAAAAGAGAATGAAACCTATGTGGTTGGTGCTTGGTTATGCACAATTATTTAAAATTTATTGTATGTTTAAAATCTTCCCAACACGATGGACTCATCTATTATAGACCCTGCTTGAAATACACTATTCTCCATGTGAAACAGAGCTCCTATAGCAACACAGGGAGAAGAAATTAGCTCCCGAATTTTCTTTAGGTTCTAAAATGTTCAATGTAAACAAACATGGTAAGGAAGAGAAGAAACTGTAAAAATCACCACTACCATCATCATCTTTTCTGATAGAATCTTGTTTTATAGTCCTTACTGGCCTGGTACTCACTGAGTAGCCCAGGCTGGCCTGGAGCTTGTTCACTGAGTAGCCCAGGCTGGCCTGGCGCTTGTGGCAATTCTCACGCTTCTCAATTGCACAACCCACACTCACAAATTATTGAAGCTGAATTATAAAAAGAGTAGATATTAATATTGGTGTTTACTGTCATTACAAGCAGTGTAATTTCTGAAGTACTTCCAATTATTGAATAAGGGCCATTTTTATGTCAATTTATGTATAAACTCTGCCTTATCCAAATTTAGTCCAAAAAAATGGAAATTCAGTGATCACAGACACATACACACACTTTGCTAGGAGCTGGAATATAGTAAAAGTGTTGCTTGGTGTGCACAGAAGCCTAGGTCCGACCTTCAGCACCAGGGCAGGAGTGGAGACCACACAAAACAAACAAAACCCACCCCACGCTCAATAGACACTTTCCCAGGTCCTTACTGTTTTAACTGTCATTTTGCTATGGGAGTGTGTACAAGCCTCACTTCTCTCATTGAACAAAGTGGAAAGACAATGGCAGTTTATAACTGAAGTGGTTACTTTCAACATGTATCAGGATCAGGAGCAGACAGAAAACATTCATTATACACAGTTGGGCATGGAGGCTCATCACAAGTTTAAGGAGAGCCTGGGCTACATAGTAAATTCCAAAGGGAAAGATAAAGAGGGAGAGAGAGAACATGTTTTCCCTTTAAAAAAAAAAAGTATACATAAGGTTTAATAAAATGCTCAAGTGGTAAGAAACTATAGAATATCTTAACTTAAACAGAAAAAAAACCATCTTCTCACTTGTTAGTTCAACAGCAACAGTGACAGGATTTCTTTTGTGTTTCTCCCAGAGTTGTGACAAATACTGTAGAAAGCCAAAGAACAATAAGCTTGCTGCATCACTCTGAGAAAACAGAAACACGCCTTTAATCTTAACATCTGTACTTGCTGAGATCAGTGCCGAGTCAGAGTGAGCAGCTGCAGACACTAGAAAGCCCAAACCTCTGCCTTCTGGGAAGCATGCATCATTATCATTGCTGCTGCTGCTGCTATTCCAGCACTGGGAACTAAACCCAAGCCTCGTAAACCACAGCCACGTGCTCTACCACTGAGCTATATCCTCAGCTGGCTACTTGATATGAGTGGCATTTAAACTTCCTCCATGTTTTTTCTATCTTCAGTAATTACCAGCACATTACCAATCATTCAGCCTACATTCCCATTAACTGTCACAGCTGGCCAAACTAAACAGCTGCATTTTTGTTTATGTGTACTGTGTGTATTTGTATGTACTTGTGTGCACATGAGAGTGTATCTATGTATGGGTGTTTGTGGAGGCCAGAAGAGGGTGTTAGATCCTTTGGAGCTGGAGTTACAAGTGGTTGCCTAGCCCAGTATAGCCTGCAAGCCATGCAAGCGAGGCTAACCTCCAACTTAAGGCAACCCCCCTCTGCTTCAGCCTCCCAGTTGCTAGGATTACAGGCAGGAGCCATTAGGCTCAGCTCACACTAGGGATTTCTTAGTGGTCACATTATACTTAGATTACAAGTAATCCATTCCTTCTCTCACTGTGCATCTCAGAAATGTCTCAACTGCCTTCATGAATACCTGAGTTTCTTCCTACTATCACACACACAAACACATAACAAGATTTAAAGGAGAAGAAACTCAATAACCACCTTAAAGAGATTCTCTGCCAAGACTGAAGTCTAAAGACAGCTTGTTTCAAATGCTCTCAAAACACAGGGCAAATACGCTGCTGTGCAGAGCCCAGACAGCACTGTCCTCTTTCCTCTGTGCTGCTGTGCTCTACTCTGATTTGTTTTTCAGTCTGTAAACTTGTGGGTCAGGTGTGGTGTATACCCCAGCACTTGAAAGGAGGCAGGCAGATCTCTGTGAGTCTGAGGCTAGCCTGATGTACGTAATACCAAGGTCAGGGCTACACAGTGAGACCATGTCTAAACCCATACAAATGCATGCACACACACACACACACACACACACACACACACACACAGCAAAAACAAAACACCAAGGTGTAAATACATTAGACAGGGCTGGGCACTGTAACTATTAACTGCTCTGTAATTACAATGCTGTCTCTAAAATGCTCTCAGAGATTCAGAGACAATAAATAGAGCTGTTAAGTATCATAAAATGAGACTGGATTTTTCAATCAGTAGATCCAAGTACTAGGCTTTCACATGTTATTATCTTGCTCATGGGGTAATTATTTCTATGTTCCCAGATGACAATTCTATAAAGGATAAGCTTCAGAAAGATTTCTTTTTAGCTCACATACATTCTGCCTCATTTTAATTCCTATAATCCAGAAATGCAAAACACTCTAAAAATTTAAACTTTTTTACTGCTGACATGATGTCATGGATACAGAATTCAACACCTGATCTTGTATGTTAGTGCACAGTTAAAACACAGATAGGCACACTTAAAATGTTTCATAAAAGTGCCTTCAGGTTATGTGTACAAGATATGTATTAACATTAAAAAAAAAAAAGTTTCACATCTAGATCTTGAATCCATCCCTAAGATCTTATAATATATCCACAAATATTTGAAAATTAGTAAAAAAAAAAAAAAAAAATTAAATTGTGAAACACTTTTGGTTCTAAGCATCTTAGATAAGGAATATTCAACCTGTAATTTTTTTCTATGCACAAAAAAGATGATTTTAGGTTTATTTTCTTTATTTCTTGATTGTATATGCCTTGCTGCTAATTCTTTGATTTTTGAATAGCCAACACCTTTCTTTCTGCCGATCATAATCAACTAGGAACATTCTTGCAGACTGTCAAGGGCCGACTGGACAGAGCTCAGAATTCTTAACCTGGGGTCAGGACAAAATGGAAGATTCTTCTACAAATCTTCCGAACTAAAATTCCACATTCTAACCCGAAACTTGAATCTGAAATGGTTTACTGCTGTTCATGTGCGTTTTATTGAGATGGGGTCTCGTGTAGCCCAGGCTGGTTCTGAACTCACCACAAGCCGGCACTGAACAGGAGTTCAGTTGTCCTGCCTCTGTCTTTGTGATTAAGGCTTTTAGTTTTTTAAGGCAATGTTTTATTACATAGTCCAAGTTAGCCTTAAACTTGCAGCAATCCTCCTGCTGCAGCTCCCTGAGTGCTCAAATTACAGGTGCAGGCTACCTGCCCTGACTGCTCTTTTCCTTTTTTATAGTTACTCTTTTGAGGCTGAATTGGAAAAATGAGATGAACATGTGGATACTGAGTAACTGGATTTCTCCGACAGGGAGTATAAGTAACAATTTCTCCCTATATTTTGGTTGTCTTTAGCTAACATTCTGGAAAGTGACTACTGGAATGCACCTATCATGTTTAAATTTGTTCTAGCAGAGAAGAAAAAAATACTTCTTTCCATGAACAATCAAAATCATCCTGTGCCTAACCAGGGGATCCCTAGGCTGGTAAGAACTCCTCCTGGGTTTCAACTGCTATGAGGAAGAGGTCAGCAGAGGCCAGCAGTGCACAAAGGGGCCTTACAGAGAGCCCCTTCATATTTTCCCAAAGATATGGAAATATTGCCAAGCAAAACAGACCCACTGAGTAAATAGGATAGAAAATAAGACCAACATGTTTAGATGTATTGAGAGCTAAACAGGCTACAAATGTTTAATTTGAATTTTGCTTGGGATCTTTTATAATACATATACTTCACTGCTGGGAAGACAGCTTGATCAGTAAAGTATTTGCTACACAGCATGAAAGTCTGAGTGTGCTACCCAGCCCCCATGTAAATATCTGGTGCCTTTAATCCCAGTGCTAGAGAAGCAGACAGGAGGGTCCCTGATTGGCCAATCAGACTACATAATCAGTGAGCCCCAGGTCCCAGTGTCTACACAAGGTAGGCAACTCTTGAGAACACCACTATCAGTTGACTTCTGGCCTCCAAATGCACATGCACACATGCAGGCACTCCTACAAATGTGTGCACACCCGTCCACACAAGAACATGCATATGCATCCACACAGACACACCCAAGTGGGCTGGTATCCAGACACACACAGAGAGACAGAGAGAGAGGGGGGAGGGAGGGAGGGAGAGAGAGAGAGAGAGACAGAGAGAGAGAATGAGAATTCAGTCAATGAGATGATCAAGCCCTGGGAATAAGACCATGTAAGAAATAATTTGAAAGCTAGACTCAATTCTTGATATTGTATAGAAACACACAAACTATACATGGGTTTGTTTTTGTTTGTTTGTTTACAAAGAAGCTGTAATGAGAATGATTTTTGGCTCAAAAGTATGATTTTAAATTACAAATCCTATTCCTAATCCTTAAGCAAAGTTTGGTATAGAGTATATAGGATTTATCTTCTTGTCACTTTGAGATCAGGTCTCATGAAGACAAGCTGGGCTTGAATTTGCTATAGAGCCAACACTGGCTCTGAACTCCTGATCTTTCTGCTCTACCTGTCATGTGCTGGGATGCCAGATGTGCCATCCACCTGGCTCCTAAGTTTAATATTTTTATTTTTGTTTCCCTCTCCTAGCCTCACTAGTTAGAACTTTATAGTAGCCTTTGAGAACCATGCCAGTTATCCCTGCACCAGTGATGTCTCCTCAACACCTAGATTTAACTGCCCTCTGTTCCCTAGCATTTTATATTCACATTAGCACCTAGTCTAAAGGTTTCAAAATGCTGGGCCTCTTGGAACAGCATTCTAGAGAGCACTCACATAAAATGGAGTCCTTACCACCTTATGTGGCAAGAGTTTAAATTAGTCCTTTGAAGTTAGCATGAGACCTGTTCTGGAAAATACTGCAGAATGTTCCATGCAGATAATAAGGAGGACTGGACACAGCTGACTGGGTGTTTCACCAATCGTCTCAAGTTACGATGATCTCTCTATCTTAACCACTTCTGTTGACAATTTCTTCTTCTTCCCCAGGGTCACAGACCATCTGGTAGACATAGCAGCTGAAGACCCTGTTGGGTTTCTGTTCAATATGTAGCACCAAGTCTCTGTCAAAGTAGACTTCATGGCTGTATGTCTGTAACAAAAATGCAGTCACATGGATCTGCTTTTCACAGAATCACATTCACTGTTGTGTCACCAAATTATCATAGCACCTATGCTAGGAAACTTCACATGTACACAGATATGGAAGAATTGCCAGAAGTGGGTTTTTCATAATTTATGTGCACGCAGATGACTAACAGAAAAATCCAGACAACTTAGAGACTGGAGAAAGCTCTCGATTTAGGAGCCTGAGTACACAGTCCTTTGTCAGCACTGCACACCTGCCTGACTGCATGAGCACGTACATGTGTTCACACCTCAGGTTCCTTACTGATAGAAAAAGGCCTAGGCCGAAGGTCTGCTGTCCCTTCTAAGTCTTACTTTTGCACGTACGCCATGGTATGGGTGCATGCTCACGCGTGTGGAGGCCAGAGGATGATGTCAGAGGTCTTCCTCAATCACTCTTCACCTTGTTCATTGGATCCAGAGCTCAGTGATTTGGCTGGTCTGGCCTACCCGCTCTGATGTGGGTGCTGGGGACCCAAACTCCAAGTTCTCACATTTACGCAGCAACAGAACCATCTCCCCAGTCTCCTTGACACTCACCGCCACCACCAACCCATTTTATGCGGTGCCGGGAACTGAACCCAGGCCTCCAGCATGCCAGGCTGACTCTCAATGCACTGAGCTAGATCTCCTTATATATTTTATAGTATTTGGAAGAACAAATATTTCCAAGTGCTGGAAACCAAACTTGTTCAGATATTGCCCCTTATTAACTAAATGTGGGACCTATTTACATTATAACTTCATTTTTAAAAAATGTTACCAAACTTATAATTGGGAGAAAATAAAAGGCTATGGTAAGGAAATAACATATCTCAATAAACACATAAAGTTTACCTTCAAGGATAGTGTTAAGAAGCTAACCCTAACGCTAAGAGAGGGAAGGCTTAGGAAGTAATCATTTTGTCTTTCATGTTGGACAGTAACTTTTTTCATGTGGTCATGGCACAGGAGAGTCTGGACTGACATGGACATGTTCTAATAAATGGTGCCAGTAAAGGAAACTCTTACAAGCTAGTATTCCAGTGATTATACGTACCACATCCCATGACTCCACTAGTGGGATACTTTTGAGTAAGGTTCCATACTCATTACAGTGGAAATCCAGATGAGCTTTTCCTTCAGCATCTATTTGAGTGACAGCAACCACGGAAAGCAAGTCCAACTCATCTTCATAGTCCACAATTTTGAAAGTCTTGAGGATAGATGAAAGTAGGATCAGTTCTAGTTAACGAGCTAGGAATATCCCTACATTTTTAATTTAATTATGCTAGCACTTATGAAAATATGACAGAATGAAACAAATGGGTGAGAGAATCAGTAGAAATGTATCTCTATGCATATACCTGTAAAACATGGGTCATGCCACAGATCTTCAGGTGTTAAAGCGGTATCCTGTAGACTTTGGCAACAGAACCAAAAAGAACACTGGCTCCCTTGGAGTTGGAGTTAAAGGCCTGCACAGGATGCTCAGTTTGTTACATGGGTTCTGGGACCTGAACTCTGGTCCTCGTGACTGAACAGCAAATGCTCTTGGCTGCTGAGCCACTCTTCCAGTCAAAAACTATTGCCAGTGCAACCTCAACTTCATGACTGGCAGTTTTTTGGTCTGTCTTCCTTTTGCTTCATGAGGGACTGACCTGGGAGCTCACGCGTGCCGTTCAGGCACTCTACTCCTGAACTGTATCACTCATTCTGAAGAATCTGCGTTTTAGAAACTATCTTTCTTTTTTAAGCGTGTGTGTGTATGTATATGTATGCACACGCATATGGAGGTCAGAAGACACCTCTTGGAAGAGCGCTCCCCCTGCTACTTTGTGGAATCCCAAGGATTGAGCTCAGGTCATCAGCTGGCACCAGCCTGTGCACAAATGCTCCTGTCCCTTTGAAAATGCACACCTCACAACAGTACGCTAAGCATGCTTTCAAACTATTTTCGACAGAAGGAAACAACACACTTTAGTGTATTGGCCCTATACACTTTGGTACAAATAAAACTGTGGAAGGTTCCACTAAGAGGAGAGAGGGACGGTAGGGTGGCGCTGACCGAAACGGCACACCCCACCCCACCATCCGGCCTGCAGGGATCCCTTACTCCATGTCCACCCAAGGCCTGGGAAGCACTAACTGAATGGAGATGGCTCCTGGCTTCGATTGTTATCTTTGGCTGAAGTATACCTCTTGTTCTGGGTCATCATCCAGAAGGTTGAAAATTCTCTTCACCATGCGTCCAGAAGCTGTGACAGTGATTACGTTTTCATTCTATCAGAGGGGGAGAAGGAAAAGCAGGATGTGAGCATCACGTGCAATCCAAGCAACACAGTCCTCAGAAATGTGGTGAATTTAGCTGCTGGCCCTTTCCAACACCCATAATCCTGCACCTGACTGAGAAAATTCCAAATTCAATTTAAACCTAATTTTCAATCCTCTCCTTCATGAGAATAATTTATTTTAATAAGGGCTTTAAATGGATAAGATGTTAGAATAGGCAAAAACTGATTAATTAATGGTTATAGATTTGCTCTTAATTCCTCCTTCTGACTTTTGCCTTTGGCATAGGACAGAAAACTAAAGGTGGATCTGCTTTCAGAAACGTCCCTCTTCAAGGGTCTCAGCTTGTACACTGAAGGAGATATACCAGCTACGGTTGACGTATGGTACCTAGATTTGAAAGGTTTATATTCCATATACCCCTGAGTTCGCACAACAATTTATAACCGAAGACTGACAAGTCATCACTAAAAAATTTAAAGAGAAAAAATAGAAATAAGCAAGATAAATTCAGTATACTCGACTGTCTTCAAACCTCGTGGGGAAGTGGGGAAGGCTGGCTATTAATGCAGACAGAATGAACAGGCTTTGCGGTTGTGGTATTGTTCTCCGCTAGCAGGCAAAGAGAGCTGCGTATTACACTGCTACACGGACAGTACCGCAGAAAGGGTGTAAAATATTTCCGACTTACTCTGTCTTCTCTATTGGCCCAAATGACAAAGTCTTCAGAGATCTGATGCTGAGAACTATTATTTTCTACTTCACTTAGTTTCAAAACTCTGAAAAGGAAAAAAAAAAAAAAAATTCTAAGAACTTAAGATTGCAAAACACCACCAAACTACCAAAGCTGACATCAAATGAAACTCAACAAATGAAAACTGAGCAACTCACTTTTCCTCCACTGACTAGTCTGTAACATTAACCTCAGCACCTTCACACTCGTATTTGTGAAAAAGCAAAGCACAGCTGTGACGAGTAGCACTGAAATAGGTAACAGTGGCCTGCTCAGTCCTAAACCATTTTCCAACCAACACAATGAAACTGCCGTGCAAACCTCACCTCTTCCTCCCAGCAGGTCCTGTGTGTCTCACCCCTAACATTAGAGTAGATGCCTGCACTGCATTCTGTAGAATACATATTGAAGAACAATACTTAGAGTTAACACTGAGATAGACAGGACCAGCAATTAACTGGAATGAAGGACTTTTCACAAGAGAGTAAAATCTGCAACTGACAACAGCACTTTTTTTAAGGATTATATTTAAAGATTTGGATTTGCAAAATACAAATGATTTCATGGGTCAGACTTATTAAGCAAGAGAAAATGAAGTAATTTGCTTCCCACCCACAGAAATCTGTCCACATCATTGAAAAGCTTCTAAAGAACAATGTTCTCAAAGCTCCAAGTCCCATATGCAAAGAGAACACCAAGGAGAAGCAGCCACTGTGGCAGGGACAAGTGGATACCTCACAGTTGCAAAAGATAAAGAAATCGGATAATGCTTTAAACAGATGAGCTACATCTCAATTAGTGGCAATACTCAAAGTGGCTTAGTTTTAAAACCTGGGGAAAAGCCAGACTTGGTGGCGTGTGACTTTTATCTCAACACTTGAGAGGCAGAGGTAGGCAGATCTCTTGTGAGTTCAGGGCCAGCTTGGTCTACATAGTGAGTTCCAGGATAGCTAGGCTATGTAGAGAGACTTGTCTCAAAAACAAAACAAAACAACAAAAAACCCTCTGACTTCTGGCATGAGCCAGACAAGAGGTCTGGTCAGAGATAAACTGTGTGTGTGTGTGTTCCCAGTTACTGAAATCAAGGGAATAACTAGAATCAAACGAAGAAAACTTGAGTGAGAAGAGAAGACCTAAATACTGAGGATAAGCCAGTTAAAGCCAGATAAGTTAGTGGAAGTCTGGGGAGAAAACCAGAAACGTGAAAGATTATAACATAGAAGGCTGAGAAGGAAAAGAAAATATTTGTGATGTCAGGGAAGCAAAATGAACACTTTAAGGCAGGAGAGGTCAACTTGAAAGCAAATGAGTGCCTTCAAAGCAAACAGTAAACAAACGCCAGTTCACTAGCTCAAAGACAAATCATCATCTTCCTCTGGAGGGTACCAGATACTGAACCTACGACCTCACTCAAGACAGGCCAATGCCTACTGCTGAACCACATCTCCAGCCCCTTTCTATTTAGAAACAAGATCTCACAAAGTTGCCAGGGCTGGCCTTGAACTTGAATCAAATCTTCCTGCCTCAGCCTTTTGGGCAACTGGGACTTCAGACCTGCACCATCTGGCTCAGCTATCTCCTTTCTCATCAAACCTAGAAAATTAAGACCCCCTAGGTGTTGTGACACCGTCCTATAATCCCAGTGGTCAGGGCACAGAGGCAGAAAGATTATGAATTCAAGGCCAACCCTAAGAACCTGTCTTAAAACAAACAAACAAACAAACAAACAAAAAAAACCAGACAAACAAAACTCAATGAGAAAAGGATAATCTATAAATCCCTTCTTTCATTCACATACCTTCTATCGAGGAACTTTTATGTGATACTTACAAACAGTAATGATTAAGCTAAAGAGTAAAACCAGACTGTGCAGACAACGGTTTCTCAGGAAATACTCGACACAGTGCATTTTTCACATAATTACAATGGTTACACTCGGAAACAAGAATGGCGATAAATGCTACCAAAAAAACTGCTTTTAATGACAAAATTACTTGACTTGATTTGGGCCAACATGTATTATTCTTCCAGAAGCATCGGGGTGGAAATAGATCCAGTCAGATTCTAGCGAACAGCACTCCATTTCTTGGATTCCGTTTTTTGCCTGAAATTGGAAAAATAATGATCAAGACAGAGATTAGAAGGGTAAATAATTTCCAAATCTAACTCTCATGGTAACTCACAGGTACAGCAAAGAAAATATAAAGCAGCTGAAGTAGGATGTGTGCGAGGGCCAAATGAGGACATATACATTTGAGAAATCCAGGACATTTGGAGTCAGAAACGTCATAGACTTATTCTGTGCCATGCAATATACCTCAAATAACAGTGACCGAAGCTACCATCTCTGGTGCACGTACTGTGTGTCGGGGACTGTGCGCATGCTTCATCGTCACTGCTGCATTTGACTTTAGTAACACTCAAAGCAAATATCAACCCCATTTATGGCTAAGAGACCAACACACAAAGGGAACAAATATTTGCCCAGCGTTTTGAACCTATTAACTAGCAGATCTGACTCCAAAGTACAGGAACTTTCCATGCTTATACACGTTCAGTTCCCTGCAACTTCCTCCTCCCAACCTTATCCACAACTACCTGTCAATCAGAAGAGTAGGTAACACTCATGTAAACACGTAACCACACTGAGAGTGACACAGGTCACATAATCTCCTTGAGTAAGTCAAATATTAAACTCTCATATCTGAGAAAAGAGTCTAATACTGATCAGTATTTAAGACAAGAATAGTCTTATTCCAAATAAGATGTATTGTTATGTAGATATACTTAGACATTAAAATAACGAAAAAAGCCAGTGTGGTGGTGCACACCTTTAATCCTACCACTTGGGAGGCAGAAGCAGGCAGAGCTCTAAAAGTTCAAGGCAAGCCTAGTCTACATAGTAAATTCCAGAACAGTCAGGGTTATACAGTAAGATCCTGTCTCAAGAAAAGTGGGGGATGGGACACATTGTATGACATGTAATTCATGTGTACTCATAGATTTTCCCTTCTATACAGCAGCACCAGTGACTGATAGCAGTGTGCATCTATTAACTTCTGGCTTTGGCAATTATTTATAAATGTGCCGAAACACAGGCCCGACAATAATAACAACGTAATTGTTATTAGAGAGTATGCTTAGGTATGCTTAAAGGCCACTTACTTATTTATAAAAGAACACATAGACTCGGTTCTGATATAAGAACATCATATGCTAAATGTACAGGATAAACATTGTGCAAACAGAGAGTAATAGGTCTTGGTGGTTGAAGAAAGTCCTAGTAAACAGTCAAACCAGGACTTGCAATGAAGGTAACAGCCCCTAGAACATCCTTTGTAAAATGTTCTAAAAGATGGCTGCACTGGGAGGAAGGGGGACAACAGGAGCTGTTTACGTGTGACTAAGAAGTGAGAAAACTGTTCTTATAAGTGAACTACAAGACACTAGACACAGTGACCCCATGACATCGGTAGGAGAAGATAACAGGACCCAAGACTATGCTGACCTTCAACATAGTGACGTGTGACTCTAAAAGCTATGGAAGCCAATTCTGACTGTGCAAGGGTCCTGGAAGATGTGAGTGTGGAATAAACTGAATCCACCTCATAAAAAGCAAATTTATCTGATATAAGGAGAGATTCCGTGAGTAATTATATTAAGTCAGATTAAAGATGAGGGCCAGAGCATGGGTCAGCGGGTAAGGGTGCTCTCTGGGGCAGGCCCAGTGACACATAAATGTCGGATGAATCTTTGTCTGGGGAATATAAGCAACTTAAAGGAAGAAAGTGTATTCCCAGCTATGCCTGGTCATGCTAGAACCTCAATAAATGATTAAATGGAAAATTAATGAAAAAAATCAGTTTGAAAAAAAATGTAGACAAATTTGATGGGTAATATTTTTATTATTTCGCCATGAGCCATCCTTTCCTGTTGTGCCAGAAGCAACCAGAGGAAACCCTGGAAAACCACTACCTTGGCGCCTACACTGTGAGCACAGAACTCCATCTGGTTCTGCTCTTTTCAAAATCAACAACACATTCCACAGCAATTTCAGAGGCTGCCTGAGCATATTCTAGCAACAGTTCCCACGGTGGCACCTGAGAGATGCTTTCCATGAGAATCCTGCTGTGAATCCGTTAGGAACAGAACTCTTAGCTATGTATAGTGAAATACCACTAGCCCAGCACTTGAGAGGCAAAAATGAGAGTATCTGGTGTTCAAGGCCAGCCTTGCCTCTGCAGTGAGTTTGAGGTCAGCCTGGGTTACATGAATGTCTTGAAGGGAGAGACAGACACAAAGAGAGGTAAGAATGAGAATATCTGGTGCTCTAAGATCTTTTAAACATTCCTGTTTTAAAATTCTGGGTGACAAAACACTATTTCCTATGTTCTCTGTATTTTAAATTGTCCACAATGCTGCATTTGATGGCACATGCCTTTAATCCCAGCACTGGCATGGCAAAGGCAGGAGGATCACTGTGAGTTCCAGGCCAGGCGTGGCTACAGAGACCCTGTATAAATAAATAAAAAAAATGGTTTAAAAATTAATGAAAAGGTAATTCCTAGACATATAGAGTTATTAGAGGAGTAGAGAATGAAATTTTCTAATATAAATTTGTTACTAAAAAGTTGAATACTCATGATTTACCAGGGAATTATCTTTTAGAGCACAGATATGGAAAACCCCTTTCTGTTTCTTCTTATTAGGTGTGATGATGTAGTGCCAAGGATGGCCTCCAATCTGAAATGCATTCTCTAGAGACGATACTTCAAAGAGTGGAAGTGGTGAGTCTGTAAAGATAAGTAGGGGAAATTTATTAGCTTCTCATTTTGAGTGGACTTGCACCATTCATTAACTAAGTTCAAACTTTCTTAGTATACATACACACTTTACAAAGTTCCATTAATGAAAAATGACTATGTTCAAGGTAATAAAATGCAGTCAGAAAAGGAGGTTTGCTGCTAAGAGAATAGAAAGCTTGTAGGAAATTAAACAAGGCTATGAGTTAACTTTCCAGGCATGTGTTTTGGTGGGAATGTATGGCCTACATGTGCGCACACATAAAAGGGAGGCTACAGGTGCTTATCATGGGGATGAGGGACGCAAAGTGCTCGCCATAAAAGCTGCAGCCATCACCAATCATCTATGTACAAGACTCAGGCTAGCCACAACGTCAACTCCCTGAACAATCATAGAAGGTAATCAGGTCTAATAAATCTTTCAAAGGTGAGGAGCCCTTCCATATCACAGGCTAACAGGTATACACCAGCGAATTCTACAAAAGCTGCCCTGTGTTACATTTCTTGAATAGAAGCAGCATTAGTCTGAATGAATGCAACCCATTAGGATGGGGTCTACTACAATGGAGACTTTATTAAAGAGTAGCTGTCACTGTGAGAATGATCATCAAATAAGTTAATTTTTACAGACATATCCAATCAGTCTCTTGGGGATGGACATCAAAGAAAGTTTTGCTGGTGCTTTTCTGTCTTCCTCTTTGATCACAATGTTAATTATAACACAACAGACTGACTCTAAACACTGTAAGGAAAAGGTATTATAGCGAGGTCACAGTTTCTTTTGGTGGCTATAGATTAGACAGCTCATCTATAGCCTCTTGATTTGCACTTCTACTTTGAGAATCTTTGGTTTATAAAGAATCTTTGGTTTATAGTCTTAAAGCGGTTATTCTCAGAGAGATCATGTCGGTAAGAGTTACATATTAAAATGGTAATTGTGCTTTGGTAGGGCTCTTTTTACTTCCGAGAGAAAAACAAATAACAAAAAGTAGCTCACAGTTTTCAGAAGAAAGAAGGAACAGGCATAGATATAGATATATCAAACACATTTAAAGTACTTTAAAAACTTTTAAGAAAAGGATATTTACTATGTAAACATCTTTTCAAGTAATAAAAATATGAATATCCCATTACAATAATGGTAAAAGGGCATATGTCCATAAATTATGACAGAAACTCAAATGTCATGTGATAATAAACTCAACTTCAGTTCCCAGTACTCACATCAGCACTATCTACAATTCCAGTACCAGGGGACCAGCACTCTCTTCTAGCCTCTACCAGCTCCAGACATGCACAAATTGACTTACATATAGCAGACAAAATTCTTTACAAAGCTTCTGAACATGTCTGTATTGAATGGTATTTCTGGGGTTAGGAAGTATTTCTAGCTTTTCATAAAACTGCCTAATCCACTTAAAAATGAATCATTTTAAAAACATTTATTTTGAACTTCATGAACAGCTTAATTGGTTATACTGGGAAGTCTTCACAGTTTATATAATTACCATTTGCCACTAAACAGAACATTCTTTTCTTGCATCTTTCATTTCTGTTTCTTGATCTGTTTGTTGATGATACAATGGTAAATGATGATAGAAAAAAAACCCTGTTTTATTCTGGCTATATTAGGAAACTTTTTGGAGTTTCACCTTAAAAACATAGCATTTATTGGTTAGAAATAGATGAAAATTTCTCAACATCATAAGGAGAGACTCTTAATGAGTTAAGATGGAAAAACACTAGGATAATGTCACTATCTAGCTGGCTCTTTTACTGGACTACAAACATCAAGCTATTCCTGGATATCTGGGAAGAGCTGTGGACAGAGGTCTGCCGCCTCCACAGGGTGCAGCAGACACTCAGGCACCCTATGTTATTTGCTAATTTCTTTAGGTAGCTGACCTCCTAAATCACTTGATTATATTGTTCTATGTAACAGGAAGTAATTCCTAGACTATGTTTTTGAACATTATTATTTTACTTTTTGGGAGGACATGTAGCTCAGGCGTGCCTTGAGTTGTTGACTTTTTACTAAGTAGCAGAATTCAGTAAGTTGGGTCTTTTTTTGTTTGTTTTGGTTTTTTTGAGACAGAGCCAGGCTGGCTTCAAACCCTATCAGGTAGCCAAGGATGACCTTGAACCCTGATCCTCCTGCCTTCACCTCTTGCTGGGATTCTAGGGATGGGCCACAGCATCTGGCTCAGTAAGTTAGTTAAACACAGGAAAATTTTCTAGTATCTTTACAGAATCATGTATAATTTTTTTTTAATTCTCCCTAGGTCTAGGATCTGCCTATGTTTAGTTGTAATACCATTAATATTTCCTTGGAAAACCATTCTTAGAAATGGGTAGATTTAACAAAATTTAACAATCTTAAGTTATGAGGAGCTAAGATGGTGTGAATCACTCTAGCTCATCATTTTCCAGAAAAGGAAATCAAGAATCAGAATGGTAAAATAGCTTGCCAAAAGGCTCAGCAAACTCAGGCCTTCACTTCGATGAACAATGGATAAAGTTTTGCTGACATTTGTCCAACAATAAAGGATACACATGCTGTATAGAAGTAAAATGAGTCAATGTGTAGTCAGAGAGAAAAACATGGATGTTTACAATGCAAAACTATTTACATGAGCGCTTCAAGGTGAAAAGATCCTGTATAGCAGCCATACCTGTGATTTTAACATTACAAGGAATTCCAAAAGGAGCCTCTCCTACAGTTCCAGTGGTCCCGCCCTGACTGCACGTGCACCCTAAGTCAAGTTTCTGTTGCATGAACTAAAAGAAGAAAAAAAAAAAAGTGGCTTTAGAGCCTATTTACTTGCTATCTAGAAAGAAAAAATTTACACGTACATGACACAGAAAATGTCTTTATTCAAGGGCCTTTCTGTTACTCTCCCCATCCCTCTTGCACAGGTTACTATGTCTTTTCATATTCTATAATAACTTTTATAATTTAAAATGGCATAAGCACCTGACTTGTTATAACTGAAATAAAAACACAAGACAAACAACAAAACACTCCAACCCAAACCTCATACTAAGCATAATATGTCCAATTAGTTGTCTCTACCTGTTGGATGATGGCTTCGAAACTATACAGTCTGACTAGTCCCGAGCTGTACATCACAATCAGTATGCCATGCGACAAGGCAGCATCTGTAACATTCGCGAAAATCTAAGGGGAAAGGCAGATAGCACCTAAGAAAAGAAAGCCAGAAGGCCAATCTTCTGAGTGTTCAAAATGTCTGTATTTCTTGCTCTATATTCAGGTCATTACTGCTGCTTCACATGAAAACTTAATTAAAATTTAGCAACTTGAGACTAGAGTGTTATTAGAGGCAAGTAGTAAGCCACTGGATCCTCAGGCTGGAACATCATTGAAAACATTACATACAGGACTCAAAATGATATATCAGCATCCCTTTGCTGTACAGCTTTGTCAATACATAGTAATTAAAAATTCTACCTTTCATGGAACAGTGGTATAGAGTGGGGCCATGTAATTTTAAATGAGTACCAAGTATATCCAATAGAGACTCATTATTTACACTAAAATGTTCTTCATAAAGACAAATATCTATAGCTGCTTAGAGACAAAAAGCCTGGGTCTTAGAAAATAATTATAAAGAGAAACAGTCAACTGCAGATCTGTGCGCATTTGTGCGTTGTGTGTATAATGCATGTGTGTGTGCGCAGGTGAGTGAGCCCATGCCCATGTGTGGAGTATAAGAGGAAGACACTGGGGGTCTGGTTCTAACAGTCTTCACTTTATTCCCTTGAGACAGGGTCTCTCACTGAATCTGGAGCTTTCCATGTTTACAGCTAGGCTCTGTCCAGCAAGAAGCCCTAGAGAAACTCTCTCATGCCCTGTGCTAGGGTTGCAGGTTCACATGGCCATGCCTGAACTTACATGGGTGCTGGGGTCTAAACTCACATTCTCATGATTGTGTAGCAAGTGCTCTGATGCACTGGGTTATCTCCCTAGTTCCCAACTCCAGATTTTATCACTATTATGTTCTTTAATTTCTAACAAGATTTGATTTCTCAACTGCATAAAAATTAACAGCATAAAGACCAAACCTTACATTTACCTAGAAGACGACTTTGGCTTATTGTTCCCTAAAATATCTATTCTTGAATCTTGTGCTGATTTTCTGTACAGCTCTGAGAAAGAACACGATTCTGTGCCTATTTTAATATTCAACAAAAAGCAAGGTAGGCAAATATTCATAGCACTGAAAAGGCGTAGAGAAAAATAAAAATCCATTTTGATTTCTATTCAAGAAAGATTACTAGTGAAGATGTACCATGGTAATAAAGAGCTTAAGTACACTCCTGCTGAAGAGCCTCACCCCTGCATAGTTTTAATACATATAATAAGTGAAAGATGTGTTTTAATCCGAGTTACAATAATCAAAACCAAATCCCTCAAGCGATTACGGTGGATACATAAAAATAAACAGGAACAACTTTTGACTTTGCCCGTCTTTTTGTATTTGTTCCTGCTGTGGAATGTAATACACATATAATTACTTAATCCACAAGCATAAAGAAACAATGAAGTTACAAGTTTGGCTTTTTGTCATTTTCTAAGAAAGATAATTATGGTTTGCTTTGAGTTGGGTAGCTCCTAGCTTTTTAATTCCCTACTCCCGGTCCACACTTTGAAAAGAAGTATTTGGGTAATTCAAACATTTTTCAGTTAGTAAATAGCTGCTCAATGTCTAATAGAACACACTGTCACAATGTTTTAAAATATTTTAACATCTAGCACAAGATAAACAGTAAGTGACAACTAATATTATCCTTTAGTTTATGCAATTTAGTACAAGCTCACATAGTAGGAAATGTTTAAATAGATTTGTTTTGTTTGCTTGTGAATATTAGAGCCTCTAAATCTTGTCTCCTACAATATTTTAAGTGTTTGAAGACTAGAAGAACCCCTCAAGATAACTTTCCACAAAGTGAATTTTTTTAAAAAGAAAGTAGACTGTTGGCTCTTTTACTCAGTTGGTATTTGGTGCTTCTTTCCTCACACGTAGCTATTCCACAAACCAGAACAATAAAAACCCAAACAGCATGAGTTAGATTATATATTACATATTCCATTAAAAGTCTTGTTTATATATTATAAAGTGAGTTTTAGACCTGTACTTTGTAATTAAAATGAAACATTTTGTTGAAGCTTAATGATCATTTTAACAAGCTTTGAAATACTCCCTTTGAAAAAGATTCCTTAGACATTTCATAACTTTATAAAACAGCAGTTTGTTAATGACCACGGGTTTCCAGCACTAATACCACTAAGCACCTAAGAGGCATAAAAACATGCAGGCAGATGGAGGGATTGTTAGGCTTATTCCCAAGTCAAATGTTCACATTTTGATATGAAATAAGACAGATCAGTAAAGATTTCATAGACAGGAGAACATTCCCAACCTAAACATCTAATAAATAGGTGAAGATATTACACCTAATTGTCAATAGAATATTACAATTAAAAACTGCAGAGTGGTCCTGCACACCTTTAATTACAGCACTTCTGGGAGGCAGAAGCTGGTGGATCTCTGAGCTCAAAGCTAGCCTGATCTACATAGTGAATTCCAGGTTATCTAGGGGCTACATAGTAAGATCCTACATTTAAAAAAAAAAAAAAAAAAAAAGGGAAGAAGTTAGTTCTTACCTTTTTGTTGATCTCTAGAATCCCTACAAGTGAAAAGGGCAGGACTCGGAATACTGCAAGGTACAACAAAACAGGCTGCTGAGTGCCTGCCTGAAGGAAAGAATAAAATTATAGGCAGCTCTCCAAAGTACTTCAGAAAACACTTATCTTCAAGAGTTCAAAACATACATCTGTCCTATCACGCAATTAACAAAAGTTTTCATGAACTGAGAATATCCATCTATTTAGACTGAAAAATTATTTCACCAGTAAGGCAAACTGTTGGTCATAAGAAGAGCTGAGTTATGGGAGGAGAAGCTTAATGTTTCTCAACCTTGAGTACATTGCTTGGTTGCAAGGTCTTTTGGAGAAGTTGGCAGGCTGTCTGATCTGTTAACTCCTGGGAAAGTACGCTTAGGGCTCAGGGCTGGGACCTGAGTGTTTCTTCTAGCCTTGCGAAAGGACAGTACCTAGATTACAAGAATTGCTTGTAAAACTGGAGATTCTGTTTCTCACGCTTGAGAAGTGCATATATATGCTGAGCTAAATAAAATCCAGGCTGCCACAGTAGTTGCTACTGTGCACCAAATCTTTGTCTCTGGTCTCTGTCTTTTTCTATTCTTCACACCCCTCTCACGGAACGGTCCGACCTGCCAGGGCAGGACTCCAGCAGCAAACATACTTAGAATGTTTACTAATCTTCGGCTCCTCACACACACAGGTACATAAACATAAAACTCTATAAAAAAAGACATAAGCATTTCTTACCATCAAAATACTGTGCATTTGTATTGTAAACTGAAGTTCTAACAATGAGAGCCTAGCCCAAAGCATAGTGTTACCATGGTCATATCACTGAAAGTTATATTGGTATAACTGGAAAACTGTATAACTGATAGACAATATGTCAGTAAAAGCTTGAATGATTTATCAACTTGTAAAAAAGAGCTCCTTTATCTTGAAAAACAAGTTACCAACAATTTATTTCCATTATGAAATACAAAATAATGTAAATTTACAGCTCTAGTGCAGAATTCAAGGGAATATCTTCAATTTAGGGACAGCATAGATGTCTGCCCCACCACAGCAAAATTCTGCTTCAGCAGAAATAAGGTGAGTACCAAGACCTCCAATCCAAACCACAGGAAATAAAAGTTTAAAAACAAACAAATACAAAACAGAGTGTGGTGTTTAAAGTCCCAGAGACCTTCCCTTTTAAAGAGCATTTTTTTATTAAGCTAAGACGCATGTTCCTGAAACCTAAAGGGGAGGTGTAATTTAAATCCCCTGACCAAGACCTTCTGCTGGAGATTGTAGGAACACAGACTCAAATGCAGAAATGCTTACAGGCCTTTTAATAACATTATCAGATGATAAATAAAAACCTTAATACACAGTACTGTGCAGAGTTAGACTGAAGTTTTGATTCTTCAGTTATTAAATTATTTTCTTTCTTTTTTGGTCTTTTGAAACAGGGTTTCTCTGTTGTAACTCTGGCTGCCCTGGAACTCACTCTGAAAACTGGGCTGGCCTCGAACTCACAGAGATCTGCCTGCCTCTGCCTCCAGAATGCTGGGATTAAAGGCGTGTGCCACCACTGCCCAGCTTTTTTTTTTTTTTTTAACATTGTATTCTTATTTTTTTATTTTTATGTTTTAGTTTTTCAAGACAGGGTCTCTCTATGTAGCCCTGGCTGTTCTAGAACTCATTCTGTAATCCAGGATGGCCTTGAACTCAGAGATCCACCAGCCTTAGCCTCCTGAGTACTGGATTAAAGGCATGCACTACCCACCCGGTGGTATTTAAATTCTCAGAGGTACATTAGACCAGACACTTCTAGAATTCTCATGAGATGTTTTGTTACTCTGTTACAGTCTTTCACTTTGACAAATCTTCCTTTACCAAAGAAGAGAGCAATACAGCGGGAGTGTGAAGAGAAGCAATAACAGACAGCAACTCTTTCCTGGGCTGGCCCGCCCCTGGAACCCAAAGGGTAGACGGGAGCTGACTGCGGCAAGCTGTCCTCGGTCCTCCTCTGTATGTATGTGTGACATGTGCCCCAAGCCCCGCAACACATAAAAATAAATTAATCTAATTTAATTTTCTAATTAAGTTTAAGAAGCTAACCAATAGCTTATTTGGCTCAGTGGCATACACAAAGACAGAAAAGGAGATAAGAAAGGAATAAAAAGTAGGGGGTGAGGAATGCACTGGACTTGATAAGGGAACCCTTGATGTGGTTATTTAAATAAGGTAAAAGTAGAAAAGCTAAATTGTTGAAAGGGTCCTGAGTCAGGTAATGCAGCTCACACTTGCCATCCCTGCATTTGGCAGGCTGAGGCAGGCAGATGTCAGTTTGAAGAGAGACTCGGCTACACAGCCAGACTATCTCAAAACCAAAAACCAAAAAATAAAACACCCCAAAGCAAAAAGGTACCCCAGAGTTGTAAATAAATAACCTGATAGTCAATGTTGCAGGAATTATTTTAAAAGGGTATGTTTTACATTAAACACAAATAGGAACTTGAATACAGATCTTGCCAAAAGCAAACAGAAAATAATTACTGGCTTCAATAAGAAGTTGTTTTTTAAGATATCCTGTCCTAAGAACAAAAAATCTGAGGGGAAAAAAAGAAATCTGTATTTTATAAAAATGTGCAATAAATATTTTCTAAGTGTTTCTTTATCAGTCACCAATAAGTTTCCTGATATGTAGTTCTAGGCTTTAACAAGTCTAGTAAGTTCTGGGTGATACTTTTTTTTTTTTGAAACAAGGTCTCACTATGTATCCCTGGCTGGCCTGGAACAGAGATCCCTCCTGTCTTGCCAATGCTGGGATTAAGGTCTTGGGCCACCACACCCAACCAATTCTGTGTGATTCAGCTGAGGGATGTAGTTTGGCACTAGAGCACATACCCAGGGTGCATGAGGCCCGAGGGTCAATCCCCAGGACCCAAAAAATAAACAAATATAAAATAGAGAGAAACCCATTTGAATAGTCTGTTTTGGAAGAAGAATCATCTTCAAATTTAAATGCGCTCTTCAGACACCAAAGGCCATTAGCTTTCATATGTGTGCAAGTCCCAAGGAAGAAAATGTTTAATGCTGCAGACCTGCCGTGCCAATGCTGAGCCTTTGTTCTGAGCTGACTTCACTGCGATGACCTCTTGAGGGGTGTCCCAGCTCAAGTACCTTTAGAGAGAACGCAGTGAATTTAATGCTTTGGATCCGCTCCCTTACACTTAACCGTTATAATTTATTTACTTATCTGTTCTTATATTACATTTTTGTTCCTTTGAGATAAAGTCTGGCCTGGGATCTTTGGGTAGCCCAGGCTGACCGTGAACCCTCTCTCCTGCTTGAGCACCTCCAGCGAGACGAAAAGCAAAACTACTATGCTTGGCTTGGCATTTTATAAGCAAAGTTATTTTATAACTTAAATTATAAAAGCAAATTAATCTATTTTTAAAATAAGCAGCTTAAAAAATTTCCTCTAGATCCTTATATTGGATACATCTCTACTTTAAAAAATAAATTTTAATTCTTCTAGAGTCTTAAATAAGTCTCTTTTAATAAAAAAAAAATATTTATCTTTTGAGACAAAGTCTCGCGCAGCCTAGGCTGGCCTCGCCCTTGACATGTCAGTGAGGATAACTTTTGAATGCCTTATCCCCCTGGTTCAGCCTTCCAAGTATTGGGGGATTAGGGGCATCTGCTGCCATGACAGTTAGAAAGGGTTTCTGAGGAGGATATTGAGATGGCTCAGTGTTTAAGAGCACTTGTTACTCTTGCAGAGGATTCAGGCTCAGTTCCTACCACTCACATGGTGGCTCATAACTATCTGTAACTCTAGTTCTAGGAGATCTAGTGGCTCCTTCTGACCCCTGTGGGCCTTGGGCACACATGGTGCACATACACATACATACAATAAAATGAATACATTTATTACAAATGTCTTTAACCAAAGAGCATTTAAACCTTAGAAAGTAAAATAACCAGGGCTGGAGATGCCACTCAGTTGGTAAATTGCTTGCCCCACATGCACAAACCTGGCTTCAACACCAGTACGGAATACACTGGCTGTGAAGGTGGATGCCTGCAATCCCAGCACTTGGGAATAAGAGTGCTGGGATAAGGTCAGCTTGAGAGCAAGTCTCAAAGAGCAAGAGCTCATGTGTGCACGCGCGCGCACGCACACACGCACACACACACACACACACACACACACACACACACACACATGAACCACTTCCAACCTTTGTTTGTTTGTTTGTTTTTGGGTTTTTGAGACAGAGTTTCTCTGTGTAGCTCTGGCTGGCCCCAAATTCAGAGAGCCATCTGTCTCTCTGCCTTTCTTCAGCATGCTAGGATTAAAGGCATGTGCCACCATGCCTGGTTTAAGAATTATTTCTAATTTAAAATGGGAATTATAGGGCTGAAGAGATGGCTCAGTGGTTAAGAGCACCCACTGCTCTCTCAGAGGTCCTGAGTCAGTTCCCAGAAACCACATGGTGGCTCACAACCATCTATAATGGGGTCCAATGCCCTCTTCTGGTGTACAGGTGTACATGCAGTTAGAGCACTCAATACATAAATGAGTCTTTAAAAAATAAAATGGGAAGTATAAAAAGTATTAAAATATTAGTTTTACAAATTGCATGTGCATATTCATTATAAAATTTACATCTAATTGTAAAACTGGTAGTTAAAATAGCATTTCTTTGACTGTAACAGAATGGCAACACATCAGCCATCTTCCTCTAACTATTGACTATAGGTTAACTACTCATTAGGGATACAAAGATACATAATGTAGGTCACTAGCCTCAGATTTTCAAATAGAGCCAAGTGAGGGAGCAAAAAGAGTAGTTTATAAACTGGAATCATAATACACTGAAAAACTGAAAAAACAGGGGACAGAGGGCAGGACTGAGAGGGGCTTAAGATTTCCTGAGCCATGGGTCTCAAATTTTTATAACAACATTTTAAATAATAATCTCACAGTTAATACCTGAACTTGCAATAGGAAGCAAGGTATATTTTCTCCAGGATTTCCCCTGTAGTTGCTGATATACGAAGCAGCCAATTATGAGCAGTTAGTGCTATGAGTGAGGACTTATAATCTGATGGGTCAGGAAGTATGTCTCCCTAAAAAAAAAAGGATAAAAAATAAATTGTTTGGTTATGAACAATCCGCAGTACTCTATGTCCAAAGAAAATGGCTACTTACCTCATTAAATAAGTAAATCAAAGAAATATTAACCGCACAAATGAAGAAGGAAAGGAAAAGACAAGACTGTGGGTTGTTACTTTAACCATATTTATTTTTTAAAGTTTTTAAAAGTTATCATCGTTATTACTGTGTACATATGGGTACACAGGCCACAGCATACACATGGAGGTCAAAGGATAACTAGAGGAACTCAGTATTCTCTTTCCATTTTTTGTTTGAGACAAAGTTTTACCATGTAGGCTTGTATACAGATCAGGATGGCTTCAAACTCAGAGATCGGCCTGCCTGTGCCCAAATTAAAAGTGTGCACCGCCATGCCCAGCTCTCCTTTTGCCTTTAAGTGGGTTCTGGGGATCAAACTCAGGCTGTCAGGCTTGCATCACTGGGAAGCAAGAGCCTCTACCCACTGCGCCATCTCACTGGCCTTATTAACTTACCAAGTATTTCCAAAAGTTAGCCAACAACAGCAGGAGCTTTGGCAATGCAGCTAAGTGATAACAGTAACTATTGCAGCTCTCAGAGTCAAATCATCAAGAGTCACTGACATGCTACGACAAGGTACAGATCTAACGCAGAAGGGAAAGAGGAGCAAGTGTGTTGATTTTCATTAGTAAAGTTATGAATTGAGATGTTGAAATTAATGTGGCATTTGTTTAGGTAAAACATAAACAAATAAAGAAGAGGCCTTGGTCCTACATAAGCTACTAGAGCTGTCTTCCCTCTCAGATTCCAGGGAACAATTGTTTGCTTTAAGTTTGCTTGGCTTTGTTTATTTTTGTTGCTTCTTGGGTAGACCCTGTGTAGTGCAGACAGCTGTGAACCGTTCCCCTGCATCCGTGTCGATGTAATTTTGAAGCGTATTAACGACTCATACTTAATTCACAGGCAATGACATGAATGCTTTTATATATCATTTCATGTAGATCTTAAAGTTTTAAAATATCTACTATTCCTACTTAGCCCATTAAAGAGATACCTGAAACAAGTTCATATTATCGATTTGAACTATTTTCTTAAACTAAAAGTGGCGTATCACACATTATCTCAAAAACAAATAGAGTACTCATTTTAAAGTAGTGTTGCCTTCGTGTATTAACAATACCGTGTTCCTCTGAGTTCTTCATAGAAAAACTTATGTCACCACAAATAAAAACAAAATCATTTAAATGTTTATGGAATGAGAATAGGAATTAGGTTAACTTTATTTTTCCAAGACTGCTCTGTACTTTGGGTGTTTGAATTGGTATATTCAAACTTTCTCAATTAAGAAACCTATCATCTCTCTAATCCCCCCTCAAGAAATAGATGAAAAGGCTTTAAATTGTTTAAGGCACAATTATTTACAGCTTTCAATTAAAGAGGAAGAAAACAGGCTTCAAAGTTTCTAGTTTTTAAAAAGGAGCCTTCTATGAAAAGAGAGTAATTATAGGGGGGATGACAATTAAAAGAATTACAGCCTTATGGAAAAACAACAGCCTGGAAAAAAATTAACATTAAATTCAGAATATTGTTGCTCATGGCTTAGACATTACTTTTGCTCAGACTGGGAGGTCTCTTAAAGTGCAACCAATCAGACTCACCGCCGTAATTCGCCGCAGTGCTTCCTAAGAGGGTTTCTTAGAAATGATGCTATGGAAAACTGAAAAAAGGAAAAATTGCCTCTCAAAAAAGGGCTATGATTAAAAGAGTCTGGCAAGATGGTAACATGGTGCTGTTATAGCAGAGGCTAAACTGCCTTTTGCCCTGAATCTCCATCTGCATCTGGTGCCCAACGATTGGATGGCTGCAGTGACAATCACTGTGTACACTCGCACAATCAGAAGCAGCAGCATTAAAGACTGGGGAGGAATTTTACAAATATCCTTACTTAATCTTTGGAACTTTCAATGTCCCGTATTTATTTTTACCCCAGACTGATCCCTCCTAGCTTCTCTGGTGCCTGTATTCCATGGAAACGACGTCCTGAAAGGTGCACGCCAGGGCAACTGTCCTACTGAGGTGACTTCTGCCGTTGTTAGTTTTAATTTTTATCCTAGTATTTTCCTAACTGCAATCATAGATGGAATTTATAAGCATCTGCTTTCAAAGATCTACGTAATAGTTGCTCACAATAACGTCAGTACAGGAGTAGAATGGTCTCAAACTCTAAGAACGATAGTATGTTGTTACAATTATATTGTTACAAAATTCATCCATTTCTAACTTTTTAAGATTTGCAACTTATCTCTAATTTAAAATCCTTCATAATAAACCAAATATGGTGGGGGCATACCTAAAATCCTAGCACTCAGGGGTAGGTAGAGTCCAAGGTTCAAGTTCATCTTCAGCTACATATCAAGTCTTAAGCTAGCCTGGGCTCATATATGAGCCTATTCAAAATAAATAGATGAATTCTAAATATTGTTTTAAAAAAATATTACATTTGCGTATGCGCACTTGCGTGTGTGTGTGTGTGTGTGTGTGTGTGTGTGTGTGTGTGTGTCTGCATGTAAATGGGGAGGTCAGCAAACAACTTTTAGTTCTCACTTTCCCTATGTGAGATCCTGGTGACTGAATCCAGCTCATCAGGTTTGGCGGTAAGCACCGTTACCTGCTGAGCTATCTTTCCAGCCTGTAATAATGATACCTTTGTAATGATACTGAAAAGACACTTTCTCTTCTTGGTGGTTCTAAAGATTCTTAATCACAATGATTCTAAAATTTTATCCTTTAAATAGTATACTAGCAATGATTAGCTCTTCTAAGCTAAAATGCTTTAAAGAACATTGTGGGAGAGGGAGCAGAAAGGTTGCACGTCAGGTGAACAGCTGCTATGAGGTTGTGTTTTCTACATACGACGGGGAGTTGCACCCATGAAATCTCAACAATACTGCTGCCCAAACAAGTCCTGCATAAGGACAACACTAGCTGACATCCCGACATGGATGGGGAAATCTTGCAAGGCGCCACCCATTATGAAGCACTATAGGCAATTAATGGCTACTAAAAGAAGGAGACTCAGTTCTTGTCGGGTTATGTAGTCTCTTGACAGGTTATCCCATCTGAAGCGGTCAGTCCTAAACACATATACATATGAACAACAGTAAATGAACTCAGTAGGCTGTATTAGTAATATACGTGTGTGTGAGTGATAATTAAGAAGAGGTCATGAGCTTCAGAGGGAGTATGTACAGGGGAACATGGAAGGAACTGAAATGGGGGAGAGGGCAGGGTAGAAACGATGTAAATATAGTACTCATGTATGGGATTCTAAAAAAGATAATGAAATATATGTAAAAAAAAATAAATGAACAAAACATTTAAGTGTGGGGGCAGTTTTCAAAACCAATGCTTTAGAAAGAAATCTCACCACTGGGCATTCCCATAATAAAGCATCCTCAATTTTTTCTGATTTGGAACATTTTGGCATTTCATAAAGTTTTCTTGGCTCTGATGCAACACTGGAGAAAAAAAAAAAAGAAAAAAGCATTATTATTTTTTCTTTGAAACTGAAGCAGTCTTTGCTCAGATTTGAGATATTTCTTTCACGTATCTGTAACCTCAGATGACAACTTGCTGTTGTTTCTTTAGCTGTTCTCTTTTTTTTTCTGATCATAAATTCATAATACACACAGGAAAAATGTAAATGAAAAATATTCAAGACTAAAATAGTCTATAACAGGTCTGGATAGATGGCTCAGTGGTTAAGAATACTTGCTACTCTTCCAGAAGACTCAAGTTTGGTTCCCAGCACCCACATGAGGCAGCTCACAACTGCCTGTAATTCTAGCTCCAAGGAATCCAGTTCCTCTGGTTTTTGAAGGTACCTTCACTCACATATGTGCTTGCATGTGTAACTAAAGATAATAAAAATATTTAAAACACTTTATACTACAATAAAACCATCTAAAACAAACATACACATTTGGTTCTTCCTCCAGATTTTCTTTATGTAAATGGAGCTACCTGGACATTGTTTTACAAAACAGCATTAAACTGAATCCTTTTATCCTGGAATATTTACTGTAAATGTCTGTTGAATCCACTGAGTTCATCCTATTGCTCTGATACTTAAAAATGATAATGCATAGATTAAAAAAAAAAAGGTCCCATTATGTGCTAGTTTTATGTCAACTTGACACAAGCTACAATCATTAGAGAGGAGGGAACTTCAATTTTAAAAAAATGTCGATAAGATCAGGTGGTAGGCAAGCCTGTAAGGTATTTTCTTAATTAGTGACTGATGAGGGAGGGCCCATCCTATTGTGGTGGTACCATCCCTGAGCTGCTGGTCCTGGGTTCTATAAGAAAGCAGGCTGCAAACCATGAGAAGCACACAGGTAAACAGCACTCTTCTGCATCAGCTCCTTGCCTCCAGGAGCTCTCCTGATTTGAGCTCCTGTCCTGACTTTTTTCAATGATTAACAGTGATGTGGAAACATAAGCCAAACAATCCCTTTTTCCCCAGGTTTCTTTGATCATGAAGTTTCATCACAGCCATAGTAACCCTGACTAAGACACATTAGTTTGAGCATTTGTGGACAAAAAAGGAAACACTTTTTATGTATATTTTATTCCTTTCAGAAATATCAAATATGTGTCTATTTCTACTATCACTGAACATTCTATCTTCTACCAACTTAAAGGATAACTTGCCTAACATTTAAGGTGCTTGTCAGCCCCCAGGCTGTATCGGGAGAACAACATCCACCCCCTTACATCCACCCCTTACAAAAAAAAGTGAACATTGTATCCTTGATGCTTACTTTTGAAACAGTATTGCTATGGTGCCACCCTCTATCCCCACCCATTACTCTCTACTCTGAGAACTACTGAGACAGGGTCATAGATGCTTCCTTTTCTTTTTAACTGATGAACTTTAAAGTTCAACTACTGTGAAGAGAAACAATTTTTAGGATGACATTTTATTCACCTCTGATATTCTCTCAGTGACTCAAAGGTTTGAATCAAACAGAATGTCACAGGAGCGAAAGCAATCTCCTGTGATTCTACCTGTGCGTTTAACACTCCACAAGAGCACGGTGAAGAACACCTGTATCATTTGTCGCTAGGACGCTAATCAACAGTATGCACTCCGAACGTTTTAAAATCAAAACAACTGTCTTCAACTTGGGAAAGTGATGATCTGGGTAGTGAATGGTATTTAAGAGTCACCATTAATAATTTAAGATATGATAAGCATCATGAACATAGAAGAGAATGTCCGAATTTCCATTGCTAGAATCAGAGGCTGATAGACACTCTTTTCAGAAAAACTGATGAAAATGATTAAAAGACAGCCACTTAAAGCCTTTGATTGTTCTTATAAAAGCATACAAAGAAGCATTTATTCAAGAAAACCTCCTGGAATTCAGTAGACTAGTGGGAGCCTACAATGTTTGAACCAGGCATGTTCCCTTCCTTCCTTCCTTCTTCCAGTAAGATGGTATCAAAGCTCTAAACTGTTGTGGCCAAGAATTCCAGGCTCCTTTCTCCTGCTGCTCAAACTCAGTAGGCAATCTCCCAAGAATGGGCAGGGTGACACCACTTTCATCCAGACCCAGCCTTGGGTTGTTGGGGCTGAGTCCTGTGTTAGTGTATTTCAAAGTTGGGGCTCCTCTCTGTCCAGGCCCCATGCATAAAATGGAGGCTCTACCTTGGGTGTACTAAGTGTAGAAGAGTAGGACCCTGACTACACTTCTCTTTCTTCTTAAGGCCCAGACTGGCCTTATCTTTCCCTAAACTGAGAAGATCCACCTGAACTGCTCAGCTTTTACTATTAGGAGTCATCAACTCCTGTGACCAGCTCCACTGAGTTGGTTTAAAGACTGCCTGGGAAGAGAAGGAAGTTAAAAAACAGATAGCCTTTAGTTCTTTACAATAAAACTGACTTTATTTGCAAAAGATGTGGAGAAGTTCAAGTACATGTGCACTCTATAAATCATCAGAAGCTATATCCAAGGGAAGGACCTGGGTAGATTCACTAGCACTAAAGGCTAAACTGTAGGTTGGCTGATTTGCCAAAGAATCAAAAAGGTTACCTACTAGAGTCAAAGCAACCTCAAAAAAAAAAAAATCACTTGTCCCCTGACCTCTAGTTTTTGATCCAACAAGAATAGAACTTAGAGGGTATCACTTCTGAGATAGCTCAGTTGGTAAAATGCTTGCCATGCAAGCACAAGGACCTGAGCTTAGATCCCCACCACTTATGGTTTCTGCCACTTGTTTGTTTTTTGTTGTTGTTTTGTTTTCTTTTTGTTTTTCCAGACAGGGTTTCTCTGTTATAGTAACTCTGGCTAAATGCCCATAATTTTTAGAGATGCAAAGTGAAGAATGTGAGTTTAGAATATGCTTTAAAATGCTTATGATCAAGATAAAGAAAAGAGGGCTCAGTGAGCAAAGCACTTGCAGTCCAAGCACGAAGACCTGAGTTCAAATCCCCAGAACCCATATGAAAAGCTGGACTTAGTAGCACTCATCTAGAATCCCGGTGTTCCTACTGGGAGATGGGAGGGAGGGATAAGAGCATTCTAGAGGTTCTAAGGCCGGCCAGCTACTCTAGGACAGGCGACACTGAATAAAAGACCCTGCCAAACAGACATTTCAGTGTGTTTTCTGACCTCCACACATGAGTACCATTCTCTCCCTCTCTCTCCCTCACACACACACTCAGAGAAAGAGAGAGTGAGAGAGACAGAGAGAGAGCAACAGAGAGAAAGAAATCCAGGACAGCCAGGACTGCATAGAGAAAATTTGTCTCAAAAAAAAAAAAAAAAAAAGATAAAGGAAAGAGAGCCAACTCAATAATGTTTTACTCTAGGTAACAGGCATGGAAGCATCAATTAAATGTGGCTTCTCTTCAGCCTGAACTTAAAAATATTATGCATCTATCCATATTTTTTTCTCTTGGAAAAATAAGCGCTTCTAAAACAAAATACAAATACCCATCTCCCAAGCATCATCCAATGATTTCATACCCAGTTTTTTTGACTCTGATCTTTTACATGTTATAAAACAGCAAATGGTGCTGAGCAACGTATTATTTTACCTGTGCTATAATTTTGCGTGAAATAAGTGTTTATGAAGATGAAACCTGCAACTTTAGATCTAACGAGGTTTTAAAATCACATGCATTTTCCACCTAGTTTTATTATAGGCTCAGTTTCCCATCATCCTATTTCACTAAGCACGAAAGAAGCCACGTGGTTCTATAAAAACTACGGTCAGATGAATTACAGCAAAAAATCACTATCAAGAAGTTACCTGCTGACACAGCACCGGTAATTGTCAAAATATATTCTTCCTCTCTCATAGGCTATAGGTGACTTGGAATGAGTTGTCCAAACATTCTTAAATTTAGTGCTCTCCTGAAAGATACAAAGAATTTCAGTTTAGGAAAGAACTCAGCTCCCTGCTATGGAAACATTTTAAAGTGGTTTCTTTACACCTACTGTTTTCAAGTACATTGTTTTTTAGTCTTCCTCCCTCTGACCAACCTGTTGGTTTCATTGGATGCCCAACTTTTAAATCGATTGTTTGCAGGAAGGCAAAAGCTTTTAAAAACTAAAGCCACTGGGCGGTCTTACGAGCACCTGTTTACTAACACTCTAGTTGCAGGACGCAAATGTCCCTCCCCACTAATGACCCTCAAAGGGAATCCGAGCGCTTAAAAAACCTGCACCCCGGCAGGTAGGACCTCGGGCACCCCGACTACGGCGGGCGTCACCTGGCACACCAGCGCCCGCAGGATGCCCAGGTTCGTCCTCTGCACCACACCCCCGCGTCGCGTGCGAAGAAGCCCAGAGCCCGGCGGCTCAGCCTGCGGCACACATTGGCCTTCGGGGTCGGGCCCATGGAGGCTCAGGGTCCGCAGGCACAAGGAACGGCGCGCCCCTACTTCCCAAGGGGTGGCAGCCACCAGCTGAGAGCCTCAAGGGAAGGCTGACGCGGGAGCCCCGCACTGGGCACTCGGGGACAGACAGCAAGAGCTACACCGACATGGGTTTGGAGCAAAGGAAGAGACCCAACGGTGCCTTCCGGCCTTTCCTTCTGCTCTCGGGATTGCTTCAGCACCTCACGGCCCTCCGTAGCCACTCCCTCTCCCGGAAATGTAGTTCCCGAGGCTCATTCCTTTGGAACTACAATTCCCATCAGGTGGAGCGAAGCCTGGCCCGGCCCCGCCCCGCCCCGCCTATAACGCTCCTCTCCTGGCCTCTGATAGGCTGCAATGTAGGGCAGCGCGGCCGGTCGGTCGTCTTCCGGGCTGCTGGCGGTCAGCGGGGAGACCCTTGGGGGCGCTGTGCGGCCGCCTCCAGGTGCCACTTTATGTGAATGTCCCGCTCCCGGAGAGCAGTCCCTTTCTTCCCTGGTGCTGGGACGCCTGCCAGCCCCTACTTTCGCTCTGAGAGGCTAAAGCCACGTGTCCGGAGGGGCGTTGTGTCCCGTGGGACCCTCCAAAGGTACGCCGCGTGGCTTTCCCTCAGACGCACGTGGGACGTTTTGGATGAGCTTGACTTAAACCATTTGGTTGTATAAACACTTACGCTTTTAGATTGCAATTCGTGGTGAAAGATTCTGGTTTTCCCACCAAAGTAGGATTGAATTTCTCTTTCCCAGAGGCTCGCCCTTGTGTGGCCAGCGGGGACCCTGGCTGGTTTTGTGGTAGTTGCTGTGCTTTCTTCCTTCTTGCTTCCATTTTTTTTTTTTTCCTTATAGGGAATAAAGTATGAAGTGTTTGCATTCTTACTGGACTGCCTAAGATAATCCAGGTTGGGTTCCCTAGTGAAAAATAATATTCTCTGTTAACTAGCTCTGCCTGCGTGTTCAAAATTCCTAGCACACTAACATGTCCGAAACTGTATACAGATGCTACTGTTACCTCATTGTAAACTCCTTTAGAGTGGTGTCTGCATCTCCCGCATACACTTAGCATGCCACTCCTTGATCTTAGGTGATCAAAGTAATCACAGCAGCTTTCTGATTGACAGCTTTAAAAGTACAAAAAAAAAAAAAAAAAGTTTGCTGGGTCGCAATTTAAGCGCTTTTTACCCTTGATGCTTTTTTTTTTTTTTTTTTGCTGATATGTCATGACTTGCTTATAGCATAGGGTGGATGCTATGTATATTTTTAGAAAGCTCTACAATAGTTGATTTAGTCATTCATGAATGCAGCTGTCACTGAGAAAACTGGAACCCAGAAAAATATAGCTGGATTTTCTTTGGCTGAAGTGAAATGCAAATCGTTGCTGAATTGCACTCATCATCTCTCCCTTCTCTCTGCAGCTCTTGTGTTTCTGTGCTTTCCCACCATGGCCGAGCTTTCATATCTGCATTTATTTTTCACGTAACTTTGAAAACACTGTAGCTGAATACAACAAAAACATTAGCAGTAGTGGGCATATTGTGATTCTACCCTCCACACGTTCACTTCCCCATATAAAGTGCCAGCAGTGAGTTATTCAGTGGCTGGACCCAGACCCACCACCCCTCAGACATGATGGACATCACCTTCATCTGCTGCTCCATTTACCTGTACTGTCTTTCCTGGTTTGGATCAAAGCCCCCTGGTTCTACTACACCCAACTGCTTGTCCTCTGGGAACTCTGTAAGCTCAAGGAGTCTGTTTACATTTTCCTCTTTCACTTGCATTCTTAAAAGAGTGGTATTCAAGGCCAGTTTCCTCTAAGTTCTCCAACTCTTCCCAAGTGACATCAAGCTCAACTCCTAAATGGTCATAGTAAGTGGCTTATTTCACTGTTTTTGACAGCCAGTGAGCAGACTGGGGCTGTGGGAGAGCAAGAAGGGACTGCACAAATGTGCACAGCTTGAGCAGCCCCCACTTTTTCTTACCAAATATTCTGAATGTTCCCTTCCTGTGGTATTTATCTTACCACCAAATTCCCCAAGGAGAATCATTAGACTGTCTTTGCCTCTTCCCACAACCAAGTCCTTTTGATTCTATTTTCGGTCCAATCTTTTTCATCTGACTAGTTTAGTGCTTTCCTGTTTTTATTACTATTAACTAGCCTTCTGATTGTTCTTTCTGGCTATACTTGGATACTTTCAATCTCCACCCACCACAGTTTTTGTAGAATGATTTTACTAATGCACAAAACCATTACATCATTCTTAGTGGCTCCTATCACCCAGAGCAGAATGTCTCAAACCAGAATCCAACCCACGATCTTCCATTGTTAAATTATTTTTAGTATGCTAAATATATGCAACTCTAAAACTGTAGATAAAGTCATATGTATCTCAGTGACCAGGCATTTGTAAGTTAAATGAAGCAAAACTATACAACAGGCAATCTCAAATGAATGCTTACTCACTGTGATCATTGATACTGTTTTGCAAAAAAGATTCAGAAAGCCAACCAGTCTGCCCTGTCCTTTATGGCATACTTTGCTTACATTGGGACCTATCTGTATTTTTCTAGTGTTACAGATTACCTAGTGCTCCAGTCTTTATGGAAACCACTGCAAAACTTTTTCTTGGTCATTGTGCTTTGACTTTGTTTGACCTTCAGTGGAAACAGCATTTTCCTACATTAGTGTCTTTGTTACTTTTCTACTGCTGTAATGAAACACTACCACCAAAGGTAACTTGGGTGGGAAAGGTTTTTTTTAGCTTATATATCCAGTTCACTGAGGGAAGGAAGCCAAGGCAGAAACTCAGGCCCCAGCAGGAGCTGATGCAGAAGCCATGGAATAGTGCTGCTTACTGTCTTGCTCCTCATGGCTTGTTCAATCTGCTTTCTCATGGAACCCAGGACCACCTGTCCAGGGGTGGCCCCACAATGGGCTGGGTCCTCCTCCCATCAATCACTAATTAAATAAACGCCTTACAGGCCTGCCTACAGCCCAATCTTATGGAGACATTTTGTTTTTTCTTTTTTTTTTTAATGGAAAAAAATGTTTATTTTGAAATTATTTTAATTTAAAAATTGAAAATCTCCTAGGAGGAAAGGAAGGAAAACCAGAAAGTATGCAGGCAGCTTTTTACTCTATGAACTTCTCACCCCCTCATTTGTTCACTAGTTCCCTAGTCCCCAGGATGAGAAACTACTCAGGCACCCACAATAATGTTATTAATAGGGATATGGATCAGTTTCACAGAGTAACCAGCGAAGCCCATGAAAGCAAATCCTATCACTGTGGCCATGGCAATCTTCTGGAATTCTTTTCTATCGAGTTTGGTGCATCTTTTAAATAGCTGAATTGAGTCCTTTACGAGCTGCCGACTTGCCTCAACAAACTGCATTGCCTGATCTGTGATTGTGGGCTGAAGGTTTGAGGGGCAAAGACACCTAGGGTAGGAGAGAATTGAGCCCAACGGAACCGGAAGCTCTATGGAGGCATTGTCAGCTGAGGTTTCCTTCTCTCAGATGATTCTAGTTTGTGTCAAGTTGACATAAAACTAGCCAGGACTTTTTTTTTTTTTCTTTAATTATTACTTTGTACTTGTAGCAAATGCACGGCTTGCTGACTAGTGCACCCCTAAACCCAAATGTGGGACCTTAACCCCAGACAGCATTCAGATAAAAGGTGGTCAGTCACCTGGCTGATCCTGGCTAGCCTTTTGTTAAAGTTCCTTTTTCTTTTTTGAAGTTTTAAAAAAAAAAATCAAGTTGAAAATTAAGGTTTCTGGATCAGGCTAATAGTCGGGAGGATAAATGCACAGACCCATAAGGGTCCATAGAGGATCCATGAGAACCCCTGAGTGTCCTGTATAGGATACGACGTTGTCTTTGCCTTGCCACATTCTCAGCCTCATCTCTTGACCATCCTTCACGTCTGTTCCTGTTCTAATGTTTGTCCACTGGCCCAATTCTACTCAAGAATTTCTGTAGAGCTCCCTTCCTTTCTTTTAGCTCTTAGGCTCTTCCCAGATGGAATAGTTCTACTCCAACCCTTTCCCTGACCCCTGCAGCTAAGCAGCCCTGGGTGTGCCTCCATGTTACTCTACATATGCTTGTGGCACTGTATTGAGCTAACCTGGGCAGAAAAATGAGCTGTAATATTGTTTTGCCTCTTTAGCATGCTACTTGAAATGTGGTTAATGAATGTGTATACTGAGTGAATGAATGGCCTACTACACTAATGTGTAGAACCTACGATCAGCAACTAAGTGCTTTTAGCATCTATGCAGCTTTAGTCCCTCTTATTCTTTAAATCAATAGGAAGCTACAGTATAAATGAGAAATAAAACTCTCTACAAATTCTTCCTTTAAAGTAGGTGTTTTTCAGCTGGTTGTGAGGATGCACACTTTTAGTTCCTGCACTCCAGAGGCAGAGGCAGAGGCAGAGGCAGAGGCAGAGGCAGAGGCAGAGGCAGAGGCAGAGGCAGAGGCCAGAGGCCAGAGGGCACAGAGGGCACGGGGCGGGGGCAGGGGGCAGAGGCAGAGGCATCTCTATGAGTTTGAGGCCAGCCTGGTCTACATTGAGAGTTCCCAAACAGCTAAGGTTGCACAGTGAGATCCTGTATTTAAAAAAAAGAAAAAGAAAAAGTAGGTGTTTTTCATGTGTAGAAAGTAAAATAGCATTAACAGACACAGCTTATGATTATAGATTCTCTACTTTGCGGGGTGTAAAATAAATATTTTTTTTACCCCCCATTCTTTGTTTTATGTTAGCAAAATACATCTTATTGATGATACTTTAAAGATAAGAAGACAGCTGAATTTGGAAGTTAAGTAAAATGCTTTCTGTTTATATGAGTTGCTTAAAGGTGGTTCAACTAAATATATAAATATTCAGGCTTTTGAATATTTGTTCAGGAACAAAATTTGAAGCCAGACCATTGGAGGCCATTGTTCAGCAGTATTGTCCTCTGCTTGGGCTGGGACCTATTTTGGTACAGGGTATAATGGAGATTGTGATAGGCATGCTCCTTGTTTATGAAGGACCAGCTAGGTAGTTGCATCTAAACAGTATTGGTTGAAAACATGGATTTTCAGGTAATGGGACTCACTGTAAGGAAAATGAAACTGGGAGGAGCCCAGCTTTAGCCAGAGTAGTCAGAGAAGGCCTCTCTAAAGGGGGGGGGGGGCTTTCAAACTGAGCCCCGAGGAGGACTGCTCTAAAAAGGTCTCAGGAAAGGAGGCGTGGTAGCTCATACTTGTAATCCCAGCACTCAGGAAGTTGAGGCAGAAGGGTCCATGTGAGTTTGAGGCTAGCCTGGACTACAGAATTGTAGAGTGAGATTCTCTCTCAAACAAAGGCCAGCATCCAGGCAAAGGATGTTCAATTACAGGGTCCTTGAGGCTTGTAACCACAAAGTTGGTTTGTTCTAAAATTTCTAGAAGACTGGCATGGCTCTTTTGTATACAGAGCAGTAGGCAGGTACCAAGTCATGTCCAACCTTTCAGGTTGAAGGAAGAAATTTGGATTTATTCTGTTGTGACAGAAAGCCAGAGGAGGCTTTGAAGAGAGGAGTAGCAGTGGCTATGGTATAGCTAATGTACTGGCTATAGTACAGTAGAATGTAGTGGCAGGCCCAGCTTCTTAAACTGTATTCCAACCACTATGGAATCACATGTCTGAATGTGGGGGCCATGAGAAACTTGGCAACAGTATAAGGTTTCTGAATGCACAACCAAGAATTAATTCAAAATCAATGTGATGAATCTGATGGGTTTCTAGCAGTGCTTGCCTATGTTGCAACCTTAGTTCTGAACACACTGTGTGCACACTTCGCATCTAATATGCTGCCACACCACCAGACACACTTCCTGAAAGACATCTCAGACTCAGTGCTATTGTATACTCTTAATTGCAGTATTTTTTACTGTCTATTCAAGCTCTTCTGTTCTCACAGAATCGTAATGGTTTAAATATGGAAAATAAAGACTTTTCTTATTTCCCTACCATCATTCCTCAGCATGTGAAGATCAAATTATTATATCATTAGACTATACCGTGTTAGAATGCTTAGTTTGAAATTTGCTGTTTGGGTTGCAGACTCGAGTTTCCTAAATAAATTGTGAAGAAATTTTGGCTTATGATTAGGACAGAGTTTCCAACAATATCTGAAATGGTCCTAAACCTGCCTCCTGCCGGTTTGTACTGGGTATTTATGCAAAGTGGTATTCTCAGCCCTGATGATTATAAAATCTATATCTACTCTGAAAAACCTTGGAAGATGTTCTAAATCTAAGGCTATCAAACACTCAACTGAAATTATTATATCTTTTTTATTAAGTTTTTTTTATATGTATAACGTGTACATGAGAGAGAGAGAGAGAGTATGTGTGTGTGTGTGTGTGTGTGTGTGTGTGTGTACATGTGCATGTAGAGGCCAAAGGTTGATGCTGGGTGTCTTCCTTGATTTCACTCTGCCTTATCTTTTGAGGCAGGGTGTCTCACTGAACCCTGTGTTCGCTGATGACCTATGACAATCTTCCCATCTGCACAACAACACCCTGCATTTTTTATGTGGTTGTTAGGATCCAAACTCAGGTCTCCGTGGTTGTGCAGCAGACACTTTCCTCGTTGAGCCTTCTCCCCAGTACCGAGCTTTAATTATTTCTATAAAGATACACAGGCTGGGCTGGACACGGTGGTACATGATTGTAATTCCAATACTCCTCAGAAGGCAGGTCTCTGTGAGTTCCAGGCCAACCAGGGCTACACAGTGAGATCAAATATTGAAAACAAACAAACAAACAAACAAACAAAAAAACTACAAGTACATCTGTATCATTAGCATGCAAATTTGTTTTCATCTTTAATAAAATTAATTTTTATTAGTTTTTAAAATAGTCTTTCTCACTGTGTAAGGTTCACTGTGTAACGCAGGGCGGTCGTCTTGAGGTCCTGGTCCTCCTGCTGAGATTATAGATGTACACGCCTGTGCCTGGCTACAGGTGTATTCCAGAAGCACAGGTTAGGGACTTCGGATGTAATGAGCATTAAGGATGAGGCAAAGAAAACAGCTGAGGCCGTGGGTGTGGCTCAGGTGCGGAGTGCTTGCCCTGCGTGTGTGACGCCCGGAGTTGGCTTTTAACTTAAATCAGATAAAAAAATCAATTAGCATTTCTTTATAGGGTTAAAACTTTGTGACTCTTGTTTGAGAAGCCCTTAATCTGATGTCACAGAGATACCCTTTTTTTTCCTCTAAAAGCTTTAAAAAAAAAAAAAAAGTGTCCTTTCTATTTTAAGTCTTTAATTAAATGTGGGAATGATATAAATTAGTGATTCATTTTCTTATTTTTATATATCTTACTTGTCCCAGAACCATATATTGAGCAGCCCTCAGGCTGTGTAGATCTGCAGTGTTAGCACTGTTGTACATCAAACTGCAGATGTGGTGGCTTTATCTGTCTTCTATTGCTATAACAAGTTATCCGAGGCTGGGTACTTAATAACAAAGTTTAATTGATTCCTACTTCTGGAAGCTGAAAGTCCAAGATCTGTTGTAGATGTTTATTTTTAGTTATGTATAAAATAATTGTTTTATACACTGTTGGGTGAAGGGCTGTTTAGGTCCTGGCGTTCTGCATTGTCTGCAGGTGTTGGATTTCTGTGGGGGATGTTTGATTGCTTATGATCTGCATGTGCTATCAGTAGAACACCTGGGGAATTCTGATTCAGTGAAAGCACCTGAGCTCAGACACTTGGGGTTCCACTGTCCAGTATGGCGCTTGCCATGCTGGTGGTTCTCCCTGCTGAAGTCTGGCAGGATATGCACCTATGAGAGTGCCTCTACTTCTTGGCTGAGCCACCCAGCAGTGTACTACTACAAAGATCCAGTGGCTGAATTTGTGTGACTTCTTGTGAAGGTTCCCTTGGCTGTGTCACAACATGGTCAATGGCCTCACAGTGGAAAATGGGTGAGAACAAGAGATTATATGGTGACAGGAAGCCAGAGAGGTTCAGGGGCCACAATTGTTCTTTTCCTAAGAACCAGGAACTGACTGAGGCCTGGTGAAGACTATATTAGCTCTTCCCATGAACGGTGCCTCCAGTGGTCCATTCACCTTCCACTGGACCCTGTTCTTAAAGGTTCTACCACCTTTCAACACTTCACATAGGGACCAAGCTTCCAGTGCATGATCCCCTGGGGCACATCTGACCCATATGTAAACCATAGCACATAGCCGGGTCTGTTTCTAGTCTCTGTTCTCTGTTCCATTTTCTCTCTCTGAGCTAATAGCTAATTGTTATAGTCAGTTTTGTAGCAAGGCTTGACAGCTGGCAGGGAGAGGCTAATACCTTATTCCAATTCTTCAGAAATGTCTTTTTTTTTTTTTTTGTACTTTTTGTTTTAAAACCATTTAAGTTCCACAGAAAACCTCACTAGAATTTTAAAAATAGATTTGTTTATTTATTTTATTGTTTTATGTGTATGAGTATTTTGCCTGCATGTATGTTTGTGTACCACATGTATGCCTGGTGCCTATTGAGGTAAGATGAGGGCATTGGATCCCCTAGAGCTGGAATTATACAGAGTTGTGAGCTGCCATGGGGGCTCTAGAAACCGAATCCAGGTCTTCTGCAAGAGCAGCAAGTACTCTGAGCCATCTCTCCAGCTCCCTCATTGGATTTGATTGGGATGACATTATATCAAATTGAAGAGCATGGACAATGTACTCCTTTCAAATTACTCTATAAAAACAATCTTTTCTGATCTCTTCAGATCTTCTTTAGTTTCTTTGAAGTTTGATGATTTTCCTTTAAGGACTTAAATATTTTGCATCTTCTTAAGGATATCAGATTTTTAGCAATATCATAAATTATATACATATAATATATATGGGCATATATATTTATTTTGTTTTCTTAAAACAGGGAGTCATTATGAAGCTCCTGGACCTCAAACTTAATCTTCTAGCCAAAGCCTTCCCCGTGTTGGTATTACAGGCTACATATACACTACCATGCCTGGCTAAAGCCTAAAGTTTTTTAATTTGATCAACATTTTGTTTTATTACATAATATATTTTCTTGGGGGAGGGGAGACACACATGTGTTTGGCATGGTGCATGTGTGGAGGCAAAGGGCAACTTTTCAGGGTAGGTTCTTTCCTTCCACTGTGTGGGTCCCAAGGATCAAGCTCTTACCAGATGGCTTCGAGGCAAATGCATTTACCTCGTGAGCTGTCTTGCTGGCCCAATTGGTGTTTTTAATATTCCACTTGTTGTATGTAGATAAACATGTATGTGTCTTCTGTAGGTCAAGTAACCTTTTCTGACTTCTTCCTTAACTGTAATAATCGTGACTTGTGGGCTTCAGGAGTTTTTTTCTGTTGATAATCCCTCAGGAAATTGTGACAGTTTTGTTACTTCTCTACCCTTTGTCTTTTCTTTCCTTCCTTCCTTCCTTCCTTCCTTCCTTCCTTCCTTCCTTCCTTCCTTCTTTTCTTTCTTTCTTTCTTTCTTTCTTTCTTTCTTTCTTTCTTTCTTTCTGTCTTCCTTCCTTCCTTCCTTCCTTCCTTCCTTCCTTTTTCTTTCTTCCTTCCTCCCTCCCTTCCTTCCTTCCTTCCTTCCTTCCTTCCTTCCTTCCTTCCTTCCTTCCTTCCTTCCTTCCTTCCTTCCTTCCTTCCTTCCTTTCTTTCTTTCTTTCTTTCTTTCTTTCTTTCTTTCTTTCTTTCTTTCTTTCTTTCTTTCTACTGTGTTAACCAAGATTTGCAGTTGAGTTTCTACTCTGATAACATTACTGATAATTTACAGCAGTATTTATAAAGAAAGTAGCTACTACTGAGGGTAACATTGCTACAGGTAGGGATCTTGATAGGGTTCATTTTCTCTGCCAATTAACCGTAAAAGGCAGGAAAAAAAATCTTAAACTGGACAGACAGGTAGCAACAAAGAAATCCTGAACACACAAACAGTATCAGACAGAGTCAGCAGTTGGAAAAAAGGTTGTATTGGAGGTTAGGAAACACAGAGCAGATACACAGGGGAAAGGCCTTCCGTATGCAGGACTACTACGGTCTGAGACATCTAGCCTTTTCTCCAGGGCTGGGGTTTTAGAGTCTCTGAAAGGTCTCCTTCCCCTAATTTACGGTTGGTCAGTTTGAAGAAAGACAGCTTGACTGATTGGCTCACAAACATTGTGTGAACATGTCTTGATCTGTCTAGATCTCCCTACCTGTCTGCCTGCAGGAGTTGTGAATCTCTCAGCTCCTATCCGCCAACATCGCAGGCTCCTGACGGCTCCTCTTCTTTAGGTTCATCAAATTCTCTTGTGTTCCATATTGACTAAAAGTTCTGTTTATTTGTTAGACATTGAATTTTATTAGTGCTTTCTTATATTTGCTGCTATAGTCTATGATTTTTTCCCTCTATTTTGATAATGTGGTAAAGTACATAAATATACTTCATAAAGTTAAACTAAATGAGTTCATTTAGATAAATGTTGTGACACATTTTTGTGTGCATGTGCGTTTGGGCTTTGGGTTGCTGTTGCCTCCAGTGCTCAATCAGGTCTGGAATTTTGGTTTCTGAAATTTTCTTTCTGGCTGGTTCAGTGATGTATGTTGTTAACAGAAAATATGTTTTTACTTGTTTACCCAGCATTTGGGGGATGGTGCATAGCAGAGAAGCTTCTGAGGTATCAAGTTTACCAAATTTCCAGAACTAGATCCTATTTCCTCATGTTTTAGTCAACATAGAATAGAATTTAAACGACCCTCACCACCCCTTCCACACTGCACAAGCAATCCAGCTCACGGCTGCAAAGAAGGACCTTGTAGTGGAAGGAGTATCATAGCAAGGGTCAAAGACGTGCGGTAGTGACAGCAGCACTTACTGAGACCTTGACCAAGCCACTTCCCCCCTCTGGGTTTATTTAGTCATCAGCTGAGTGAATACTCTTAGGACTCATGTGAGATCACATGCTTGCAGATATAAGCATCACGTAAGGGCAGAGGATGAGATGCAGATGTACATTCTCTGTTAGCAGCAGGAATGGAGAGGTTTAGTAAAGTACACTGGGGACTGTTCTTTTTACTGTGAGAAACCATTTTATATAAAACTATAATGATGGTATACATTTGCTGAAACAAGGAGCTTTACAGTCCTGAGAGAGAGGAAGGGAGGGAAAGAGGGAGGAGGAGGAGGGGGAAGGGGAAGGGGAGAGGAAGCCGGAGCATGCTCTAGGATAAAACCCAATTTCTCATATACTATATGTTCCATCACTGAGCTGTGCCTTCAGCCCTGGGTAGAAGCTTAAGAGACATACGTAAGCTAGGGAGAATGATGATAGAACGTAGGCTATGAGGAAAGAATTTAACTATTTACATGTATGTGCAATGTAGCTTTAGGATAGAGAGTTCACCTTGGGTTCCACCCCCAGCATCACTCTCCCACATAAAACAAACCAGCCAAAACCACAGACCCAGAGAAACAGAAGTGTGCAGTGACTACCCTTCCTGGGGCCAGGAGAAAAGTACTGATGTGAGCTGCTTTGTAAGACTGGAGGCGCTGTCACGGTTGCTGGGAATACACTGACAGCACTGCCACAAATTCCCTTCCCCTTAGGGCAGTGGTTCTCAATCTTCTTAGTGCTACAACCTTTTAATACAGTTCTTCATGCTGTAGTGATTGCCAACCATAAAATTGTTTTCATTGCTACTTCATAACTATAATTTTGCTGCTGTTATGAATCATAATGCAAATATCCAATATGCAGGTGGTCTTAGGTGGCCCCTGTGAAAGAGTCATTCAACTCCTAAAGGGTGCACTCACAGGTTGTGAGCTGCTGCCTTGGGGCCCTCTGCTCAGATAAAGCAAAATCCTTGACCACATTGAAAAAAAGAACTTCAAGACCAGCTGGAGTAAGGCAAAGTTTAGAAGTTTATTTAAATAAGATGGTGTACACACTTTAGACTTAAATATAGACATTAGAAAGATGTACACGTTTAGGTGTCTAAAATAGCTATGTATGTGATTCTGTGGCTTTCCAAATTATTCAGAGGGTGCAATTTATAATAGTTTGAAGATTAAGCAAAGCTTAAAATTTAAGTAGAGTTTAAATAAGTAAAAATGGGCTAGGTATTGAGAGGCAGAGGCAAGCAGGTCTTTGTGAGTTCAAGGCTTGCCTAGTCTACATGGTTTGTTACAGGCCAGCCAGGGCTACATAGTGAGAGTACAGAAATGAAGATAGCATCATAGCAAAGAGCATATTCAGTGCCCAGACTCTAATAAAAGGAACAAAGACTCTGGAGAATGGCTGGTTGTAGTGTTGGATCAGGAATGATCAGCGTGAGCTTGTAACATCCTGCAGTATCAGAAAGTACAAAGTGTTAAAAATGAAAGCATAATGGTGGTATAGCAAAGGAATATATGTATGTGCTTGCGGAGGCCGGATATCAACTTTGGATGTTGCTCTGTCTTAGTTAGGGTTTCTGTTGCTGTGATAAAACACCATGACCAGAAGAAACGTGGAGAGGAAAGGGTTTATTTCAGCTTACAAGACTCTGGTCACAGTCTATTGCTGAGAGAAGTCAGGGCAGGAACTGAAGACAGGATCCTGAAGCAGAGACTATGGAGGCTGGCCTAGAACTCACAGAGATCCTCCTGAGTACTGGGATTAAAGGCGTGCACCATCACGGCCCGCCCGGCTTCAGCCTCCTTTCTTATAACTCCCAGGACCACCAGCCTAGCAGTAGTACCACCCATAGTGAACTGGGTCCCCACACATCAATCCTCAGTCAAATAAAGCAAAACAAAACAAAAAGCTGTACACTGGCCAGTCTGGTGGGGGCACTTTCTTAATTGAGGGTCCCTCTTCCAAAATGACTCTTAACTTGTGTCATTGACATAAAATTAGTGACACCCTCTGAAACTCTGTATTTGGAAACAGGGTTTCTCACAACATTTGATGCTTGCGTTTTGGCTAGGCTGGTTGGCCAGCGAGTTCCCAGGGTCTCTGCCACTGCATGCATTTCACATGGGTGCTAGATATTCAGACCCAGGTCCTCGGTTTACACAGCAAGCAAGTGCTTCTGTGTATCTCCTCACGGAGATCACGGATGCATCTCCTCACCCCCCAACTCCCTACTTTTAATGTTTTCTTTGAAGAGTATATCCCAGGATCCCAGTGTGGCCTTTCCCCATCCGCTTTTCTGATCTCTCTTTTTTAAAAATATTTTTAAATAGCATATATTATTATATATAATAATGAGTTTCATTGACCATTTTGATATACATACATGATGTATTTCAATCATACTCACCCCATTACTCCCTTTTGTCCCCCTCCACTTCTGCCTTTCCTCTTCCCATCCTGCACCCCTCCCCATCCTACTTCCATGGTTTTTGTTTTGACCCAGTGAGTTTTATTAGTGTTGTTACAGGAGCATGGGCACATCACCAACAGTACACCACTGAAGAAAATGTTTTCTTCTCTCCCACCAACTGTTAACTGTGTATAAGTACTCAAGGAAGGGCGTGGAGCCCCCTGAGCCCCTACCCCTTCCACTACAGTATTGACCAGCCTGATTTTGTGTGCATCTTGTGCAGCTGCTGTGAGTTCAAGAATGCAGTAGCCATGTTGTGCTTAAATTCAGCATTCCACACCACTCCCCGTCACTTCAGGCTCTTCCATTCTTTCCACCCCTTCTTCTTCAGTGTTTCCTGAGCCTTGGAGGGGTGATACCGCTTTCCCTCTTATATGTTGGTTATATATCTATAGAGTAGAGGGGACATGGAGGTCAGAAAGCAACTTGGTGGAGTTGGGTCTCTTCTTCCACCTTTGTGTGGATTCCGGGATTCAAACTCAGGCCACCTGGCTTTCACACCAAGGGCTTTACCTGCTGAGCCATCTCAGCAGCACTAGAAGTCCCACTTATGGCTGGACGTTCAGCAGCCATTAATTCTCAGCACTATGACCAGACACTCTCCTCTGCTCATGCAAAAAGAAGCTTCTCTGACCACAGCTGGTGCAGCTTTAGTCTGGTTGCAAATCCTTCACTTTGTAAGTCTCTGCATAGTGGATTCTTTCCAAAGAACACAATAAAGGGGGTGTGGCTGCCACAGTAAAGAAACTCATCAAGCACTGCCTCAGCCGGTGATCAAGGTTAGCATCAGCAGCGACGATTGAGAACAGTGCTCTTGATGTGATGTAGACGGTGTCTTTGAGATATTCCCCCGTGAAAGCAAGCCATCATTTTGGGCTGGAGGTGCAGCTCAGTAGTGGAATGCTTGCTTAATTAATATGTGTTTACTCCCCAGCCCCCAAACTAAATCCAAACAAACCTCATATCTGAAGAAAAATGTGGTAAGTATCAGCCGAAGACATTCTACAACATACCCGCTCCTCAAAACACAGGAAAGAGGTACAGGAAAAGTCTTACTTTCAGAAGCAGGCTCAAAAGATACAGCAACTAATTATAATATGGTATCCCAGCTGGAATTCTGGGAGAGAAAGTCTCCATTGCCTTATCTTGTCCCCCCCTTAGGATTTATCTTATTTATGTATATGTGTCTGTGTGCCTTTGTGTGGTATATGCATGTGTGTGTAGGTGCCTGCAGAGGACAGAAAAGGGTGTCAGATCCCCTGGAACTGGAGTTCCAGGTAGTTGTGGACCTCCTGGTATGGGTGTGGGTGTGGAGCCTAATCTGGGTCTTCCATAGAAGCGAGCACCCTCAGCCACTGAGCCATCTCTCCAGCCTTCACTGCCTTTTATTAAATGATTCTCCAGAGGTCTGAGATGATACCTGGAAAAGGTTTAGAACAATGTGGCGATATATACTAGTTCTGTTTACCATCACCACTTTGCTCTTTAGTTTGGGACGTCTTTGTGGTTACAGCTGAATTTCACTGCATTGCTCCTCTTCTGCATATTGATTTTGGAGTTGGCATGCCAACTGAGCTGTGTCCTTAATGCTGCATTCTTAAAGGAGAAAACATCAACGTTGTAAAGATTCAAGAGAAAGCAAGGCCTGAACTTGAGAGCTCTTTCTTTTTTTTTTTTTTAATGTATGTAAATGTCTTGCTTGTATGTATGTCTATGCACCATGTGCATGCTTAGTACTCAACTTGGTGATAAGAGGGTGTGAGATTCCCCTGGAACTGGAGTTATGGATGGTTGTAAGCCACCATGTGGGTGCAGGAAATCCAACTCAGGTTCTCTGCAAGAACAAGTGCCCCTTAAAACTGAGCCACTTCTCCAGCCTGAGAATTCTTAACCTTGCCAGTTACTGAGTGGTGCCAAAGCCACAGAGCCTCACAGGGGCTTCTTTCTGTGAGCATAGATGCCTGGGTTGAGATTCTGAAGTTAACCCTTTTTTGGTCTTCAGCAGATTTTTGATTAGATGCTTTTGACACAGGATCTCAGGTATGTAACACTGACTGACTTGGAACACACCTTTGTAGCCCAGGCTGGCCTTGAACTTGCAGCAGGCTTCCTGCCTCTGCCACCTATAAGCTGGAACTCAGCTTGCCAGGTATGTGGGGCAAGCACCTGTTGAGCCATCTTGTCTGCCATTTCTCCTGTTTTAATTTTTGAGACAAAGGCTCAGCTATGTCACCCTGGATGGCCTGGAACTCAGGATCCTTCGTCCTCAACCACCGGAATCCTGGGATTATAAATGGGACACCATCCTTGGCTTTTCATAATGCTGTCTTGTAGTTCCACAATGCTTTTGATGGGATATATTCTCAAGCAGTTTCATTTTGATGTTTCTCTTTGGGTGAAGAAAGAAAGCAACATTTTAGTCAGAACTGTCTTTTCAACAAGCAGTTCCAGAAACAAGATCTCAAATTCCTCGCTGAAAACGAGCCTGATTGGGAAGCCATCTCTCTGGAGATGCCCAGCAGAGGGCGTACGAGCTCTCTCCTAAGACTGGCTTCAGCTTCCTTGCAAGGCTGGGCAGACCTGACTGGGGCCATCTGTGTTTGCTGTCTGATGATTAACAAGTACTATAAATGAAAAAGATCGTGGTGCATCAGAACCACAGTTGCTAAATGAGGAGAGAAAGCAGCCATAATGCGAAACAGCAGTGTAGAAGCTGCGAGTAGAACCTTGGTCACTAGAGGACAGGAAAGGGAGTGGGGAAGAGGGTCTCAAGGAGGTATCCCTTACCTGCTACAAAAAAAACGCAGCAAGCTGCCATTTACAGCACAGTGTAGTGGCCGTAGCTACACAATTTATTATATGTTATAAAGCACTAGGAGAGAGGCAATCAAAGGTTCCCACACACAATGATGTAAGTATTTAATGATATAAAAATGTTAACTATCCTTATTTGATCATGTATATAATTTTGAAGGAAAAACAAAAAGGCAAAGTAGCAAGTGCCTGCTATGATTGGGGATTGGAAGTTTCTAGATCACTGGAACTTCTGATGGCGCTTCTGAAACCTTTCTAGTGCGAGTGCCAAGTACCCAGGTCAGCTTCTTCCCCACCCTCCCCTCTACACATGGATACTATATAGAATTCCTGTACTTAGTAATTGTAAAAAATGATTTGTTTTATAAGTAAAAAGGTAATTTGAGGGTTTTGTTTTGTTTTGTTTTTTTCTTTGAGAGGTAGAGACAGGAGGGTAAGGAGTTCAAAAATCAGCCTTTGTTACATGACAATTTTGAGGCCAGCCTGGACTACATAAGACCTGGTCTCAAAACAAACCAACAAAACCAGGAAATAACTTTTTTTTTGGGGGGTGGGGTGTCTCAAGACAGGGTTTCCCTGTGTAGCTCTGGCCGTCCTGGAAATCCCACTGTAGACCAGGCTAGCCCTGAACTCACAGGAATCTGCCTGCCTCTGCCTTCCCAAGTGCTGGGATTAAAGGTGTGCACCATTACCAACCAGTTTAGGAAAGAACATTTTAAGGTGTGTTAAGACCAGCTGTGAGACCAAGTTAGAAATTACCTTCCTGGACTGCGTCTGTGCATTTGCGCATTGGTGTGGGTATGCCAGTTCTTGAAAAGGAGAGACTGTTCAGCAGAGTTTTTGTTCTTTGCTCTTCTCCCCTACCTACTCAGTCAAAGAATTTTTTTTTTTTAAGTTTTGTCAACATTTTGCATGGATACTTGGTTTTCCTCTCTATGGATATGCATTTAATAATTTAGCCAGTACTATAAAAAATAACTATACTTTTTCAGCACATGTACAAACAGTACTGTGACAAATTCTTAATATATTCTGATTATTTTATAGACCATCTTTCTAAAAATAGAATTTTCCATCATGTTTTCTTATGGTGGTGAATATTTTTAATCCCAGCACTAGGGAGACAAAGACAGAGGCCTAGGCAGATCTCTGAGCTGAAGGCCAGCCTGGGCTACATAGAGAGACAACCCCCCTCAATCTGGAAACAGTCTGACAGGTGGAGTGAAGCTTTCACCCTCATGTATGGTTTTGTAACATCGTATCGTAGTATTATGGAAACTATTAGTTCATCAACTGTAGTGGGTCCTCCAAATGTTGACACATTTCATTGTACAAAATATAAAGTGTCTTACGCTTACCACAGCAATTCACAGGTATTAGGAAGCTGCTACCTCACAGTGGAGGACACACATTTACTAGAATTTTATCAAAGGCAACGTGTGGTGTCTATTTTCCTGACAGGCACACTTTGTTTATTTTTGAGAAAATAACAAAGTAAAAATTGTGTTCCACGAAGACTCTCTTTATGGCGTCATTAAAGAGACGCGTGAGTATGAGTGGCTCCCCTGAGCGCATACAGCTAGTGAAGAAGTCAGTGACTCTCAGTACGGTTTGTTGCCTCTGCTTTGCTTCAGAACAGCCTGCTGTTACTGTAGCCATATTGTCTGTACACCACCAGTGGACTATGACAATTAACAAAAAGGAAATAACGTATCGCTATTATCATGAAAACAATCTTGACCTCTGAAAATCCTTGCTGGGGAGTTGGAGTCCTCCATGGACCAGATTCTGAGAACCTGTGTTCTCGGTGGCTCGCAGCAACTCATTCTCTCACCTGATATTAGCTCAGGGATAATTTGTGACTCAATTCCTGTGAAATCTGAGAGTGGTCCTCTGGGGAACGTGTGAGGAAGTTTCCTCATTCCTAAAAAAAGACTGGAGAGAGGGGTGGCCCTCTTCGATTTCTCTGGAGGCTGCTGTGTCAGTGTGGGAGCTGAAACCGCTGCAGCCATTTTGTGACCAACAAAGGTTCTCAGTCCAAAGGTATATGATTAGTGTGGTAAACATTTTTGAGGGACAGTTTGCATTTATTTTATGAATGCTGTTCGTGACATTAGCATAGTTTCTACTGAGGTCATTTCTACTTGTTTTCTAAGCATTCCTTATGTGTGGTAGTAAAACATCCTAATAGTTTAAAAATATCCCCACCATCTTTTATAACATTCCCAGAATCTTTTCTCATGCATTTTGTGTGTGTTACAGTGCACGCATATGAGTGTGCATGTGCACGCACCTATCTGTGCACATGCGGATGTCAGGGGCTCTCCTCTGTCACTCTCTCCCTTATTGTCTTGAGACAGGGTCTCTCACTGAACCAGAATCTTGCTGTTTCCTCTAAGCTGACTGGTCAGTTGGGATCTGCCTGTCTCCTCCCTGGGATTAGAGGCACATACAGCCATGCTCGGCTTTTTATGAGGGACTTAAATTCAGGTCTTGCAGAGCAAGCCTTCCTACCACTGAGCCATCTCTGCAGCCCCATCAATCTATTGTCTTTCCGTTTTTTATAGTTTTAGTATCATGTTTAAAAGGTATTTCTTCTCCGCTTTTCAGAAATATTTATAATTTTTCTAAGCTTATTAAGATATGACTTTAAAAATTCTTCAGCTACATTTATTTATGTATTGATGGAGGGCTGTTTCCTTGTGCCCTGGCACATGTGTGAAGGTCAGAGGACAACTTGCAGGAACAGTTCTCTCCTACCATGCAGGTCCAAGGGATGAAACTCAGATTGTTACTTGCTGAGCCACCTCACTGGCTTAAGATGTAACTGCTTTATGCTCAAAGTGTGTCATCTGCAGTTTTGATGTTGAATGCGGAGCAGAAAAATAATATTTTTCCTCAAATGGCAGGTAGTCCATTTTCTTAATGCGCTTCTTTGAATAAGCCACTTCTATCTAATCCACTGATTACAGAAGGACTTTTTATATGTATTTTGATCAGTTTTTGGACTTCCTAAACTGTTACATTTGATGTGGCTCTATTTTGGCATTAGAGACATGGCCAGGACTTACGTTTTCTATAGGGTGCTGCAAGGTCTAGCCGACAAGCCCACTTCAATTGCACTGCCCAGAAACCCAGTCCAATCCATCCACTTTACCCTCTTTCCCTCTAGTGCTCTCCTATATGCTTATTTTTCCAAATGAACTCTTAAATTACTTGTTCAAGCCCCCCTCCAGAAAAAAAAAAAACACTTCCAAAATTTTAACTGAAATTTAATTTTATAAATGATCTTGGAGAAAATTTACTTTTTCTTCTAGTTTACTTCTGTTTTATAGTCGTGAATCTTTACCTCCAGAAACTCACGTGCTGTCTTTTCATTAAAGTTATCATTCATGCCGTTGTGTGGAGTAACAGAGTTTTCTTCCTACCAATCCTGTATACTGTTTCTTAGTTGCATTTGTAGAAAGATCTTGCTCAGTCTGCCCTGCGTGTGTATTTTTTTAAAAATACTCAACTCATATCTCCAGATAGCTTTGGCTTCTTCAAGCAGAGTGTGCACCAAGGACACTGTCATTTATGGTGTTACAGTGTGTGTTGTGAGCTAGATTTATGAGCTATGACTTTTGAAGACTGTTTAAGGAAGCAGAACATACCAGAAACTGTTACCCTAATGAATCTGATCCTTGGAGCTAGTTTCTTTGGGAATTTATACATTTGTAGCAACAAGAACAGCAACTTCCTCAGAAAACAAAGGGTATTGTTCTAGTGCCAAGAGCTTGCCCCCATTGAGACTATGGAAGAGGAGAATAGCCTGCTGGGAGCTGTTCTGGAAGTGGGATTTCAAGGCTATTCCATTATTGTTGGGAGAAATGGCCATCTTTTAATGACTTATTCACAGGGACACTTACTTTGATCGCAGAGTTTAGTTAAACAGCTTACCTCCTGCACACCCGTTGTGTTGTCAAGCTGCAGGGAGATGGCTGACAGGTCATACATTTTGTTGTTGTTATTGTTGTTTTAAAAGAACCATCATTTAATCAGATTGTTTTTGTGTTAAATAAGATTCAAGTTGCCCCAGGCAGTATGGATTGGCAGTGTTTCAGCTATCTGGGAAAATGGAATTTGCCAGCTTTTTAAGGCCATTTGAAATAAACAAACACATTTCTTTTCATCCACAGTATGGATTTAAGAGTATGTGTGAGCTAGCTTGGTATCTTAATTACCACTTAAAATGTTCCTACAGAGAATGTGCTTCTTGGACTGGGGATGTGACTGTGTGTCGGTAGAGCACTTAACCTACCTACCGTGCATGAGGTCCTGGGTTCGATCTCCAGCACCACTTGAGAGTGGAAGTGGTGGCTCAATCCTGTAACCCCAGCACTCAGGAGGCAGAAGCAGGAAGATAAAGTCCAGGGTCATCCTTGGCTACACAGAGTTTCAGGAGAGCCTCAGCTAGAAGACCCTGTCTCAAGGAGGAGAGAGAGAACATGTACTTGTGAGCCCATACCACTGTCTCACAAATGCTTTTATGATAAAATCATTCACGGGCTGGAGATTATGAAGACTTCTGTATATGCAATGAAAATGTAGTTAATAGTCTCATTATCTGTCATGACAGGATTATTCATGGACTTCTCTAAAAGGGATTAAGCCAGGGCCCCACTAGTCAGGTATTCCCCCAGCTGCGTTATGAGGCCCCAGCCCTAAGCTATTCTCAGATGTTCTAGGTTCTCCTTTAGCTTCTAGGATTCTTGGGGCAAGGTTTCTTATGTGTCAAGCAGTAAATGCCCATATTCTCCTATGCTTTGGCTCGTGGGCTCCCTGTCCACATCCCAAATGTGACTTTTCAGAGTAAAACATAAACAGTTGTGAAGCTTTGCCTGGAAGGTGTCTGGGAAGAAGCTGCCTCCTCACTCAGATGCTGGTGCCCAGCCAACGTGTTACAAGTGTTCTGGGAGATCATAGCCATGTTCATGTGTATAACTGCATTCCCAGCTCAGGACGGTCATTCAGAGGACTCCAGGGATGTCTGCCAACACACTCCCTCCTCTTCTGTACTATTCAATTCTGCCCTCACCCTGCAGCTTCAGAGGTCTATAATAGGCCTTCATTTTTCCAGCTCCTTAAACATTTTCTCATCTATGCTAGACCCACCTGATCTGCACCCCCTTGCTGTCCTTAGGGGAAATGGAGCAAATAGTAGCTGCCTCCTCTCTCTGTTTCTGCCCGAACTGTTGCAACAAGAGACTCGGTATTACTGTCAGTTTGACTTGTCCCAGCTGAGCCCTTCAACACCTAATTACTTACAATGCTCGGTAGGGATTAATTATTCATTGATTTTATTTGTTTCTTTCTCTTCTTCAAGCTTTAAGAAGTATCCTTTAAAGATGTAGTAGAGGACCAGTAAGGTGGCTCCAAGGAAAAGGTACTTTGAACAAGTCTAATGATCTTGGTTCAGTTCCTGAAACCCACATGATAGGAGAGCACCTACTTCCTCAAGTTTCCTTCTATCCTCCATGTGCATATGGTACACAGACACACACACACACACACACACACACACACACAAATAAAAACAAATTTTCTTTTTAATTTTTAATTTTAAAAATTAAATTTTCAATTTTACACATGAACCTATAGGTTTAAGCAAAGTAAGTAGATCTTCTAAAAATTAGGGATAATAGGTGACCAAACAAGGAGTTGAATGTGGGGCTGATCCTGCTATGAGCTTAGCATTTTCCCTGCCCACTTTGTTAATAGTTTAGTCTTTGGCCTTCTTGGGAAGTTAGGACTAATTAGAGCTTCTTAAGTTAAGAAGTCTCTTGCTGGAACGCTTGATCCTATATTCATGGGACCTTGTGGACATTTTAAGGAGAGCCAAACTTATGCCAATAGTGGTAACATTGGCTAGCCTCAGACGCTGACCATGAACCCAGCATTATGTCTATGCGTAATAATCCTGGAAGCCTCCTGTATTTTGAAATCATCATATTGGCCACATTTCGTTGAAGAAACTAAAATGATCGAAGTATCATGCTGGAAGTTGTCGAGCTAAGACATCAGTGACAGACCCCGGGGATGCAGGTCAGTCCCAATTTTTTTCACCACACTTGAAACATTTTCCAAAGAGTGCCGTGTACTCCTGCCCAACTTGGAGTATTTCCTCTACTTAGGAGAAATAAGGGTAGAGTCTCTGGAACAGAATCTCCCAACACCATGTTTCTCAATGTTGAGAAACAAGGGACTGTTTCAAGAAAAAACATTTGCAGACTCCTGGGTTGACGTAAAATGTGTTTACTCTATTGTCTGTGAACGCAAATCTAGGTATGTGCTCTTTGTGCATAGAACGCCTATTCAACCATAAAATTCGAGTAAGTACAAGTGCTACGACAAAACCAATAAAACTCAAACTAACAGCATTCTAGTGTGACTGCTGTTTTTCTACGGAAGCTAAATTGCAGCTCTCATTATAAACGAGGCCATGGCCATCACCACACAGGTTCTTTAGACTTCAGCCCATCTGTGCAGTTGTGTGCTGTGTGTCTGCTCAATTCCCTCACCGCCTTTCTTTATTCAGAGCACTGCGGAATCTTTTTACAGTGTACTGTGTACTCAGATGCATCATTTGCATATTACATCTGTGCTGCTTGTTGCCAACAAGATCATAAATGCAAACACAGGCGCTAAAACCAAGCAGCGGTTGCACGTGTGCTCCTGTTGATTTCGCTTTTAGATTATTATCATAATAAAAGCCCAGTTAAATTATCATGGACCCTTTGTTTGACAAAGCCTCCTTGAGAAGACCTGCCCATGAGGGAACTTTACAAGACTGCCTTTCAGAAGAATGAAATAAGGTGGTGCATGGGAGTCCAGGTTTGGGCTTTTCTCAATGTCCAAGTGTTTCCTTTTCATGGATGTTTGTGGCTTTGTGGTCTTAGCCATGTTGTAAGAATCTCTCACTCAAAACAGCATGCTCTTCTCATTGTTACAGTGTTACTGTTTTTGTTACCAGGAGACCCAGGGTAGCCAGTTTAAAATGCTTAATGACTAAACAGTTTCTCTTGCGTTCCCTCCCCTTGTTTCTGTTAAGCCTGGGCTGCAACCACATCAAGTCCATCAACCCACCTGAGTCTTCCTACGCCTCTTTCATTTGTTTCTTTGTTTATTGTGTACTTACTTAGTTTTCAGTGTTGGGAAATGAACTTGACCTTGTAAATGGTGGGTGAATGCCCCACCACTGCCCCACCACTGAGCTACATCCCCAGCCTTCAGAGGTTGAGACAAAGAGTCAGGACTTCGGGCCAGCCTGAGCCACATAGTGAGACCTTGTTTCAAGTGAGAAAGAGAAAGAATGACTAAATTTAGTGACAGATAACAGAAAGCTCAAACTGATTTAAATAATTATGGGAATTAGTTGGCTCAATAAGGAAGGTGGAGATAGAAGAGGCACTGGTTCAGGCGAGGATTCAGCTACGGGACTGTAGGACATAGCTTCTTAGCATCTTCTCAGTTCTCCTTACTTGAAGTTGCCTTCAGCTTGAATTTATACCATGCTATGCTGAGGCCAAGCCCATTCATATATACGTGAGTTGTCTCTTGCCATTCTAGATCCCAGTAGAGTCCTGACCCCTCTGAAACCTCATAAGCACAGTCCTGACTGTTGGCATTCTGCTCCTCCAATCTCCCACCAGAATGGCCCGTTAAATTGCTTACAAGAGTCTAGGAGTTCTCTAGAAGTTCCACCCTCTTCTACATTCTTCCTTCACACCAGGTCCAAAGACTCATAAAACCATATGGTCAGTGGCTATCCCACTTCCTAATACCAGTTTTCTGTATTAGGTACCTTTTCTTGTTGATGGGCAAAACACCTGACTCGGGCACCCTAAGGAATGATTTATTCAGACACGTGGTTTGAGGGGTCTGTCATGGGGGGCAGACATGGTGATGGGAACTTGGGTTGGTGAATGGCATTGCATCTGTAGTCTAGGAGCAGAGAGCAGTCTTTGCCACTGTTCACCAGGCTCTCCTGCTCTTTCCTCCTCTATTCAGTCTGGGCACTCGGTCGACAGACAGTGCCGCTCACATCCAGGGAGGGTCTCCCCTCCTCATTAAGCGTGTCTCATTGGAGACACTCTCATAGACAGCATGCCAAGAGGTGTGTCTCATAGGTGATTCCAAATGGGTCAAGTTGACAATGAAGACAACTCATTCATTTTTCTGTGCTCTAATACTGCATTGCACTTGCTCCTACTGCTCTTAGCCTTTACTAGATACTGTCTGCAATTCCTTAGCATTCTGTTTTGCTTTAATAGAGTCTCACTATATATCCTAGGCTGCCCTGCAACTTATTGCGTTGCTCAGGCTAGCCTCGAACTTGAAGTCCTCCTGCTTCAGCCTTCTAAGTGCTGGGATTATGGATGTGAGCCCACACCAAGCAATTATAGTTCTTTAAAATAGAGTTTACACAGTGCCTCTGCCTGTGTCAATCTCATCTTATTTTAAATTTCCAGAAATACATTCGTTTGGACACTTTTATTCATTGAGGATATAGTTCAAGATTTTTTTAGATCTAATATGCGTTTATGACTTGAAATTTTTTTATGATATTCTTTTCTCAGCTCAGACAGCCGTGTTGATAAGGGCAATCCAAATATGACTCAGTAAATCTTGCATATGGGTACAAGTGACTCCTGCTACCTAGAATACCTAAAGATAGACACCTCTACAGGGGATGGGAAAGCAGGGTGGAACTCCAGGATCTTATCCACGTGAGCTTTTATCACACTTGTAATGGCTGCTAATAGGTGAGCATGCATATGCCTTAGGACTGTTTATCAGCTCACCAAATTGGCCAGTATCTCCCAATGTTATTGTGGCATAGGCATGCCACATGTAAGATGCCAATTGGATGAGTTTAATCCAGTTTTATCTGATCCAGTATAATGAATATGATGGCACTTCCAGAATGATTAAAATAGTAACCCCTTCAGATATTTTGGATTGATGGGCTTTCCTGAAATCCCTAACTTACTCTTTTATTCGCGGCAGTCTCCCTTTGTGTGGGAAAAAGCATGATGTAGCCACCTCTCAGGACGGCCCTGGAGAGCAAACACTAACCATGAGATTCCCATTTTTGAAGCTGCAGGGTGACTGACGTCATAGCATGATCAAAGTGCTCTGCAAGCACTTACTGTAATTATTGTTGTTGTTCTGTTCTTGCTAATAACCTTATTTATACCCCGAAATTATAATCATGCAAAGAAAGATTAAAACAAGATGTGCGAGTTGCGGAGCTGTTTGCCTTGCAGACGGTCACCCTCCGAGTTCTGTGAGATTGCCAGGGTTAATTGAAGCTTCAGCTTTTGCCTCAGTGTACTCGATACTTAAGTGTTTCTTACCTGTTGGCTTTTACTCTCCAAAACAGTGCGACAACAGCGCTTTAATTCCCTCTCATTAATGCTAGTCTCTCAAGTAAAGTTTAGTGCAGCTTCATCTAGATGATGTTTGCGCCTCTGAATGAAACCTTTGACCAGCTTCCCAGCTGAAAAGAAAAGCTGAACAGCAATGAAGGCAATTTGTTTATTTAAAAGAGGCTCAGAACCCAGGAAACCCTGAAGGGGAGTTAACTTTTAAGTGGTGGGCAGACATTTAGCATATGATTAGCAAGCTTCTCTCCCATGGGTTTCAGGGAGCTAAGGCAACTGGGAATCATTCTTGAGGAGTCTTACAAATAGGTTCTGCCTGGAGCTAGCATAGTGCTCCAGGGATAATTCTTAAGAGTTTCCCACAAACAGGATTTCTTGCTCTGTTTCCTTGGTGTTCCTCTCTCAGCTCTGAAGTCTCCATAAGCTTAGGATCAAGCTTAGAAAGCTTCTTCATTCCTGCACTCCCAGCTGTGCTGCTTGCCCAGGGGAGAACCTGTGTTAAAATGTTACATCCTTTGCATGATACAAGAACCCTTTGCCTGTCTCTTGAGGTTTGAGCACTGCAAAGAAAACTTATTCTCCTCATCTGAGGCTGGGGACTTCCAGTTGCATCCTTGTTGGCTGTTTGATGAAGGCCCAAGAGAAGATACAGAGAGGAGAGAGGAGGGAGAGGAGGATCTCTCAGCCTCCTTAAATTAGTTGCATACAATTAACAACTGGGTGAAAACCCAAGAATCAGTCCTGGGATTCTTTGGTATATGTGGCATTCCAAGGTAGTAGGCAAAGGAGTCAATATATGTTTATCAAGGCTGTCCAGCAATAAAAGACAGAGCAGGGGGAGGGAGGACAGTGGGGGTGGGGGCTGGCCTCTGTAGCTAGACCGCTTGCATTGGGATCAAGATGTCCATCAATTCTTATTGGGCAATACATGACTATTCAGTTTGCTAGTTCATGTCAGAGAATGAGTTCCCTTTGTCATTTATTGATTTCCCCCCCTAAAATAATGCTTTTTGATGGGGAAATGGGTGTTACAACTAATTGTGATTAAAAATATTTGGAGCTTGGCCTGGTGGTCCAGGAGGCTCATGGAGGATTAGAGTTCACGAAGTGCCTGGCCTACAGACTGACTTTAAGTCTAGCCTGAGTAATTTAGCAAGGCTTCTCCAAAAGATTTTTTTTAAAGGATTCTGGGGAGCAGGGAAGGGGTAAAATTCAGTGGTAGAGCACTTGCCTAGAATGTGTGAGGCCCTTGGTTCAATCTCAAACACCACGACAAAAAAAGACAAAACAAACGAATTTTGTGGGAAAACTGTATCTGCACTGAACACATATGGATTATTTGCTTATCACCGTTCCCTCAGTTGTATAGTATAATAACTGTATTACAACATTTCCATTGTATTCAGTACTATAAGCAATCTGGGGAAATGCAAATAGAGGGTGGCTTAGGCCCTGGCTACCACCTTGTGCCTGGTGTCCTCAGTACCACAAAAATAAAGTAGGGCTAGGAAGACAGCTCTGTCACTAAAGGGCTTGCCACATGAGCAAAAGGGCCTGGGTTTATTCCCAAACGCCCATGACAAACAAACAAACAAACATGGCATGGTGGCTTTGCTTGTAATCCCAATGTGCAGACAGAAACCCAGAAGTCCCCTGTCTAGCCAGCCAACCCCAAAGTGTAAGCATCGGGTTTGATAAAAGGCTCTGTCTCATGAAGACAAAAGAAGACACCAAATGTTCTCCTCTATCCTTTGTATGAGTACATACAAGGACATAGGTACCTCCCTCCCACACACGGCGGGCACACGCATGCACGTGTGGCATGAGAAGCATTTTTATGTGTATTTTGTACAGTTTCCCTATCCCAGTAGACGCTGTTGTAGTTGGTGTGGGTCTGTAGTTGTACAAATTACTGAAAAGGATACATTTTAGTAAAGGACAAGGTATTTGGTAAAAGTTGGGAGGCAGAGCAAGCTGTTTCCCACAAGCTATCCTTCGGATCTGGGCTGCTGCTCTGTTACTACGTTTAATGTGGTGGTGGTGGCGTGTCCTCGTGTCCTCGGCTCGTCACACTCCGCGCTGGACCCCAGCCATTTCATTCACTGCTTTTGTTTCTGTTTTTCCCCCTCAAATTCTAAGGCGGATGCTTACTGTCTTAGCCAGTGTTCTGTTGCTGTGAAGAGACGCCATGACCACAGCATTTAAGTGGGGCTGGCTCACAGTTGCAGATGTTTAGTCCTTTGTCATCGTGGCAGGAAGCACGGTGGCGTGCAGGCAGACATGATGCTGGAGAAGTAGCTGAGAGCTCTACATCCAGATCTATAGGCAGTAGGAAGAGAGAGACTCTGGGCTTGATATGGGCTTTTGAACCTTCAAAGCCTACCCCCCAGTGACACAGTTCCTCCAACAGGGCCACACCTCCTAATCCTTTCAAATAGTGCCACTCCCTGGCCATTCTTATTTAAACCACCACACCAACCTACACCTAGAGCTAGAAGGAAGCCTGTTGGCTAATCACAGTACCCCTCTATGACCTTGATAGCATAACCAATGCTATTGGTGCTAACACTGGATCTGCTGCTTGTGTGAGCATTCTCTCTCCCTCCTGGGTTTCTGTTCCTTAGTGACTGCTTTAGCCAGCTGGCTATGAACTCTTGTCTTTGAGCTTAAAGGGCCCTAACATTGTTCTCTCATTCAGTTAGTTCATCTTGGCCCTCACAGGATTCAAGAGGAAAGATCACTGCAGGGTGCTGAGTTGAAAATGGGACAGAGGAGGGAAAAGAAATGCCATGTGGTGACATGGGCTGGAATTTGATATGACACGTTTGTTTGAGCTAAGTGGGGGATTACAACCACATTTCCAGCTGCAAAAGTAAACAAAGCTCAGAGCAGGTAACTAGGCTGTGTAGGGATTTTTGTTGCGTCATTTCTCTGCTCTGAGTTGGAGACCACAAACTAAATACAGTCACTTGATGACGGGGATACACTCTGAGAAACGTGTCAATAGACGATTTGTTACTGTGTACATGATAGAGTGTACTACACCAGTGTTGATGGTGTAGCCTCTCTTTATACCTTAGCTCTATGTGTAGCCTGTACGCCTAGATAATAAACCTAGAAACAATGTTCCTACACTGCTAACACAGACTACTGTAATACAAAAGTCTTTGTCTATCTCCACGTAGGAAAGGCGTGGTAAAATACTAGGCGATAGGATTTTTTTCCCCCACTATAATCTTTTTTTCCGACTGTAATCTTAGGGAAACTACTATATGCAATTTGTCTTTAACCAGGATATTGCTATGCAGCTCATGACTATATCAGCCTCAGCAATTAAAGTATAATAAGAAATGCTCGGAGAACTCTTGCCTAGGCTTTCCCTCTTAAATATCCTCAAATTTTATTCCTATCAAATTCTTTATAACCTGAAAATCTAATGGGAAGCCCCATCGGTGGGAAAATTGTACCATAATGATGTAGCCATATTCAGACCCTTTTTCATACAAACTCATTTTAATCCTCTCAGTGATGCCAGCCTCAAAAGAGGAGCTGAGAAATGTTCTCATCTGCTGTCGGGTTGTGTAGTGTGAATACTGTTTGTTTGTTTTTTCTTAATGTTCGGTATTCACTAGTGAGGACATGAAGGCCTCCCTTTGTAGGAAAGCTGTGTGTTTTTTATCATGGGAAAATACACCTAAAGAAGGTTTACCATTTTAATCCTTAAGTGCGTGGTTTACTGGTAAGAAGTATTCAAGTTGCACAAGTGTTACCAGCACCAACCGTTAGAACTTTTCATCTTTCCCAAGGAAACTGCACCTGGTTTCTTGGTCTAGCTTGTTTTGTTTTTGATTTATGTGTGTATTTGTCTGTTGGGGAGGTGGGTTTTGTTTTGTGTTGCTTTTTGAGACATAGTCTCACTGTGTAGTCCAGGCTGGCCTTAAACTTTTGATTCATTCATTCTCTCTCTCCCTCCCTCCTCTTCTCTCTTCCTCAAGTTAGGGTTTCTCTGTTGTAACTCTGGCTGTCCTGGAACTCACTCTGTAGACCAGGCTGGCTTCAAACTCATGGAGATCTGCCTGCCTCTGCCTCCTGAGGATTATAGGTATATGCCACCATACCTGGCTAACTTCCTTTGAAAATTGTGTGTCTTTAAAGTGTGCAGTAAGACATCTTCATATGAAGTCTCATATCCTTTATGTGAGTGTGTGTATGTGTGTATGAACATGTACTTTTTTAAATTAAATTTTAGGTTAGCATATAAAGTATTGAGCTTCATCATGTCATCTTCATACATGTGAAGAACACATACTTAGAAAATCCATGCTGTGCATTAGCTCCCTAGATTTGCTCACGCTACATACCACTTGATGTACTTTCCCTGACACCACTTCATTTTCCATTTTCTGACCTGTGCCCATTAGACATTTTAACTCCCCATTCTCCTCTCAAGAAAGCATCACTCTGCTTCTGTCATAGTGGATTTGAACCTTCTCTAAGAGAAACAATACAGCATGTGTGCTTTTGTGACTGTCCTGTTTTGCTTAGTTTTGATGCCTTTAAAATCCATATTGTAGCCTGTGTCAAAATACATCGTCGGGTATCTCTTATTCCTCCTCCCGAGAACACTGCAGGCTACTTCACTGTTTGTCCACAGTGCCACAGTGGACTTGAGCACAGAAACATCTCTTCAGGTCCCTCCCTGCTTTCATTCCTTCCAAAAATGGAATTGCTGGCTCTGGGTCTAATTTTTGGGAAGTTCACTCTACTGTTTCCATAGCAGCTGCATCATTTTACATCCCATCAGCAGCACATAAAGTTTCCAGTTTCCTCAAATCCTGGCCAACCCTTGCGCTTTCTGGTTTATGCTTTACATATATGTGCATGCATATATACATATATACATATATACATGATAGTCATCATGATCTTGTTTTCATTTAAATTATACTCATTTAATAAGTTTAGACATGCTTAGGGTTTTTTTTTTAACTTGTTTTAAAAAGTTATTATAGGTATGTTGTTTTTCAAACTTAATTTATCCTATAAATAAATGAATAAAGAATTGTCTGCAATATCCCTTTAGCTTTAGTATCTATGAGGTCTGTGGTACATCTCAACTTTCATTCTTTTATGTCAGATAAGTACCATTTTTATGCAGTCACTCAAACAATCCACAAATAGCAGGATGTTGCTTCTGGAAGCTTGCAGTTTAGTTTGAGAAGTTTAAATACATTGTAATTATATATTTAAAAGACTTATATATGTTTCTGTTAGATTTATTAAGTATTTATTTAATTAATGATAGTTAATATATTATTAATAATAATAGATAAATAGCAGTGCAGCACCAGATGTGGCTATCAAAGATGATAAAGAAATGAAAGAAATAGATGTCTATGTGGTTAATTAAAGAAGCAGCTGCCTAAACAAGGAAATTGCCACATGCGTAGGCCCTGGCCATGCCTAGCTCTGTCCTTGGCCAGCAGCCTACAAGGTGCAGTCCTGACATTTTGCTCCTAGCCAGTCCGGTTGTGCCTTTTTGTCTCTGGTCATTTACAGTGAGAGAAACTTTACCTTCTTTTCCTTTTTCCGAACATCGATCAGTATCACATGATCTTTCCAGGGTTGGGATCACATTTAGATTCAGCTTTCCTGGGTGGGAACCATTGTCTGTATCATTTCACACTCTTGAGCATGAATTGCCCGTCTTCGTGGGTGCGATCAGTGTCTGCTCTTCAGCATACAGAACGTTCGGCACGGTCTAAAGATAGCTCTGTAGGTACAGTGTTGTTGGCATTGTGTGGAGTACTGGCTGTGGAAGGAACAAAGACACTGAGGGTAAAGGCGGGGCAGCAGGAGCTTGCACTCAGGAAGGGAAACAAACCCAGAGCTGGAGCAGGCACTGCTCACTGCTAGGGCTGGCCAGCCTTTTTACTGCCTGACTAAGCTCCTTTTTTTTTTAAACCCTAACAGGGAAAAATCTTGACTTTTTTCTTTTTCTTTTTCTCTTTCTTTTCTTTTCTTTTTTTTTTTTTTTTGTAAAATCACAATGAAGTGTTTTTGACATTCTGAAGTTCATTTTGAGCAAGATAGTAAAGGGTGTTCACCACGTGGTGTTTTTTATGCCTAATGGCACCTCTGAGCCTCGATGACTATTATGTACACTTTGCCTAGCTCTGGTTTCTACCAAGGGGTCACAGCAGTTTGGCGAGTGCTGTGAGGAGCAGCTGAAACACCGACCAGCAGCACAGTGAACACCCACAGCTGCTTTTGAGCAATTTTCCGTAGGGACTTGAGAGTGATGCGTTTACCGGGACATAAGTAATACGGCCATAGCCTTTAGAATCTAAATTACCAACATCAACTCCAACTGATGATTCTTCTCTTGAGCTAGAACTGAAGCACATGTGTTGTGTGGGGAGATGAACTTGCAGTAGCATTATTGACTCTTAAAAGCGTACATGTATTAACCGCCAATCCAGGAGCATGGAAAGTTTGTCCGTCATCTAGTGTCTTCTGTGATTTCCTTTTTCAGAAGTGGGTCTACAGAGGACCTTTTCTTACTTAGACATATTCCTAAATACTTAATGGGGGGAGTATTTTTCCTACTTTCTTTCTCTGAGAGTACATTTTTGTTATACATGAAATCTACCTTTTTTAAATATTGGTTTTTGTGTACTGCAGCTTTATTGTAGGTGTTTATTAGGTCCAGGAGTTTTCTAGGGCACTCGGTAGGGCCTTTTAAGTAAAGAACCGTGTCATCTGCTAATCGGGATAGTTTGACTTCTCCCTTTCCTATTTTTATCTGCTTTGTGCCTTTGTCTTGTCTAATTGTTGCAGCTAGGACTTTGAGAAGGGAGAGTGGGCCCCCCGTCCCATTCCTGACTTTAGGGGCAATGCTCTCAGCTTGTCTCCCTTACTGTAATGCTGACTGTAGGCTTGTCGTGTATAGTCTTTATTATTTTGAGGCATGTTGCTTCTTTTCCTGAAATATCTCAGAACTTTTTCACACATACTGGAATTTGTCTAATCGGTGCCTTTTCAGGATCAGTTAAGAGAATTATGTGGTTTCTGTCCTTAAGTTTATTTACATGCTGTACTATATTTATTGATTTACATATGTTGAACCAACCTTGTCTTTTTGGGATGAAGCTCACTTGGCCATAATGTATAATATTGTGTCCCTCAATTTGGCTCACAACTATTTTGTTGAAAATCTTACATCTATGTTCATCAGATAAATTCACCTATAGCTTTCTTTCTCTGTTGTATCTTTGCCTGTCTTTGGCAAACTTTCAATCCTTATTGACTAATTGACTGTTGTGACTTTGCAGGTCCTGTTTAGGATGAATGTGATTTGGAGAAATTGTATCTGTCACCTGAGGCAAGGGAAGGTGCCACGCAGATGCCAGAGTGGTGGCCACCCAGTGGCCCCTCTGGGGTCAAGGATTTTAACTGACCCAGCCAGAGTTTTTGAACACAACATGTGGTGAGTTTTCCCCAAACTTTTATTTATTTATTGGTGGGCATGTGCCACAGAGCACATGTGGAGGCCAGAGGACGGCTTTGAGGACTCCTCTCATCCACCATATGTGTTCCAAGGATCCAACTCAGATCATCAGGCTTAGTGGCAAGCACCTTTACCTACTGAGCCATCTCACTGGCCCAAATTGTACTTTTAAATTTGATAAATTTGATGGTATGTATGTTTTTTAGGTATATTTTTCCCATTCTAACCAAGAAAGGATTTTTTTTTTTCATTTTTAATTTGATCTTTTTTTTTTTTTTTTTTTTTTGAGACAGCCTGTCTTTGTAGCCCTGGCTATTCTGGAACTCACTCTGTAGACCAGGCTGGCCTTGAATTCACAGAGATCCGCCTGTCTCTTCCTTCAGAGTGCTGGATTAAAGATGTGGACCACCGCCCATTGAGGAAGGAGTTTTTATTTTTTTAAGTTGGGGATCTACTCTAGGTTGTACAGTCCAAAAGCCAGAGTAAACAACCCTGACTTATATGTTGCTGATTCTGAACTTCTTTGCAAATGGATTTGGGAAGTAGAAGTTCCCTAGTACATTCAGCAGCCGTGGCATCCTTGCAGGTCCCTGACCCTGGCTGACCAGTCTAGATGATGGAGCCAAGGCAACAGACTCTTTTCTAAGTGGGACCCTCCTCTCTGTGGCCCTGTTGGTTGAACTTATCATCCTCCTGCCTCAGCCTGCCTCAGCTATTGGGTAGCTTGTATGACAGACTTCAGCCACTGGGCCTGAGCTCCTGGTGGCTCACAGGCCCTTCCCTCTTCATGGATATTTGTCAAGTGCTTCTTGGCCTGACCCTCTTTTATGCTCTGAGGAAATCCATGCTATTTGGGAAGATAAGTATTTATGAAAAAGCTAAGAATTGCAAGTTATAAGGGCTAGTGTTATAGACTGTTTGCCATATAAAAAACAACTCAGTAATGGGAAATTGCTTCTGTATGGACATAGGAAAGGAACTCTTTATTGTTTTAAGACAGTTTCATGTATCTCAAGTAGGCTTTGAGCTCACTCTGTAGCAGAGGGACATGTGACCTTGACCCCTTGACCTTCTTGCTCTCCCTTCTCAAGCGATGGGATTGCATTGTGAGCCACCATGCCCAGCTAGGAAGATTTCTTAAATTGGGGAAATCTAAAATTAGGATTATTTATTTTGCCTTCAGTACTTGGGACAGTGCCTAACACACAAGTATTTGTTGAGAGCCAAGTGTGTTGGCACAGATCTTTAACCCCGGCACTCATAAGGGCATCCTTGCTGGGTAGAAATCAAAACACAGATAAGGATGTATGAGGCATTTTAAGGAGATTGTACATAAGATTGTTGCTTTTTCTTTCTTTCCTTTCTTCCTTCCTTCTTTCCTTCCTTCCTTCCTTCCTTCCTTCCTTCCTTCCTTCCTTTTCTTTTTCTTTTTTTTAAAGGATCTTCCAGGAGATCAGTGAAAGATAAGGTTGGAATGGTATAAGGCAGAGGTGGGAAGAGCAAGGTTGTCTGTGGTGCTGGATTCACAGCTGACATTCAGGGTACCACGGAGTCACTAAGGAGGGATGACATTGTAGATACTGTATTTGCTAACAGTATCCTGGACAGATCAGCAGCAGGAAAGGGCCAGGGAGAAAGACTGTGAAGGAAGAATAAAGAGAAATTGGCAGTTGTGCAGAATAAAGGAAATGGAAGAATTTTATTTTGAAATTTTGAACTAAGGTCACTGATAGAAATAGATAAACTCATAGTTTATTTTGGGGAAATATAGATATTTTAGATAAGCTTTGAGAGGACATTCGGCTTCAAATGTCCAGATACCATGCTTGATCATAGCCAAGAGGTGAGAAGCAACTGACATGCCTGGAAAACAGATAACTGGCCTCAGACTCAGAGGTCTGCCTGCCTCCGCCTCCTGAGTGCTGCTATTGGAAGTGTGAGCACCACTGCCTGGCTGTGTCACACTTATTATTGTCTAAAGGACTTTTCTTTAGTAAATGAGATTCTAAGGTGGTTTATGAGGTGCATTGTGAAACAGGGTTCTGAAGAGATGCTGTGCTTAGCAAAGGTCTACGCCAAGCCTGATGACCTGATTCAATCCTGGGACCCACAAGGTGAAAAGAAAGATCTGACTGCCACACGTTATCCTCTGACTGCACACTCACCATGTCACCCATGAGTGTACAAACACACTTAAAATAAATCTCAAAATGTAGTAACATTTTTTAAATAATGTATTTAATTTTATGTGCACTGGTGTGAGGGTGTCAGATCCCTGGAACTGGGGTTACAGACAGTTGGGAGCTGCCCTGTGGGTGCCGGGAATTGAACCTGGGTCCATCTGGAAGAACAACCAGTGCTCTTAACCACTAAGCCATCTCTAAAGCCTCCAGTAGTAGCATTTTTTTTAGGTTAAAAGCATTCTTCCTATCCATAGTCCACAGGCAGATAAAGGCACATGATTTTTACTGTAACTATGGTTCATAACCTTGCTAATAAGATTTTTTTTTCTTTTCTTCCTTTTTTTTTTTCTCTATTTTTAAGAAAAGAGACTATAGTTCTTTGGAGGTGGTTTAGAAGTTCTAATCAAGAGACTAAATCATATCCTAGTATGAGTGGCTCCTTTCCTTCCTTCCCCTTGGCTTTCTATTCGCCTGAAGACTAGCCCGAGGAATAGGGTCTGTAGAGATGGAAAAGCAACTTGGGGCTTCTTAGGAATGTGGTTATTTATTAAACAGTCCTGCATCGTGCAATAGTGACAGCCACTAATCATGTGGTTGTGGGACACTTGAAATGTGGCTAATCTGAGTTTAGATGTGCCGGAAGGGCTGGGGAGATAACAGTCTGTAGAGCTTACCTTGCAAGCCTGAGGACCTGAGTTCCACCCCATAATACACCTGGTAGGAAGAAAAAACTGGACCTGGTGTCACATTCCTGTAATCCCAGACCTCAGGGGGCGTGGCCAACCAACAAAGATGAGTCAGTGAGCCCCAGGGCTCCCTGGCCATTGAGAGGTCCACGCTCAGAAAGCAAGGTGGATGACCACTGAGGAGTGACAGCTGAGTTTGTTTCTTGGCCTCCACATGTGCACGCTGTAACAGTTTAAAAAGTTAGCATAAAACAAAAGGTAAATTATCTCAAGTTTCATATTGAATTTCATGTTAAAATGATTGACATATTGGATATTTTGAGTTAAAAAGTTTATGATTTTTTTTTTTTTACCTGTTTTGCCTATTTTGTTTTTCTGAGACAGGGTCTCACTCTGTAGCTCCCGTTGGCCTCAAACTCCCAGTCCTCCAGCTCAGCCTCCACAGTGCTGGAATTACAGGCTTCTTTTCACGTAAAGTTTTTTTCCCCCCTTTCTTCTTTCTTTCTTTCTTTTTTTTTTTTTTCCATTTGATTTTTTTGAGATTTTCACGTATCAGGATCTCAAATTATAGCCCAGGCTGTCCTAGAACTCACTACGTAGCCCAGGCTGGCCTCAAACTGTTAAGATTACAGGTGTGAGCCGTGCACGGGACTTTTCTCACTTAAAAAAAAAAAAAGTTAAGTAGAAAACTTGAAACTCTATGTGTGCTTCGTGTTATTTTTCTTTACAGTTTACAGAAGGCAAATTAAACACCATGACCGTCATCCCCAAAGTCTGATATTGTAGGCTGTGAGAGATCATGACTTTGCCAGGCAGTCCAGGCTCCAGAGGAACTCCTGGCCGGCGAGCACATGTTTTTTTTCTGAGTCCCCAGCCACTCGCTAAGCTGTCTGTTCTCTTTGTCCGTCTGCTACCACTGTCCGTTTAGCCCGGGGTTCTTCCTTACTGAGCTTTCCATTCTGCCTCTTCACGGACTCTCAGGCCCTGGCGGGCTGGTGGCTGTGAGGGACCCTGGAGAGTTCCAGGTTCACCAGGCCAGAGACTTGGTCCAGGGTTTTGCGTCTGAAAAGCGTCTAGGAATTGCTTCAGGAGCCAGGGTTAGCAGCCCTGGATCTGGTCCAGTGGCTGGAAGGCTTTCCCTCAGCAAGAGAACCTTATTCAAGTGAAGTTTTAACATGAAATTTCAATATTTAGAAGGTGAAAACACAGGCACGGTGGTACACACCCATAATCCTAGCACATGGGACGCCAAGGCAGGTGGGTTGTTATGAGTTAAAGGCCAGCCTGGGCTACATAGCAAAGCCTTATCTCAAAAAGCCAAGGTGAATGAATGAATGATTGAATAAAAAAAAAAAAGTGAGGCCTGTATTGATCAAAGCAAAGAGACCTAGGATGTGAGCAGCTCCCTTTCTTTTCTGCTCCAGTTCCCACACACTCTGGTCGTTCAGAAGCTTCTCAGGGCTCTTGTCTGGCTGCCCTTCCTTCTCCATAGTGAGCTGCCTGTGGGGGTCCAGCATGCCCTGGGGTACCTGTGACAGCCCCTCCCCGCAGGAGATGACAGCACTAAGAAAGGCCTCCCTCAAGGAGCAAGGAAGGCCCTGCTTCCATCATCCTTCTGCATAGCCTCTGTCTTCTGTCTCCTCCTTTTTACTTTTAAAATGTATCATTGGGCCAGTGAGATGGCTCAGGGGGTTACGGCACTTCCCACCAAGGCTGGCAACCTGAGTTCAGTTGCCGAGCTCCACAGGGTGGAAGGAGAGAGCTGACTTCTGCAGGCTGCCAGTCAGTGCATGTGCCTGTCAACATTTATTATTGTTACTGCTATTTTTGGCTTTTTTGAGACAAGTTCTTACTGTGTGACACAGACCGCCCTCAAGTGCTGTCCTCCTGCCTCAGCCCTCTGAGTGCTGCATTACTGGCTAATTGGCACCACCACACTCGGTTTGGTTTTTGATTTTTCAGAGAATTTATAAGTTTATTCGCTTTTTCTTCTAATTCCTCAGTTCTACTCAAATTTTTTTCATTATCCTCGTTTTCTCTTAGAACACGTTTCCTGTTTTGACACATTTGATTTTAAGAAGGTGTTTCTAGAAAAGCACATGTCTACCCTTTCCCTTTTGCTTCTGCTCATAAGGAATCTTCACTCTCTCTCTGACCCTCTTTGAGGTTTGCTGATGGAAACCATAACCCTTTTCAGTTCTGAGAGCCTGAGAAAGTCTCTACTCTGATGTTCCTACTTACTTATGTCCTTCGGCACTTACTTATGTCCTTTCTATATTTTAACAACTTAGTGAAGTAAAACTCACCTGATGTACAGTCAGCCATTTTAAGTGAACAGTCGCAATGTGCTCATTACATTCACGCATCTATACAACCAGCATTTCCAGCTAATTCCAAACAGTTCAATTACTCCAAAGTGAAACCCCCTATCTCTATAGTAGCTGATTTCCATCTGATACCCCAGGCTCCAGCAGTCACCAGTCTGTCCTGTCCCTGTGGTTAACTCTTCTGGGCAGTTCATGTGAGTGGGACCATGCAGTCTGTGGCCTTTTGTGTCTGGCTTCTTTCACACAGCATATTAACCTGCAGGTTTACCCACCTGATAGCATGTACTGCATTCCGGTTCCTGGCTAAATAATATTCCATTATTTATATGCATAACAATTAGTTTATTCATTCTTATGAAGGACATTTGTGCCGTTTCTCCGTTTTGGTTCATGTCAGTGTAGCTGTGAACGTGTCCCTGAGTAGGCTGAGTCCCTGCTTAGTTTTGAGGGATACATAGTAAGTAGAGGAATAGCTGGACTCTTTTACATCCTTCCTTTACTTTTAATTATCTTACTATATTTCATCAATTTAGGTGAACAGTGACCAAAAACGATACTTAAAATGTTTTAAAGACATGGCCTAGAGGTCTGTGTGTGTTGAGCAGCTGATGCAGCTACTTGGAGAAACCGTCACGCATTCCACACTGTTCCGGTGTGTGCTAAGATGCGGTCGGCATTTGTGTTATCTTACAGCTAAGTCAGCTGGTCTAGTGCAGTCCATACTAAGGCACAGCCTACTGCATGGATGAGCGTGCGTAGACAGTATGTGTAAACATATAAAACAGGACGGAGAGTCAAATGGTTAGTGTTTACCATGTGAACTGTGCACCCATGTTTTCATTTTTTTGTCCTGTTTTCTTTTCTAAATGATGGTCAGATCAGCAAAATTGATTTCATGACTCCCTAGAGGCTTCTGACCTTTAGCTAAGAAAGCACTGAGTTAAGCCATTCTCCGGAGACTCAAGATAAGACCTGGATGTTGCAACGTGACCTGTTACACAGATCATGGAAAAACTGGGCCATTTCCAGGATCAGAAGAGGTACAGATGGCAGGAGTTCCTCTTCATTACATAGTCTTCCTCGTGTAATCATTGTATTTACTATCTACGACTATATACCCTGTGGTAGCCTTAGATCTTTAACACAGTTAATACGTATTTCCTTTAGCTTCCCTTAGCATGGCTTACCATAAGAGACACTGTCTAGACATGGAGAACACAGACTCCATAGTTACCTAACTTTTAGAAGCCACTTCATCCATCCATAGCTCAGTTTCTTCATCTGTGAGATGGCATAATAATAGTAATAACTACCTATCGGGTATTGTAAAGATTAAATGATCATATATAATGTAAAATGTCTATACATGGAAAATAAGCACTATATGGCCTAAGAATTAGCTATCTTATTAATATTATGATTCATGTACAGTTTGTTTATACAACTGTTTTATGTTCATCATTAGACTGTTCGGTTTTACAGAAAGGAACTTGTATTTACAGAAAGGAACTCATTTCAATCCCTATCTAACGTGTACCTTAGAAGTAAATTGGTGTAGAAATAGAAGGTCCAGTTCCTGTCTTCCAGAAGTTTCACAGCTAGGCTGAAAATTAATGTAATGGCTAAACATAGGCCTCAGAGTCCAGGATATCTGAATTCATACCCCATGTCAGTCCCTGCCCAGTGGGCTTCAGAGTCCAAGAGATCTGAATTCATACCCTGTGTCTATCCCTGTCCAGCTACTTGAGCATATTCTTTCATGGGACTACTTTGTTAAAAGAAACTATTCATGAACAGCTCTTAGCAACTCTGACTAGAGCCACTAAAGACTTCTTTATCATCTCCATCAGGTGGAGAATTGAGATGCAGAGTCATGAATAAACACCACAGAGGAATTTGCACTATCGTTAGAGTGGTGATAAAACAGTGCAGAACATTAGATTATGTGAGCACGTAGACTTTGACTGAACTTTGAAGGACAAGCGATGTTTAGATAGACTCTTTCTCTTTCTTCTCTTTTCTTGTCTTCTTTTTGTTGTTTTTAAGATTTAGTTTTATTTTGTGTATATGAGGGTTTGCCGGCATGTATATTTGTACACTACATACCTGGTGTCCGTGGAGGCCAGAAGAGGAACCAGAGTTACAGACATTTATGAGCCCCTGTGTGGGTGCTGCGAAACAAATCCAGGTCCTCTAGAAGAGCAGCCAGTGCTCTTAACTGCCGAGCAATCTCTCCAACCCCCTGGACCATTTTTAAAGCACTCAAATAGACCTGTTTAGTTGCATGAGAGGCTTCATATACTGAACAGATCGATGTAAAGAAAGAAGTATTGAGGGGCTCGGTGGTTGAATGCTGCCTAGTAAACATGAAGCCTAGTTTCAATCCCCAGTACCATAGGAAAGAACAGGGAGAGGAAATACTTGGGAGGATTAATTGGCTCTTCTTCAGGCTACTTAAGAATCACCCAGTATGGCACATGGTTTAACTCACCATTGTTTGTGTGCGGACCCATGCTCTACGCTGGACTATGTTCTGTGGAGCAGCCAAAAGGGCATGGTCACTACGCTTGTCCATTTCACAGACACACCAGGGCCTTCCAGGTAAAGAAGATGAAGTGAGACTGAAAAGTAGACTATTCCTTTTTCTACAAAATGGATGAGAATTAGTAAAAATAAAGCAAAACTATACAGCAGCTATTTCCAAAAAGGCCATAAATGCAGAGAACTAGTGGCTGAGGAAATTATAGATTATCAATTCTTATGTGACTCAATAGCATCTGACCCACCTAGGTCCCTCAGAGTCTGTTCTGGGTAGGACAGTTGACTGGTGAACTATAAGACTTCTTCCACACTCAGCAGACAGTGGCCCTGGTTGGATGAACCCTTGGAAAGCAATGCTCTTAATATGTTGCAGGAGAATGTGTGACCTCAGCAGCCCGTCACTTTCAGGGCTCCACTCTGAACTGTGCTGTCCAAAGCTCAGGAGAAACTTCCTTGGGAATGGAGCATGTCATATCCTAACTAGGTGAGGAAGCGTAGCACAGAACTTACTTACATCAGCCTTTAAAAATGAGCAGCAGGGTGGCTGTTCAGATTTCAACTTGGAGAAAGCCCAGATGCGGCTTTCCTCACATTACACTTATGGGGATGTTTGATACAAGATGCCTCTGCTGTGTCATCCAAGTTCAATCCCAAAGAGGTCAAAGTGGGGTGCCGGAAGTGCACTGGTGGAAGCCTGAGCCTCCTCTGCTCAGGCTCCTGGTGTTGCCACCCTCCAAAAGTTGATGACAGCATCACCAAGGTGGCTAGCAGCTGGAAAGACCTAAGGATTAGGGTGGAGTTGACCGTTCAGGACAGGCAGTCTCAGATTGCGGTTGCTCCTTATTACCTCTGCCCTGGCCACCAGAGCCCTCAAAAAACTACTCAAAGGCAGTAAAAACAGAAAGAAAAAAAACGGTAAGCAGAGTGGGAAAAGCACTGTTAATGAGATTGTTGGCCTCGCCTGACAGATATATTGCATATCTAGAGAACTCTGTGGAACTGTTAAGGAAATCCTGGGGATTGCCCAGTCTTGGGCTGCGTTTTCAGTGTTGCAGCCTTGTGATTTCATGGATGACACCAGCAATGGTGAGCGCAGTGCTCAGCTGCTTCAGACTACAGAGGAAAACATTTCAATAAAAGATCACCGACCAAACAAGAAAAAGCAGACTGAGACTGGCAAAAAGATGGCCTGTTACTCAGTGAAGTCTGCCAGTACCCTCCCCTTACCCAGCTCATCCTCACTCCTCAAGCTACAGAAAAATGTAGAAAAGCCATAGTGCCTATAGCCTCTGAAACAGGGCTACAAGGAGAGATGAAAAGGTCTCTGAAAACAATACAGTATCTAGGAAACTTTACCTACAGAACAAGGGAAAGAGAGAAGAATGCAGAATGTCTTTTGAGTCCGTTACACCTTCTAAAATTTTATTTATGGAGTCATACATGCCTGGTCTTACTCAGTGTAATTATTCCAAAGTTTATCCATGTCATTCAGTGTATCAATAGCTAGTTCCTTTTTATCGATAATCATGGATTTGTAATCAGAATATTTTTTTGAAGTTCTCAAAGTTCAATAATACAAAACAAGCCAGTAAAAATGAATGGAGATTTTACTACTTTACCAAAGAAGATGCACAGTCAGGAAATAAGCACATGGAAAGATGTTCAGTATAACTAGTCAGTAGAGAAATGCAAATTTAGAGTCACAATGAAATACAACTTCATACTACTAGAATAGCCAAAATTCAAAATACCAACCATACCAAGGATTGGTGAGAAAGTGGAGGGACTAGAACTCTCTAGTGGTGATATAAAGTGACATAACCACTTTGAAATATAGCATGGCAGTTTCTTGAAAAGTTAAATGTGTACCTACTATTGATACACACTACATAGGGCTTAGAGAAATGGCTCAGTGATTAAGAGTTCTTGCTGCTTTTCTAGAGGACCTGAGTTCAGTTCCCAGCACCCATGTCGAGCAGCTCACAACTATCTATAACTCTAGCCCCAGAGGCTATAGCACCCTCTTCTGGCCTCCATAGGTACCTGCACACGCGTGGCAAGCGCACATACACACGAATAAAAAATTTTTTAAAAATGATATACACAAGATGGATGAACTTTAAGTTTTTATGATGAGTATAAAGCTCTATAGATGGAGAATTTAGTAGTCTCCCCTTATCCAGTTTCAGTTATGTGTGGTTAGTTACAATACAAACCTGTGCGTTTGAGTTTTGTTCCCTGCAATGTGGAGTACTTTCTCTTTCTGTTCTTGAAAACACAGATTAATTTTTAGAGATAGATAGCACATTAGTGGGTGCTGTTGAGGACAGGGACCTGAAGGGGAGGGAGCGGGATGGAGGAATTTTGCTTTGTTTTTGTTGTGTTTGAGGCATGCTCTCACTACGTAGGCCAGGCTTACCTCAAGCTCTCACTTCTACTCATTTCCCCAGTTCTGGAGATTGCAGCATGTAAGCCTACATTTTGTATGAATGGCAGTGGTTGAATTTTAACTTTAAGGAAAGAATGCCCCTTACCTACTGCCACCTTCCTATCTGCCTTGTGGTCCATTATATATTCTTTAGTACAGATTAGAACCTCTCAACAACTTTGAGTTTTAACCCATCATCTTTATCAATGCTTGACAGCTCAGCATCTAATGTGGGTTGTAGTCCCAACAAATATTTAATGAGAGAGGTCAAGACTGCTGGCTCCCTCGGGCTAGCCCCTTCCCACTGTGTTTAGAGGTTGAGACTTCAGTTCTTCCTGTTAATCATTTAGTCCCCATTAGGAACCTGACTTACTAATAACAACAATCAACGGAGATATATGGCTAAAGAGAGAAGCAGGCATCCAGAAGGCAGTAATATAAATTAGCATAAATGGTGGAAAAGAAGATTTAATTTAAAATACTTCACTTATTAGCTGATACACCGGTAACAGCTGCAGCTCATCCATTCTGGAAATCTCCTCTTGTGCTAATTAACATCTATGAGATCATGGCATTCCTGACAGTCGATGGCATCTTACAGTCGTAATTGGAAAAGGGTTTTGTTTTGTTTTTCTTACAGGTACAGAAAATAGTAGCATCTTAGATTGATGGAATAGAATAATTATAATTTCAAGCGCTTAATTTGAATAATGTTTTGAGAAGTATTAGTCTTATTTGATTAATATAAAGCAGAGAGACACATAAGGATTTATATATGGAGTATTCGAAAAGCAGGAAAACTTTTTGCTACATGGACAAATGGGCAGTGGGTATAGAAAGCTGATCCAGGAGGACCCGGGGGAACAGCTCTGGGGGAACTGTCCAATAGTAAGAGAAATATCAGTTGAACAACAAGGCACTTTTTAGACAGATATGGTGTCACATACAAAGATAACATTTTGTTTGTTTTGTTTTGGTTTTGGTTTTGGTTTTGGTTTTTTAAAGACAGGGTTTCTCTCTAGTAACTCGGGCTGTCCTGGGACTCACTCTGTAGACCAGGCTGACCTTGAACTCACAGAGATCTGCCTGCCTCTGCCTCCCAGTGCTGGGATTAAAGGTGTGCGCCACCACCACCACCTGGCTAGGAACAACACTCTTAACTTTGATGACCGCCTGACCTACTAATGAATTCCAGGTCACATACTGAGACCCTGTATCAAAAATCAAAACAAAACTATTAAACTAGAAGCAACAAGATATTTTTCAAAATGCATTAATTTACATACAAAAGACAGGGAGGGAAGGTAAAGGGGAGGAAAATAAAGATAAAGGTAAGAGAAACATAAGATAGCAATCCAGGTAATGTGAATTGCACTTCTTTGTTACTAAATTAATTCTTTGGCGGTTTCATGCATGTGTATATGATCACACTCACCCCCCCCCTTATCTCCACCCTCATTAGCCCCACTCCTCCTTGTAAGTCCATGTCCTATTTTCATGTCTTTCAGTTGTTTTTGTTTTGTGACCACTGAGTGTAAGCAGGGCCTTCTTCCTAGAGTGTCCATCGAAGCATGCATAAAATTCACCAATAGCTACAGCACTAAAGATAATGGCTTCTTCTCCCTCAGTATCCAGTAGTTCCCAAGAGAGGGGAAGGGACCCTGTGACCTTCCCATCCATGTGCTTTTGACCAGGTTTACACAATACCAGGCATAAATTCCCTCCTATGGAAAGCGCTTCAGATCTAATAAAAAAGCTGTTGGTTCCCCCAGTGCTCGTACCACTATTGCACTAGTGAGCGTTTCTTGCCTGGTTGGTTGGTATTGTAGCATCCATCATCTACAGCTAGGTAAGACCGTTAATGACTTTTCTCCCTCTGCTGCCTACGTAACAGCTTCTGCTGGTTCTGTGTAAGCTACCAAGACAAGGAGGAAACTTCCAGTGCAGTCGCAGCTTGATTTCTCTTTGTCCTGCTAGCAAGGTGTGTGCTGACTTCAGCCATAGGCTTAATATCGAGGTCTGGTGAGAAGCCAAGACCAATGGCAATAGCCAGGATTGTTTTGGGGAGCTCGCTGAGGCCTTCCTGACCAACTTACAGAGAATAGCCCACACCTGGCACTGGGATTTTTATTTGACCACCCATGGCTTCTGTGATTGGCATTATTCAGCTGTGCAAGACATCTGCATTCGAACTCTCTCCTGACCTCTCTCTCTTTATACGTACATATATACAGGGAACATATGTGTGCCTGTATATGCTTTTAGAGTAGTAGGCTCCGTGGGAGTTCTTTGCACATCCTAAGTTTTCTAAATGATAATTTTGTTATCTTCTGCTGTCTCTCTGCTCCTTTTTTTCTGCCTTACTCTGAATAAATTTAATACTTTGTATTCCATTCTCTCTACTGACTTCTTAGATGTACATTTTTATATAAGTTTAGGGATTATTCTAGGTCAATAGTTTCAAACTCTTTGGTAACCATTTATACTCTTAAGTTACAAAGGACCATGAAGACCTATTATTTACGTGAATTATGTCTGTTGACATTTTTCATAGTAGAAATTAAAATGAACGTTAAAAATATTTGTTCAAAGCCGGGAGGTGTGGCACATACCTTTAATCCCAGTACCTGGGAAGCAGAGGCAGGTGGATCTCTGTGAGTTCAAGGCTAGCCTGGTCTACAGAGTGAGTTCCAGGACAGCCAGAGTTACAACAGAGAAACCCTGTCTCAAAAAAACAAAGCAAAGCAAAACAAAAATTTGTTCAAGCCAAGGATGCGTATCTTTAATTACAGAATTTAGGAGGCAGAGGCAGGTAAATCTCTATGAGTTCTAGGTAGTTCTAGATAGTTCTGTAGCTATCCAGGGCTACGTAGAAGACTCTGTCTCAAAAAATAAAAACCACAATATATATATACATACATATGTGTATGTATGTTTTATATATATATATATACATATATATATATTTGTTCATTTCAAAATAATAATGAAACCATTACATATTAATCCAAATTACATGTGTTAAAGAAAATATCTATAAATTCTCAGAAATGCAATGCAAAAAGTATCACTGTTCTAAGTGTTCACATGTTTCTTAATAACGGGTTTACCAGAGGAAGCTAGATTCCCACATCTGTTTCTGCATTTAAATTTTGTAGCATGTTGTTTGGATTGAGTTGTATGAAGGAAATTTGTCCTAGCACAGATATGTACTTGTAAAATAGGACATTCTTGATAGTCCTCTCAGAACAATTTGTATTTACTTATTTATTTATTTTGGTAATGGGGGTTGGGCTTTGAATATGCCAGGCAATACAATGCTCCTGAGCTACCTCGCAGCCCTTTTTACACTTCGTATTTTGAGACTAAGCAGCCTAGGTCTGCCCAGGCTGGCTTTGAATTGATCTGTAGCCAGAGAAGCCCTTGAACTTGCCATCATCAGATTCCCAGCCGCCTAGGATTACAGGCTTGTACCGCCAGACCCAGCTCAAAAGTTTTCTTGGTATTCTACCAGATATGAGCTGCGGCACCTTCTTAGTTACAGGGTGGATGGTAAGCCCTATGACAGCCTCTCATATTCTGCAGTATTCTAGTCTGTGGGTGCACTGGATGGGGCCTTTGCCTGTCCCTAATTTCATAACATCGACTGTGGACAGATTGGGAGATTGGTTCTCTGAGATAAGTAAAATTCCCAAATGCTGACACACTTCATTATACAATATTTAAAAATCACATTTGTTAGTATCACCACCAGTCTCATCAGAGTATTAAGAAGCTATCAGACTCATGGTAGTAGACACGAATTTACAGAAATTCTATTTACTCAAAGCTCCGGAATTATCTTTGGCAACAAATTTGTTTCTCTTGAAATGATAGTTTCATTTCATTTTCCTTTGAGAAAACATGTGCCAAATACCCAAATAACTATGGTTTTAACTGTAGTTGCTCTTTCAAGTAAAAATCGCACCCTATAAAAGAGTGGAGTTTACCTCACCGTTCAGACACACAGGAGAGCCGCTGCATCTGTGCAGCGTACGCCGGTGCCTCCCGCAGGTCATCAG